>OY282520.1:0-1220833 GCA_958296335.1 Urtica urens | reverse complement strand
AATCTTATTGTTTTTTTTCTTGACAATTTATATGATGACATTTCCATCAATTGTTATTAAATTTTTAGTTTTAAATTGGGTAATTACTCAACCACATAATCACTCAAACAAAAATAACTAACACCAAATTTTGCAAACAATTACAACAAATGTAAAAGAAAACCAATAAAATCAAGTTATACACAAACCAACCAAATCACACCCTCATAAGTTCAAAATCCAAATTTCACAATCAAAGAGAAGAACACAAAATAAATAAATAAAATTAAGAAGTCCCACGAAACTAAGAAGAAATTAATTTATAACCTTTTTATCCTAGTAATTATCGAAAATTTAGCTAGAGAAGCATGATAGCAATTTTTTGGGTACTAAACCCGCTGCGCGATATTTCGCGGCTTTTTCTTCGAAAAGAAGACATTCCCCTCTTTTATTCGCTTCCACTATCGCTCGTTTTTCTTCTGCTTGTTTGTGTATTCCCGCCATTTTGTTCTTCATTTTCTCGGCATACTCCGCTTTCTTCTTCTCCAAATTTTCCTGCAAACGAAAAAATTTCCCGAAATAAATAATTACTTAATATTCGTCATTAGTAACATTCATATGTATTTTTAAAAAAATTAGTATTAGCGATGATGATGAACATACCTCTACTTTTCTTAGCTCAGCTTCAACATCAGCTCTCTTTCGATTCTCCCACGCCGTCACACCCGATAATTTTTTGTACGCCCTAGTCGGGTATTTTATTAATTTATGAATTTATAATGAAAATTTGACTCTATTTATATTTTTTTTGTCTTCTAAGTATGCATCGATCTACCAAGTGCTACGTATTTTCATGATACAATTATTTTTATGCATGGGTTTTTTTCATGTTATACATTTATTCAAGAGATTTAATCAAAAGAATTGATATGTAATAAAGATATTCCCTTACTTGTTTTCGGACTTTGTCTTTTCACTTTCTTCCCACGCTTTGATTAAGGCCAACCTTTTCTCAGTCTCTACTTGAGCAAGCACAACATCTAAAGGTGCAAAAATAAATAATACAATAATTACTGTTTCGAACTATTTTATTTTATTCAAATATAACTAAATGATTTACTACCTCGGTCGATTGGGGCCTCTGAAACTTTCTCATCGAAGCTTTTCTCCGCAGCAAGATCGGCAATTTCTGGTAAGATTTACCGGTGATTATTAAATAAAAGTAATATCTCAATACCATTTTAATTTCATAATATATATATATATATAAATAAATATTTGTTGCTGAACCTAAAAGGCTAAATATGTGCAGATAGAAAATAAACAATTATGAAAAAAAATTCTAACTCTTATTTTCATTTCTTCATATAGCTTCTTTTTCTTTTGGTTTTTTTCTTTTTTATTATGTTAACACTTAATTTTTACTGGCTGTTTTGAAGTTTTAATTTTTTTTTTGTTTTTTATTTACTTCATTCACATATAAAAGCTAAGTAAAAATCATAAAAAGAGTAAACTCACTCTACATTTTTTATCTAATATGTTTTTATAAATAATGCTTAGTTCAAATTTATTTTTATTCAGAAAAGGTTCAAATTTTTTTTAACCAAACAAATTAAACGTTAAAGTTTACAATAATAATAATAAATAAATACAAACTAAACGTTAAAGTGTTCAGAGAGACGAAGGACCACAAACAGACAAAGAATATCACGTCCTGTGAGTAAAGCTTAAAAGAAATCCAAAGAAGATAAAATAAAAACAGAATCCAAAGCTGGGTTGTGTTTTGTTTCTTTCGATTCTTGGTTATGTAAACAAATAAAATATTTCACATATCTCAGTAAAACGATGGAGCAATGAAAACTTTTCATCTTGATTCAAGGGAAGCGAAAAAAACCATGTAATAATTACACAATAATAATTATTATAATTATAATAATTAACATCATGGAACTTATTAATAACTGAAACATTTAAAAGAACCGGATATGATTTTTTTTTATGCGACATCAAAATTGTGCATGAGATATCTATTCTTTATAATGTATCACCGATATTTTTTTATAAAAAGTATGAAAATTGTCCGTTATTATAAAGACATATTTAGTTTTCTAAATGCTTTAGTTACTATGGCTATAAAAAAACAGATATGACCAGAAGCTCAAGTTTCTCCTCTCAAATAAATAAATAAATATATATCTATATATAAATAAATAAAATCTTGTGTATGACTTGATAAAAAATGATTCAAAAAGCTTCAAAAATGAAAGCATATATATATATATATATATACACATGACATGAGTAAAAACAAAAACCCTACGAAAAAGGAAATTATAATATGGTTATAATTTATAAATTTATAATAATTCAATAGTAATAATTATATAAAAAAAAAACTTACTTTGAACAATGGAAGGAATTGCTTTACAATCTTCAACAACTTTCAGAGTCTTCTCATCAGAAACTTCTTTCTTATTATTAGCCTCTTCTTCTTCTTCTTCTTTTTCATTTTTGTTAAACTCTTTTTGAGCTTCATCTTCCTTTTTCTTGTCTTCTTCATGGCCTATGAGCTTGGACGTTGTTGATTCTTCTTCCGGTGGAATTGCATGCAGAGGATCCGAGCTCTCGGTGCTCTCAGCTTTCTTTGCCTCTTCATTCTCTGCCATAACGTAGTCCTTGAGCTTAGCCACTGTATGAGATATATTATATATATATATATGAGCTTTTAGACTTGTCTAGGGAAAAGAGAAAGCTTAGGAATTGTCACTGAAATTTTTAGGAAGAGAATTATGAGATGGGAAGAAGGAAATGAAGAGAGGTTATAACTTATAACTTATATTTAATTTTATTTTATTTTTGGTGGAGAGTGGTGGGTTTTGGTTTATGTGCACAACAATAAATGAAAGTAAAATAAAATAAACGACAACGAGTTTTTATTTTTTGGGGTGTGAGTGTGATAAAAGATGTGCGGATAATGGTCTAATTAGGTTAAATTATTTACAATTTATTAAAGGTTGTTGTGTAATAAGGTAAGCTGAATTAGGGTTTGTGATGTAATATTAAACTGTTATGTTTGGATTAGGGTTTCCAATTTACTATTTTAGTTATTGGAATTTTTTTTAATTAATGTATAAGTGTACTTTATCATATAAAATATGAAAAGTTATAATTTATTTCACTATTCAAACTATGTATTTAAGTTTATTAATTATAGGGTTCTTTTTATTTGTTTCATTTCCCAATAAAGTTAGTCATCTAGCGAATATGTTTCTCCTTTGAACTATGATATGTTTTCAATGTTTTTTTTTATTACTATTTTTCATCACTGCATAACCTGTATATGTAATTATATTGGCCATTTTAATGCAAAAAAAATTGTTGGGTTAAACATTTACTTACGTATAACTTCAGTGTTTAACAGCATTTAAATCATATTATTTTTAAAATATGAGATAAGCACTAAAATAACCATGAATATATTAATTTTTATATAGCCATTTGGCAAAAAAATTGGTTAATAACAATTAACCAAAATAAATTCGTATGAAAAAATACAGATTAACAAAAAATAATAAATAATAATGACACATCATTAAAAATAGATATATACTAAATAAATGATAAAATTTGGTCAATAGCAACTTTAATATTTCATTTGGTTAATTGGAGCAATTTTTTTTAAAATAATCGTGATATTAATTTGTAAATTAATATATTTTTTATAGTAACTAGTAAATATTATGCTTTTCACAAAGTTTCATTGCCAATCATCACACTACAGAACTATAGAGAATATATAACATCGTATGAAAAAATAATTATGAAATTATACATAAACGTGTCTACGTCTCTCATGTTGAGCAAAAACTGTCCTTTTTCATGTAAATAAATTATCAAAATAGTTTATCTTAAAGTTCTATTATAAACTCTCAAGTAAAAAAAAGATAAAAATTCATAGAAATTCCCTTAAAATAATAAATAAATATTTGTATATATGCTCTAAGATTTCCTTTCCCTCTCGTCTCACACAAGTCAGAGTAATGTGATTTGAACTATACAAAATTAGCTCTTCACTCGTTTTTATGTTTAATATTTTTAAAATATTCAATGTTTTATAATAAAAAAATTAAATACTAACTCAGTTTTATTTACACGAATATTGAGTCCAAACTACCATTATCTTGCAGCTTCTGTAAACAAGTTCAAATTCGAGTCAAAATAGTTTACAAAATTCTGTAAACAATTTGAAGTGTCTATTTACACGAAGTTTACAAAACTTTGAATATTTTGAAATTAGTAAATATTTTATGGGTATATGGCTAAAAAAACCCTTTAAACTAAAACATAAATATTACCTTAAAAAAAACTAAAATAGAAATAACAAGTCGTACCGTGCCCCTTCGGATGAGTTTATCATTGCCGAAGAAAGTTTGAATGGGCCGTCACAATTGTGGCCCACAAAAACAAGTACGCTCACATGGCCCGTTAAGTTTAGTGAGGTATTATTTACGTAATTCGCCACTGAAATATCAGCTTGTCAGTTATTCGTTATTATAAAATTGAATAAAAAATAAAATAAAAATTACTCACATACTAAAAGGAGAATTTCAGAACGTATGTGGGTTAGATAATTTTTTTATTATAAATTTTAACAAATATTTGATCGATTGTGATATATAGTAATTGATTCATTGTCTTGCATAATTTAATGAATTGCATGATGTTACGTTATGTTGCGGTCATATTTTTTCGTTTTTTATGCACATATATTGCATACAAAATTTATTACATATAAAAATATAATTTCGCTCTACGAAAAAAAACATATTCTAAATTTTCCCTTTTAAAAGCTGAAAGTCCTAAAAAAAAATTGATTTTCCTTGCGGTAAGACACCATAATGAATAAATTCTACTATACCCGCCAAGTTTTATTTTTGCATTTCCTAAGTACAAGATATAAATTTATGTCTCGGATCAACAAGTCAATCTCATTCAATAACTATTTAAAATGTTTTATTTCTTCATAAGATCAAACTTAATTAGTTGAAAAAAATGTCCGGTGTGAAAGAGACCTTATTCAAAAAATATCCTATTTTCAAAAAGAGCATTTATTCTCTAACCCCTCAAATTGAAGATATTTGACATTTTTTTCTTGATCAAATGGATAGATAGTTAGGCCTTCATTATTTAATAGAGGCTTCCTTGCGTTTGAAGTTATCTTTTTAGTGATTAAATTTCATTAAAAGTGACGTATAATATATATATATATATATCAATATATCAATATATATAATTAACAAATAGTTGATAGTAATCATAACGTAGTGTAACAGATTTATGGTCACTTTTTTCAACAAACACAATAATGTATATATATGTACATACACATATATGGATAACATAACAAAGTTAATATTTAGGTAGGCATGCAAATTGTGCTTTAGGGTGAGAAATAATGACTTATAGTGATTATGATCACATGTTTCTACAAAGTGAAACCCTTTCAGAGTAAGGCATTTTCTCTTTTGTGGTATACTATTTAAATAATTAGTTTCCTAAAAAAGGAAATTACTCGTACGTTATAGAACATCATCAATATTTTGCTAGTTGGACCATTATTTATCTATACCTAATCAAGTATCAAGTATGGAAATAAAGGAAAAAAAAACTTGCCAATAATAAATATTTATGGTCATTGAAATCATGAAAGATTAAGGAGGGTTAAGATGGGTTGGTAATCTCTCATCTTCCATATGTTTGCAAATTGCATGAGAAGTAAATGATCATTTCATTTTCTTTTAATAAGTTATATATATATATATATAAGGTTTGGTTAAATTTGTGCTAATGTCCCGATTCAAGTTAAATGTCTGTTAATGGCTAAAATTTAAAGGGAAATACAATAAAACAAACATAATTAATTATTAATTATTTTGAAACGTAAGCATTTGGGTTATTAACATAAACTTAACGAAACATTGATCAAATTAAAAATGAAATTGCAAATATTAGTGATTTCGCCAATTTATTTTTTATATATATATAGGCAATTTGTAGTTTGCAAAAAGACTCATCTTTCATGGATTCTAGTTACAATGACGGATCATTAGGACTTAGGCCATCTCCAATGATGAACATTAAATTTGATGTTTTTTTAGCACCAAATTAAAGTTTTTTCAACTCCAATCACAACAAATTTAACACCAAAAAACTATTCATCATTATTATATTATTACTTTTATATTTTTTATTAATATATATTTTTTAAAGTATATGGAGGTATAAAATAATTTTTTTGTAAGTTTTTGCCGTGTGAATAGTGACACGCCAAATATGGTGTGTCACTGTTCATGACACCAAATTTGGTGCTACTTTATCAGTGGAGTTGGAAAAAAATAGTACTAAATTTGGTGTTTTACCAGTCCCTTAAAATTGCCCAAAGAGAGAGACAAATATATAAACTTTAAGTCGTAGTTTATAAATACTTTTTTTTTTAAAAAGGTAGTTTATAAATAATTTATGAATAAAAAATATAGCAAAGTATCGATTTTTTTAAGAAATTAATTATTTATAAAGGAAAAAAAAAACATAACCCACCGATTCGACGTAGAAATCACCCACGGACCACGGTATATACACAAACCAGCTAAAAGAAGTTGATTTCTTAAATGTTCATTTATTTCCTTTTGCACCTATGGAAGTTTCTTGAACTCGCGAAGGCTTAAGTTGTGGATCTTTAAATTTTTAAACCATGTTCTCGAGACTTTGAACCCAAACAGTTAATAGTTTAATGTTATATGCGTGCTCGAGTATAATTTTTTAAATTTATAATTTTTCTTGGATTAATATAAGTTAGAAAGTTTATAAAAAATTTCGGCAGCCCTCATTCTGAATTTCTTGTTCCGCCCCTTGAGTTAGTATTTCACTTATTTAATCATTTATTTGGAGCATCTCAATTCTTTAGATATTATAATAAATAATATTATTACATTAATTTGATAGTGATATAAGTTAATAGTAATAAAATTTGATTTTACTAAAACAAAAATATTGGTATATATAATATTATAATAATAAAAATATCGGTGACAAAATTTACTAGTGTCATTATTAATAACTAAATAATAAATAAAAATGATTTGACATTTTCACGTAAAAAATTAATTTTAATCGCTATATTTTTAAGATTTCAACTAAATTATTATAACGAAAACAAATACGATAGTCTATAGTACTATTAGATATGCGATATTGTGACTATCAAATGCTTTAAAATAGACATCTGAAATCAACATTACCTACACAAAAAGCTATATTATTATGTTGTGTTTTTTATCCGTTTTCCTTTTAAATTTATATTTATGCTTTGCTCATTTTTGTATTTTTCCGCATTGAGTCTTCACATGACAGATGCAGAAAATGACGTTCTTCAGTTTGTTGCATGCAATTTAAATTTCCATTTTATTTTCTTCCAACACTCTCGTGTCTTTCTGAAAAATAAATAGTCACTCCACATTTTCACACATGTAACGTTACATTGAGAAACAAGACAAAAAAAAATATTTGCACATTTTAATTTAAAAATAAAAATACTTGTATCAAACTAGATGTATTATTATAGTAAAAAAAAACGCTACTTGTTTCAGTGACAAAACATTGGGTGTTCCAAAATATAGAACGCCCATGGTATTATTATTATTAATTTATTATTTTCCTCTCCTATAAATACTTACCCCACTTCCACTCACAAAAAAATTCATTTGTACTAAAAAAAAAAAAAAAAAAAAAAAACACTTCTATAAATCTTCTTCAAGCATTATGGATGTTTTTATTCCTGAAGAATATGCAGTTATGAGAAGAATGGAAAGGAAATCAAAGTCAAAAGCAGGCATTAATAATGGCAATGGCAAGAATGGTAATTATTCAACTTCCAAAACGACGTCGGATCCGATCAAAGAGACGAACAAAGCTGAGTCGTTTTCCTCGTCTAATTTATCTACTAATAATAACAAGTTTTTGCTTTCTGGGTTTAGTGAGAATGTTGTTTTCACTTGTTTCTCTGCCTGATTTTTATATTTTTTTTTTTTATATTAGTTATTTTAGGGTTAATTTAGCTTTGTGGTGTTCTTTGTAAAAGTTTGTACCGACTATATATTGTAAATGTTTCCCATTCATATGCCAATATTTGGGTAATTCCGCTATATATATTTAAATTAGTGCCATTTAGAAATACTTGGTTAATAACTTGTAAATAAGTAGCCAAATTCGTTTACAAAATTTTTGAGACGAAATTACTTAAAAGTCTTAATTAAAAATTAATATGAATATTAAGAATAATCTGAACTAAAATTTAATTATAAACAGATATTACATCATAACAGTTCAGCTACTTATAATTTGTTTACGAAACATTGATTACATCCAAATCATCAATATTTGAAATGATTATAAAGTCATTTTTGTATATATATTTAGTGGATTTATTAAGAAACTAAAATTAAGGTAAAAAGAACTACCGCTTGAAAAATGTGAAGTGCCTTAAAAAACTGCATATACTTTTGTCATTTTCGTCTTCCGTTTTCAATTTTGAATAAATGACATGTGAAATGACTTTTTTATTTATTATGATATGTCGTTTTAATTTTTCTCATATTAAATTTACCAATCAATTTATTTAACAATAAAAAACGGCATGATAAAATAGAAATAAACAATAGGAAAATTCATGCCATAAACTCTTTATATTTGCCCTTACGAGCATTAAAAACAATGAATAAAAATGAAAAACGACACTAATAAGTATTAAACGACATAATTCAAAATAGACAACTATAGATGCTAAAAAGTTCGGATAGCATAGTAAAATTTGAAAGTATTATGTAATATATATTTTTTATCTTCGGAAGACAGCAGTAAAAATGTAAAACCGGTCATGATTTTTTTTTCTTCATAAACTAAGCTAACACTCTACATCATCTTATTACAACATCACATATTTATTCCAAAAATCCGTATAGTTAAAAAATAAGAAATTGGTTAACTTTTAATTATACATATATATAGTATCCAAGTCATATACACTTGTACGTATATAATAATATAGAGTACTTTGAAAAAACTTGCATATAGTTCTCGTCACAAAAACTCATCTAAATTGTCTCAAGTTTTCCGAGTATATTATTTTCATTCTTATTCAATAATATATTTCATTAGTTTATTTACTGTTTACCATTTCATTTAACCTTTGCTTGATTTAAAATTTATTTAAGCGAACAGCAATTATATTTGAAAAGTAAAAAACAATATTCATGAAATACTTGAAAGTTTTTAGGATACAAATAACCATCGTTATTCTAGATAAGATATTTGTGGAACTTCTCCTTTTAGTTCCGAGATATGGCCCATATAAGACACGAGAAAGCCCATTATGTGAGCCCAGTTTTATCGGACTACTTATACTTATAGACTTGGCCTTGTAACAAAGATTTACATTCCTCAAAAAAAAAAATTCCTAAAAAAACAAAAAGAAATATTTGCTTATTATTAATAATATAAAAAGAAACTGTTACTGCACCGACAATTATTTAGCTAATTTCTATATCTTTTGTGTTGTTTCTTTTATTTGTCTATATAAAATTGGAATACTAATCATCAAAGAAGTAAAAAAAATTGTAAAAGTAATACGTAGTTGGATAGTTTAACGTCAAAGCTCATAATTTAGTGTATTTTATTCATAAAGAAATATGCGCACCACCATGCATGTTGTCCATTTGTATTATGATGAATATTTTCATATTTATTTAATATTATCTCTTTTTTTTCCTCTCACTTTTCATGGTCTTTTCACAAACCCAACACTGTGTATTTTTCTCTTTTAAAAATTCTTCAAACTTTCATTTGCTTAATGAAAATTGAACTTATTCACTTTTCAACTTGAAACTGATGTGGAATATATTTAGCTTATGCCATGTCCCAAAGATAGAAAGAACATGCAATAGATTTGCTATTGCCACCAAAGATATAATTTCAATTTATTTATTTTAATATATAGTTGCTTTCTCGCGTGCGAGTTCTTCACAATTGCCTGTCACCACTCACTACCACGTGCCTCTCTCTCTCCCTACGTTGAAAAGTGGTACTAGATTTACATTAAGTGTTATTTATATACTAGTATTATATATATGTTTGCTATTTTGAATGTGTTTCCGTTTTGTAAAACTTGTGTGAATAATCATAATGCTTACATGTTATGTTAATTTATATTTTTATTTTACAACGTAAATTAACATGACAAGTAAGCATTAGAACCATTTACTCGAATTTTATGAAACGTTAGATATTTTCAACATGAATTAGTAAAGTAGGATCATTTCGTCGAAATTTTGTTTACATAATATATGTGGAATCGATGTTATTCAATTTCGGTATTCCGAAATATCATATAAAATTTTCACGTACGAATGAAAATTGTTGTTACAATAAATAAAAGTAATAAAAATTGAAACAATACTTTACTATTCTAATTTTTTTACTTCTCTGAATATGTGGTGTAAGATCGTTGTAACCTCCGTCGCAGGCGTAATCCGTCAGCTACTATCTTCATTTACCTTAAGCTGTCAAACCAGATTTTCACTCCTGACATTGACACTGCGCGTTAGATTTATGTCCTGAAAAATCGCATATTTCTCTGCAAATAAAGAGTAAAATCCCTAATAAAAAAAACGTTTGTGAAATTATTATCATTTTAGTGTAATCACGAACAATACAACTCACAAAATATTATTTATCTGCTAGGTTTCATATATGTAATTTTGACCTCCAAATAATTAAGAAAAGAAGTATACATAATCTAAGAAGTATGCCACACATTTTATGATGATTTCAGTAACCCGTAAATATTTTATTAATACCCTACCGACAAGGCACACAAAATTATAAAGATTTTATAAACAATATCAAGCACTCATTTGCGTCGGACAAATTTTAATTAGATTTATGTTTTTGTTCTCTTTTTTATTTTTCACTTTCTCTTAAACATACATATTGATATTCTTTAAGCTTTTACTTTTCCATTTCGGCTCAAAGCAAAATGGGCCAAAAAAAATCATGAGAGAAAAGTTACCTCCTTTAATTCATTCCAATGATTTCCTCTACTATATACAATTTTATTTTTATTTTATTTCTTTTGTGGAGTTAATTATGATGGGATTTTGAGACCATATTCACGTGAGCACTTTGTCTTGTCTCTCATGTGTGATAGAACCTACTCATGTATATATGTACACACATAAATATATTGGTGCAATATAGTTAAATAAAAATTAATATGAAAATAAAATAATTAAGTTGTCTTTGTGAGCTTTTTGTTTGTACAAGTTAGCAAATAAAATCTATAGATGGATGTGGACTATATATATAAATATCATGGTCACATGAGATGAGACGAAAAAAAGATGCAAAGTGAAAAATATATAAATCTTAAGAAGCTTCATGTGATCAAAAGCAAAGTACAAATGTTAAAGCCAACTTAGCTTTAGACAAACTATCACTAGTGTTTTTCTTTTCTTTTTTTCTTTAAAACTGCAGTTTCAATTTTCTTTTATCTTTTATTTATTTTTTAAGAGTAATGTTAATTCACATTCTTACTATAAATTTATGCGGATTAGTTTACCGATTGAACTAAATTTTTTAAGTGTGTTATACTATTACATGAAAACCTATATTATAAAAAAAAAATATTGAGCTATGCTAATTAATCTACAAAAAAAATTGATTAAATAACTAACATTTGATGTGTCTATTGCAAAATTGTCAACGTTTGGTTAAAGGTTTTATTGTTAACGTGGTATAATAATTAACAGGATGACTTTACAGTTTTTTTTTTCAGAAATTTTTGAAAAAATTTGGACGAACTCATCCTAAAATTTTCGTTAAACTTTAACATAAGCATTTACTAAAAATATGTTAAACGTTGACTAATTTGAAAACTAACTATCTTTAAAATGCTATACTACTTAATAACCCATTAATCTAACTACGGGACCGAATGTCTAAATGAAGTTATTTTGGATAATTTTATTTTTCCACTTTTTTTATTTTAATTTGCATTCGTGGTCTATAACATTTGTAAAACATGGTTAAATCTTAAAATAAACTTTAAAATTATGTAACTAATGTTTTGCTAATAATTTGTGACAAGTTTATAATTTCTCAACTGTGTGACCTATGTAACCTCATTATAAGCGGTAAATTAGTCATTGTATGTACTGAAGTAATTATCAGATTATCAAGATTTTGAAGGAAATTGCAAGTGCGCAACTAACAAAATATGTTGTAGAAATAATGATGTAATTAATTCAGCAATGGTTTCATATTTAATGACTATTATGTTACACATAATTATAAAGTCACGCGAATCGCAACTTTCTGGATTCTCTCAATAAATTGATGAAATTTAGACAAAAAGGTAAAAGAAAATGTCAAAACTTCAAAGCTAGAGTGCCGAAAATAAATATTTGTATTTTTAGAGTATTCTCGCAGTTCCATCGCTTTGTCTTTTTTATTAGAAAAATTGCTCTAAATAACTTAAGCAACATTGTTACTGTGTTTTAACTATTTTTTTTATGAATAAATAGCCAAAACGCAGTGACGTGACATATTTAAGAACTACGTTATTACAATTATGACTTTTCGGCTTTAGGTAACTGCTGTCTTAATAACTGCTGCGTTAAATGAGGGTAAATGTTTCATAATATTCGGTTTATTTTAGTTAACGCTATAAACCATTTAAAACATTGGTTATTTATCAATTCTTATGTTTCAGAAGGCTATATATTACTACTTATCTCTTTTTATTATTAACAAGTTCCTTAATGAATTAATTCAATTTCGATTATTGTATGATTATCTTTATAACTAAATATATGATTATCATTTATATCCTTTAAATATGCGGATAATTAAATAGTAGCGGTTGTGATGACAAATATGTATATATATATATATATATATATTATATGTTTGCTCAACTCAAGCATGTTCTGTAGTAATATGGTCCCATGCTTTGAATTCCATAATGTCATTGTGAGCATGAATATTTCAAAAATTCTCATTTTTCTGGGTTAATTAATTCTTCAGAAATATTTATAATTACAAGTATTAATGACCTGTGCTTATAAGTACGTAACCATTTTATCAGACTCTACGTTCAGTATGGATCTGACTGGTGGTGGTTGAATTAGGTTTACCTAAATAATAATTTAATTAATATTTAACATATATTAATTGGTGCACAGTCATTTGTCATTAATTATGTGCACGCTTTGTCTTAAAATAATGGAAATCTCTGAAATTAAGGTGTAATAAACCAGCTAAATGTCATTATCAAATAATTATAGAGGCTAATAATCGTTTACGTTTGTAAGTGTTTTTTTTTCTTCTCATTGCTATTTTTCACATATATACAAATTACATCATGATATTTGATTGAACACAAATTACAAGAATAAATACATTTTAAGATTCACTCTAAAATAGGAGATCACCTAATAAACTGGAGTACTTGCCACCCAACTAAATTAGGGTTTTTATTTATTTTATGAGATATATTACCATAATCATATTTACATGTATGATTTTTAATTTAGCTAATATTTAATAATTATTTTTAGTAAATAGTCAATTTTAATATAGTGAAAACAATACTATAAATAGTAATTAATTATTTATCAATATAATAGTATTTTAAAAGCTAAAGATAATTTTAATTTGCTAATTATTTATAATTTTAATTGTGCAGATTATGTTTTCATGTGGTCAATGCCAACAAATCAACATGCATAGAGTTCGTTATATTAAAATTAACTCAGACGATATTCTAAGTTTTGGTCCTAAAATATAATCATAGCTTAATTATGGTGTATCAAAGACTCATTTGAATCGAACAAAAAGAAATACTCATTTTTTTTATGAAAAATAAATACTCATTAAACTTTATAATCTTGTACGCGATTAGCTTTAAACGTTCGGACATATACTGTTACAAAAAAAAAATCCTTATATAAACCAATTTAGAAGTTTCAAAGAAAATTAAATATATATGAGATTCTTTTGTTTTTAATAAATTTTAGCATCAATGACTGGCATAATGATTTACTTTTGCTCAGTCTTAAATTATGGACTCCAACCGGAGTTATATTAGTGTAATTTTGGTTATACTCACCTTTTGATAAATAAATAGTCAGTCAATTTCGTTTACAAATTATTAATTAAGAGTAATTAAAAATGATTATTTACTAAACGTTTATAAAATGTTGAATATTATCAAATCACTATAATAATGCGAGAAAAAGCCATTTTTTGTTATATTAAAGAAAATAAACTCTTTGTCACAATTTTCTCACCCCAACTTGACTCAAGTCCTTTACCAACTTTCTCACACAATATCTATATACATCTATTCTCACAAACACACACGTATATATATATATATATATATATACACGTATATATGTGTATATATTCACACACTTTAATTTAGAGTGGAGTCTAAATGTTTGTATTTCTTATCACAACAGCATAATTTTTGTGCACTGCATTTATAGCCTTTATAGGTCATGATGATCAAACGAAAGTGGATCAACGGTCCCTCTTTTTGTACCCCATCAATAAGTCTAGGAATTTAAGATATTGTCAAACTTATGTTGATTTATCTTAATTTTTTTTTTCATTAAGCCAAACAATATTTTGGAATTTTATTAGTTGATGTGATTTCTTAGATATTTTTTGAAGAACTATATCATCTCAAAGTTACAATTCTATTTTTCTAAACTCGTCGAAACAAGTATATTCATGAAATTCGTAATTTTTGGATGACGTAATAAATTTGTTCGGGATGGTATAAGCGGCTTTCAAACTTGTGATGCTTATTTGTTCCACAATTATCCGAAAATGTATAATTTTGGCGTACAAATTCGAGTTTCGCTGGAGTGAAATTGGAAATGATTCAAAATCAACTGTGAATTTTTCGACAAATAATAAAATTCAAGCTAAAAGACAAGTTCCGTTAGTAGAGGACATTAAATATTTAAATGTTCACTGTAATTTTAAATTTTTATTTGTGCTTAGGTCCGAATATTTTATAGCCGATCTATTGACTTCTTTGCTCCATTTCGAAGAATTTATAAATCCTAAATTTGTAAAATATAAAAACAATGGTAATATCACCAATACACACATTCTCAATTGTTCTACTCCTCTAGTAATAGTTTTGGACATATCTCTACCTATCCTTGCCTTACCTAACAACTTTTTTCCCTCATATTTTTAATCGTTGACTTTTTTTTGTTTTTCTTTCTTTGCTTGCTTCTTATTTTGCTCTATACACATCTCGTAGCTCAAGTTTACTTACTAAGGACCTAAAAGCACTACAAGGACATGGACTATTAGATATTGACATGCAGAAAATATATCCTTATTAAGATTAGAATAAATCTTCAAATTAATTTTCTGAATTTCTTTAACAAATTTTCAAACGAATTCTCGGATTTTCTGACTGAAATAAAATTCCTTAAATGCTCGAAAATCGTAATTTTTATTTGTTTGGTCGAGATCGACAACAAATTTTTGATGTAGCAAAGCAGAGAGCGAAGCCGTAAGTGAAATGGACGAGATAAGAGAACAAATAGTATTAAGAACGTATCACACAAAAGAATAGTTAATACTTGGATTCAAATGGAGATTTTGATTTTTTTTTCCAATTTTGATTAGTCAATATGAACTTAAGAGATTTGAATTTAGCCAACTTTTTGTTTATTTATTGTAAATAACCAACGTGGTTAAGTGACATAACTTATCTCAAAATTTCTTACTGATTTGTCTTTGTGTTAATGGAATAATTTAAGCTACATTGGTCTTAAAGTTTATAAATGATTTAGAACGAAAATTTATCAACTATTTACTAAACCTGAATTATATCCAAAATTTATATAGTTTATATGACTAATAATTATATTAACCCGTAAAAAACAACTATAGCTAACACGCATATTACTTAATTCTCATTTTTATTTACGTAATATACATGTCAAAGGAGTGAGAATTATAAAAACCAAGAACTCAAGAACACTAATAACTTGTATATTACGTAATCAGTTAAACCAGATAAATCTGAACAAAAGAAAGAAAAATAAAACAGATCAAACACAAATGATTTGTTAACGAGGTTCAGCAATAAATGCCTACTCCCCGGAACTCCTCTTGAATGAGGTAGTTCAAGCCACTTCAATTATCTGACTCTTTCAATCGTCAACACCAGGCAATCACTTATTTATCTCCTCTACACATCAACACTGTTTCATCTATGAACCCAGAGTAATTACCACTCTTCTAGACCAGCTATACATTGACCTTTCTTGTAGAGAGAAAAATATGAACTAACTTGCGAACTAATCAATGATCCTGAGACTTTATATAATCAGTCTATTGATCATTGTTACACCTGAGATATTAGTTAATAGTTTATCAAATAACAGCCTGCCACGTGTCTTGATATCTTGAGCCTTTTGTAAGTTGTGTAACCGAATCTCAACAATCTCCACCTCGGTTGCTCAACTTCAATTCATCTTCAGTGGCTCAAACGATTCTTCCTCATCCTCAATTCATTGTTCAACTCAGGTCATAAATCAGTGTGACCCGACACCTAATAGCTCAAGACAATGCCTGAACTTTGCAAGTGTCACAACCTTTGTACCACAATCTGTAGGATTATCCTCGGTATCAACTTTAGCAACTATTACAACACCGTCGGTAATCTTTTCTCTGATAAAATGATATTTTATGTCGACATGCTTCGTTCTGTCGTGGAACACTGGGTTTTTGCATAGATGAATTGCGCTTTGGTTGTCTGAGAAGACAGTGGTAATATCATCGAACACCTGGAGTTCTTTCAACATTCCTTGCAGCCAGATCGCTTCCTTAACGGCCTCAGTTGCTGCGATGTACTCGGCTTCGGCCGTGGACAGCGTCACTACCGGTTGCAGCTGAGACTTCCAGCTGATACAATTTCCACAAACCAGAAAGAAGTAGGAAGTTGTTGATCTCCTAGTGTCCTGATCACCAGCGTAATCGGAGTCAACATACCCTTCTACTTGCACTCGATTCTTGGTTTGCCTGTAAACTAATCCCACGTTAGTAGTACAACTCAAGTATCTCAACAACCATTTCATACCTTGCCAGTGTTCCTTCCCTGGTTTTGCCATAAACCTACTGAGTACGCTGACTGAGTGTGCTATGTCAGGTCTAGTGCAAACCATTGTGTACATAACCGATCCTACTGCACTTTGGTATGGAACTTGACTCATATACTGCTGATCTGAAGCTGTGGATGGACACTGTGAACTTGACAGTTTGAAATGGCTTGCCAATGGCTGTCTCACTGGCTTAGACCCTCTCATCGAGAACTTGTCGATTATCTTTTCAACATAGTCCAGTTGACTAAGTTGAAGTCTTCCTTGAGACCTGTCTCTAATAATGTTAATTCCCAGAATTTTCTTAGCATTTCCCAGGTCCTTCATATCGAACTCTGAGCTTAGCACCATTTTGAGTTCCTTAATCAGTGTCTCAGATTTGCTTATGAGGAGCATATCGTCCACATAAAGTAGCAAATAGATTTTATCCTGTGCACAAGAACCTTTGAAGTACAGACATGGGTCATATGAACTGCGCTGATATTTATTCTTAAGCATATAAGTATCGAAACGCTTATACCATTGTCTTGGAGACTGTTTGAGGCCATAAAGGGACTTCTTGAGTAAACAGACCATGTCCTTTGACTTGTGGACCTCAAATCCAAGAGGTTGCTCCATATAGATGGTCTCCTCCAGTTCTCCGTGTAGGAATGCAGTTTTAACGTCCATTTGTTGTAGCTCCATGTCGAATTGGGTGACTAAAGCCAGCATGATTCGGATTGACTTGTATTTGACCACAGGTGAGAAGATTTCATTGAAGTCGATTCCCTCCACCTGAGTGAATCCCTTTGCAACCAATCTAGCCTTGTATCGAGGTGGTTCTCCTGAGTTAAGAGGTTCCTTGACCTTATATAGCCATCTGCAAGCTACAGGTTTTTGACCCTTGGGACGTTTGACCATTGTCCACGTCTCATTTCTGTATAAGGCTTCCATTTCCTCTTTCATGGCTAAGTGCCACTTCTGCGCATCTTGACATTTAATTGCCTCGTGATAAAACACAGGTTCCTTCAAGTTGACTTCCACTGCCGTGGTGAAGGCGTAGGCTAATAGCTCAGAATAGGAGCTGAACCCATATCTCTGAGTTGGCTTAGACACTCATCTGCTTCTGTCACGCACTAGCTGGTAAGACTCTTCATCTTGTTGCAGTTCTTCGTCAATTTCGTCTTCATGTTGGTTCTCGGAACATTTTGTTGTGGATGGGTTTGTCCAGCGCCTTGAGAGTCGCAGGATTGACTTGACTCCACTTGGTCAAGCTCTTGTTCAGGTGGTGACTCTCTAGTGACACCGAAGGCTGGGTTTAGAGTCTGTGGGATTGACGTGTCGATAGGCTCCACCTGAATGAGACTCTCTATTTGATCGACGTTTGACAGATTCCTATTCACATCAGCATTTGGGTTAGCCATAGTAGTACATAAAAATTCAGATTCGTTGAACACTATATCCCTGCTGTTTATGGTTTTGAATCCAGGTTCATCTCTGATCCATACACGATACCCTTTGGTGCCATGTGGGTATCCCAAAAATACGCATTTCAGCGACCTAGGTTCAAGTTTTCCCTATGTCTGATGAACATACGCTGTGCATCCGAAAACCTTGAGGTGGCTTAGGTCAGGTGGTCTCGTCGACCATCTCTCTTCTGGTGTCTTGAAATCAATGGCACTGGATGGGCATCTGTTGATCAAGTAAGCAGCTGTCATAACTGCTTCTCCCCAAAATGATTTCTGAACACCTGCATTGAACATCATACTCCTGGCTTTGTTGAGTAAGGACCTGTTCATTCTCTCAGCAACTCCATTTTGCTGAGGAGTTAGTCTAACAGTTCTATGACGTTGTATATCTTCTTTAGCACAGAAAGAGTTGAATTCTTGATTGCAAAACTCTAAACTATTGTCTGTTCTCAGTGTTTTAACACGTTTATCAGTCAAATTTTCAACTAACAATTTCCATTCTTTGAATTTCTGAAAAGCCTGAGTTTTGTTCTTTAGCAAATACAGCCAAACCTTTCTAGAATAATCATCAATTATAGAGAGGAAATACAAATTACCCCCATGACTTGCAGTTCTAGATGGCCCCCATAAATCTGAGTGAATATATTCAAGAATTTGAGTTGAGTGATGACTACCCCTTTTGAACTTGACTCTGTGTTGTTTGGCAAGAATACAGTGCTCACAGAATTCCATTTTGCTTATTTGATCCTTTCCGAGTAATTTTTGATTGCTCATAATTTGCAGTCCCTTCTCGCTGATATGGCCGAGACGTCTATGCCATAGGGTGGCTTTGGCTTCCTCTGTTGCAGTGGCTACAGATGAGTAACCCACCAAGGTTTCCCCAACAAGGTAGTACAGCCCTGATTGCTTGATTCCTCTCGCAACTATTAGTGACCCTTTGCTTATGTTCATAACTCCACCAAAAATTTTGTTAGAGTACCCTAGGTCATCTAGAATTCCAACCGAAATCAAATTTCTGGATAAGTTTGGAACGTACCTTACTTCTTTGAGTGTTCTCACCATGCCATCAAACATTTTAATGTTGACCGAGCCAATTCCTGTAACATCACAGGTCTGATTGTTGCCCATGATCACTCTTCCACCTTCTATCTCTTTGAAGTCCGAGATCCAATCCTTGTTGTGAGTCATATGGTATGTGCAGCCGGAGTCAATGATCCATTCTTTGACATTTCCTTCAGTAGTGGCTAACAGAACCTCTCCGCTGTCATAACCATCTCCAAGGTTAGCAGATTCTTGACCGGTGTTTTGTGATGAGTCTGAGCTGGTCTTATTCTTTCTTAACCAAGAATAGCACTCTTTCTTCACGTGTCCCAGTTTCTTACAAAAATAGCACTTCTTATCCTTATTGGAATTGCCATTATGTGATGAGGAGCTGGACCTTCCTTTACTCTGACTTCTCTGTCTGTTCCGACCAGTATCTCCATTTCTTGAATGGGATCGTCCTCGAACCATGTGAGATTCACCGTCACCCGTGCTGAGTTTATCCAGCCTGAGTTCCAAATCTCGTGACTTCAGCGCTGATATGACTTCTTCAAGAGTGATGGCGGTCCTGCCATATTTTATTGCTGTCTTGACTTCCCTAAACGCTTCAGGCAATGAATTGAGGATGATGATCGCCTGGCTCTCATCGTTGAGTTCCTCATCCTTGCCAGAATTAGCTAGCTCGATGGTCATCTTGAGGAATTCATCAAGATTCTGTTCAAGGGTTTTGGATTGCATCATCTTGAAACTGAACAGTCTCTCCTTCAGGTAGATTTTGTTTGAGAGCGATTTAGTCTGAAACAATTCATCCAATTTCTTCCACATCCTAGCCGGAGTTTCTTCCCTGTCAAGTAAGCGGATAATTGAATCAGATAAATGAAAAATAATCGTGCCTGTCGCTGTTTCGATCATTTCGGATCTTTGATCTTCTGAAATTTCCGTTGGCCAAACAATAGGTTCTGACACAACTCTCAGCAGATGTTGTTGTGCGAGCAGCGCGGTAATTTTTCTTCTCCATATTCTGAAGTCTCCTGTCCCGTCGAATTTTTCGATATCTATCCTCATATCTGGAATCAAATTCCACGATACAAGATTCGTTGCTTTTGCGCTTCGAGATTCTACACCAGAATCGTTCGATTGTGCGGATTCGACGATCGCTAGGGCTTGATTTTCTGGTTCCAGTTCTGGGCTTGAGTCTTGTGTCTCTTCCAGGATTGCGACGAGGAATTTGCACAATTTTCCACGTTCACGTAATCAAGATTGATTCTTGAAGAAGGCTCTGATACCAATTGTAAAAACCAAGAACTCAAGAACACTAATAACTTGTATATTACGTAATCAGTTAAACCAGATTAATCTGAACAAAAGAAAGAAAAATAAAACAGATCAAACACAAAGGATATGTTAACGAGGTTCAGCAATAAATGCCTACTCCCCGGAACTCCTCTTGAATGAGGTAGTTCAAGCCACTTCAATTATCTGACTCTTTCAATCGTCAACACCAGGCAATCACTTATTTATCTCCTCTACACATCAACGCTGTTTCATCTATGAACCCAGAGTAATTACCACTCTTCTAGACCAGCTATACATTGACCTTTCTTGTAGAGAGAAAAATATGAACTAACTTGCTAACTAATCAATGATCCTGAGACTTTATATAATCAGTCTATTGATCATTGTTACACCTGAGATATTAGTTAATAGTTTATCAAATAACAGCCTGGCACGTGTCTTGATATCTCGAGCCTTTTGTAAGTTGTGTAACCGAATCAAGACATATTGAAATAATAAATAAATAAAACATGACACATGAGTGTGGAGATAAGAAGTTGACACAAATGTCCCATTTTGCATTGAAACTCTACCCATTATATATATAAATATCACACCCCACTATTATATAGTGTTTTCTTTGAATAGGTCATAAATTGTCACACCAATACAATACATATATATAGGGCACTAATTAAGCAAGTGCACGAGATTTGTTTTGTAAAATTGCACCAAAAATTTGTGAGGGGTCCAATATTTTTTTAGGAGCTTATCTTCAACTACTGTATCGTTTTATAGTACTCTTTATAAAACGACAATTTTATAAATTTCTCTTCCCACGAGATTGAATGAAAAAGGGCAAAATAGTGCAATAATGTAAGAGATTGAAATAGTGTAACGAGTTTTAACTCATTATCATAATATTATTGATCTTTTCCAATTTCCACCGTACTAATTTTGAAGTTATTTGTCAACCTTATCGTCAGATTTCAAATTAAAAAAAAAATGTATACGTGTTGAAAATGTTTATGACGTTCCACAGTATAAGTTAAAATAAAAATAAAGACGTGAGAATGTTGAAAAATATTCATATTTTTTTATTAAAATTGAAAAGTTAGAGAATCCAATAAATAAAATTTTCAGGTGTGCTGAGAATCCAATAGATAATCTAGTGTTACAAATGTTGACTAGAAGACAAAACATATATGTAATAAATTATAATTGATATTTTTTACAACACTTTGTCTACTTTTGGATTTGTGGACATGTTAGACTTGTTATATTATAAAGTTTAGGACAAGTTTTTGAAATATTTTAGTTTTTCTACGTCAGCACTCGCATATTCTGGACTAAAACGATAAATTTTGAAGTAAACAATTCAGAAACACGTATCTTTGTTTGTAACTATTAATATGTTAATGATAGTGAGATTTTTAAACTTCGAAGCTCTAAACGGACATAAAAAAATTTGTTTATAAGCGTTGACAAGAACATATATATATATATATATATATATATATAATAAGATTTAATTGATTTTTTTACTATATTTTATCTCGTGAAATATTTAAACTTCTTAATATCATAAATTATAAGAGAAATTAGTGGAAAATTTAATTTTCTCTTCGCCTATTAAGTGGAAACAACTTTTATACATTCAATTTTATTGTATCGCACAATCGACATGGAATAATAAAATTAATTAGCGAACATTGATTATTTATCATAGTTTAACAATGTGCTAGCATAAAAAAAACTAATATAAATTAGTGATTATTTTACACCACTTTCAAATCGAAAATTATTTATTTAATCTTTATTGTAAATAAATAAAAATTTATCTTCAAAGAGACAAAAAAAAAACCTATATACTTATACAACCGTATTTATGTCAAACTTTCTCTCTTTCACAAACTTCTTAATATGCTACTTATGATGTTTCCCTAGTCTTTCAAATTTTTGAATGATGTTACGTTTACTCTCTTTGATCGATAGTACTAGAAAACAAGATCACCTAAGCTATATTACATTTGGTAGAAAAATTGCACTAAATATAAATTTAATATCTATATTGGAGATGCTCTTAATCACCAATGTTTTAATAAAGGCACTTATTCTTAATCAAATAAGCAATATATATATTTAGACCACAAAATTATTTGGGAAATAATTTGCATGAGCAATATACTCTCTCTCTCTCTCTCTCTCTCTCTCTCTCTCTCTCTCTCTCTCTCTCTCTCTCTCTCTCTCTCTCTCTCTCTCTCTCTCTCTAAGAAGTAAGCATTGCTTTAATTGAAGTCACGAGTTCATAGTTATTATATATCTATAAATATAGCTCACAAAATACATAGAGGAGATATAGTAACCAATGCTCAACCTCACGCCCAAGAGATGATCAAACTTTAAAGCCAAGTAATAAATAGTATACACACTCACACACATACACGTATAGACATACACATGCATACAAGTTTTGAAAGCAACAACCATTTTGTAATACGTGTGAATAACGTTTATATTTACAGTATACCCGTAAAATCAAAATTTCGGTATGGGTATTCATATCAGTATATTGCCAAATACTCATTGTATTAGGAAGTTACTTTTTTTTAATACTTTTAAATATTTTGAGTTTTAATTTGTTTCGATAACTCGATTTATAACTGAGTTGGAGTTTGTTGTTTGATTCTTTAATAAATATTTTTAAGTTTATTCTTTATCATAAACGTTATAATTTTTTTATAAGATCTCGTCGGTATACTAATCGATATTTAATATATTCTTCAGTATAATGGAAACCTTGAATTATATTATATAAATATGTACGAACCATGCTTTTATTTTTGGATTGTTGTGATGTGAAGCATTGGTGTTGGTTCTTATGTTACTTATTAAAATGCATTATTGAGGTGGCTATATTTAAATGATTAGATATCCAACTTTATGAGAATGTATAGATTTTTTATTTTTTTTGCAACATAGTTGGTGTTCTAGTTGTTGATCATATGCATGTGTAAAATATTCATATACATGTTTAATTTAAGGACAAACTATATATGGATATACCTTGCAAGGTATGTGCTTCTTTTATAACATTATTTTTAATTTCCTAAAATATCCCAGCTAAGCTACAATACCAAACGGCAGTTATACTTATATCTTAGATAAATATTTTTTTATACATTTTTAAAAAATAAATATTTTGCATATTTTAATTATGTGGAATAATATCTGAACCTGATTCTCTTCTAGCTACTAAAGTACATACGAATAATAATTAGTTTGGAACTGATAACAAACACAAGTTAAGAAAACAAAAGGACATGGAAGAAGCTCTGTGAGTTGTAGTAAATTATTCATGCATATAAAAATATTGCCTGTACATAACCACTTCCATGAATTAATTACTAATATGTGACATTAATTGCTTTAATAGCAGTCACGTGATTTCATCAGATATTGTTTTTTTTTTCTTTTGCAGATACATGATTTCTTTTCCAAGAATACCATTCAAAGACCAAAACATGCACTAGAATAATATTTTTGTTTCATTATTAGAGCAACGACTTATGGTAATCCCAAAACATATTATTATTTTAAGAGTAATCGAGGTATATATTTTACGCATTTTGAAATATCTAACGTTTTATAAATTGTTGGTAAAATATTCAATTCAATATGTTTACATAATTCTTAAAATTATTTTAGCCTAAAATAAAAATTTTCGCTTATGAATCTCGCTCAAAATATAATAAAAAAAATATATGGATAACAATTCGTGTAGACGCTAATTAAATTAAACTAGATAATTAAACTCGAAATAATTATAAGAGTAATATAAATAACGAATTCGTAAACGTTTCGTAAACGTTTTGTGCTGAGTATTTATGAACTGTTTATAAAACATTGAGTATATATATATATAATATTATAAAGTTTCGTGGATAAATAGTCAATATTTTTTTATAAATTATAATGTAATTTGGCGCTACATTATAGAATTCATTCCATTGAAGATTGTGATCCAACAAAGAAAAGAAATCACAACATTGGTGAGTTGAGTTTTTGACTACAAAATGCCAAGCAAATAGTACCTTCAAAACCAACCAACCATTTTCTTTCACTAAAGTTTCTTTGGAATTATATATTAACCGAAAAGGGAAAAATAAAAGACAAAAAAAAAGTGAGCTTGGAATTACTTGCTTGGTACTCTACGGACTCTCTAGTCTCTACCAAAAAAAACCCTGCATAGTTCGGTCCCCAATGTACCAACTTTTTTAATATATAGTCTCTTTCTAACGAATTTTAATTTTAATTTTATGTTTTTTTTAAATTGAATTTTAATTTTATGTTTTACTATATACTTGAACTAAATTACTTTATAGATTTCTATGGTATATGAAATTACAACATGGTCAAGAGTTACCATGGGAGAATAAAATCTTTTGCATTTTTCACTCATATGGTGAAAAACGGCTTAAATTACTACTAATCAATACATTTTTTCTTTTTTTCTAATTTCTCATCAAAATATTTTTTTTCTCAATCTGCCACTAATTTGAATGTGAAAAATAATACATTACCTTTCAATTTTTTTTAACAATTTAAGTCGAAATTCATTAACGATTTGAATTGTAATTAATAATTAAATGATAAATATTTTACTACGGACAATTTTCGTATAAATTTAGCAAGTAATTGGGTAAAAATCAGTGATCATCTTTGAAATTTTTTACAACTTTACTGATAGGAATAAGAAAAATTATAAGCAATCGACGAATCATTTAAAATCGAGATTCTATTTTCTCTTATGCAACTAAGTGTTCTCAAAACTTTATTGTAATTACATGTAATTAAGGGCACTATATATAACTAGTTAGTCGTCAAATCCAAACTGAATTTACGATTGTTAATATGAAAAAATAATTATAAGCCATTTTTTCTCAAAAATAAATAAATTATAAACCATTTTAAATTAGTCTAAAAGGACATAAATACCCCTCATCGATAAATGAGTAGTGTATAAAACACTCATACAAAATAAAAATATATGACAAAATAGTTTTCTTCTCAAAGGCCATAGGATGTGTGTCCGTTTGGATTATCAAACTTAAAATCCATAAAAATATGGGAAACAAAAAAAAAGATATACTCAAGATCCTTCCATATTCTAATTTCAAAACTTCACAATCCTCGATTGCAAAATTCAAACAAATAGATTATTTTTTTGTCGCTCGATCTCTTTATTATATTTCTAAATGTTTAAGTGAATTAGTCCATCAACAGACAAAAGCATAATAAATCAATAAAACTAATATTCCTAAAAAAAAAAAAAAAAACTAATTGTTTGTAGGTGCTTATAAAAGTTCGCATCAATAAATCAAATATATATATACATATAAATTGTTTCTTGTTGCATATATTTGTTTATGTGATTATACGACAAACACCTATTGAAAAGTACAAAAGTTAAAAACATAAAGAAAAAAATGAGTCAAATTTGACCATGAAAGTTGAAAACAAACATGTGAGAAAAAAAAATTAGAACAAAAAAAAACTGAAACCAGCCAAACCAAAATTTTCTAAGAAAATTGAGCACTTGACCTTCTAATTGTAATTATGTATTTTATGTATCAGGTAATACTTAGAGTTAAGGAAAAAAAATGTAAAAAATATTGATTCACTAAAAAACAGTCAAAATATTTACACGAGTGCTTAGATGGTATATAGAGTTAATTGCTTTAATTGACTATGAAAAAACACAGATGTGATACCTTTGTTATTTTTCTTATTCCATGTTTTAATAAACTTATTATTTATAAATAGCCTTGTTAATTCTCAAGCTCTTCAAAAAGGGTTATTATAAAAATAATCTAAGCTAGAAAAAAAGTGATTTTTTTTTATTATATTTATCAATTCACATTATTTTCCATGCATTAAATGATGGGATTTCCATGGCCTACTAAATAGAGATGCATAATCAAGAAAAGGAAACATGCATTAAAACCATAGATACTTAATGAGATACTTTTTGCCCTAAAAAATAGCATTACTTTTGTTATAATGTCATTATCATTAGATTACATGTAATCCAATATTCCACTAATAAGTCAAGCTAACCGTTAGGGTTTTTTTGCTTGCCCTAAAAATCTAGGCTAATTTTTTTTTTGTTGGCTCTTTATTCATTTTATGTTTAGTGTGTTAAATATACTCAACGTTTCGTAAATTTTTTATAAATACTTTTCAATTTTGTTTACACGAATATTGAGTTCAAATTAGCTTCATCTTGCAGTTTTGTAAACATTTTCAATTTCATGACAAAACAGTCCAAATAATTATGTAAACAATTTAAAGTGGGTATTTACACAAAATTTACAAAATATTGAGTATTTTGATATATAGTAAACGTTTTACGGGTATTTAGCCAAAAGACCCTTTATTATATATAAAAAATAATGGTAATAATTTACTTAAAGAGGATAATTATGAAAGAACGCTTCAAATTATGAAATTAGCAAAATCTAGGGGAATGATAATAAATGAAGGTTAAGACCTTGATGGGTCATTTGCAAATTAAGTTATCTCTGAATTGTATTTTTTTTTCCGCATTGAAGTAGACATTTAAATCTCCAATGTAAGTACCTAGAAAATGATAAATATGATGTATAAACTATAAAGAAGTCCCAATTCCTTAAATATAATCATGAGAACCGTGTTCTATATATATCTACGAAATTGAATGCATAAAAGAAATACTTAATGATGTTGAAAAGAGACAGCTTGTTGTTCAATATTTGGGAGCAATTAATTTTCAATGGGCCAATACGTAATAAGCATTATTAGGAAGAGAAAAAGTAGTATTTATGTAACACCTTTTTTTGTCCCAATTTTTAAAAGGTCATTAGATAACGACGCAATTACATCTTGCTTTAATCAAATAATAGCAAGGATTAAAATTGCGCGCGTCGGTAACGTGCCGATGACTCGAAAATACGGAAATTGCGGTGGCCGATGGAAATTGCGACGGAAAAAATGTGGAAATTTGAAAAAAAAATTGCGGGAGAAATTGCGGTGGCCGACGGAAATTGCGGTAATTTACGGAAATTGCGACGGAAATAATGTTGCGAAATAATAAATATGAAATATAAAAAACATACATATAAGCAAAGATTAAAATGTCATGAAATTCATAAAACATACATAAATAATCTTCAAATTCAAGCACACACAAGTTTTAGACATATTTCAAGTTCATACAAACATTAAATAGTTCGAAATTAAAAATACTCAATAATAACTCGAGTGACGATGTGGTTGATGGAATCCCCCGGTTCGTGCTTGTAAGTTGCAGTAGTCCAACCACGTCATTGAAAACAAAATCTTAAATCACACAGACATCTACAAACTTTTAAATGTTGATTTTAACTAAACAAACACAATTTCACACAACTTAATCAGATTACATAACTCCGAATTTCCAAAAAAAATTGAAAAAAATTATATGTTAACCACATCGTCATTACAAACATTTTTCATTTAACAAACTTTTCCTAAAAAAATTAGTAACCTAACCAAATCTACAATATTCTCTGTGACGGACACGAATCCGTGGAAAAAACGTGGACACATCGCCGAAATTACCGTAATACCGGCGAAATATTGTTGAATTTGTACAGGTAGTGTCGAAATTAGTTGGGCACGGTGGAAATTTCGTCGTCTTAAACCTTCTCCCCGAAAAACGACATCTACCGACACGTCGTTTTCGAAATTTCGTCGCAATTTCCACGAAATTTTGACGACAAAAATCTCCGAAACGCACAAAGGCAATAATTTTGCCGGTTTCCCCCAAATTCCGAAATTTCGCCGACATTTCCTCGAAATATCCCGAAATTTTAAACCTTGAATAATAGATAATAGCAAATGCACAAAATTTATGTCTTCTTTTTTTTTTTAATGTTTTTACTGAATATTTTTGACATTCTACTCTGTACCTTAAATAAACCATTAAAAAATTATTAAAAAAATTGGTATAGGCACTATAATGCAAAATTAAATATCAAAATATCCAAATTTAAGAAAGAATAAAAAAAAATCCTAGCTGGTTCACATGTGAGATATACACACCAAAGTTGAGATTTCCATATCAGTTGTGCTTATATTGTTGTAGTTATATATTCTAGCAAAATTAAATAAAAATAGCTATATAAAGAAACATTACTTAAAAGTTAAAAGCAACACCTACTAATAATACTTAATATTTATCTCTAGAAATTAAAATGTATATTTTTCACAAAGGTATTTGACCCAACAAATCCAATTCCATTTCCACCTAGTTAATCTTTATTATTATTTATTTATTTATTTATATATAGTGTGTGGCAGATAGAAGCTTCTCTCTAACGCAAATATTATTATAATAATTTATTTATTTAATTACAATACAAAAAAGTGTAACCAATTTTCTTTTAAGAACACTATTACAGTGAAAGAGCTCTTTTCCTTTTAATACTCAGATCTGCTCTTTTTTCTTTGATATATGTGTGTGTGACCAGTATAGTTATTTATTATTATGTCTTCTTCTTCTAATCTGTGAGAACTCTCTCTCAAGTCTCTCAATTTTCAATTACAGAACGAAGAAGAGAGAACACTTCTTCTTCTTCTCTTCTCTATACATTTTGCTTTCGAAATTCTGAGTCTCCCTCCACTCGGGACTCACTGAGTCAACTCGCCTCTGTACTGTTTGGCATTGTGAGAGAGGGAGTCGGTGAAGCGAGATTTTGGAATGCGCGGTTCGGATCGGTGCAGACCGGTTCGGTTTCGGAGCTCCGGCGATCGGCAATGGCGGTCTGAGCTGAAGCTCGGAGGCTTGTAGTTGTGAGGAGAAAAAAAGAGAAAGATGTTCAAGTCAGCGAGATGGCGGAGCGAGAAGAACAAGATCAAGTGCGACTTCAATTTGCAGTTTCACGTAACTCAGGTGATGAGATTTTTTTTTCCCAAGTATACTGTTTGGATTGACGAGAAATTCTGGACGAGGAAACGCCTCTTTAATTTTTTATATTTTTGTGCTTTTCTTGTTTCGCATTTTCTGCAATGGTCGATCGGAGAGGAAATTCATAGCTAATTTCAGTTTTTTCATGGTTAAATTCTTCATTTCCCTTACCTTTTTTTTACTCCTTTATCTTCATCGTCATAACAGTGATCAATTAGCCCTAGGAAGCTGTATATTCTTGATTGTGATTACTGAACTACCTTTTGTTCCGGTTTCAGGTTTCTCAGTTGAGCGTGGATTCTTTGACATTGTCTGTGATTCCAGTTGATATCGGAAAGCCCAGCGTGAAGCTAGAGAAAGCTACCGTGAACGACGGTGATTGCCGGTGGGAAAATCCGGTACATGAGACTGTGAAATTCTTCCGGGAGCCGAGGACAGGGAAGATCGCCGAGAAAATCTACCGATTTGTTGTCGCAAATGTAAGCGATTATTCGCTGTGATCAGCATTTTTTTCCTGAATATTTATACTTATCAGCAGTTTTATATTACATTGGGAGTTTTGAGTTGTTATTATCGGTTGTATGTTAGGGATCAACGAAGAACGGCGTTCTCGGAGAAGCTTTGATAGATTTTGCAGCCTATGCAGAAGCCAATAAAGCTTCGACTGTGTCTCTTCCTCTCAAGAGCCCGAATTCCGAGGCTATATTGCACGTTAGTGTTCTTTTATTTTCTCCTTTCTTTTTTAATACATTTGTTACTCGTTAAACTTAAGACTTCAATTATTATTTTCTGGTTTCTTGAATAGGTTATGATTCAAAGGCTTCAAGGAGATGTTGATCAAAGGTAATTTGATTACTTTTTTTTTTTTTTTTTTTTTTTCTGGTCTGTGACTGAAGTATTGAGGGATTAGTTGTGCGGATTATAATGGAAGCTTATAATTTGATTGCAGAGAGGTGGTCGAAGGATGTGACGAAGTAATAAAGCCTAAATCCGAAGATCGGAGCTTGAAGACCCACTTAAGCATTGGTCACATAGACGAAATCCTTGCAATAGTGAGTTTGATTTCGTTCAAGTTTTTTACTTCCTTTCTTGGTTGGATTTCGCATGTCGCTAAAAACGAAAAAATGTGGATAGATTCACATCTCTGTTATTGAACAACGTGACTTTCTTTTCACAGGACGGTCCGAATAGTAAGACCACAGACCATAACTGCGAACAGCAAAGAAGTCACAGAGCTTCGAGTGGATCGGACCTCACTTTCTCGAGTTCCGATAGCAGTTCGGGGCTTAATACTCCTCGAGAAAATGGACTTAGAAACGTTGATGCCCATCAAGAGCCCTCTGGTCATTTATCGTCTCGGAGAAACTCGTCTGTGCCCCAGAAAAAGGCTGAGCAAGCTCCCGTGAGCGACGAGGATCACCGGAAATCGCATTGGAATTGGTCAGGAGGTTCTGAAAACGGAGTCGGCGCCGAAGATAATGTTCTTTCGAGGGAGAATTCTCAGCCATCTTTCGACTCGGAGATTGACAAGCTTAGGGCCGAGCTTGGAGTCTTAGCTGGGCAGGCGAATATGTCGGAGTTGGAACTGCAAACTTTACGGAAGCACATCGTGAAGGAGAGCAAAAGGGGTGTCGATCTTTCAAGAGAAGTCGCCTGTTTGAAGGAGCAAAGAGACGAGTACAAGATGGAATGCGAGAGGCTAAAATCACAGCAAAAACTCTCAGACTCTGCTAATAACAACAGGTCGTCGATGAGAGGCGGGGATCTTTGGACTCTTGTCGAAGAGATCAAAGAGGAGCTGAATCACGAGAAGGACATGAATCATAATCTCAAGTTGCAGCTCGAGAAGACACAAGACGCGAATGCTGAACTCATTCTCGCCGTACAAGATCTCGAAGAAATGTTGGAGCAGAAAGATAAGGAAATGAAAGATGAACCTTGCGAGCGGGGCTCGGGCGAGGAAGTCGAAACGAGGCCAAGGGAGAGCGTGGGAAAATCCGAGTCCGACGAGGACGAAGAGCAAAAAGCGCTGGAGAAACTCGTAAAGGATCACAGAGACGCGAATGAGACATCGATACTTGAGCGAAAGATCACCGACCTTTACAATGAGATCGAGATTCACAGGCGAGACAGAGACGAGTTCGAGATGCAGATGGAACAGCTCGCGCTCGACTACGAGATATTGAAACAGGAAAACCACGATATCTCGTATAAGCTAGAGCAGAGCCAGGTCCAGGAACAGCTGAAGATGCAGTACGAATGTTCTCCAATTCACGAGCTCACGTCCCATATGGAGAGCTTGGAGAGAGAACTCTCAAACTCTTCAACAACGATAGAAGAACTCGAATCTCGCATCAAAAGCTTGGAAGAAGAATTGAAGGTGGCTTCAAAAGAGAAGGAGGACTCTTCGGCGAAAGTAAAGGAACTCGAGTCCGAAATCACAAGCTTAAACGAAGAGCTTAAGGTGCGGGCAAAACAATCGTCTGATTCTTCTGTGGCAATAAAGGAGCTCGAGTCTAATGTCACAAGCTTGGAAGAAGAATTGAAGATGGCTTTGAAAGAGAAGACCGACTCTATGGAGACATTAAAGGAGCTCGAGTCAGAAATCACAAGCTTGAACGAAGTGCTAAACGTGCGGGAAAAACAATCCTCGGATTCTTCTGCGACAATAAAGAAACTAGAGGTCCATATCACAAGCTTGGAAGAAGAATTGAAGATGGCTTCAAAAGAGAAGAATGACTCTTTGACTACATTAAAAGAGCTCGAGTCTGAAAACACAAGATTGAACAAACAGCTGAAGGTGCAGGAAAAACAATCCTCCTATTCTTCTGCGACAATAAAGAAACTCGAATCTCATATCACAAGCTTGGATGAGGCTCTGGACATGAGGGAAAAAGAATCCTCCGATTTTTCGTCGACGATAAAGGAGCTCGAGTCCGATATCGATGGCTTGGATGAAGAGCTGAAAAGACGCTCTTTCGAGCTCTCGAACGCTTTGGAGACGATAAAGGCTCTCAAGTCCAATATCAAAAGCTCGGATGAAACTCTGAAGCTCCAAACGGAAGAAGCCTCCGAGTCTTTGGTCATCATAAAGGGGCTCGAATCCCGCATCGAGGGCTTGGAAGAGGAACTGAAGGACCGATCAAGAGAGTCATCCGACTCTTTTGCAGCAGTAAACGAGCTCGAGCAACACATCAAGATCTTGGAGGAGGAACTCGAGGAGCGGCAACGCGAATTCGAAACCGATCTCGAAGCTTTGATGGTTTCGAAAGTCAAGCAAGAGCAGAGAGCGATCCGAGCTGAGGAGTCTCTGAGAAAGATGAGGTGGAAGAACGCAGGAATGGCCGAGAAGCTTCAAGAAGAATTCCGAAGGCTTTCCATTCAGATGGCTTCCACTTTCGAAGCGAACGAGAAGGTCGCTACGAAATCGATACAAGAAGCTAACGAGCTCCGAGCCCAGAAGATCCAGTTGGAGGAGATGCTTCGAAAGGCGAAGAGCGATCTTCAGCTAGTTCGGCGCGAGTACGAAGCTAAACTCAGCGCTCTTTCTAGCAAACAAGACGCGAAAACCACTCAGCTCGAACACCGATATCTCGAAATTGAGAACGGAGATCTGGTCTCCGAGTTGGAGAAACTGAAGAAATCTGTCAAGGAAAAGGAGATGATAATCGAAAGGGTAAATGCAGAGAGGAATAAATTGAAGAACTTTCAAGACGACAAGGAGGCTGAAACCGAAGGCTTACGATCGGAGTTTGAAAAGCTTAAATCTCGGTGCGAAGCCCTCGAGAACTCCTTGAGCGAAGACGAGGCAGAGAAAAGGAAGCTTAGAGAGCAAGTTTTCCAGTTGAAGAACGATATGAAGAAGAAAGACGACGCGATTTCAAACATCGAGAAGAAACTCAAGAATTCCGATGGAACTAAAGTTTCACCGAAGAGCAATAGTAAATCCGTTCCGACCGCTCTTCGGGGACAGAAAGAGGCTATTAATCTGCGGGAGAAAATAAAGCTCCTCGAGGTAAATAAAAAGAATAAAAAATAAATGATTTACTTGCTGATATACCACCATATGCTAATAATTCAAATAAGCTGAATTCATTTATCTGTTACAGGGGCAAATAAAATCCAAAGAAACTTCCTTGGAAATCTCGGCTGCTACGTTTTCGGAAAAAGAGAAGGATCTTCAGAACAAAATCGAAGAACTTCATAACCGATTAGAAGAACTCAGTCGAAACACTGAGACCCAAAAGGTCAGTTCACGTTGAGGCAGTGCTAAAATAGCAATGCACCCAAGTTTGTCTTTTTTAACAATTTTAAATTATCATTTGATCTCAGGTATTCAAGGAAGCTGGGACTTTGACCTCCAATGGCGAAATGTTGAGGTATTCCTCGGAAGTTATTCCGTTATTTGGCCGTTCTTTAGATTAATTTATGGGTTAATATAATTATTAGTCATATAAACTAGATAGATTTTGGATATAGCATACGTTTGGTAAATTTTTGGTAAATCGCCAGTCTACAATTTAACTAAAAAATTTACAACAAATTAACAAAAACGAAAAGAGCAAACCGAAAATTTCTTTTTAAATAAATATGTAACGCAAGCACGCTAGCTATACAAGAAATTAACAAAACGTTGACTAAATCTAAATCTGTTAAATTCGTCTCTTGCCTTTTACCAGGGAAGAAAACGAAACCCATGAAAAGCTTGCAGATTTAACTAGCAAACTGGCATTACTCGAGGAAAAGAACCGATTAATGGAAGACGATCTCAAGGAAATGCAAGAGAGATATTCGGAGACGAGTCTCAAATTCGCCGAGGTCGAAGGCGAAAGACAAAAGCTGGTAATGACGGTACGATATCTAAAAAATAATAGGAAGAACTAGAAACTGTTTTCCCCAAAATTTATATTACTTCAGAAGTTCATCAGAAAAGCCACACACCATGTATAGTTCAAGTGAGTGTAATGCTCAAATGAGAAACCCAAGTCCCAAGTTTCTTTTGAATTTAATAAATTATTCTGTACACAAGTAAAAAAAAAAAAACTGTATATTTTTTCATTTATTCCTTCCCTTGCAAGTGCTATATATAAATATATTATAGTTGCCCAATTGGGTTAATACGAAAAATAGTTTTGTCCTTAAGAGCTTGCTGTATGTAACATCTGTAATCATCAATGTATTCTTTTTATTGGTTTTAGTTATAACTCAATATCCATACACAAAATCATTCTTTGTCATTTTATAAAAGGTTCTACAAGGATGGTCGGATACATAATAGAAAGCATAAGTTCATTAGAGTAGATATAAAACTCTATATAAAATAAATAAATAAATTGATAAATTAGCCGTCTTAAACTTAAGAGATTCGAATTTAATCAATATTTTATTATTTTGCTGTAAAATATTCAGTTTGTTTACGTGACAGGCTTATTTCATAATTTCTTATCTGTTTACTTTTTCGTTTTTAGAACGAGCAGAAAAGTATATTTTTGCTAAATTGATCCAAGAAAATTGTAAATGATTTGAACCGCCGATTTATCAATAATTTAACAAACGTGACATATATCTAAAAACTATCTAATTTGCATAACTAATAATTACATTAATCCTATCAAAATCAATCATTGAAGAGGAAATGAAATACTAGCTTAGTATGTGAAAAGAGAACTACAAAATTACAAGCTTGAAAATATAAGATTTTATAAGATTTTGATGGGAGACATTCTAGAGAAAATCATATTGGAATTTCAAATTTACGCGTGTATAGAAACCCAACAAGAAAACCGGAATATATCAAATCAAACAAAATATACAAACTCGTTTCAACTTTCAACATCATACAGCGAAGTGTATAAATAGAAAGGTAGAAACAAAAATTAACGTTGAAATTAGATAAATGTAGAGCATAATCTCTGAAACATTTAAGATCTTAACTCGCTGGCATATTTTTATTTTGGCATTTTCCTTTTGTTTGCTCAAAACAGATCACCCGTGACATAACCAAATATAGGCAAGAACCTAAATGAGCCAAATGAGAAAGACAAACCTCTCTCATGTGATCATTTCTTTTTTAAAATAATCTCTCTGACTCTTGTTATTAGGAAGATTCCTCTAATTTGGTTAATATGAGTGAATCACGATCGTACGCATACCACGTCATGTTTATATATATATATATATATATATATATATATATATATATAATGTGTGTGTATATCCAAACTCTTATAAAAACAATAAACAAAAAATTGAAGATTTGCCATTAAAACTATAACTTTTGTAAATTTGTTTAAACATTCGGTCATAATTGTTTACACAATTTTATGTGCATAATACCCCTTAAATAATTTGTAAATTGATTTTCCGGTTTAGTATTTGAACACAACTTTATGGTGCATAATACCCCGCAAGTGTTTGAGTTTCAAATTAATTCAGTGGTGATTTAAGTATTTTGATTATTTAACACAATTTACCCAAAAATAAAGAAAAATTGCTATGTATAACCAAAGGAAACTTTGAACTTACTATTTAGTCAAACTTTTTATTTTTTGTAATTTATAACCAATAATAATGACGTGTTAATATTGTGTTTTTTGTTTTTATTAATATGTTCTCTTACGTTTAGTAACTCATTTTGCTATAAATTATGGATAGTCTAAATCATTTTATTACAATTTATTTAGTTAATTGCTATAAATCAATTTGGTTAAAACGTTGACTTTTTTTTGTGATTATAATATTTCAAACTACTATTATACTAATTATCCTAAAGTAAATGTCAGGCAAATGATTTTTTTATTAAAATGAATTTCTACACTCTACCTTTATTTATTTGTACACTTTTTTAATTGTTGAAATTAATGATTCCTTGACCCAATTTTATTTTTTTATACACCTTCATTTGAAGTCGTAAACTAAATATTCATATTTTATTGGGAAAAAGTAATTACCTAACCATATGACAAAAAAATGTAAGTAATTTATCTTTATATTTCTCCAACAAAAAACAACTGAAAGATATTGTCTCTCTCCGAAAATTAATGAACTCCACTATCATCACAAACAAAATGGTTGAAAATAAATGTATTTGTATTTTTTATGACGGTACCATCAATGAGTAAGTTTATTTGTTTGTATTATAATGTCATTTTCGAGTTATGGTCTAATTAAAAATGACGTGGAAGCTAAAGACCAGGCCATATAGAACCGTACTTTATGCATGATTCAGCTCAAAGACTCTAGCCAAAATTTAAGGAATAGAGGCTCAAAAGTTAATACCTAATATCACAAAATTACATCGGATAAATTCAAAATATTACGTGTGATATTGGGTGAAGTTTTTTGGGTGATAAAATTTTATTATGGAATATACGTGTAAAAAAATAAAATAAAAAATAAAATACTTATTAAGTTTTTGACTAATTACGATATTTTACGGTCGATTGCGTTATCTTGCAGAATTTAATACTTATTTCGTATATTGTGCTCAAATTTTATAAAGAGTTTTATTTGTCTTTCTGCATTATATTTCATAATAGAATCTTATCACACATTAAAACATAATTTAACTCCACTATTACACGTATATTCTGAATATAGAACTAAAAAAATTTGTGTTTATGATTAAGTTTAAGTTCCATAATTAACTAGTTTAAAGAACTTGAGAGAAAATGAGAATTAGAGAAGAAAACACTCATCATCACAAATTGCTACGTTTTTTCTTTGGAATTCCCATTTAATCATCCTTGTTTATTTTAGGTTGGTTACTATGCAATTCGTTTATTTATTTTCTTTGTCTTTCGCTCTCATCGTCGTGAGCTAATTTCTTTAAGGACCATTAATTACGATTTTGTGGATTCATTTCTTGTTTATTAAAGTATTTTCGCATTTTCATATTCGCATGTTTTTATTCCTTGCTCGATGGATGTGTGAGCTTAGCATCGTGCTCGAGGGAAATTTGAATGACAACACATAAATATTAAAACACAGTATTGCGTTATCAGAAACTAAATCTGGATTAGGTTGTTACAGCACTCCAACGATATTAATGTTTGTCAAAATTTTAAGATCTAAATCGAGAGATAAAAATTCGATATTGACAAAGATTGTTAAATGATGAGAGATATTTACGGATACTATTACGAAAATGTGATTAGCAAAGTATGACTAACAAATTGTGAGTATTGCAACCAATTGTGACTAGAGAAAAATATCGTGAACCCAAATATCTTCGAGTCCTTACACGCGTTTTATTAAAGTTGATTTTTTAATTTTTATTTGCTAATTATTTAAATTTCCTTTAAGTTGTAGCTAGGTCGTTAATTTCTCGGCTAATCTTTGTGCTCGACTATATTTATGATTTTTTACTCAAATAATTACGTGCACTTGCATATAAAAATATCGCAATCTCTTCTTGGACCTAACTCCCACCTAGAAAAAAGCATAGCTTTAAGTTCTATACTATTGTTTAAACTTTAAATAATAGTAATAGATTCAAAGGAAATGGATGTATCATCAAGGACAGTTGAATTTTCTATAATATAGATTTTTCTTTTAGTTCACGAATTTATAATACTACAATGACGTTCGATGGCTTTTCATTGTCTTTTAGGATACATATGTCTCTATGTAAAACAAATAAAACTTCAACATTGATTGTTATGTAAATACTACCGAGAGAGAGAGAGAGAGAGAGAGAGAGAGAGAGAGAGAGAGAGAGAGAGAGAGAGAGAGAGAGAGAGAGAGAGAGAGAGAGGTTTTTATTTTTTTTATGAAGAGATAAGTTTTGTGAAGATCATTTTTTTAAAGGTTGCATGGGGATTAGGATATCTTGTGAAAAAAGGAAAAAATGCTAATAAATTATTGAATTTATTTAGAATTTTAAAATATATATATATACATAATTAAATATAGTGATCCATACAGAAATTCGATTTATCTAAGTGATTTTTCTGTTGCATTATAATATGTGACTATGGAGTCTTCTACACCTATAATTATAATAATAATATTAATAATAATATTAAAACCTATAACTTCAATATCGATAATAATTATAATAGTAATAAAACCTATAGCTAGCACGATGGACGGTTAATTTACTTCGTTATCTAACTTTAATTTTGTTTTTAAATACAAAGCTGCCTTTTTCATTTTGTGATGCAATCATGTAGGGGCAAAAAAAGAAAACAATAAACTATAGGGTATAATATTCAGGCTTTTGATTTCAATATGACAAGAAATGTTGGCTTTTTACGACAAAATAAATTCATAAACTTTATTTGTGGCGGGCCATAACTCGATATTATTAGAAGAATCTTAACGGCTCTAATTAGGGTTTATCGACATACAAAATCATCACTTTTTATTATCTTTTTATTATGACTAATTACACTGATATTTTATGCGTTAATATCCATTAATTCTCTTTATTTATGACATCGTATCCTCGAGTACAAAAGCAAAACATGGATTAATAAATTAATTGTCAACATACTTAAATAAAATAAAAAATTAATACGTGGTATGATTCGTATGAAAGTAGAGGGTTAGTTCTCTCCTCGTATTATTATCATCAATCATTAATAAAGCTAAATAATAAATTATGGCGAAAAATAAAATAAATTCTTGTAGAGGATATTATGGTTGTATTATTGGTCTAAAATTTATAACTTAAATATAATAATTAATACGAATTTATCGACATCAATATCGTCACCTTTTTTATATCTTTTTATCATGACTAATTACACAAATCATTAATTCTCTTTTATGACAACGTATAATTGAAACTGAAAGTGAGAACAAAAGTAAAACATGAAATTATAAATTAAGAGTCAATATTATCAGGTCAACAGACTTAAATAAATTAAATATTATTATGTGGCATTAGTTAGTATATCATCAATCATTAATCAAGCCAAACAATAAATTGTGGCAGAAAAAATTAAATCCTTCTAGAGAATTAATCCTTATATTATTGGTGTGAAATATAAAACTTAAATATAATAATTAGTACGAATATGTCTATCTGTGTGCATGTACAGAATTAATGTTTCACTGAAAATGAAATATGAGACAACAGAAATCTGGGCCTACCTCTTCGGAAAATAAGGGATAAAATAAATACTGTATTTTGTTTTTATTATTATTGATGTGACAAATTAAATTTCTATTATCGTAATTATTTTAGATTCTCCAACGTGTTGTCAATTCTCATAATAAATTGTTTTCCAAATCTGACGAGTAAATTGGTCATCGACAGTAAATATGTCAAATTTCATATTCAAATTCCCTATCATACATATTATTTTTTTTGTACACAACACATGACAAGCAAAGATAATTAAATGTCATTCTAATAACAAATATGTCAAATTTCACATTTGCGTTGTGATTGTCTTATCATATATATATATTTATTTATTTATTATTTGACCCCACCATTAATTTAAGCATATAAATAATTAAATTTGCAGTATAGATGGCGTAGTCACTAAGTTTAAAAGTAAACAAAATAATTTCCTAAAAAAACGTAAACAAAATAATTCCTCAACAATAAAAAAAAGTAAACAAAATAAAATTGGCGTCTTCTTTTGTTCTTTTGGTACAAAATAGATTACAAGTCATAAAGATAATTAGCTTATCTTTTATTTATAGTATTTATTTATTTATTTTGCTTTTGAATTATTGCCAGCCTTGTATTGTCGCGTGGATAGCTTTTTTGGTCACGTCAAAAGATTTAATAACTATATTAAATCTAAACTAAATTACCTAATCTGAACTCTCATAATAACGTACGGAGATAAATTCTCAAACCACTTGATTGATATTTTTTTTTTTTGAAATTACTTGATTGAAATTAAGAAACAAAGATTTTGTGCTACAAATAAAGTTAAAAAAATGTGAAGAACAAATTCAATCATATTTGAAAATATTTTGAATATTTATGGCGAAAATAAAATGTTTGGTAAGGGAAATAAGAATAAAAAAGAAACATTAAGTCATCATCATATTATTTATTGATCCATCTTACAATAATTGAGTTAACTCAAATCAAAATATTGTAATTTATTGTCTAGGGTTCACCTTGTCCTTATTGTTTAATGTGAAATCAGAACTATACTATATAACATAATTTCATCTTACTATTTTGAATACCAAATTAACAAAAGATCCCAACTCACAAATTTTTTATATAAAAAATCAAATCAAACACAATTACATAAAATTTGTAGACACATGAAATATTTTGTACCATGACTAAAGTCACAAACATGCGCGTTTGTCTTCTTTCACGCAATCGATTTGAAGCTCTCTCAAAACTGTAGATCGTCCTTCTTCTCATAATTGCACGTAATCGAGCCTCGAGGCATGTTTCACCACTTCTGTATCTTGTCGTTTTTATTCAGTATATGTCATTTTCGACAAACTTCGAATTAACTCGTACGAGTCTTTCACTTATTATTCTCCTCTCATTCCCTTTGCAAAAAGTCCAACGTGACGACTAGAAATTCGACGCTCTTCTCCTCAATTCTTTTTTTTTTTTTTTTTCTGAATTCTTCGATAACATATAATTTTAATCTCATCTAATTTGATTTTTTTCTTCAATTTTCTTCGAATAATTGTTGGCTCCATAGAAATGAGACTTTATTGTAGAAGTAGATAAATATAATAATAATAATAATAAGCAATCAAGGGTTGATCATAAAAATCATAGAATTAATCCGCTATGAATATATATATATATATCCTAGTAGTGTAGTGAGGTATGTAATCTCATATATAAAGTGAGAGAGAAATCATATTTTACTCTGCATTAAAGCATATACAGTCACAAGAGCCATGACAAGAGATCTATTCACAACACTCTTCTCTATCACCAAAGTCAACACATCATCTCCCAAAATCACTCCCGAAGATAATGTCTTTCTCTTTGCCTGCATATATATAACAAAAGTTATCAGATTCACTTCTATAATATCCCAATTTAATATATTAATGTAATTACTAGTAAAATATATGATTTTTTTATATAGCACATGATTAAAAAAATTATAAATGGTAAGCACAAATTATTTATAATTTTTTTTTAGACCAATTCAGTCTAATTTATTTTTTCCGCTCCTTAGAAAAACGAAAACAACAAATTATTAAGAAAATTTCGAAATAAATTTGTTACGTAAGTACGCTGATTATTCATAACAAATTAACAAAACGTTCGTTCAATTGTATTTTCTTTTATTTTTAAATTAGTTAATTATTCAATTAATATATATATATATACCTCAGCGACAAGTTTTCCATGGCAATCAATTATCTTGAGAGCCGATTCACCAATTGAACCTTCTAATCTGTACCAGCTTTTGCCATTAGACAATCTGAAGCTGACTTTGCATGAGAAATCTTTATCCCCATGATTAACCCTATTTTTCTTCACATTAAACAATGGCTTATCATGTTTTGTCTTCACCAATCCATTACTCTCGTACCCTTCCCAATTACTCAACAGCCACAAACTCTGCACACAAAAGAAAGGATATTTTAGGTATATACTCATAAAAACGTTTACTAATTTCAAAATACCACTTCAAATAGTTTACATAATTATTTGGACTATTTTTACTCGAAAATGTTTACAAAGAAGATAGTTTTAACCAATATTCGTGTAAACAGCGATTATTTAAAAAAAAAAAAAAATCACTGGATATATTAAAAACACTAAGAGGTAAAAAATCAATTTTTTGAAAGAAAAGAAAAGAAGAAGATCTAGTGAAAAAGGTAATTCCTTTATATCGTCATAATAAGATCTAGTGATAAAGTTTGTATCTTTATGTATGTACTTACTTTTCTGAGGATTGTGAAGAGAACTTTCCCACTGAGATCCATGAGAAAGACTTCATCGCTATTCTTCTCGTCGTAGTTTTCAACTCTGTACACAATCTCGCCGAACTCATCGTAGACCGTACATCCGTTTCCTTGCATCACAAGGGACTTCATCCACACCGTTAAAGTCTCCGTCTTTGAAACTTTCAAGGTGTCAATGATATTTACATCACTTCTCAATGAAGGTGAAGAAGAAGAAGAAGAACAAGAAGTTGGAGATTCAGTAATTATAGGGTTTAATTTCTTGGGTGGGTTTACTGGATGAACTCTTCCCATAATAATTGTTTTAGAGAGAGAGACTGGAAAAATAAGTATTTCTAGAGAGAGAAAAATAGAGATATTTGATTTTGGTGTATGAATTTTTATGATATGAAAGACTTGGTATTAATGAAGAGGAGTCTATCTTTTTCTCTTTCTCTCTCTCTCTCTCACCTATTTGCATTTATATAGAAAGAAAAAAAAATAGCTAAATGTAACTTTGTTAAGTAATGTTTTATTTCTCTGTATTTTTATTTATTTATTTTATTTATGTATGTGTGTGGAATCAGGTCGTTCCACGTTTAGCATGAGAATACGTGTATTTAAATTTTAACATGCCAATCTGTGTGTGTACATATATATGAGATCGTTGGTAAATATTATAATGATATATTTGGTTAGCTGTATTAATTATGCACATTTTTAGTTGATCCCATCTAGCGTTGAAAATTATTGGTGTAATTATTAGGAAGCTTCTAATGAGAAAAATGCTTTTATGATATTTTAGTTCCTAGTAATACCGTTAAATAATTTTTAGTTACTAAGTTCGAATTTCATTCGCAAAACTGCCTTAAACAAACAAAAAAGAATTCATTATACGACTCTTAAGAAACGCTCAAAATATCATGTTTTCATGTTTTTTCCTTTAAAATTACTTCGTTTTTTTCTTTTTATCATTATAAAAGACAACATATTTATATATATATTTTTTCTAACATTTTTATCTTAAGACTTTTTATTAGTTTCGATTAATTAAAAAAATATATTATAAAATAAAATTATTCAGGAAAAACAAATGAGCGATCAGATTTTGAATAATTTTTTATAATATATTTATAATTATATTTTAATTAATGCGACTAATTAAATACTGGGATGAAAATATTAAAATTAAATAAAAATAAATTATTTTTTCACATCTTTTAATGTCAAATAATCTTTAAGGCCATCTCCAACCACGAACATCAAATTTGGTGTTTTTTTAGCACCAAATTTGGTGTTAAAGTTTTTTTATCTCCAATCATAACACTAAATTTAACACCAAAAAATTATTCATCATTATTATATTATTACTTTTATATTTTTTTATTAATATATATTTTTTAAAGTATTCATAAGTATAAAATAATTTGTTTAAAAAAAAAAATTGGCGTGTGAAGAGTGTCACGTCAAATATGGCGTGACACTGTTCATAACACCAAATTTGGTGCTACTTTTGCAGTGGGGTTGGAGAAAAAATTGCATCAAATTTGGTGTTTTAACGATCCCTTGGAGATGGCCTAAGAGAAATAAAAAACATGAAGGTAGGTGACATTTTAGTCAATTTCCCTTAAGATTTTAATATCTCTTAGAAAAGAATTTTGGACTTCGAATGTTGGAAAGATGTTAATGTAGGTGAACTGTGACTCATATTTTATTGGGTCAATTAATTCGAATTGGTTAAGTTTTTCGTATTATTATTTTTTGTTGGGATATGTATAAGATTATTTATTTATTATTATAATTGTGTCTATATATAATGGATGAAATATCGATGATCAAAGTATGGTTAAAAATACATTTGTTATGTGTAAATAATATGTATATAAAGAGTCTCACATTGGTGGATTAAGTGTGTGGTGTAGTGTATATATAATCTTATATTTCTTAAGAGTATAAGCAAGTGCAAGATATTGGAGTATGGATGAGTTACCTCTAATCCTTCGCGCACCATCGGAGTAAGGTTGGATTCGGATTTCGGATCTTGGCAGTTTGAACTTATCTTGGACTTTCAGCCTGATTATTTGACTTGTTTGTGATAATTCTTATTTTTTATTACAAAATTCACTTCTAAATCTTGACAGTTTCAACTTCTCTTGGATTTTCGGCCTGATTCTTTGACTTGTTTGTGATAATTCTTATTTTTTATTACAAAATTCACTTCTAAAATGTTTTAATTTCGCAAACAGTATTTCCGAAAGCCTATAAACAAAAGCCTTCAGTTCTTATTCGGAAAAACTCATACACACAAATTCTCTTTATTGTTCCTTTTCTGAATTAATGTTTTTATTGTAATATATGGTTAGTTCGGTAACAAGGTTGGTTCGTTGTAGAAGTTATTCTGGTGTTATTTTTTTTCTTTTATCATTGTATCCTGAGATGTAAATTACTAACAATTATCGACATATTTTGAAGGAAATGTTACTTTAAAGAAACCGTTGAACGTTAGTTGGAGTTGCTCATTTTTCAGCTTAATATTATTTGTTATTGTTTTTGGGTTTATGTATATAATAGCCCTATAGGGGTTTAATAATTTGGTTTTGTCCAACGTTTGGTAAAATTTTTGTAAATATACACACTTTTAATTAACAAAATTTTCGTACAAAAAATGCCCCAAGTTTTGAAATCCCGCCCAAAATAAAAAAAATGAAATTTAAAAACAATATTCGGTTAATTAATGCTTATAAATCGCCCAAATAATTATTGCATTAACTAAAATGAGAAATAAGGAGAGAGAAAGTCATTAAATGCAAAAGTTTAGAAGTTGAAGAGTTTTCTTTCTAAAACCAATCGTCACTACCGACCGGAACATTCAAACTAGCGATTTACAGATATTAACCAATCGTCACTGTCATTTTTCAAACGATTGGCCACTTGTTATGATTTGCAGTTATTTTTCCATTTTCGTATTTCTTCTTATTCGCGATTTTTTCTTGATTTATTTCGTATTTCTTTGTCTTCGCGATTTCTTCATTTTTGTATTTCTTCTTCTTCGCGATTTTTTTAGGTATTTCTTATTCTTCACGATTTCTTCTGACGTTTTCATTTTCCCCGCTGGATATTTTTTTTCCTGCAACATTTCGTTTTTGGAGGACCCCGGTTTGGCTCCGGTGGTTGCGACTCCAACGATGGAGGCGCTAACGACAACAAAGACGAACACCAGCGGTGGACGCCGGTTTGGCTCCAGTGGCAATTAAAATTTTCATCGTTCTTCGTTCTTTTTGTGTTTCGATTTTGATTTCAATTTCATGTATAAAATTTTGATTTTCTATCATTTAGTTAAATAAACTTGGTTTGATAATTAGTATGTAATTAACGGTAAAAAGCTTCCAGTGTAAATTCAACCTACGTTGTAAAACTCAATTCAATTTACCTTGTAAAACTCAACTCAATTTATGATGTAAAATCAATTTATGTTGTAAAACTCAACTCAATTTACGTTGTAACAAATCCAGTCCAATGTAAATTAAATATCAATTAACGAGCGTAAATACTGGACGATGTAAATGGATAACTTGAAAAAATTTATGAACAATTAGATCTGTTTGAAACGAATTAAAATTTGATAAAATGAAATGTTTCTCATAAATAAATGAATATGAAGCTACAAATAAGAATTAAAACCGGTCAAAAAGGAATAAAATTCACTAATTATGTTGAATTGATTTCTGTAAATTGTACTGTGATTTACGAGGGACACAGAGTAATTGAGAGAAAATAGCTCAAAATTTGAGAGATGAATGTCCTGAAGTTTCAGTTTTTGATAAAAACAAGGATAAATCTCGATTTAATATTCAAATCTCAGAATAATACACGCAAAAAAAAAACTTTCACAAAATTACCGAATTTAGATTCATACGGCCATAAAAGCAATGATTTTAATTAATTGTGATGTAAAAATTTTGGTCAATTAACTGTTCTAAATTATAGGATTAAAAATTGTTTAATTTAAAATTAGAAAAACAATTTAACACAAAAATTCAAAATTCAAATCAAATTTAGTCAAAAATATTATGGGCAATATAGTAACTAAAAATTCTTAATGAACGTGCCACGTAGGCGTTTTGGATATTTACGAAAACGTAAATAAACGTTGGGTAAATCCAAAAAAATTTTGTAAACTAAGGTTATTTCGTCAAATTTTGATTTATTTTTATCATTTATACAAATTTACAAGGGAATCCAATGAACACGCGTAAGAAAAAGTGAAGATTACGAATGAACGAATAGACATTAAATTCATTGGCATATATAATCATCAACATCGCGATTCGGATCAACTTTTTTCCTTCAAATATTATTGTTATGTGATTATGATGACAATAAATTACACGGCTCTTTATTGGTTATATATAATATAATATAATATGATGAGTGTGATCTTCTTTTTTTCTCTTTGCGTGGATAGGGATCTTTTGATGTTCACGTTCAATTTATGTGGATTGTTGGGACATAAGGATGATACTAAGCAAATACTTTCAGATCAGAAATTTTTTTAAAAAAATGGACATCAATTATTTATTAGATATACTAATTTAATCATATTGCCTTGTGGTATAATATATAATATAATTAGCTGAATTTACACGTTCACATTATTAATTTATTTAATATTTATGAAAGTTTGCTATATAACAATATAAAATTGTAAATAATTATATACCTAATGAATATACCTATTGAAAGACGATTAAATATGTAATGAATGCATTTATTAAAAAAATTACCCAAAATGTCATATATTTTCATGTTTTTTTCTATTATTTTAAAAAAATTATACTTTTTTTCCAGACGTGAAAAAACTATTTACCTTTTAAATTTTATTTTTTTAATATTTTTATCTAACTTTTAATTAGTCTTAATTAATTTTAAAAATAATTAAAAAATAACTATTCAAAATCTGTCTTCTCATCTTCTCCCTGAATAATTATATCTATTTTATATATTTACTGTTTAATTAATTGGAACTAATTAAGTGTTGGAATAAAAATGTTTAAAAAAATAAAATCTAAAGAAGATAAAGTGGGAAAATAATAATTTTTAAAGAAAATGAAGAAAACCATGAAAATATGTGACATTTTAGGCAATTTCGCTTCGTAAAATTATGGGCTTTTTTTCTATAAAAGATATTACTTTAAAATAAATATGATGTCAACTTTCTTTTAGGAAAACGAAGGAGTACTTGATTATTGCAATACATTTTGACAATGGTCCTTGAGTTTGTTAATTAATTTGAATTAATTTTCATTGTTGTTCTATATTCATGATATACACAACATACATGTGTATATATATATATTGCCGTACAAGATGTAAGACCAAATAGGATAAGGTATTTTAAACGCTATTTAATGCTTTTAATAATTAGATGGTTTAAATTAAACAATAGTTTGGTGGACTTTTAGTACTAATCTTTTCTGTGCAACTTTATATTTAACATTCTTTTTTTGAGGAAATATTTAACATTCTTTTCGTAGGCCCTAATTAACTAGTTATCGTATAAACATGGATTTTTAGAGTTGATTTTCCCTTGTCAATGTACATTGCTGAATATTAATATGTTTGTTTATTAAAGTGAAACCTTCATATTGTGTCATGGCAACGCAAATACTTCATCAGCCTCTTTTTTAATTATTTTATTATAAATTGATTAGGTAGAGAAGTTTTATCAATTAGACCTGATAATACGCATAATCGCTTAAATAGACGTGGTATTTACATGGTTTCAAATAATAAACTTTTGACCAAAAAACCCAAAATACCTAATTCTTTGTCCATCCATCATTTTATTCAAAAATGCTATGCACGTAGTGCGAAAATGCTTCTGAACTTTTAAAAGTTGTAATTATTTACCTTAATTTTTTTAGCTCAACTTTATATATATTTTTTAATTTTTTATTCTTTCAAAGGACATGTTTTTCAAAATATTTTCCCTCACATCAAATATTAATTCCTCCCAATTATAATTTCCAAAAAATATAGATTTTATAATATTTTGTAGTTTGTTGGTAAATGACCGGTGCAAACTATTTATAATTTTTTTGGACTGATTTAGCCTAAATATATATTATCTCTCATTCAAAAAATGAGAAACGCAAATCAGTACAAAAATAAGTTAACTAATTAGAAAATTTGTTAATTATCAAAATGTTGACTAAATCTTAATTTTTCTATATTTAAGTTAACCAATTATTCAAATTTTCCTTTTTTGAATTTCACTATTTTGTATCACAGCCTATATTATTAAACATTAGCAATAAAAACTTATAACTATAAACCTGTCCATAAATATGTTTTCATATTCTAACTTCAAGCTCCTAAGAACCTTAATGTGTGCGTGTGAACATATTTTGGTCTTTTTTTTGGGCAAAACGTCTATTATCAATTTTTTTGTATATATCAAACCTAATTCTAAGATTACGTTATAATTTACATATAATAAATCAATTTTTTTTTTATTAAGCGAGGTCGGTGTCACGAAATATCATAAAAGCCCTCACGTATGGCCGACGAAAACCGTGATTACAAAGATATAAATAAAACTAAAACCACGGAAAATCAAATGAAACGCAATAAACACAAAATACAGGTGCTAGGTAGCCGTGCGGGACCTCAACTCATGATCATCGGCTCTAATGGCCTCCTCTGAGTAAGGCGAGACTAAACTCAGCCAAGTCGAAGACGAGTGATGGTTAACCGCGTAGCTCGCTAAATTATGCGCAGCAACATTACAAACACGAGAGATATGCATAATGCTAAAATCCTCAAACTTCTTCACCTCTCTGAAGATGTGGTGCAAGATCATCCCAAGCTCTGTCGCTGGCGTCACGCTCTCCTCGATCGTCCTCACCACCCCAAGCAGTCAGACTAGATCTTCGCTCTCTTGTCATCGACGCTGCAAACTAGCTCTATACCACAGAGGGCTGCGTACGCTTTCGCAAGCTAGGGGATAGCGTTCTAGCAAGGAAAAACATACGAGAGGCGATCACCTCGCCGGTGTGGTCTCGCACAATACAACCAACACCGAAGCCTCCACGGTCGCGAGTAAGTGCCGCGTCGACATTAATCGAGAGGTTTCCGTCCCTTGGGAGATCCATCTGGGAGTCGTCGTCACTCTCGAGGTCGTCAGAAGTTGCTCTATACTCTTTCAGGAAGCTCACCGTCCACTGGACTAGCTGTGGCTGGCTCCACGTAGATCTCCTGGTTACGACGTTGTTCCTGTGGTTCCAAAATTCTCAAATAATGGTGATAAATAGCTCATGGAAACGAACCTCAAGAACCTCAGTCGCTCTAAGAATAGTGTCAAAAGCGTCACTGTCTCTAAAAGGAGGAAGGATGTGGTCGAAGCCCGCATCTTTCCAGACTCTCCTGCTCCACCTGTAACCTCAAAACACATGAAAAACTGTCTTTCTCACCTCCTGACAGACAGGGCAGCTGTCGTCAGAGGTGATCCTCTTCTTAGCAAGAACAGCTCTGGCTGGAATCTGGCCAAGACAGACTCGCCAACAGAAGAGTTTCACCTTGGGAGAAACTCTCAGCTGCCAGAACTTTGTCCACCATCTCTCCATCACCGTCGGATCTGAAGAACTGGCGACCGGAGTACTGGCTCTCTCCATCGCGACACGGTAACCACTCCTGACGGAGTACTCTTGGTCCTCAGTGAAGTGCCAACGGCGCACATCAGGGATACTCTTATCACCACACGGGATGCTCAAAATCGCCGCATCATCCCCCTCTCCAACAATCGCAGTAATAAGATCGACGTCCCAACTACCGTCGAGTCTCATGAGCTCAGCGACCCGCATATCAGGGGGAATCCAGGGGGATCGATCCAGGTAGCAGGTCTGTCCCTAGGAACCCAACTATCCCCTATGACTAACACAGACTCACCGTCCCCGATCCGCCATCTCGATCTGGACTGAATTGTTGGAAATTACTTAACGATTTAAGTAGATAATTATTAAACATAACAGATTACGTGCGGAATTAATAATAAAAATGATCTAGCATATTAAACTATTTAATATCTAACAACCTATTGGCATTAAAATCATAAGTATGTGAATTAACAAATTAATTATAATCTAGTAACATGTTAATTATAAACATGTATGTCGATAAAATTTAAACACTCCGATCAACACATAATAAATTATATAATTAACGAGTATTTAAAGTTGTCGAGACTTACAAATTCGAGTTATAAATAACTCGGTCGATGAATTGTGCTCGAGTTCGAAGCGAGAATCTTCAAGCTTCAATTCCAGGTTTGCAATGTCCTCCTCAAAGCGTCAACACGTCACGAAGAGGAATGAGCGGCGGCACATGCACGGGCTGCGGGGATGCGGCTTGGAGGCGAGGAGCAACTTCAAGGCGCGGCATTGGGCCGCGTCACGAAGGAAGCTTAGCGACCTAGGCTCGCCGGTGGCATCACCGGGAGGCTGGGCTCGACGCCGAAAGGCAGCGAGGCACGGAGATGCTGTTAGGGCGCTGTCTGGCGCATATGCATTCGGACGGGCGGAGGCAGATCGTAGGCGAAACTTCGGGACGACGCTGAGAGCTCTTGGAAGCTCGGATTGACACACCATTTTTTGCGTTGCGTCGGAAGCGAACTGACTTAAATGGGTTCGGAGAGAGATCTGGGTTTGCAGACTCAGATTCGTCGGATTCATCAAATCTTTGGTTCGGAGGTTAGATTTTCAGAAAAATAAATTTTAACGAAAATGGACCAAACAACCACAAGTTGATTCAACGAGGACACAAGAAGAATATGAGAAGATGAGTGTGGGCTCGATATGAATGCACACGAGAAAATAAAAAACGAATTTTTCGTCCTTCCGGGTGATAGGATGGTCGGCCAAGAGGGAGGGGAGAGAGAGAGAGAGAGCAAGTTTTTTCTAGGGTTTCCTCAAATCTTTTATTTATAGACATTGTTAATGGGCTTTCATGTGGGCTTTTGTTGAATCAATATTCAGCCCAATGGCCAACCCCTATGTCTTACTCGTCTCTCAATTTTGTTTCCCAAATTGCCTTGATTTAATTTTCAAATTCGACTTAATTTAGAACTCTCATCTATTTAATAAGTTGTTATTAAATTGTTTCATGGTTGTTGAATAAACGTTTTATTTTCTAATATTTTTATTATGAATTCTCAAGAAAATTATTATAACAATAATAAAGTTTTTTAATTCACAAAATCAATAATTAATGAATAACACATTATTCATTAATTCGCTTGGAAAATAAATTTCTCTATACAAATCACAATTTGTATTTTATGAGTAAATCAATTTATTGCGTTCAATTAATCTCTTGTAAATGTGCATCATTGAGACCTTATAGACCCACATGAACGAAGCTTGAGAATAAAGCACAGAGTTAATAATTCACAAATTATTTTCGGCTTATAATTCTTAATAATGGTCGACTCCACTAAAGGACCAATATTGAAAATCTATAAGTTCATGCGCGCATATTTTTCCGTTTGAAGTCACATAACTTATCTGTACTCGATCCATGGTGTACTTTACCAAAATACCCTTCGTGTGTATCAGTAAGTCCGAGGAATGTAAAATTACCGTATTACCCCTAGAGTTATTATTTCACTAACTCGTTTGTTACTTGTGAATGAGAAAAAACATAAAGTGAGACGTCAATACATGTCACATGTTTTAATCAAGGAATCTCATATTCAATGATTATCTGGCCAGATTAATTCATTCACTAACTCGTAACAAAGCATAGTGTGATACAATGACTTTCATTATGTGTACACGAATTTCATATCTGTTGATCACATAATCCAACACTACAATATTATGTCACCAACCGTCGGGTCAGATGCAGCCATTACATGGCCATTGCCCATTGACAAATCAAGTTATATAAAGTGTAGCATCGACTATGCACTCACCTCGATATTAGGGTAGTTATCGAAGTACCCCTCGTATGTGATTTTGGAGCTTATAGATTAAACGGTTTTATATCGAGCTTCCATAGAATCACTGGGTCTTGTTCAATATCTTTTATAAGATATCAAGAATGAAATCATAGAGTCACAACTCTCTATATCACATGATAAGCTATCATGATTCATTCAAACAATCGTTAATTAGACTCGATTGCTCTATCGATCTTAAGATTACGAGCAAATGGTTTAAACTAGTCACAAGGGGTTATCATGTCAAATATGTATTTAACACCCTTTTCGTTGATGACAATTTCAGAGTGTAGGATACATACATAAACACAAACTATAGGAAAAGAATGCTTATTTATTAATATTAATATTTCAGCAAAATATTACAAATAATAAATAGAATGTCTAATATTCTCCTTTGTAGGCACCAATCCCAACATCTCATTCATCGTGACTCACGTCCACACCAAAACAGACATCGGACTTTTGAAAGTTCACTGACAGGCCCGAGGCCTCAAAATAAGTCCGTAAAATGTCTGTGACCCTCTCGCACTCGTCAAGTCTCGCTCTGCAGAAGACCATGCTATCATCCGCGAAAAGAAGGTGAGACACGTGAAGATCCCGGAATCGGACGTTAGAAATCGCTCCAGCCTCCTCGCTCGCTGGAAAGAGACTCGAGAGACCCTCAGAGTAAAAGAAGAATAAAAAGGGGGGGGGGGGGAGAAGGTCTCTTTGGCGGAGGCCTCTAAAAGGAGTCATACTGCCTCGGGTGGAGCTGTTGATGTTGAAAGCAAACCTGACTGAGGTAACACATCTCATGATAAGGTGCACCCACTGCGTGCTGTACCCCGGTCTCAACATCATCAACTCCAAGTAGACCCACTTGACCCTTTCGACTGCCTTCGCCATGTCAAGTTTGAGAGCCGCACACTTTCCATTTCCGAAGCGTTTCCGCTTCATCGTATGGAGAGCCTCGATTCCAATTATGACATTGTCGAAGATCAGTGTACCTCCAACAAACGCGTTGTGGGACTCAAAAATAGCGTCATCTGTAGTGATCTTAAGACGGTTGACCAAACACTTGGCCACTATTTTATAGATCACATTGCACAGACTGATCGGTCTGAAGTCACAGACTCGTCTCGGGTCCTCAACTTTCTTCACACCATAAATATTGATAAGAGCTATTTAAATATATTTATTTTATGTCTAACCTATTTGTTTGCGTGTAACTACATAGTCTCGACTCTGTAAGAGGTACAACTTATTTTGATAAATAAATATATTTATTAAAGGAAAATATATTAAATCATGACTATCGTTTTTATACCTGCGTTATGAAGTCTATTCCAATTATAATATTAAGTTATCACCTCGCATGTTTTATTAATATTAAAAATGTGATTAAAAATATAGGTTGGCACTTGCATCATGTACAAGAAATTATTATTAATGATTCACGAATAAGAACATCATTGATTCATCGGTGAAACCTAATTAATTATTTACAAATATTTCAATGAAAACGGATCTCGTCCACAATGGATAATTTTCGTCGTTAAGAAGTCTGATCAAATCGTCGATCATAAAACCTTTCTCGATGGTACGTTTTTCGAACAACATAAAAAATGATTCATTGTCGCATCGTGATCTCGAGAAAACGCAAATTAAAATAAAATTATGTAGAGCTCGAATTAAAAGAGACAAATCGCGGAAAAATTCATATATGGTACCATGTTACTTTCAATGATTTAGAGAGAAATTTAGAACGAAAATAAAATAAAAATAAATGTTTTCATCAATTTATTAATAAATGATAAAATGAAAAAAAGATAAATACACGGTGTATAAATAAATCATAACGGTCAAAAAACAAGTGTGAGAAAGTTGACTCAGCACTAATAACAAAGAATATAACTGTATAACAGATTCATACAAAAATGATTATATAAGACAAAATCTCTATGTTATATTCAGTTAACATCACTATAACACCTTACGAAACCTCCCTGCATATATATGCATATATACATATACATATACATATATATATATATATATACACATATTATACATGAACTTACAAAGGCAAAAAATAAAGGTTATTTTTTTTTTTTTGAGAAAAAAATAAAGGTTAATAAGTAACTAAAGGTATGTTGAAGAACTCTATAACATATGTTAGCAAACATGCTACTATATATATAAATATGTTACAATTTTCTTTTGATTAATCCATAGACTGTGACAAGAGCCACAATAAGGGAATGATCTCTATAAGGTTCCACTTCCAAAGACAACACATCATTTCCTAACACAACACCACAAGATGATTGTTTTTGTTTTGCCTGCACAAATTATAATAAACACATTCATAATCAACATAATTTTAATTATTGATAAATATAATTTATGTGCTAGTAATAATAATAATAATAATAGCCAAACTAAAGGTATTATTTAATTTCTCACCTCGGCAAGAATATTTCCGTCACGATTTACGATCCGAAATCCTTCTAACTTTTCTTCCAATCCGACGATTTTGTATTTGTCACACCCAACACTTATTTCCCAAGACAAGTCTTCAATAAGCATTTTGCAACGCCTTTTAACTTGAAAATATGGCCTTTCTTTGTTCATCGTAAAATCACTTCCTCTATATCCATCCCATCCTCCGAAAGCTTGGAATTTCTGTATATATATACGTATAAAAACCCTAAAGATTAAATTTTTTTAGTAAATCTTCGTGACCCAATTGCTCGTAACTAAGTAAAATTTTACCTTTTTTATGATCGTAAAGAGGACTTTGCCTTGTAAATCCATGAGATGGACTTCATTGCTGCACTTTTCTTCATAATTATCGACGCGAAATACGATTTGGCCGTTCGAATTGTAAACGGTGCAACCGTTAGCTTGGTACACAAGCGATTTCATCCATATGGTAAATATTTCTCTTTGTGAAGTGAGATAATTAGCCGGTGGAGAAAGAGCTTGAGGATATATCTTGGACATTATTGAAACAAATAGAGAGAAAAGGAAGAAGATATAACCAAACTTGGATGTATAATTTTTTTTTTTGGATTCATTTGGAAGGGATAGGGGATAGCTAAGGAAGTACTTATATATTTATATATTTCTATTATTGAAGTAGTACAAAGTTCAATGGGGGAGAACAAAAAAAAATAAAGTATTCAACCTTATGATAAAAATAAAATAATGCAATGTGATAGTCATGAAGTCCTGATGGGATCAAGATGTATTTTAATGCCTTAAAATCATTTGGAGTCTTTTTTTTTGGTTGTTAGTTAGTATATTAATTTTTTTTTGAGTTTGAATTTGATATGGGTATTTCACCATCTTTTGTTAGGACCACTATAACTAATTTATTAGTGTAAAAAGGACATAAAAGTCCCTAAGAATATTCTGAACAAATAGAATGAAGAATTGCCTTCAATTATCAGCCGTGTCATATAACATGGGGTTTTATTAGAAAATTGATTGGACCATGGTTTACTATATTATAATGTTTTCTACTATGAGTGACCCTTCTCTACATTTAATTTTAATAATTATCCCATATCTTCAATTCAAGAGCCAGATCTTCGGTTTCAATTTCCAAGGGGTTTTTTGGACTTTAAACTATCAATATATTGGAAGCAAAAGTCATGACTCATAATACAAATAGGAATTTCACTTAGTGTCAATATTGACTACATTTGGCTTCTACGCGTGCAAAATTGAAAATATTTTAGAATTACATTTATTTTACTAAATTACATTCAAAATTATAAAGTTATAATATTTTTTAACCACAATATTTCACGGTAAATATATAAATTGCATGAGGTGTTGTTTAGTCATTTACGAATTTTCTAAAATAAAAAATTATGTTCTTAAGGGTAAATTTAAAACATAAAAATATGTGCATAACTATTAGAAGTTATGTAATTTTGGACATAAAACCTAAATTTAACCTATTATTATGCGTTGGTACGCAATAGTAGAAAAAAAATGCAAGGCAACTGGATAAACTTATGTCATTGTGAAGGAAGAAATATATTTATTTAATTAGTAAAAATAATACAAAAAGTTGATTTCAGATCATCGGAAACTCAAAAAAATAAAAATAAATTAAACCACTTGTTTCTTTGGCTGTTTCAGAATTATGAAAGGTTAGTTTCAATATGGATGACGATACAAAAAGTGATGCAAAATGTATTTAAATATTAATTTATTTGATTGAAAATTTTGAAGCCATGCAAAAATTGGATTACTCTACTAGCTCCTTTTTTTCTTAATATGTCTTTGTACTTTTTTATCTTAAAATGCATGCACTTTTACATCGTCCTAATTCCTAAGTATACTTAATGATTAATATAATCATCCAATGATCAACTTTTTACGTGATTGATATGCACATATATATATATTGCGTTTCTGAATATTTTGATCTTCACAACAATATTTTCCATATTTATTATCAATATTTGTTACAACTTGATGTATAACAACTTCTAGTTGCAATATGTATATGGAATGCAAAAAAAAAGTGACTTTGTCACATAGCATTAGTTTTACTATGATCTCACTCACCATATAACATTTGTTTTTTTATTTAATTAAGATTTACTAATCTGATAACAAATCTTTTTAAGAATCCTCTCTATATGTAAGGACATCATATAATTAATAGCTAAGATTGCACTACTAGTTAATCCTCTATATAAATAATTTTAGGTTCTTCGCCAACTGAGTTTTGTCGTGCAAAACTGGTTTTTTTTTTTAGTATGACGTCACTCGTTTAATTTAATGTGACACCAAGCAAGAGAATATGATAATTGTCTTAAATGTTCCAATATGTCCGCCTGAAAATTGCCTTCAAAATTCTAAAAGCCAACACAAAAGGTCATTACTTTTAATCATGTCACGCATATATTGCCGTTGATTATTTTCAGTTCGTTGAACTAAACAAATCCAAAATAAAATCATAAATTGATAAAGCACTCTCTTCATCTTTTTATAATTATTGACAATGATAATATTATATATAGAAATTGCCTAAAGTACCAATTTTTATTATTGATTTTCTCAAAACTCACAAAAACATATTTTTTTTCTAAAAATATAAAAAAAAAATTCATATAAAACGACGGAATACCCTTTTACAAAAATAAAATTTACACAAATATTCTACACTACACTACCGGCAAAAAAATGGAACAGTTTTTAACTTTTCTAGTTTAATTTTAAAAAAATAATAATAACCGGTTAATATGAATATAAAATAAAATGTAAAGAAAAAACATATTTTGATCTTTTGTATTGTTAGTTTGACAAAAAATCAATTTTAGTAAATTTTGAAAAAACCAAACTACATTCACATCAGCTGAACCAATTACTACACTTTATGCCCATGACCAAACATCTCTAAATGCATATGCATGTATACGTGGAATATATATATATATAGCGACAAATATTTGGAAATTTCCAAACTGAAATCATGATTAGTGACTAAGCAAAAAGATAGGATTAAGAGAGGAAATGAAGATAAAGGGGACATATAAAAAGCAAAAAGAACGTGAAAAAAGTGAATGTTGCATACCAAACATGACCCACCAAACTCATGTAAAAAAAATACTATTGGAAAAAATATATTCTTTAGCTTGCTTGATGAGTTCTAACTAAAGAAAAAGACCCAAATTTCAGTGTGATGTGTAAAAACCAATGCACAACATAGCTCAAGTTAGGTCCTTCTCAACTATATATTAAATACAATTTTTCTTTTTAGCTGTGATTTGTTCGGAGAAGAATACAAAAAACACTTGCAATAACTCTTTTGGCATCTACGAGCGTGGCTTTTTTTTTTTTGTTATTAAATAAGCAAAACTTATAAAATAGATCGTATATATAATTTTTTTTTTAAAAACTCGGTCCAACGTAAACATAAGATATTTGGAAATAATCAACGTTTTATTAATATGTTACAAATAACCAATGTATTTGCAACAATTTATTTTTTTATTTTAATTTTGTTCGGTAAAATATTCGAGAATCGACATTTGAGCTAATTTGACTTAAATAATTTTGTAAACGGATTGACATGACTATTTATTACACTTTTGCGACATTTTTATTATATCAAAATAATACTATAATTTATATGACTAATTACTGAATTTACCCTAAAAGATTTCTTACCTAGGCAAACACAATTTTATGTAGTTGCGTTGCGTGGTATAATAGTGTTCTTATATAATAGTATTTGCTTATTACTCTCCCGGAATAATGTCTATATCATGGTAATGATTGGTCTTTATTAAATTAAGAATTTTGATTTTATTCAGCAAAATTAACTCCTAAAAATCCATCAGAGTTTAAACACTTGTTTAACCGTGGAATTAACTTGATTTTAAATATCTAATTGTTATGAATTAAGTCATTTGAAACATATGAGTTTCATTTTAACCAATGTTTTAAATAGTCATTAAGATGAAGTAATAAATTATTCATACGCGTATTACCCTTACTAAATCACGAATACAATTTATTTTTGAAATTCGAAGATACCTTAAAATCGTTTAATATTCAAATCATAAAATGAAAGTTTGCGCGTATACAATAATACTATAATATTATTTCGGAATAAATTCAATAATAATAAAAAATATACTTGGACATAAATCAGTCAACTGCTCATAATTCTCGGAAGAGTACAGTTGAAGTCCGCTTTTATTAATTTACTTCTTAATATTGAAAATTCCAACAAATTCTGAAAAATAAGATTTTTTTTTAATAAAAAACATATCTCTACTCTTCAGCCGTACAGCTTATATAGTTTAATATAATACTAAGCGGGGATTAAGACCTTGACATTTTATTGTAGTTAAGTAATCCAAGATTTATGGCATTAATTATTTTATATTAATATATATTAAACATGGTCTTTTTCAAGGTCATTTATACATCCATGCATCTAAATTTTTGGTGTTTATGTTAATTCTTACTCATAGTCAAACTGTGTGTGCTTTGTAGGGAAGTCTAAGCAATTATTGTAGACTTCCAGTAAATAATTAAGTTCTAAATTATCATGCAAAAAAATGTAGAGAATCTGATACTTCAGTTCAGAAATAACTGCTTAACAACTTTTCATTTATCTTACATAGTCAATAAGTTAGTTAAGTTGGTTATTGAGTTTGTTGTCATTATGGTTAATAGCTCAATTTTGAGTATATATATTGTAATCATATTGCATTACATAATAAGAAGAAGATATAAGATGTCTTTTACACAGTAGAATTAATTCAAGATTCTCTATGTGGTTCCAAACTCGTTTCCGTGCAATACAAGCAATCTCTTGTTCTTGTTTCTGAAACTCATTTTCTTCTTCAGTTCTTCAGCTCCTCATTCATGTGATATGAAATCCTTTATGGTATCAGAGCACAAATTCCGCCTGCGCAAAATTGAGTGACGAAATCCAAAATCAATTCTCTTGTTCGTTTTGAATCTGCAACATCTGCTTTATGGAAGCAACAGATTCAACAGAGTCAACAGGAGAAACAGAATCTCGTCGAGCTGCCGTCGCGGTCAGACCTAATCAGATCGAGGATCCGATGGAGAATCCATACTATCTTCATCATGGAGACAATCCAGGAGCAGTCGTCGTCTATGTTATTCTCACAGGAAACAATTATGAAGATTGGTGCAAATCTATACTCATCACCCTCTCCGTGAAAAACAAATTGAGATTTATCGACGAAACCCTACCCAAACCTAATCCAGGTGATCGAAAACTGAATTCTTGGAACAGATCGAACAACATAGTTGTTTTTTGGATCCTCAACTCAGTTTCGAAGGAGATTTCAAGAGGAATTCGCTATGGTGACCTAGTTGTGAAAGTGTGGAAAGATCTCACAAAGAGGCACAGAAATATAAATGTGCCACAAATCTACTCGACGCTCAAAGGTCTGGTCAACACAAGCTAAGAGACAAAGGAAATCACAGCGCATTTCATGACCATCAAGAATCTATGGGAAGATTTTCAAAATTTCAAACACTGTGCACTTGTGCTGGATGCAAATGTGGAGCAGCGAAGGTATTGAACAAGTTCAATGAAATGATTCATGCTATGATTTTCATGATGGGGCTAAACGACTCGTATGCAAGCATAACATCTCAAGTGCTTCTCATGGAACCGATGTCGGATGTCAACAAAGTCTTCTCTCTTATTGTTCAAGAAGAAGACCATAGAGCACTGAGAATAGAATCCTCTCAGTCGAAGCAGTCAAGCATTATGGCTATGGTGGTCAAGGACGGGTCAAGTGGCAAGAAATTCAGGAAGGACCATCCCTACTCGTCTCATTGCAAGACAGCAGAACACACAATGGAAAAATGTTTCAAGATCCATGGATACCCTCATGGGTATGTTCCAAGAATCAAGAATCAATCTGCAATGGATGATCAAAGGATAGACAACAAAAGCTCACAGGTCAATGCCTTGACCGATGACCAATGTCACATCCTCATCAACATGTTGTCGAACAAACTCACGAGTCCTCAAGCCATGCCTAACAACAATGCAGAAGCAAATCTTGCATCTTGCTCCACTTCAATCACAGGTTCATGTTATCCTGTCCAATTTCTGAATTTTGAAAATAAAATCCGTAAATCTTGGATTCTTGACTCGGGTGCCGCAAAACACATTTACAATAACAATTATATGTTCATCTCCTTAAAGCCTTTAACCAGTTCGATAGTTACTTTACCTAGCCGGACTGTGATCCCTATGTTCAAATATAGTGATGTTAGAGTAAATTCTCATATAACTCTCAGAGAAGTTCTTTATATCCCTAGCTTCAAATTCAATCTTTTGTCAATAAATACAATTTCAATACACAACAATTTTGCAGTAATCTTCACTCGTGACGGCTTTATTGTGCAGGACCTCATTAAGAAGATGATGCTTGGCAAGAGTAGTTGCACGCAGGGTTTATACATGTTGGCAGAGATGCCCACAAGAAAATTGTTTATTTACATATTGATGTAATATATAAATCTTTATAAAGTCCTTATTGTGATTTGCTGATTAAATTAATAAAAGTTGAAACGTTCATTCATTCCTTTTTAGTTTGATTGAAGATATATGATATTCAATAGTCTTATAGTCCTTAATCAAACCTAACAATGTATGAAGAGACAAATGTAAATTTGCGTGAACAAACTCTTCATGGTTTGACTAAAACGATATATTCGCAATCTAAAGATCAACGGACTATTGATCCCAGTATGATTGTTGGAAGAATCTATGATGTCTGGTTACGAGGCATAGAGAGTTAGGAACTCTATAGTTCTTCCAGTGTATCTTTCGAAGATACTGAATTGACCAGTGCACCTTTAGAGATAATAGAAGAACAACCATTTATCATCTTCTAACTCAAGGTCACTATGTATGAATCGCATCATGCTTACCTAAATCCTGAAATGAGACATGTCATTTCATAGCATTAATAATCTCATTTGAGAAAGTCAAATTCTAGATCCATTACGTGATCTAGACAAGGCCTATTGGTGAGATATTAAGTTATGAAGATGTCATGAACCAACTTTGTGAAGTTCTCATAGATATGGAATTCATGTACAAGATTGCTGAGATGCAATATATATCACCTCATGCTTTATTACTTGGATTGTGAATAAATGAACTGCGCAGTGTCCAAATTTAAGTAGCGACTTTATTTGGATGAAACAATGTGACTTGTTAGCTCCTCGTCAATACATTGTTTCTAACTTATTCACAAGTACTAAAGGAGTTGAGGAAATAACAGCTAGAAGGGTAAAATGGTAATTTTATAAATCTCAACTAGTTGATGATATTCATGAAGAGTAAACATAGATAACATTCAATGGATCCACTCGATATAATTAAGTTGAATTTTGAGTAGAAAATAAATTCATTTGAACCGAGAGATTCTCAGTGTCAACTCTTTAGTGGAGTCAGTTGACATTAAGCTAATACTCGGAAAAGGTTTGTGAACTTTTTAGTCCGAGTATAGAAGCTCAAGCTTTGTTCATTTGGATCCATAAGGTCACTATTACAGGTCGTTAGAGTAGAATTGTTAAACTAGAAGTTAAGTCAAAATAAGTTCAAATGTTGAACTATACTTTTTCTCGGAAAATGTCTAAAGGGTATTTTTGTCCACATGGATATAAAATGATGTAAATGTCAAAATAGGATTTTAAATATTTTCATATGATGAAAATATAAATAATTTTCTAAAGCCGAAAAGTCGTTTAAGGCATTATGAAAGTAATTCTGTTACTTGTGCAATTATAATTCTACAATGGGTATTTTAAGATTGTCTTAAAAGAAATAAGGAAGCATCTAGATGCCCTCCCCTAGGTAGAAGTTCGGCCAAGTACTAGCATCAAGAGGAGAATTTTATTTCCCTTTTCTTATAAGGATAATTACCCAAAAGAAAAAGGGAAATGAATTTCCTTGAGAAGGAAACAAATGTGCTAAGTGAGGAAACAAACTTCCTCACTAATGCCTTGTGTATGGCCGGCCAAAATAAGAGGAAAAGGGTAAGGGAAAATCAAATATTGTGTCATGAATATATTATTCTTTCTTAAATGAATAATTGACCTTTATAGATTTTTCCTTCTCCTATAAATAGAGCCGAGATGTGAAGTTTAAGCTTTTGCCTTGTTCTCTCTTGCTCTTGGCCGACCCTCTCTCTCTCTCTCTCTCTCTCTCTCTAGAAAATACTTTTTTTATTTTGCACCTAGATCCATACTTGATCTAAAGAATTAGCTTATGATCCAAGAATTGTTCTTGGTTCATATTGTTTAATTGTGCCCACACACAAATCCTTCTAAACCTCTATAGACTCTTGTAATAGAAACCTTAAGTTTCTCGAGTTCACGTTTTAGGTGTGAAGGTGACGAGCGAGCCAAGGAAGAAGATCCACCTTCCTCAAGACGCTTCAAGATCAAGCTACAAGAAAGGTTCGTATTCAAGTAAGTTTAATAATGCTTTTAATTTATAACATCTATATGCTCTTTATCTAGGTTAGTAAAAAATTGTTTTACTTCTAAAAGAAATTTTTATATTCCGCCATTAATATGATTAATGATAAATTTTTCTTTAACGCTAGACCTATTCCAACACTCTTACCGTGCTTTCATTCTTGCAGTTTTGAGTATTTATGAACTTGAATATTATTATCAAGCAGCTAAGCACGCAGAATGGATATCAGCTATGAAGGAGGAATTTGATGCCATGACAAATAATCACACATGGACCATTATGGAGCTCCCACCTGATAAGAAGGCAATTGGGTGCCGATGGCTCTTCAAAAATAAGTTTAATGCAGATGGAACGTTGTCAAGGAGGAAAGCACGCTTGGTTGCAAAAGGATATACTCAGCGTGAAGGATTGGACTACACTGAAACTTTCAGCCCTGTCGCAAAGCTTGTCACTGTCAAAATGTTACTTGCCCTCGCTGCCTCACAGAATTGGACACTGGCTCAAATGGATGTGAACAATGCATTTCTCAAAGGAGATTTGGATGAAGAAGTTTTTATGGAAGTACCACAAGGCTTAACAGTTCAGGGGGTGTTGACTAATAGCTCGAGAAAACTTGTGTGCAAGTTACATAAGTCAATATATGGTCTTAAATAGGCCTCTCGATAGTGGAACATAAAGTTCACCAAAATATTAACAGAATTTGGTTTTGTGCAATCACTGGCAGATTATTATTTATTTACGTGGAACTCATGAATTAATTTTGTTGCCATAATTCTCTATGTTGATGATATTGTCATTACAGGACCAAAGTCTGCAGGTATTGACCGAGTCAAAGCTCACCTTCATCTCAGTTTCAAAGTTATAGATCTTTCCAATTTAAAGTATTTCTTGGGCCTGGAGATTACTAAATCGAAGACGGGAATTTTGCTCACTCAAAGACAATACTGCCTCAATATCCTTTCTGACATGGGGTTTGTTGAAGCAAAACCTGCTAAAACGCTCATGGATCCTAATATTGTTCTAGAAATTGATATTGGTGACATTCTTGATGACCCTACTATTTACAGGTGCTTGATTGGTAGGTTATTATACCTAACCATAACTCGGCCAGATATTACTTATGCCGTTCATCAACTCAGCCAATTCATGTCACAACCGAGGCAGTCCTATTTGCAAGCATGTCACCATCTACTTGAAAAGCCAACCAGGTTTAGCTTTCTTTTATTCGTCGAACTCTTCTATGCAGTTAAAAGCGTTTTCTGATGAAGATTGGGCACGATGTTCGGATACTAGAATATCTGTCACGGGGTTTTGCATCTTCATCGATGATTCGCTCATATCGTGGAGGTCTAAGAAGCAGTCGACTGTGGCTAATTCATCCGCAGAATCTGAGTACATGGCAATTGCTGCAACCGTTAGTGAGCTTCTCTGGCTTCAAATGTTGCTGAAGGATCTGCAAGTCATTCCAACCGACTTTGCGCTGTTGTTTTGGGGACAACAAGGCTGCTGTTCATACAACAACTAACCCAACCTTCCATGAGAGGACTAAGCATATTGACATGATTGTCATTTTGCTCATGAACATCTCAAGAGAGGCAGGTTCAAATTGTTGCAAATTCGATCAGCCTTGCACATTACAGACGCGTTCACTAAGCCACTGACTTCTCCGGCACTGCTCAAGCTCATGGACAAGATGGCACTCTGAAATGTCTACGTTTCATCTTGAGGGGGTGTATAGAGAATCTGATACTTCAGTTCAGAAATAACTGCTTAACAGCTTTTCATTTACTCTTACTTGGTCAATAAGTTAGTTAAGTTGGTTATTGAGTTTGTTGTCATTATGGTAATAGCTCAATTCTGAGTATATATATTGTAATCATATTGCATTACATAATAAGAAGAAGATATAAAATGTCTTTTACACAGTAGAATTAATTCAAGATTCTCTCTGTGGTTCCAAACTCGTTTCCGTGCAATACAAGCAATCTCTTGTTTTTGTTTCTGAAACTCATTTTCTTCTTTAGTTCTTCATCTCCTCATTCACATGATCTGAAATCCTTTAAAATATATCAAATAGTCTTATTCAATGCTAGTGAAAGGCTTATTCAATTATTGCCGAAAGTACCATTATTTGTTGTTTATTTTCCTAAAATTCACTAAAATTGTTTTTCTCTCAATCTACAAATACAAAAAACAAAATACCCTTGAAAATAAGTTTTTTTTTTTTAATATCAACACTCTTTCAATTTAGAATCAATTTAATCGGTTACATTATTAAAAAAAAAAAAAAAGAATAATATAGAGCAACTGCCTATTTTTTTTTTTTTTACCGATAATAAAGTAGGATGTTTGTGTTAAATTTTTTTTTTTTAAAGTATTTCGTCATGTCACTTAAATTTTAGAAAAATAATATATTTTGGTGAATTTTGAAAAAAATAATACTTTACCCTAAGCCTTAAAATTCTAAGACCGGGTATGGTGTTTAATATTATAGAATAGATCGAACTTAATTCGGATATATATCATCTACATAACTTACAGTATAGTTTGATGATACATAACGTAAATAAATTATGTAGATAAGAGATAAATCTATAATCTTCGCTAGGCCTGTGTTCTCACGTCTTGACATCGGTGTCGGATATTATTAAAATCCACGTAGCTCCCGTGTTGCCCCTGGGATATTTTTTATTTTGATAAAGTTTTAAATACTAAAAGATTATATAGTCAAATTAAAACGTGTATATCATAAAACTCTTATGATATATAATGTACTAAATAATAATACGTTTGACTAAAATTTCTGAATATTTTAGATCTCTTTATTAAGAGAGAATATGGGAAAGAGTAACTATTAAAAACGCATCATATTTTTATTATAAGATAACCGGTTTTTTTCATTAACCTAAACTCTTGGGTGAGGTGGTTCTCGCATGTTTAGAACAAAATATCCTCTTTAAGTAAGGTCAATTAGTTTGAAAAATTTAAACATCAATTAAATTGAACCAGATAATTAAAACTCAAATTAATTATGAGATAATATGGACAACAAATTCATGTTAACTTTTTGTGTTCGGTAGTTACCAACTGTTTACAAAATGTTATCGAATTTAGTGGGTAAATAATCAATTTTTTTGTAAAAAAAATGCCTTTCTTCAAAAAATTCCTCCATTAATACTAACTACATACTTCATACTTAGAGAACACCATTTAAATACACTCCAAACGGAGATCTAGCTTTTGTAAATCTCTAGTCCATGATGAAGAAAATTCATGTACTTGTACACTGTCTAAATATATGCAATTCTTAATAGAAACCAAACTTCAAGCCCAAATGCATAAAGACAACCCTTAAAGAAGAAAAAAGATTGACCAAAACCATGGTTTCATCATCAATCTAAACTTAAAAGTCTTTCTAGTTGCAAAGTTAGTACACTCACACAAAAAAGAAAACAATTAAAAACCAAGTTTCCAACAATATCAGATGAAAAACAATCAACTAAAATCACTCCAAAACATAAACAGAAAAAGAGACAGAAGAAGAGAAGAGAGACTACTCTTGGTACCCGTCTTCTTCTTCGTCCTCCTCTTCTTCCTCGTAATCATCCTCGTCCGCGGTAGCATCCTGGTACTGCTGATACTCAGAGACTAAATCGTTCATGTTGCTCTCGGCCTCGGTGAACTCCATCTCGTCCATGCCTTCCCCTGTGTACCAGTGCAAGAAAGCTTTGCGCCGGAACATGGCCGTGAACTGCTCGGAGACTCGCCGGAACATCTCTTGGATCGACGTCGAGTTTCCGATGAACGTCGACGACATCTTCAGCCCCGTCGGAGGCACGTCGCACTGCGTCGACTTCACGTTGTTCGGGATCCACTCCACGAAGTACGACGAGTTCTTGTTCTGCACGTTCATCATCTGCTCGTCCACCTCCTTCGTGCTCATCTTCCCCCTGAACATGGCCGAGGCCGTGAGGTATCGTCCGTGGCGAGGATCCGCCGCACACATCATGTTCTTCGAGTCCCACATCTGCTGAGTCAGCTCCGGGACCGTGAGGGACCGGTACTGCTGGGACCCGCGAGAGGTGAGGGGAGCGAAGCCCACCATGAAGAAGTGGAGCCGCGGGAACGGGATGAGGTTCACGGCCAGCTTTCTCAGGTCGGAGTTCAGCTGACCCGGGAACCTTAGGCAGCAAGTTACCCCGCTCATGGTCGCCGATATCAGGTGGTTCAAGTCACCAACTAATCACATTCAAAAATATCAAGTTATTACAACTACCCCCACATAATAATACAGCCGTAACAAGCTACTTTTTTAGAGTTTTTAATGGTAAATTATCATGTGTTTCAGCTTCTAGAATAGATTTGTGTCAATTAAACTACAAAAAGGACTACGGAGAGAGGCATGTGAGTGGTCAGAAAACAATTCCATTAGTATTACACTATTACAGTTCCGACAGACACGTGACAAAAGGTAATAGAGTGGCCAAAAACAATTATAATATAAGTACATATTGTCAAGATATTATGACTGCGATTTATATAATTCTCCTATTTTAAGTGATTGACATTTGAGTTTTGCCATCTAACATAATTTTTCATTGCAATCTAATAACTGTATTCAACACATCAGGCTTTCTCAGGTGTGAGTCATTAGCGTGAAATGAGAGCTAACTTTAAACTTCCATAACCCCATTTTCATTGACCACTAAAATGAATCCTAGAAATAAGGGGAGATATAGAATACTTACAGCTCGGAGTACTGAGCTTGAGGGTGCGGAAACAGATGTCGTAGAGAGCCTCATTGTCGAGAACCATGCACTCGTCAGCGTTCTCGACAAGCTGATGAACAGAGAGAGTGGCGTTGTAGGGCTCAACAACGGTGTCTGAGACCTTCGGTGATGGGAAAACGGAGAATGTGAGCATCATCCGGTCCGGGTACTCTTCCTTTATCTTCGATATCAGCAAAGTCCCCATTCCCGAACCGGTCCCACCACCGAGTGAATGGCAGACCTGAAACCCTGCAAAAACCCAAACCGAACAAACTCAGGAAAAGAGGGAAAATCAGGGAAATGAACTCTTCTCTGTGACTACTTGATCTCAATAAAGTGCACCCAATCTCATTAAGCAATAGTTCACATTTATCGAGAGACCAATTCAAATATTTGAAAACAATCTCGACTTCTCTACAAACAATTTCCATAATGTCTAAAATTTCTCCAGTACTGAATACATGTAATCATTTATATTTAAGGTTTTAAGTGAGTTTCTTGTGGATAAACAATGTCAAAAAAGTGCTATATGATTTCACTCAGTAACCACACTTTTTAAAGATAAATACTCTAAAAGAGACCTAAAACAAGTATAAACAATCTCACTTTCTTTATCCATTGACCAATCTATAACTAAACAGCTATGGCATCGGAACAAAATTCTTAATAGGTCGCAAATTTACTTAAGACTGAATAACTGATATCAATAGCATATACATTTAGGAACAGCTCTAATATCTCTTTCACTGACTTGAAATCCACAAGTTTCACGTTCTCGTCAACAACATGATAGCGATAACGCCATCAATTTTCCACAACAAGCCTCAAGTTTCTCGATAGTATATACCGAATACTAACAAAAACCAGAGTTAGGGTTTGAAATATCTTCTTCCTCAAAAAGCTCTTCCAATCTCATTCACTGACCGCAGACTCGATTATATGATTCAAAATAACCAAACCAAATAAATATTCAAAAGAAAAACCTAGGTCAAACACTGAAATGAAAACAATACCTTGCAAGCAATCGCAATTCTCGACCTCCTTTCTAACAACATCGAGCACAGAGTCGATCAGCTCCGCTCCTTCGGTGTAGTGACCTTTCGCCCAATTATTTCCGGCGCCGGACTGTCCAAAAACGAAGTTATCCGGTCGGAAGATCTGTCCGTACGTCCCCGATCTAACGCTGTCCATAGTCCCCGGCTCGAGATCCACCAGAACAGCCCTGGGAACGTACCTTCCACAGCTCGCCTCGTTGTAGTACACGTTGAGTCGCTCGAGTTGGAGCTCCGAGTCGCCATTGTAGCGACCTGTCGAGTCAATCCCGTGCTCGGCGCAGATCACCTCCCAGAACTTCGCTCCGATCTGGTTCCCGCACTGACCAGCCTGGATATGGAGGATTTCACGCATCTTCTTCAAAGATTCAAAAAAAAATTCTAGGGTTTTTGCTTCCTTTCTCTTTCTTTAAGAAATGCTTTTTCAATGGAGAAGTTTCTTTTTCCAAATAATAAGAGCCAGTTGGCATATATATATATATATATATATAACAGAAGAAACGACGGTCTCCGTTAACGGCTCTGTTGTTTTTGGCGAGTTTTCGAGGGATTTGACGGTGTTATTTTAACGGCCGTTTGGTTTTAGAGGGAAAGTTGAATTTTCGAATGCGGGTCTTTTCTTTATTCGCTGTGGCACAGACTAGAGTGGAACTTTGATTTGGCTGTGTTTACACGTGAGCTGTTATTAGTGTACGGAGTTTTGTGTTGATTACGGTTTTACCCTTGTCTGGTTGGCGATATTCCGATTTCAGACATTCACGTGTCACGTGGGACGCAAAGTGGATGAGATTAAATGCTATCATATCAAAATTGAAGTTTTGCTTTTTTTTTTTGGAATTTAATATTTAAACAAACATAATAAACTTCATATGCAGTCATTTGATAAAAAACAATAGTATCTTCTTTGCAACAAAAACATTCTTATTATATATCAAAGTACTTGTTTTACACAATAAATTTGGATTCAAGCTATTTAAGTTAATATCTATTATTTGAATCAATTAAATAAAGGCTTTAAACTCTTTATCCAAAGTTCTAAGCCACTATTTTATCATAAAATCGGTAACAAAATGAGCCCCTTTATGAGATCTATTTCGAGACTAGAAAAAAAAAACTATTTATGATATAAACGCGGTATAGTTTTAATTAATTATGGATAATTATAATTACACTACATTTGACTTTTAAAGAATAAATAAAATTAGATTTTTATTCCATATGAACGTGTGCTTGTTTTGACAATAGTTCTTAAATGTATTTTAATTGAGTTAGTAATTTTGACTTCGCCTTGCTCGCAATATTTTTAAATTGAAAATGATAAAACTATTAAAATATAAAATAAATATAAAAAAAAATCAGGAGAAAGACTACCATTTTAAATTAAATGTTGTGAAAAATTGATGAGTAACTCGTTTCGTTGATTGAAATTTTAATTATGGCCGTTCACCTAATTATATTCCTTAATATAAACCCAAAGCTAATCATGTTGCTCTCACCAAAGACATATAGTTGGCAACTTAAAAACCAATATTTTAATTGAAATCACTTGATTGGGATTTATTCAATCAAGTGGGCAAGATGTCATGAAGCCTTGCGAAATCAAGCAAAAAATAAAATAAAATAAAATACCACATTACACACTTGATGGCTTGTAATTGTATATAGACTTTGGTTTCACTCTTTCACGTTTATTTGGGCCCATATCACAAGTGAATACATATAGGTGTTAAGAAGGAGACTTCTGACCAAAGAAAAGAAAAGGTAGCAAACTATATAGAAATCTGTCGTTGCTTAGAGAGAGCGTCTATATATATAGAGAGAGAGAGAGAGAAAAATTTAATTCGGCAGATGTAAGTTTATACAAAATATTATAATTATGTGTTATTTTAAAATATTCAAAATTAAACTTTTAACTCAATTTTTGAAAAATATATTAATTAATCGAAACTTATTAGCGGTTCAAGTCATCAAGTCTGATCAAATCTCATCGAAACTCCGAAAATATTATTAGTCGAAATTAGGTGAAAATATAATTTTCGAATATTTCTTATATTTGCACAACTTGGGTATACAAAATGATATATATTATAATTGTTTGTGTTAAATATTGTCTGTTGGAGTTCGCGTAGTGGGCTCAATTTAATATGAATAGGCTAAAAAAAGTTGTTTATTTATTATATGACTTGTAGGAATAAGCCTTAAGAAGCGAGTTTGAGGAAGAAAACGAGCTGAAAACGAGCAAGGTCGTTGAAATCACAGCCCGATATCGTGAAAACTAAAGAAATTCAAGTATAGTTATCAATATATAAATAAAAATGAGAACATGAAAATGACATGTTCGTACTTATGCTTTCAAATTGATTATCTTATGCATTACTTGTTTGTAATTATATCAATACCGACTTGATAGCGTTCGTTCATATTCCATTCCGCATTCTTGATCAATTTTTATACTTAACGTTTTTAAGTGTTATGTACATTTAAGGAAAAAATAGACCATCAAATAAATAAATCATCTCGTTTCAATTTCTAAACCCTAAACCGGTTGTAAATGTTATAATGAGATTCTCGCATCAACAATAATTACTGATCATCCCATTTTTTTGTGGGTCAGATTGTGTTAGAGACCTCGACTCGTCCATAAACACAAGTATCATGCTTAATGTGGCTTTGGATGTTTCATATGCTTTTTGAAGAATAGTTTGCAACATCTTCTTTATCACGATTCACAAATGTAAATTTTATTTTGCATGATCTCGGTCTCATTTTCCTTCAAATATTTGTATGAAATTTGGAATGGTCGGAATGAGGATATTCACAATAATAGAAACTATTAATTTGTTTAGGACGATTTTAGGCATAACATTTCTCGATGATATCACGTTCAATATCAATAATTGCGTTTTTTTATTATGCTTAATCTATTTATAAATAAATAAAAAGAGACACTATTCTCTGAAAATATAGAAAAACTTAATGTAGCTAATGATATATTATCCCATATATTTTCAGTTTCCTAAGGTTAGTTTTCCTATATTTTATCTCATTTTATCTTTATTTCTCTTCTTTTTTGTTTCAATTGTTTTAACGTTGAATGTGTAAACATAAAATGTATAAATCATAAATATGAATTCGATTTATTTTTAAACTAACCTCTATGTGTAATTTAATATAATAAAGGTGAGAGCTTTATTTTCTGTCATTGCATATATCAAGTTTGATAGTGAACTATAGTTAATCTAATCTAAATGCATAATCTTTGTATAATGACTTATAATCTTGCCAAATTTGGTTTTGAACTATTGTTAATATGAATGATCATTTCAAATATTCCCCGGATTATTTAGTATGAACCTTCATTGTTCCATAGGCAAAACAGAAAGTGATTAATAGAGTTTTGTTTTCTCTATTTTTGGATGATTGGATAAAATAGCTTTGACCATATATATATATATATATATACTAATAAGCACAAATAGAGCGACGTGTAATCATTATATTAAATTGTGGGAATAAATGGCCAAGAAGCAACGATTAGAACAAATCTCACCCTAACATTCTCTCCTCCAAATTTGATCTCTCATTCTTAGCCTCTTCTCATTAATTTTTATATTTTTATTTCTTTTACCAATTCTAAGAGCTCCCATTATCAAGGATCGCACTATAGGAGTTGTCAATAATACCATTTGCTTTTTACCATCTCTCGTTCAATACTTGGATCCATTTTCTTTCTTCTTTTTCTGTAATCTCTTTTTCTCTTTTTCAGAATAACATTTCACCTACCAAAGGCGAAATAATGGTATGCACTTTCATTTTCCAACTCTCAAATGCCATTTTCTTAATCACAATACAATAGCTTAATATAAATTTTTATTATTGATCTTATTATAATATCACTATTATCAATCTATCCAACACTTTTGTATATCATATTGTTACAATCTATGTGTCTCCTTTTCTTAACATAACATGCGTGCATTAAAATAATTTGGTATGTGAAGAATGCTTTCTACTAATCTCCATTTTTAGCTTTAATCCGAAAAATTTATCGTGACGAAGAACATTTAGATTTTTTTAATTAACGGTGTTTCGAGAATATCCATCCAATTACCATCACATTTTGTTTTCCCTTACCATAAAATGATTTATAGAATAAGATAAAGATGGTAATTTCTAAATGTCTAAGCGATAATTAACTACATTGGCAACTTGTAATTGAATGAACAGGCGAACGCAGTTGCTGGAACAGCGGTGAACGACGAGTGCAAGTTGAAATTTACAGAGCTAAAAGCGAAAAGAAGCTATCGTTTCATCATCTTTAGAATCGACCAACAACAAGTTGTAGTCGAAAAGCTCGGTGAACCTAACGAAAGTTACGATGATTTCACCGCCAGTTTTCCATCTGACGAGTGTCGTTACGGGGTTTATGACTTTGATTACACCACCGCTGAGAATTGCCAAAAGAGCAAGATCTTCTTCATAGCATGGTGAGTTTTTGGAATTTCAAATCTTTTTTGAATTATGGTTTTTATAACAAACCCATAACCTCTATTTTCTCGTTCATCTGAGCATTTGGAGTGAGAGAAAAACGACTAGATGATTTTTACACCGACTAAAAAAAATATGCAACAATGTCAAAAAACCACAACGTATAGTGTAAGATTTTATTTGCATATAGCGATATTATTTAATTTTGATTGATATAGGTCTCCAGACGCTTCTAGAGTGAGAATGAAAATGGTGTACGCGAGCTCGAAAGACCGATTCAAAAGAGAGTTGGATGGGATTCAATTCGAGTTGCAAGCGACGGATCCAAGTGAAATGAGTTTGGACATCGTTAAAGAAAGAGTATTCTAAGTGGTTAAATGGCCTTCAATTCCTCTTCGCTTTTGATTTTATGCCTACTAATGCCATTTTATAAATTCATGGAGTTCTTTTTACTCCGATACCACAAATATTGTTAATTATAATATAAGAAAACTAAACTCTGTGAAAAATGGTTGGTCGAGTTAGTAACAATTTTTTTATATATATTTTTTTTTTAGTATGCAGTATTTTGATTATTTTGTTTTACTATTTACCACAATTTTACCGAATGCTTACCGATGCATTCATACCTTGTAATTTATTTTTTCTCCTCAATTATTTTATATACCTTTTTTTTTCACTCGTGGATGAATATATTTAACGTTGTTTATGCTTTGTAACGAAAAAAAATTATTGATGAAAATTTGGATTTCTTTGATTGTAACTTGCTTGCGGATTGAGAGTTCAAAGCCCGAGTTCAAAGCCCACAGTAACATGTATTTTACACGGTAAAAAATAAACAGGTGATTAATTTTAACCGAGTATAATTATAATTACAATTCAAAAACTTTAAATTAACTTATTAACTAAATCTATCTATATTTACCAATTTTTAATAAGGAATTTCTCGGTTTTCTTTTTAGAGGTCTTTTTTTTTCGAAAGTCAGATGATATCGAAACGAAAACAATAATAAACAAATTAAAATTACGACAACACAAAATAAAGTGACTTAAAAAATAGAGAAATTGATAATATATAAAATAAATAATGTGAAGTTTTTGTGCTCAATAATATTTTTATCTTAAATTTGTTCAACATTTGCATAAAAATTTTACACTAAAAAATATATTAATTTGAAAACAAATGCAAAACGGCGAACTATTGTTCATAAAGAAAATAAGGTAATCTATTTCCTTTTCCAACTAAATGAAAACGATGCTATTACGAAGGAAAATATAATAAAAAGGTGAAGTACCAAAGTCCATCTAAATGAAAATGATAATATCTTAATAAACGACAATACAAATCAAAGTAAACCAAGTCCAACAAAATGAAAATGACACCATCATCAAAACGACAACACAACATTTAATAACAACGACAATATATAGCACCATCTTAATAAACGACAATACAAAATTAAATAACGAGTTAAGCGACATTCTTATGAATGAACCCTATCTATGTCCCATTTTGTTTTCTTTTTATAATTAGATGATACAAACGACAATAAGAAAAATAAAAAAAAGAAGACAGAGTCGAGTGTTTGTAAAACTTTCGATCGATTTGACGACCCGAAGAAAGTCGTTATTGACAACCCGAAGAAATTCGTTCTAGTGGCTAATTCAACATTAGACAATTTGTAATAGTTTAAATTATTGATTATTTCGACTTATGAAACTATTAGTTATCTTTATATTTAATTAATATAATTATTAAAGTTAAATTTTGATCAACCAGTCCAACTAGCTAATAGTTGTACTAGTCGAATCAGTTCATTTAGTTCATCTAATAGTTGTACTAGTCGTACATAATTATACAATTTATTTTTACCTATATCTAATTAACTATTTAGATTAGGTTTTGGTTATTTTTGTTTTACATATTGCAATCATTCATCTTAGATAGTAATGATCGATAGAAACGTTCACACATTTTCAAATCACGGTGTGTAGCTTATTTTTCCATATAAATTTATTATGAGATATATCTAATGCAATTAATCTGCATTTTAAAAGTTTGAGATGAGTTATTTCTTTGTGTTACCAAGTTCGTGTGAAATTATGTATAATATGTTGAAAATGCTATCAATGTTATGTTAAGAAGTCTTTTATTTATTAATTTATTGATATCGATATTCACACTTTTTGTTTATTATTTGTTATTCTAACGAGTGACTTATTGCATATGGATATTGGACTTTAATAAGATCAATTAATGTTGGTTTTTTTTTTAAAGTTAGGTTTACTAGGCAGAGATACAAGATCATATATACAAAATATATTTTATTTGGACAAATATATAAATATTATATGCTAGCATACAAATAAATTTTAAATTAAATATTTGAGCAGTGAACGTGACATGATTCGATCCCGGATCTATTAATTGAGGAAGAACGATTTTTATTAGAACAAACATGCTCAGATAATTAACCCCAAAACTTCGACTAGTACTTTTTTGATATATTTTTTTAAGAAACTTTTTTGAAATATTATACAATACACGTTTTCTTTGAGAAATTTCATTTTTTAGAACTAAAAATATGAAAAATATCCAAATTAGACATATTTTGTTAAAAATATCTAAAAATGTACTTTAGCTCCAAAATCGGACCAAAATACATTAAGACTCATAATTTTCAAAAATTCATACGATTAGATACAATAACTTTTTGTTCGATATGATATGATGACATACGATGTTATACGATGTTATCGAGCGATGACAACCTGGAGGTGGGCTTGGGTTCATTTTAAAATATTTTAAAAAAGATAAGCCTAATTTAAATAATTTTTATAATTTTGGGTATAAAAAATACTTTTCTTTTTGGTTGGATGACTGAGTGAGAATAAGTATAGTTTGGTCTTTATTTGGTCTTTTTTTAGAAGCACTATAATTCCAAGGGTAGTTTAGTCATTGTGAGTTTTCTTGAATTAAAATCGAATTAGGATTAGGGTTTATCGGTGAAAAAGTCCTTCTCTTTCCCATTATTAGGGTTCAACAAAACCCTAGCCGTGCGTCTCTCTCTCTCTCTCTCTCAATCTCTCTAACAATGGCGGATCCAAAACCTTGTTGGTCAAACATTCTCAAGAGTCAACCCGCCCCGAGCACGAACCCGAGCCCTAGCTCCGCGGATTCGCTCGCCGGAGTCTTCGCCGGAAGCTGCAAGTCGACTAAAGGAATCGCCGTCGCGGTCGTCGACGCCAACGCCGTTATCTCCGGCGGAGAGAAGCTCGCTCTATGCGCCGACAAGTTCGTCTCCGTTCCCGAGGTCATGGACGAGATCCGAGACCCCGTTTCGCGCCACCGACTCGCCTTCGTTCCCTTCACTGTTCAAACCACCGAGCCCTCGCCGGAATCGCTCAACAAAGGTCAGACATTTAGGGTTTTTTGGAGATCGAATATGCAAGCTTGTTAATATGGCTGAATCAACGGTTTTAGAATAATATTTTCGAATGTGTTTAGTCAATGAATCTTTTAGGATAATTTTTTCGAAAGAAAAAGTAAAAGTCCCTGTTTCTTAAAAGAAGAACGTAGTGCAGTAAATTTTTACTGGAATTTCTCGAACCTAGAGTTAATTTTGAAGTTAATGAAAAACAAAGGATTTTGATGTTAGAGCTTAGAAGAAATCATTCGGCAGTGAATAATTCCCCAAATTTCATTCTATTTGGAATCTGAATGTTTTGATGTTAGAACTTAGAAGAATCATGAATATTTTTTCCCCAAATTTCATCTTATTGGAATCTGAATGTTTTGATGTTAGAACTTAGAAGAATCATGAATAATTCCCCAAATTTTATTCTATTAGAATCTGAATATTTACTTGATAATAATATCGAATGCAGTGACGAAGTTTGCGAGAGCAACGGGAGATTTACAGACTCTTTCCGATGTGGACATAAAGCTCATAGCTTTGACTTACACATTAGAGGCTCAAATCCACGGCACATCTCATCTCCGGGAATGCCCGCCTCCGATTCAGACGGTCCACGTGAGAAGATTGCCGGAGAAAGACTTGCCTGGATGGGGCTCGAACGTCCCAAACCTCGAAGAATGGGAAGCTCTCGAAGACCAGGAAGAGCAAAAACCCAGCGGGGCTTCGAGAATCCTTCCCTTGAGAGATTTGAGCTCGAATATCATCTCCGATCCCAATCCCGAGCCGAAGAAAAATGAGACGAGCATCGAAGGGAAAAAGATGGAAATCAGGAACTCGAATATTGTCGCTGATCCCAATCCCGAGATCGAGGTTGAAGGGAAAAAGAGGGAAATCGGGGTCGACGCTTCGAAGGGAGAGGCGAACGGAGAGGAGGGAGATTGGGTAAAGGCGATGAGCCGAAGTTCTCAGAGGAGGCATCACCGGAGGCAGGCGAGGCGAGAGATGATCTCCGAATCCCAGTCTGTGAAAGGAGAAGACGAGGAAAGCCTGGCCTCCAAGCTCGAGGAGATGAGGCTCTTGGAAGAGGAAGCTCTCAAGGCTCGAGGAGGAGAAGAAGAAGAAGAAGAAAAGGTCGGAGATTTGGAATTCGAAGAAGAAGAAGAAGAAGAAGAAGGGTCGGAAGAGATGTCGAGCGAGCAGAGCTGGTCGTTGAGATCGTTGTCCGAATCTAGCGTTGCTTGCATTACAAGCGACTTTGCGATGCAAAACGTCATTCTGCAGATGGGTCTTCGCTTGGTCGCCCCGGGTGGGATGCAAATCCGCAAACTTCAGAGGTACGAGTTTAGTTTTCAATTTTAGATTCTAAATCAAAAGACCATTTACCTTTGTAGGGTTTCCGACAAAATGTGCCGTTTTGATTTGATTTCAGGTGGGTTTTGAGGTGCCACGCTTGCTATACGGTGACTCCTGAGGTCGAGAAAATATTTTGCCCCAAATGTGGAAACGGTGGAACTTTGCGTAAAGTCGCCGTTACGGTCGGTGAAAACGGAGTTACCGTGGCTGCTAGACGCCCCCGAGTCTCTCTGCGTGGAACTAAAGTAAGCACATATATTCTTTTCGAGTTACATATATATACACTTTACTTTAGGTCTTTTTGGAAATAGTCACTGGACTATTATGTTAGATTTAGACCAACTTTTTTGAGCAAAATTGCTACCTTTTTTGTGTGTGTTTTGAGAGCATTTCACCACTTGAGAAACTCGAATCGTTACAACAAATACCGAAACCTTTTATGTTCGAAAATAGCCAAGACAAGTTGTTCATTTGGGAATTTTAGGATAGCAGCGACTTATATCACGGCTAATCATTGTCGATACTATCCACAAATGCGAGAAGAATCGCAGTTGAATATAAGTTAACCATTGTGTTAAATCATTTCTTTTTGTTGCCTCTTTTCTCAAGTTTCTACTTGAACATATTGTGTATTTTTGTGTATTGTTTTGCTAATTCGACTTCTCTCAGTTTTCGCTGCCATTACCACAAGGCGGAAGAGAGGCCTTCACGAAGAACCTCATATTGCGCGAAGATCAACTTCCCCAGAAGTACCTTCACCCGAGGACCAAGAAGAAAGCAGTCAACAAAGACGAGGTATTTTTCATCTATTCGTTTTCGCTCTTCGATTGATCTGATTCTGAACAATGGTTTGATGATGGGTTTTTTTTTCTTTTCAGGGAGATGATTTCTTCATCGGAAGGTCAGACAACTGTATTTTCTCGCAACATCACTGCGACAAAAAGTCAGCTCTTCAGCCTCCGGTTCGCAAAGCCTTGCAGGTCTTCAGTGGCAAGAGAAACCCTAATGACAATCATTACTCTCGATCCATGCACAAATAATTTTTAATTTTTCTGCTTTTTTGTATGATTTGGTTATTTTTAAGTGATTTATATATTTTCTTGATATAAAGCTAAGTTTGCAATCTACAAAAGTTATTTCTTGTTGAGTTCTGTGAACATGTTAATTATGAAAGGAAAAATAATGTTTGTTTTCCCTCTAGATTATTATTTTCCCTCACACCTCCAAAAAAATTGGGTTGTGTCAACCAAAATATGAAAACATTGAAGACCTTCAAGCATAGCAAGAAAGGATAAACTGGACATATCTCATAATCTCATGTCACTTGTTAGCAACTTCGGAACTTTAATCTGATTAATTAAATTAAATGGTAATATCTCTTAGCAAAACATTTACAAAAACAACACTAAGCAAACTTTAGTAATAAAAGAAAAATTGAACTTTTAGTTCTTCTCTGCTTGCTGCTTTACAGTATGTTAGCTAAAGCTTTTATGAAAAAGTTTTTTTTTTTTCTCAAATTCACGAAGAGAGTGCAAACTCGGCCCACGCTAAAGACGAGCATTTGAGATCGGCTGCGAAAGTGGTGTCGATTCCGGTCTCTAAAATGTCGCAAAGAACGTTCATCTGAGGCCGTTCCGTCGGATCCGGATTCAGGCAAAGCTTCACGACCTCGCACACCACCTTCAGATCCTCCGCCTTGAAGTTCTTCGCTTCTGGGTCCACCATTTCCGACATCACTTCCGGGATCTCGATATACTCTTTCGCCTGCGAATAAAAATATTAAAAGAAGGAACAAAGATTAGGCCTTTTCTGCTCGTTAAAGAAAAAAGATTAGGACTTTATGGTTCGTATCCGCAATGTTCTTCGTCAGCTTGACCGGAATTCTATTTCGATAATGACCCCACAAAGATGACAACTTTTTTTACTCTCGTTACGGAGTTCTAACTTGTTCCGGTTTGAATATGACCCGCAAAGATGGCAACTTTTTTGGTCTCGTTTAAGTATCGGATTAAGTATCACCTGAAGTAAGTCCCTTGGTATAGTTTTTAACTTGGGTAAGTTTTATTTTCTTTGAAAAACTTACCCAATCGACCAAACAGCCCTTCTGTTTGCAGTAGGGTGGTCGGCCAGTGATAATTTCCAACAAGAGAACGCCGAAAGCGTATATATTTCCCTGAATGTCCAAGTGTCGCGCTTCTAGAGAGTTCGGAAGAATACAAACCGCGCCTTGGCTGTCGAAAGAGCCCGAGTATTTCTCTGACCTTGCCAGAATCGCCTTCCAACATTCAAAGTCAACGAGCTGTCAAAATAAAAAATCATTTTAGACAATCAGATTTTAGGAAACATTGTTGATAATTTGATGCAATACATAAAAGTGGTAGGCAATCTCTAAATTTTTATGCTAGTGGTGAAGTTGGTTAAGGACTAAGGTCAACATTTTCATTGACAAAAAAAATGAAAACTATAACTTTGGCTATTTTACCTAGAAGCCTACAACTTTTAGACTATTTTGGTATCTAATTAGTTTAAAAAATGGGTACTTGTATGAATTTATCTATAATAATAACGGATAATAATGACCTTTGGCGAGAAATCTTCCGTGAGGTATACAGCACTGGAATTCAACTCGGAAATGGTAAACGGAGGCTCGATTTCCGAGTGAAAGTATTTCAGTCCTCGAGCGATTCCTATGATGATCTTCATTCTCCGGGTCCACGACAATTGACATTCTTCTCCGTCTGCGATTAGGACGAGTTGATTAAGCACATAATATTTTTCACAATCCAAGGATAAAAAAGAGCAAGAATAGACGGGCTTACAATGGAGGTGCTCATATAGTGTCCCGTTCGAAGCGTATTCGAAAACCAGCATCCTTGTAAACGGAGCACTCTCTCGGCAATAACCGAGTAATTTTCCCGCGTTCTCGTGATTCAATCTTGCCAAATCCGCTACCTAATACCCGGGAAGAAGAAACTCTTTTTAAGTCAAATCACGAAATTTTTAACGATATATAAAGAGAAATTTCCCAAAATACTATCCCTCCATGTTTTATTCTCATTTTCCTTAAATGTTGTTTTTTTTCTCACTTTGCCGCTAACTGTTTTTAATATTCTCATCTCACCCCTTAATTAGTAGAAGATGAGAGACCGGGTTTTGAATAGTACTTTTATTTTTTTAATTAACTAGGACTAATTAAGGGTTGGGATGAAATGCTAAAAAAAATTTGAAGGAAGTTTTTTCAACTTTTTATTAATTGCAAACTGGGAAAAAGTAATTTTTTAAGAGAAATGGAAAAAACAAGAACGGTGTAGCATTTTGGGCAATTTTATCATATATATAAAAGACTATCGAAGCTGGTGACTTTCTTTTTTTATTACCTCTCTCTGATAGTAGAGTTCGAGAAATCCCGTCCAATTCTCCTCTTTGATGCAGAGAGATATCACGGCAATCTCGGGCCCGCCTCTTATGTTTCCCTTGTAGACCACACTATCGGGCGAAGATCCGATTATGTTGCTGAAATCTTCGCACGCCACTTCGAGGTCTTGTCTCCCGTATTGAGCCACGTCTTTCAATAGCCCCGAATCTGTAGAGAATAAGATAAATTTCATTTTCTTCTCATTTTTCTGATCAAATTATTCAACGACGGATCGTGAGAAAATGCGTTTCGACTAACTTACCGACGTGCACGGAGACGTGTTCTTTCTCGCTCGAAGATTTCTTCCACGGGATTATGAGAGAGGATCTGCTATTGCATCTCTGGAGAGCCGTGACGAGAGCGACGATGAACAGAGAGCTCACCATCACTCCCGTCACTATTTCTAGAGCGAGAAGCCACGTGGGCTTCTTCGAGGTTCCTTGGTGCTCGTCGTCCGATTCGGGTTTCGAAGAACGGTGCCTTGTGTTAGATTCCAAATGGGTTTTCGCAAGAGAAGAACCATCTTAACACGAAAGGGAAAAAAATGTCAAAAACGTCGTTTATGTCTTGCCGGATTAAATAGTCTACTCGTAGCTTCACTGATTATATAACGGAAGATTGTGTAATTAGCCAAGTTAAACTTCGAGGATTTGGATACAACCAACGTTTTGTTAATCATTAGTAAATAGTCTAACTGCTTACGTGACATCAAATTCTTAAATATTTGTTACTATAATCTGTAAATAACTGCTTAAGTGAGCTATTCTCGATATTATTTATAAACGTGAGCGATCTTATATACTATGGCTTGTATTTACAAGTACCCATACTATATTTTCAATTTCCGAGAGCTGAGCTGATCTATCTGATGAAACCGTAATGACTCATTTACGACATCTCTCTGCTAAATCAAGACTAAACAAATGGAACGACTATTATATTGTGGGTTAATGTATTTATTAACCATATAAACTACATGAATTTTGGATATAGCTCACGTTTGGTAAATGGTAGATCCAAACCATTTACAACTTTTTTTAGGACCAATTTAGCCCAAAATGTTTTTCTGTTCATTCCATTAACAAAAGGGCAAACCGGTCGTTATCTCACGTAAGCACGCTGACTATTTACAAAAAATCAATAAAACGCTGGTTATATTCAAATCTCTTATGTTTACGTTGGCTAAAACATTGATTCTTTTCGTATTCCAAAGACTCGCTAACGACTCATTTATATACTATAAAGAGACTAAGGAAGTGAAGTTCCAAACCTAATTAGGACTGTCTTAATATCCATTCACATACCACATTGATTTTTCGGGCGCTGTTTCACAACTCCGTGCTCAAGGCAGTTCCCTTGAAAGCTCACTCTGCATGAATATACCTTTCGTAAATCACAGAAAATCTTATTATTATAAATAATTAGTAAAGGGCCGTGAAATTACTTCGGTAAAAATCCCAAGCACTTGGGCACGGTTCCGTTAAAGAAGTTGTACGAGAAATCCGCTGTTGTCAACTGAGTCAAACCACATACACCCGTGACACTTGAGGCGTACCTGAATTGAAAAAATCAAGCAACAATGAGAAAATGATGAAACAATTTTTTTTTTTCAAATTATATATGAATCAAATAGTGTCGATTGAACTAACTAACATTCCGAGAACACTTCCTTGAAGCCTGTTTCTGTCGAGTCGGAGATCTTGGAGGTTCTTCAAGTTCTCGAACTCGCGAGGTAAGTGACCAGTCAATGCGTTTGACTCGAGGTTACTGCGAGAAAAGTGGAAAAAATATCCGCTCAATTACTAAAAAAAAAAAAAAAGGTAATGAATGAATGATCGATATCCGAAAACCAGAAAATCCCGTCATACATTTTAACAGCTTTCGTTAACTTTCCAATCTGCCTCGGAATCGGACCCGTTAATTCATTTTTCCCCAAATCCAAGACCGTGAGGCTCTTCAACGAGCTTAGCTCCTTTGGAATTACGCCGAGCAGTCTATTTCCATGAAATATTCTACATAAATCACCGATACGAAATCAAAGTTAGCTCCAATAAAATCTCGTCCAACTACGTATATATATATATACACACACACACACACATATATATATATATATATATATATGTGTATTATATATAGTCTTACAGCTCTTGTAAGGAGGTCAATTGACCTAATTCTGGTGCGAGAAATCCTCTTATCGAAGCCCCCGAAATGTTGCTGCGAAAAACCGGAAATTCGAAAGCTTAGTTTTAATTCGATTTCATAGCTAGAAAAAAAAAACCCCAATATAATTCTCGCCGTACATCTTCGTGACGTGAGCTTCATCACCGGAGCAAGAAATTCCGTCCCAATCGCAAGGATCGGAGCCGAGCTCGAGACCGTTCCAACTAATCAGAACCTTATGTGGGTCATCGAATATCGCTTCCTTAAATGTCATTAGAGCTGAAACTGTACAAAACCCAGATTCCAAATTGAACAACACTACAAAGTATAAACCAATTCTTTTGTTTTCCTTCACACTATAATGTATCTCACTAATGTTCCCGATAAATAAACCATAGATACTTTTTTTTAAAAAAGATTGTCAATACTTCGATTCACTGAGAATCTACTTCTTCAAGTAGTAATTAATGAAGGGAAGAATAATAATAAATTATCAGAAAGTTAACATTTTTGTAACGAGATTGAATTTCAAGTTCTCATTTTTGTTCCTACACTTTCCTTCTTCAGTAGTAAATAACCAGACAGAAGATTTACCAAAGCAAATACATATTGAAAAATACATAAATCAAGATCTGAGATAGTACCTTCTTTTGAGTCAATGGTCTCACCGACCGCGAAAAGAAGTCCACATATCAGAGCTTGAAGCCAAACCGAAGGCAAAGTTTTCATCTTTCTCTCACTTCTCATCAATGCGAAGGAAACCCAGAAAGAGAATTCATTAAAACCACACACTCTCAAAGAAAAAAAGAAAAAAAAGAAAAAAGCAGTGACTTAGTGAGAGATTTTTTTTCTTTTTCCTTTTTTGGTAGTGAGAAATAATAGCGACCAAAGACCCACTTCGAGATTAGCCAAAAGATGTAATCTTTGATTGATATTAGTCTTTTTTTTTCTTCTTCTTCACCGTTAGCTTCGAAAAAAATGAGAAACTTGAGAAGAAGTGTGTGAAGTTTCTTTCTAGACCAACGTCAATGAACAAAATAGAAGCTGAAAATAAATTAATAGTGGAGAAATGAAGGGAAAAAATTGAGAATTCTTCGATGTTGATTGTTGCCCAGATTTTAGATGGAGACTTGGATTCAAAGACAGGTTTTTGACGAAACAACAAAAGTGGAGAGAAAGAAAGAAAGAAAGAAAGAAAGAAAAATGGAGAAGAAAGAAGGGCAACAAAATAAATTAAAACTAGAGTGACTTTTTTGAATAATAATAATACTAACAATAAAAAAGTAAAAGCCAAAAAAGCAAAAGAATTGGATAACAAATAAAACACCGATGTGAGAGAGAAAAGGACGGAGAATAGGAGTATCCAATTATCCATATTATATATGTAATATATACATATAACTATTTAACACTCTATTGTATTATTAGTGCTATTATATCTTTGATTTATTTTAATATATTAGTAATATTTTATAGTTCAAAAATGTATAGAAAATGTTGAAAATTAGGAGAAAATATTACAAATAAATTGGATAAAAATACACGTAAATAAATAACAGTTGTTATTTACGACTTAATATATTGTCAATTTTTAAAGTGAGTATAAACCCAATTTTTTGTTTAATATATTACTAATACTATATATATTTATATATTTTTTTTTAGATGTGGTGTAATTGTTTAAGCTATTCAATTTAACAAAAGTATCATTAAAGTTTGTGTATTTATATATATATATATATATATATATATATATAATGTAATTGACTAGTGGGATTTTTGTTTGGGGGGTTTTGTCGCATGAGTTTTTGGATCTTTCAATTAGTGATAATGATTGCTTTAACATGAACCGATTAAGAGAAGCGTGATGATTTTATAAACCTAATGACGTGTCTCTTTCTCACGATAAATCAATACAAATTTATCACATGCAACCACAAACATTTTAGTTGGTTTAAGCTCGTGTATAAGATCACGTGCTTGACTTTATCTGACGGTTAGGTGATTGATCAATAATATGAAAAGTGGACTAAAAAGAGCGGTTAAATTTTCTTAAGAGAGAACAAAATTAAAACATCAAAGGGCTTAATATCAATGATGTTTTCGTCAATGTTTACAAAATCATAATATATTTTCATTCGACCACTAATTGTGACAGTTAAAATAATTTATAAATAATAACACTTGATTTTCAGTTGAGAGATCGTGAGTTCGAATTTCAACCGCTGCAAGAGATTTTCTTAAAAAAAATTAATTCTAATTTGGATACAGGAACATATAAGAGTTTAGCTCGAGAATACATATTTTTAAAGAAAAAGAATCCTACAAAAATTGCAATTCCGTTTACAATAGATAACATTTTTTTTTCGAAAATGACATGATATAAAAAGTATTAAGCAAGCAAAACCTAAAATTACATAAAATATTATTGTACTTGATTGTTAACCTATATAATATGTAATAATATGTGTGCATACTAGTAGGATATATATATATAAATATAATTTCACACCACTTTTAAATTAAAAATCATGATTTCGATCATTACTTATAAATTACTTTAAAATAAATAAATATATATATGTATATATGTATATTTAACATAGTATGAGTGATATTTTAGATTTTTAATTTTATGTGGACAAAGTTGAGTTGACCATGCAGAGTAAACTCCTTCAATCAGATGGCATGGGGAACCAATATTTAATGCTTTACATTTATTCGAACCCTATTCAATGGTCTTTATCTTTTTTTATCTATTTTTTATTATTATTTTTTCATTTCTTTCTCATCGGTCTTAGGTTTGGATTTTAATTAGACTGATAAGAGTAAGTTAGATTTAATAATGGGAGCTTGAGTTTGAGTACGCTAGTTAACAACAAATGTAAATTACCAAAATAGTTTATGTTTAGTTTATTTGTGAAATAGATTTGATTGGATAAAAATATTTGTATAAATGAAGACTTACCTCATATAAATTAATGAAAATAAATAAATAAAGCATAACAATAAAGTAGTAATTTATTATTAAATTTTATTTGTGGTGATATCACATGATTTTCACTTAAAAAATAGGCAATTTGATCCAAAAAAATGAATAGATTTTATTATATTTACTAAAACACCATGAGATTCAATAAATCAAGTCATAATAATAACATTTAATGTTTGTAAGTATTCTGTTAATGATATTTCACTCTAATTAATTATGATAAAAGGAATATATTATGTGGGAATAGTTTGTGCCACACAAAATAGTTAAAAGATGAACGGACCCACATTTATTATTATTATTATATATCAATGTCCCGGCAAGTAAAACTTAAAATATTAAATTACAAAAAAGTTAAAGAAGTAGAGCTATTGCAAAAACAAACCTTACCATTACACTACATTATTCTATTTTATTTTGAACACATATTTAATTTTAATTACAAGTTTACAACCTAGTGCTTATGTAATTAACTTTTTTTTAATCTAACTACTTAAGAAACAAATATTTGCTTCCAAATTTCTAATTATAACCTATGCTCTATGCCTATCTCTTACTTATATTGCATCTTCTACATTAAAATTATGAATTATATATAGCATGCTTAAAATAATGACTTATATATACCATGATTTTCATTTTTTTCCGTAATAAACGACAATAAGTATTTTCATTTTTTGATATATCTATATACCATGATTTTTTATGACGAAAATATCAAGTTTATCTGTTGGAATTAAAATATATAAAGTATACAAAATTAAAAAAAATATATATTTATGATGCTAATAACTCTTTATTTGTTATATTAATGAATCAGAATAGCGAATATACTAAAGGTAACTTTAAATATTTTAACTATCGAATAAAATTATAATAATAAAATATTTAAAATAGAAAAATCAATGTATGCAGCGAATAACTTTATTCTTTTTATAATATATCTCTAAAACTAATTACAAATTTCAATAAAGAGCCTTTTATTTGGCCCATCCGTAATTAGCGCCTAGTAATCATTGAAGCCAACGATATGAGATATCATTTTCTCCGGGTAAATGATATTATCGCCAATATATCGTTTATTTCAAACACATAATCTATAGGTTTACTTTAATGTAGTTTGTTTTTCTTTTGAACAATTACTTTGTGTCTAGTATTGTATTATTAATTTGAGTAAAAAATTTAGGGAAGCTTTTTATTATTTAATTTGGGAACTGCAAGGAGAAGGTTCTCTCTAGAGCACAATTATGCATTGAAAATGATATGAGAAATTCTCTAAATATAATATATATTTTTTGTGTGCCTACGTGGCAACATGTGCATGTAATATTATGCGTCAAAGTCTACTATAGATTAACGTGTTGAAGCTTGAAAACGCTTTTGATGACGAAAATATTAATTAATTAATATCACTCGAGTCAAGTCTGAAAAATATATTGAACGGGTCTTTTGGATTTAATTTGAAAATGAATTTTTGTCACAGTATATGAGTCCACGTAGGTAGGTAATTTAATTTTTCAACTTGTCATTAAATATCATGTGATATGACCGCTTGACCGTCAAAACAAATTATATTTTTTTTATTTTTAAAATAAGACATTTGTAAAAGAAGAAAAAAAAACTGCAAATCAACCGACAATAACATACATGCTAAACACAAATATTTAGAGATGTTCTTTTATAAGTTCAAATATAAAGGACAATCAGTAGATTTATTATAACAAAAGTCCAAACCAAAAGAAAAAATGTACATAAAATTTTTACTTTTTTAAGAAATTAGAATTTATAAAAAAATTAAATGTCAAAGTACATAATTCTCTAAATTTTATTGTAGTGTTACTGCATAAAATATCAATACTTATTTTTAGACATAAATTCTGAAAGCTTCAATATATCATCGATGTATTAAAAAAATCTATAACTCACTAAACACAATCTATTTTCCTACTACCGATATTTAAACTAAAATAAATTACATTTTATCATGGTCGTCAACTATGCTTAAAACTATTGTTATGTACATAATTACATTTAAGCTTTCATACATTTTTTTTCTTCGTACATACGTGATTGAAATACGTAGGTATATATTTTTATTTTGCTTTATTATAAGTAAAATATATAAATATATATTTATATATTTTTTTAAAAATAATTTAATAACTTATTATAATTATATTATGTTATATCATATTAATTAGTATACTTGTACAATTATTTACTATACAGCCTTAATGAATTATACAGTACATGTCACTTGATTTATAAATTTGTGGACTTTGCTCTCAATTCAACTTTATAATGATAAAGAAATTAACAAACCTTGATAATAATATGATATGTTGGTAGTTTCCATAAGTTCGTTATAGTTTATTAAAATTGTGCAACAACCTCCACTAGAGTAAAAAAAAAAATTCCTTTGATAAGACACTTGAGCCTCTTTATTTAGTATTATCAAAATTCAAAACCAACAAACCTAAACAAAAATATTTTCAATCATATAAATAGAAAATCACGTCTTCTTGCTTAACACCAAAACAAAGTGAAAAATAAAATAAAAAATTACACATGATTTTTGGGAGGGAATAGTTTATGGTAAAGCCCATTCTTATTATCTGGTTCCTATTTATGATTAAAGTATATTTTTTAAAAATTTATAACTTTATAAAGGATTAAGAAGACATTGGATTTTTTTAAAAGACAGACCACTCTCTTTTCACAAAATATATAAAAAAAATAATAATAATAATTAAGAAGAGTATTAACAAAGGAATATAAGAAAGAATCTTATAAAATTTAAATAAAGAAAAAGAAAAAAAGAACCTTATGAGGTTTCCTATAGGTGAAGTAATAATAAACAGATGTCACATAAAATATAGGGAATCTAAATTTTTGTAAAGCAAACCGAAAAAAAAATGTAGTCGAACCTAATAAAAATTAATTAATAAGCCAATATGCTTTTCACCTGCCTTCATGTGTAGCGTATAGTTTTATAAAGTATGTTGGCTTAATATAATAAAATAAGATTAGTTAGGTCTTACTCACACACATACTTTATAGTTTTTTTTTTCTTCTAATAAATACAAAGATACGAGGAAGAAAAATGTACGAATATATTATTCTTTATAACGAAAGTAAATATTACTAAATATGGTCCTATTTCTGATTTTAGTTTTGGCTAAAAATATAAAAAAAAATTATATGGTCCTATTATAAACGAGTAATTTATTAATTGGTGATTTAATTAGTAGAGATAGTTACAAAGTACAAACTATAAATATTATGAACTATTGTCCTAAGTAACACACAGGATTTTCAAAAATTTCTTCGATAAAGGACCAAATGTCTTAATATCTTCAAACTTCACTTTATAAAAAAAAATTAATAAAAAAATGACTTAATATTCAAACTTCACGTCTAAATGTGATATTTCCGTGCCTTTAATTTGACAAAGACACGCTCGTGTTTTGGCTGACTTAGACATCGACCCCATCTTTTTATTTATTTATTTATTATTATTATTATTACAATTGACATATCTTGTATTTTAGGATTTTCCTTGCTATTGCTAGATTTAAGCATTAAAAATATTTCACTGACATACTATTCAATGTTTGTTTTTTTTTTCCCAATTTCTTTTTATTTGTTTGGAAAATTGTATGAATCATTTTATTAGAATATATATTAGATTATAGGTAAAATTTAAAATTTAATAGAACAAAGACACACTAAGACCCGAGCTTATTTATTAAGAGTAAAGATGTCGATTCTACTAATATAAAATGCACTTTAGTTCTCCTAATAGATTTAGTCATATTTTATTAAACATCTAAGGTAGATATTCTATTAAAAATGTATATATATATTGAAATTGAATATTATTTATTCTCCAACCTTGTGTTTGTTTATAAGGTAAAAAAAAACATAATTATTAGGTCAAACCTTTCAAACTATTCTTCACTTTAAATATATTTAAAATTGTATTATTTTTAGACCAAATCTTTCTAACAATTCGCAAGTCAATTTAACTTTTTTTTTTCTTCAAAACATTGAATCATGCCCATAAACATTCTCTGAAAATTGAAAAAAAAAGTGGGGAACAGCTATTATTGCATACAATACATTGAACTAATTTTTTATTTTTAACATTATGTCTATCTTATGATGGTTTTATTTGTTCAATGTCCGTACTAAGCTACTAGGGTATAATTTTTTTTAAAATCACATATTAATAGATTTTTTTTTTCCTTTTCTATTTTCATTTATGGTAAAAAATAAATATTAAAAAATAGTTGTACGAATTAGCTTGACATTGACACAGTTTCTTTTGGAGAATTTTCATTTGGACTTTTCTTTGTGTATTAATTATAGAGTCCGTGGTATGTATTTAGTATTTACATTTATTCATTGAAGTGGTCCATAGTGTTTTTTTGTTCTCTTTTTACCCAAATTAATATAACTTTATTTTTGTTACCTTTAAAAGCACCATTAATTAACTTGCTAAGATCTTGATTATATAAATCAAACACTACTTAGCAAATGAAATTAAGTTGGTTGACAAAGTTGACTATGACAAAAGAGACCATTTTGATTTTGATGACTCAATTCAATTTAACATTATAGTATATGGTTGTCAACAATTATTTGATACTCTCTGCAAGTTTGAAGCTTCCTTTTCTGTGATTAATTTTCATGCTAAATCTTTTTTCTAGCCAAGAATCTCGGCTTCTATTGTATTATTTCAAAAGTCATTCCATAATTATTAGCGAAGAAATGCATTAAACAAAATTTAAAACTCGTTTTTTCTATTTTTTATTTTTAGTTTATTTTTTTCCTAAAAAAAAAAGAAATTTATTTTATTTTTATTTTTATCTGATAACCATGAAGTTATTTTCATGCACTAGAAACGTGTAAAGAACTATCAATTGAGCATTTATGACTGAGTGTGTCTATATAGCATGTATAATAAGTAATGAAGTTAATTCTGATTGACTTTGTGAAAAATGTAACATTTCTCACTAGACCAAGTCCAAGTTCAAGATTAATATGTTATAGCCTCTAGACGAATACTTTAAATGTAGCACAAAATAAAATTCAAAATTAAAATGTAAAGGAAAAAAATAATAAATTTAGGTTTTATTTTTATTTATGCATGAAGAAAAAATTTGATGAAAGCTACCTTGATCATTTTTTTTCTTCTTACCAATTAGATGCGCCTAAATTTTGAGTCTAATATAGATTGTGATTGTAGACAATATTACTATAATGGACATAATTTTTTTTTTTAAAAAAAATCTCTTAACTTTCTACTATAGATATTTTTTGTTTTATGCATTTACTTTTTTATAATCCTCTATTTCAAGAATTAGGTTGCTATATTATTATATGGGCGCAATTGGGCCCATATGAGTGAATCTCAATTGAATTGTAGATAATGAAAGCTTGTGTCAAGAACATGAAGGCTGTTTTTTTTTTCTTTTTTAATCTAAACAATTTCATTTTAAGCTAAACTCTAAAAGGAATTGAAGTAAGAATTTTTTTTTGAAACTCTATTCACTTCTATTTATTTTTTCTTTAAATGAGATTAAGAGGTTTCGGACATGTTTAAATAGTATAATTTTAAAGGTAAATACGTTAATTATCATACTAGTACATTTTTCTTCTTTTTTTTTTTTTTAATAAGTTTATATTATTCAAACATCATACTAATACTTACAAAATTCGAACTATTCAAGTGGTTCAAAATCACCCAAACCTAAATTTTAGGGGAACTAAATTATACCTTGATTCTAATACTAAATTGTATAGAAGTTAGAGTAATCTGATATATGTTACTAATACAAAAGCAATCTTTAAAAAATTTAATGAAGTAATTAAATAAGTCTAAGCTTCTTATCTTGGATCAAAGGGAATTGAAAAAACAAATAATTGTTTAAATTTTTATATTTCGACTCGACCTAAAATAGAAAAGAAGTTAATCACAAAATTAACAAAAATAACACACATTAATGAACCGCAAATCTCGTCCTAAATCCTAAACAAGAACACTTTTGTGCAAAAATTAAGATTCTTTCTCACCCTTTAAGGGAATCGAAAAGCACACCGAGATCCACATTTCCGCCGGAGAGAATAATTCCGACGTGTCTACACTCGTTCCAAGTCGGGTTTCCTCTAAAACTATCGGATAAAACCGCAGCCAAGCCTATTGCTCCGCTTGGTTCCACGACGACCTTAAGAATCTCGTAACAGAGCTTCATCGCTTCTATTATCTCGCTATCTTCCACCGTTATGACATCGTCTACCAAGTCTCGAACGATTGGCCTGCGATTGATTTTGGACAAAGGATACGAAATTTAAACATGGTACCAAAGCTCGTAACGAATAAAATAATAAAAGAATTTAACCAAGTACGCCATCTAAACATCACGAATTGGGAAATATATTTTTTTGTAATTTTTTTTGTAATTTCCAAACTGATTACGTGATATCAAATTCGGAAGTTTTCTTTTACTTGTTTGGTATTTTGTTCCACGCGGTATATGAAATATATTTGAGATTTTTTTTCTTTTGGAAGTTTTAATTTTTCTTTTAGCGGTATAGCACATATTGACTTCAATCTGTTTCTAAAATGTCGTTGAGTTATTTTAGACTTTTTGTTTTATTTACACAAAATTAACAAAAGGTGTTCTATTTCCCAATCCATTTTTCAGGTTCGGGTGACTATGAACACAAAAAAATAATGGGATTCGACCCAAGAAACGTTACGAATTTCAATTACGAGTAAATCGTCTCATTGTAAAAAATTGGGTTCTTTACCATGTAAGATCTCCAAGAGAAGCGCGAAGCCCATCGGCCACGGTATTAGTCTCGGATAGCGTGATTATCTCGCCGGCGACTTTCGACAGAGCTGCATCGTTCGCTCCTTTCGGCTCAGCCGCTATGATTCGGATTTTGGGGTTGATTGATTTGGCCGCTAAAGCCACACCGGATATCAATCCACCACCTACATTTCGTCTCAATCAAATATCAAACTCGGATTCTCTATTACTTTTCGTAGGAGAAGAGACAAAAAAAAGGAGACACATTTAAATTTTACGAAAAATTGGCTCTATAACCACTAAAAAATATATACATTTGTATATACTCAAAGTTTTGTAAACGTGTTGTAAATACCAACCATTGATTACATGACACTAATTTAAACCCTATATTACCCTTGTCATTAAATCGATTTAGGTTAAAAACCGTTTGAAACTTTTAGTAAACGATTTGGGCTGAATATTTATCACTCGTTTACAAAACATTATTTCCAAAACACTACATATTTATGTGAGTATATACTACAATTACTCTTACACTCACCACTTATGGGAACTATAATGGCGTCAAGTTGCGGTGCTTGATCCAAAAGCTCCAACGCAACCGTTCCTTGGCCGCTACACAAAGAATTTTTAAGTCCTAAAATTCACATGATAAAAGAATAAGTTTTCGAAACACTAGCAAAAGGTTTAAGATTTCTTTCTCTCTCTCTCTCACCTTATGATTCTCGGGTCGTTATAAGGATGAAGAAACGCGGCCTCGGTTTGTCTCAGAACCTCGGATGCGACGCTCTCTCTCGAACTCATATTGGGTTCGCTCCATATGATCCGACCACCGTATCGAATCACGTTCTCGACTTTGCATTTCGGAGCGTTTTTGGGCACGATAATGTACGCCGGAATTCCCCTCAGCTTCGCGGCCAGAGCAAGCGCCGCAGCGTGATTTCCACTTCGTTTCAAACACACCCAAATCAAATCCCCTCATATTTTTTGTAGTATTTTTTTCATAAAAAGTTGGGTGATTATCCAACCTGAACTAAGAGATTTGAATTTAGCCAACGTTTTGTTAAATTAGTAAAAAATGATTTGAGCCGATTATTTACCAATAATTTAACAAACGTTAATAATATCCAAAAACCATCTAATTCACATATATAGTAATTACATTAACCTTCATATTCTTCTTCTAATTATGATTTCTTTAAGAAAACATGTGTGTGTTCTTGGTATAGTATTCCATTTTCTTTGCCATCATCAAAAAAATTCTTTGAATTTTATCCTAAAAAAGAGAGAGGAAAACCTGCTGTGGGTAATAACTCCTTTTGAAGCTTGATCTTCACTGAGTGAGAACACGGCATTACAAGCACCTCTGAACTTAAAAGCGCCACTAAAAAAAAAAAAAAAAAAGATTCGTCATTTTAATTACTTTCCAACAATCAGATACATATTAGATGAACGAATTAATAAATGAATAAAAACCCACATCCCTTTTCTATCTTAAACTCCGATTACCACTTGAAAGATCCGAACTTTGGCACTAGAGAGTTCAATGTACTTGGCAAAAGCTAAAAAAAGAAGTAAAGATCGGAACTTTAACTGTCATAGTTATATGATTACCCTTTTTGGAAGAGTTCGCATTTGAAGAAGAGGCTTCTTTGTGAAAGTTCGTTGAGAGATTGAGAGGAGAGAAGAGGGGTTGGGTGTATTATGAATGGCCTGATTCTAGATTCTGCTTCTTTGATTGTGTTGATATCAGCTGCGAATTTTCTCTTCGGTGTTTCGTTTTCCGTTTCCATCTTTCTTCAAATAGAAAAAGGGCCTTAATTGTTTGTGTAATAGACTCGACAGAGTAAAACCCTCAATTTGCCATGAGTCATACAAATTGATCAAATGACCATTTTTTATTGTTAGTTTTTCAAATTCAAGAATGTTATTTTTTTCAAAATATAAGTAAATTTAACACGAAAAAACGAAATACATTTTGAAAAATAAATTTAAAACAAATATTTTACACTTTATTATCGATCAAAATATAAAAATTAAAAATAATTTGCAACAACTAGTTAGACTCTTGTCTTACATTTTTTATATTTATTTCTTAAATGTAACCGGTTAAATTCACTCTAAATCGGAAGATAGTTGAAATTTAAGAAGATTTAATTTTAAGGATATTTCGTATTTTATACTTGTAGATTGAAAAAAAAACAATTTTAATGAATTTTGTGAAAATCAACAAAAAAAAAACGATATTTTAAGCAACTCCTTTATATATTATTATTTGTTGCAAGTAAGCACGCTCAAGTTCAAATTTTATTTTATTAGAGAAGAAGTACACTTTATTAAAGTTAATAACATTATTTAACTTGAAAGTCTATTTTTAAGTTAATTAATTAATTAACTTTTTTATACATTTAATATGAGTAATTTTGTTATTTAGCTACAATTTATATTATTTACCATTAAATTTCGTCCTAAATTAGGATCGTTTATTATGTTTCAAAATGGTAGGATATTCGAGAGGAAGATAATAAAATTATAATGTCATCCGATTAACATTAAGTTTTTTTTAAAATTAAGACCTCATTAAAACCTTTCACTTCTACTCAATTACTCATATATTTTGCGATCCCTTCTTCAAATGCGAAGTTCGACGACTTCAATTTATGGCTCTTTTTTCGAGAAAGACATCAAAGAACTCATTCCATATTGTTGTCTAAAATGTCTATTTAAACTTGATTTATTTTTGTATTGAAGATCTCATATTGCAAGCAATTTTGGTTTTTGTCACGGTACATTCCGTACCTAAGTAGTTTTTTTTAAGACGAGCAATAATTGTGCAAATTATTGACTTGCAACCACATTTTTAATTCATGCTATGGAATAAATAAGCAAAAAAAAAAGTTAATTATGCCTCAGTAATTAATCTTGCATGTGAAATAGTCAAAATTAAGTTGAAAATTTTACAATAAATTGTTTTCGATATTTTGACAAAAAAAAAAAATTATCGATTAAGCGCCGGACTTGGAGATTTTAGCGGTGGAGATTTGAGCAAGGAAATGCTCGGCCACGATCCGCCGTTGGATCTTTCCGGTGGCGGTTTTGGGGACTGAGTCGGTGATGAAAGCCCTTTTCGGGACCTTGAAAGCCGCAAGATTTTGCCTACAAAACCTCAACACTTCTTCTTCGTTCACCTCGTTTTTCGAGTCTTCTCTCGGGATCACAGCACAATTTATCTGCCAAATTAACATTTTGATCATGTCAATAATTTAATTAAAACGTGACATGCATAATCTAATACACATAATTATCCAACTTGAACCTCACAAATTTAGATATAACAAACGTTTTGTTAATTATTACTAAATAGTTTAAGTACTCACGTGACATTAAATTTTTTTAGTATTTGTTATTTGTAAATTATTTGTAAATAACATGTACAAAATTATTTACTTGAGGTATTTTTGATATTTATTGAGCGTAAATAAATCGAACCGGTTATTCAATCGTCACTGACAAAACGTGGGTTTTTTTTCAAATTTTATATATTTTATATGGTTAGTAAGTACAGTTATCCATAATTTAAATGTAGATAAAAAGAAAATCAATACCTCTTCACCGTATTTATCATCAGGGACTCCAAATGCAACAGCCTGAGCTATTCCAGGGTGAGATAATAGCACTGAATCTACTTCAATTGGTGATATTTTCTCTCCTACAAAAATAAAATTTAAGAAAATTAATTTGGAGTCAAAATTAAGCTCCGTCAATATATTAGTCCCTAATTCAAGCCTTAAAAGTAGATCTATATAATGGGTTTTAGTAACTTAATTCAATGTTTACGAAATGTTTCTAATAAATAATTATCATTAGAAGGGAGGGGAATTTCGGAATACATGTAAAATATGTTTTCGCGTGCGATAAAATTTATTAAAAAATATACGTTCCAAAATACGAAAAAAAATCAATAACAAAATTTGACAACAATATAGCGCAATTAATATTAAATTTATTCTGCAAGATAGCGCAATTATAAAATTTTATTGAAAACTTTTAATCGTAATTTTGCCCTACTACCACAAATATTTTTTGAAATTCTCCTCTTAAACCCACAAATTTCTCACCAAACTCACTTCAACGGTTCAACCAAAGACGCATGTAAATTCAAAATATACATAAATTAAATAAAAAGCAGAAAAACACGCCTTTGATTGGTACATAAATGCTCTGCTCAAAACACGTCAGATTCAGAGAATCACACACTTACGTAAACAAGACACAGTCATGCAAAACGCCAGGAAAATTTAAAAAGAAAGGTCAATTAGTTTGGCAATCATATATATATATACTGATTGAACTTTTTTAGAAAAAAAAAAATATATGTTCTGAAACATCAAACGTACATGCACGTACTCATGAAAACTGTTGACATCATCAAAGATTCACAAGAAAAGTGTAAATTATCTTTGTCAAAAATATCAAAACATAAATTAACTTTACTATTATATATATATATATATTTCTAAATTTATTTATTTTCTAATTTTTTTACTTTTAATTTTTTATAAAATATATCGTAATTTTTTTTTACTTTAGCTCTCTAAATTTAGACTCTAGCTCGTTATTTGCGTCTAATCGCTTTTACGAACCAATTAACGAGTTCTTCTAGTTTTAAATTCGTTAAAATAGTATTATTTAATTTGCATAAACACCATTGATTAAAAATCTTTACCATAAGATTCAAAATAATTCAAATATTTCCCTTAATTAAAAATTCAAATATTTTAAATTTTTTATAAAATATCTCGTAAGTAAAAAAAAAAAAATTCATTTTAGCTCCCTAAATTTAGACTCTAGCTCGTTATTTGCGTATAATCGCTTTTACGAACCAATTAACGAGTTCTTATAGTTTTAGATTCGTTAGAATCAATTTGCATGAATAATTTAAATTTAAAATTATTTACCATAGATACAAAATTTAAAAAAAATTAAAAAATTTCGATTTAAGACTAACCTCCGCGATTAACAAGCTCCTTAATCCTTCCAACAAGGTGCAAATACCCTTCCTCATCGAAAACCCCGATATCGCCCGTGTGAAACCACCCGAACTTGAAAGCCTCCTCGTTAGCTTCCGGATTGTTCTTGTACCCCTTCGTGACGTTTCCACCTCTGATGCAGACCTCTCCAGAGGCTCCAGCGGGGAGGCGGGCCCCGCTGGGGTCGAGGATGGCCATTTCTTGGCCCACGGGCTTTCCCACGGAGCCCGGCTTGTGGGCCCCGTCTTGGGGGAGGGGGTTCGAGGCCATGAGGTGGGCCGCCTCAGTCATCGCGTAGGCTTCCACCACTGGAGCGCCGAACGCCGCCTCCATTCGTTGGAGCACAGCTGGAGCTAGGGCCGCGCTGCAGCTTCGGATGAACCGAAGCCGCCCTAGTCCGGCCTTTGCTTCCTCCGGATTTGATTCTAGATATTCGGATTTGGTTTAGTTCGTTAAATTGATTCGGAATGGTGGTTTGATTAGAGAAAATTTCATTTTGTGGGGTTAAATTTGTGCAAAATATAGAAATTAAGTTTAAATATATCTGAAAATTGACTTTTGACCAAACTTCTGAGAAAAATATCCCCAAAATTTTTATGAGATCCGATTGGATCTGATGACTCGAGCCCAACGAGTATTTCATTCGAATTTAAGTCAAAGGGTTTGCCTCTAGATATTGATCAGATAAATTTTATTTTGTAGATGTTGTGCGAAATATCAAAATTTCAAGGTTAAGGATATTTGAAAATTTGAATCGGATAATAATATTCAGAACTACCTAGAAAATTACATTTTGCAGACACTTAAAGTTGTGGACATTTAAAGGTTAAGGATATGTTAAATTTGATTTTTGACTTAATTTTCGATCGATTTATCTCCAAATTTTCAATGAGATATGCTCGGATCCGATGGCTCGAGTCTGTTTCAATGGGTTTTGCTGATTTTGAAAAGCGAGTACTTTTGTGCGACATTAAGTTAAAAATTTAATTTTAAATATTTATAAATTACTGAGTTTATTCTTGATCATATTTTGCCAAAGAAAAAGAATTTAATTTAAAAAAAAAATTACCATTCATTTTTTACCGTATAGAATAACTTTGAGATACAGTCGATAACTTTCTATAAAATCGATAGTTACCTAAGAAAATACATAATCCAGAAAGCCGTATACAAACAAAAAATTAAATCTTATAATTTTGGATTCAAATTGGTGATTTTAATATTTAAAAGAATAGCATGTTTACTCGTTTGGACTTTAGCTAGTTCCGTCATTGGCTCTTAGAAAGCATATATGTTCCAAAAATGCATGCGTGACCTTTTATTTTACTTAATTATTTAATTTAAAGTTACGAAGCTTATAAAAAAAAAACGGTCGAGATTTCTCTGAATTTACAGAGAGACAATACCAAAATTGGATATATACTGGTTAAACATTTTTTGTTTTATATTTAATAAAATTGTATAAAAAATTTATACAAGGGTTTCAATTTTAGCTACATTAAGGAAACGTTATTATTTTTTTGTTCGTCAATAAAATTATAAGATTAAAAGCCGTTTTCTTACAATCTTGAATTGTATAATTATTAAAATTTAGAGTGTGAAAATAGTGATGGAGATGAAAAAGATTTTAATACCGTGGCGATCCAGTATGATCTGGTGTACCGTAGGCACAGCGGTGTACCACGTGGCATCGTGCGAGATCATGTCCTTCCAGAACCCGGACGCAGAGAATCTTCCGGCAGAAGGAAGCGCCACCGAACCACCGGCGGCGAGGGAGCCGAGCAAACCGGCGATCAGACCGTGGACGTGAAACAGAGGAAGGACGATCACCGTCGAGTCGGACTCACTGAGTCGGTACACCGAGTCGACGTTCCTCACCGAGCTCGCCAGGTTCTGCTGAGTCAGCGGCACTCCCTTCGGACGACTCGTCGTTCCCGAGGTGTGGAGGAACAGCGCCACGTCGGACGGCTCGTTGGAGCCGAGCTCCGAGCCGGAAGAGAGTTTGGGGGTCGGAGAGAGCGACACGTGGCTTTCTGCGTCGGTGAGGGAGGCTGTGATGCGGGGGATTTTGAGGTTTGAGGCGGCGATCTCGGCCGTTGAGACTCCTTCAGGGGAAGTGATCAGGACCGTCGATTCGGAGTCGGATAAGTAGAACTGGAATTCCTCTGTTGTGTAGGCCGTGTTCAGCGGGGCCGCCACCGCGCGGGCTCGAATCACGGCCAGGAACATTATTACATACTGCCAAAATTATATACAAAAATAATTTATTAATATATCAAATAAATTTTGTAATGGCTTTTTTTGTTATTAGCCATATAAACTAGCATAATAATCAATATTTCGAAAATGTGTAATAATAACTACATCAATTTGCAAATAATTTAGTCCGAATAAATTTAAAATTAATTACATTAAAAAAAAAAAAGTAATCCAATACAAACTTACAGCATATTTATACCAAATTTCTTAACTGAAATTTAATTTTAACAAAACTCTAATACTTGACGAACACATGATTTTTAGACGTATGTAATTTCAATCAACCACTAATCGTAATAACGAAGCTATATTGAAGATACAAATAATAAATAAATAAAGAAAAATAATTTTTTCTTGGTTTAGAAAAATATGTCCAGTTTCTACACAAGAATCTCAAGTGACTCTTAATATAATACTTTTATTGTTTTGCTAAATTAAAACTTTTGAAAAACAAAAAGAGAGTTAAAAGTTATCCCAAAACTATAATCAAAAGAAAAATCTCGGCTCTGAAAAAAAAAAAAAAAAAACAAATACAGACCTCGATGGTGTTGGGGAACGAAAGAGCGACTGTGTCGCCGGGTTTGATTCCGTGCGCGAGAAGCAGAGAAGCCGCGTGTTCTATGACCAATTGCAGCCTGCCATGTGTCAGCTCGTATTTCCCGGAGACTGAGATTGCTCGTCGGTCCGGGAATTTCGCCGCCGCCTTCTTCAACATTTCAGTCAACGTCATGCCTTCCATGGTGTCGCTTGATCTTCGATTCAATATCACGATACTTTCGAGGTGTCTGTGTATATATATATATATATCTATATAGACGAAAATATAGGGAAAAGCAAGTTTTGGGTTTTTTCTTAGTTTTCTAGCGGTGACGGTTTAACTATGAAGAGAGAGATTTCTTAGTTGATGACGTGGCATAATTTTTTGGACGGTCAGATTCAGTGAGCGAGAGATAAATGGGAATGTGTGCTTTCCACGAATCTCCGTAAATATGTTGTTCTGGAGTGACACGTGGCGTGATTTATCTGGTTGTGAACGGTTTCGCGTGGCGACAACGTGGATTTGCTGTGACGTACCCAAAACTCCATATATGGTAACATTATATTATATACTCTATAATTTAAATAACACTGATAAATATAAATCGTCTATTTGTTTACGCTAAAACTATTAATGTAATATTACTATATTATTATTACATTGGAAGTCTTGGAGCTCGTGTCTTTATTTTGATTGGTGCTAATATTATTGTAATATTACTATATGCATTATTATATAATAGTATAATATGATGTGTAAGCGAAAGATGTTTTCATTAATTTTTTAAAAAATAACCAATTAATTCTAATGTACATCAGAGAAAATCTGATTTTAAAAATTGTAATGTTATTTGAATTTTTTTTTTTAGGAAATTTTAATTTTTTAGTTTATACCACAAATATATATCGTAAATATAAAATAGATATATGATCTGATTCAATTATAATATTTGAGAAAGGAATGATGATAATAATATCATATACTTTAGTTTGTATGCATGTATCATAGATTCGTAGTTAGTGGACTTCCAATATATTAATATATAAACGAATATTTTATATGATACATGTTTAACGGTTCTAGGGTTACTAGTTAAGCAATATTTTTTTAATAAATGATTTATTATAACGTTTTGCTAAATGTAGAAGTTTTGTTGGTTAGTTGCGTGATTGCGTATATTAATACAATTTAAGGAAAAATTAAAGTACTCGCTTAGTTGTGTCACAAACGTGTACGGTAACGAGATGTATATGAGTTATTTAATTATTGATCTTAAGAATATGTTATTAGGCATAAAACATAACTTATTTTTAAAAAGATTTTAATTTTTTTTTTTTGCAGGACCAGAGTTAAGAATCGAGAACGTGAAGCTTAATAATACTACGCATTACGTAAGCCTTAATAAAAGATTAGGTTTATTCATATATAAGAAAAATATTTAATAATCATAAACTCAAGTCTTGTGGTATATATATAAAGGTCGGCTATATAGGTAGGTCAATTAAGTATAAGCTTAAAACCTCTAAATTTTGTGGAAACAAAAAAGACTTTAAATTTTAAGAAAAAAATGCTTCAAAATTTTAATGTTTAAAGTCCCAAATATTAATATAAAGCCAAATAAAATACTCAATTTGTTTGACTGATTATAACATTTCATATTTGAATTTTTTTACTCCATTCATTATTCATAAAGTTTTATCAATTCAAAAGATTAATCTAAGGTAAACTTTGATTTATACAAAAATATTTATTCATATTATTTCATATGAATAATTTAATTTTTCTCTCATTACTAGTGTTCATTTGAGAAATATATAGACAACTATATTGAATCCAAGATGGCAATAATTATATTAGTGTTAATTAGTGTATTTGCATCACGAAAGCCTAAAAAAGTTCAATTTCTTTAAATTTATTTGTTAAATTTGTTAAATTTATATGTTGATTTATTTTGTCAAAAAATGAACAAGTCGAATACGCGTGTTCATAATATATTTTTTCAATTTTTTTAACGAAAATTTCATTTCACTTAAAGTCCCGAAAATGATTAAGTCGACCTTATATATTTGAGTTTTACCTTCATAATGCGTAGTTTTAAGTTTATTATTCTTAATTTATCGTAATTACGATTCTTTTCTGGCATACCTGAAAATTATATATGATATTTTAATAATTCAGATCGCTTTTTTGTAGTTTTGGGTGTAGAACCACTTGAATCAACGTGAACCAAAACACTACTAATATATTATTTTTGTGGTAAAAGTGTATAAGTGGATGGATGACTAACAAGCGGTTAATATTCCACTTTATTTTTGTTGGGTCCACGTAGATACCATATGACTCATGGGACATAATAAAAGATAACATATAACCATATTTAAATTAAGGTCAATTGGGATATACTAAGCGTTTTGCAAATAAGTCCTAAATTGTCAAAAGAGTTTGTTTATATACTGAAATATTTAAAAAATGTTGAAAATTAAAAGAAATATTAAGAGTGAATTGACGAAAAATTAATCGTAAACATATATAAATAAATGACAGTGTCAACATTAAAAATTCAAAATTGGAAATGTCTAAAGTGGCTATAAAGCCATTTTTTGTGTTTATTATTATTGTTTATTGTGTGAGGTGTTTTTGTAAAAAACAAAAATGTTCTCATATTTCTTATATTTGTGGTTTTTAGGAAAATAAATGGGGATCATAAATAATAAACATATTAACAATATATAATTTATTTTATAGATAAAAAAACATGGTAAAATATCAGTATTAGACATATTTTTATTAAAAATATCTGAAAATAAATTTTAGGTCCAAAATCAGACATATATACTTTTATATTCAAAATTTTCAAAAGTTACTATTTATTTCATACGATATCATATGTTGATTGTATAAGATACGACGATATACGAAATTGAGTAGAAAAATATACTAATTTAGTAATTTTGAACCTAAAGTTTATTTTCAGATATTTATAATAAAGGAGCTTACGTGGGATTATGTCAAAGGAGCATAAATAAATAAAAATATCTTCAAGTTAAAGAAATAATATCTTATCTCATCACAAAGGTCTCCGAAGAAATATGCACTTATGTGAAGATATTATTGAAGGAGTCATGACTATTTATTAATATGCATGTCCTACGCCTATTTGAGTGGCTTTTATAGTATGACTCTTGCCTTTTTGGACTACTTGAAGATATATTGGGCATGTGTCATTTCTAGTTGATTTTTGACCTACCACCAAGTTAACCATTACTAAGAGAAAAAAAATGTCTTAATTAACTATGACTAGATAGGTAACTTTATTTAGTCACGTAACAACGTTTAAAATACTCACGGTATATTTTAAATATATTTTTGTATATCTGTAAAATCATAATTTCAATATGAGTAAATAATAATATCATTAAAAGTATAAAACTGTTTTTTCCAAATTTTTATATAGTTATCAAATTTTGACGAGTTTTTAATATTTTGATACTCGACATACAAATAATTAGGAGTTTGTTGTTGAGTTTTTTAATATTTAATATTTTAGAGTTATTTTTTAATTTAATATTTATTATAAATATTGTAATATTTGGTTTTTTTATTTTTTATAATTTAAATTTGGTGACTTATATGTATAGTTTTTTGTTGCGTTTGAATTATTGTTTAATGCCCTTCCATTGCAATATCATTGGTTAGTTCGTATATATGTTATAAAATATCTATCAAAATGGAACGAGTCAGATTAGACATTTGATTGGACCTAAATAATAATATTGATGTAAATGCATTGATGAATGTATCTTGTAGTTTTTGTGGCATTAATTGTGTTTGCATTTACAAGTAAATCAATAATATTGCATTGATTAAATTAGTATAATAATTAATTCATTGCGAGTATGTAATCCCAATAATTTTTAGAGTGTTTTAAGTAAAATTTATCTAAATACATAGATTCTAATAAACTAGAACAAATGATTAAGGATGTTAAATGATACGTATAAGTAAGAATTCTGACGAGTACTTGTGTTTGAGAAAATTAATTTTCCTTAATTCAATAAGGTCTTTGTGTATTTGTGAGTTTTTGAATTGAGTACATGAGTAATTAGTCTCATCTTTTCGATGATTATTAAATCACGTTCACATAATATGCTCAACATGCTCGGTATAACTACCGAAATGTGTAATTTTTGGATGATTATTTACATGTGTTTATGTTTGATTTGATTAGTATTTGACTAATTATTTTCCTTGCTCTCTTAAGTTCTATTAACGAGATTCGTTATTTTCATGTGAACGTATCATGTTTTTTTTTTTCAATATTTGGCGATTTTATTCGAGCAGTCATTGTATTAAAATGCATATATATTTCGTACTCTCACGCCTCCAATACAAATTAATTTTACAGTAACATAAATTTACGCAATCCTCTGCAACAAAAATATCAAGCCACATGCGAATTATCTTGATTTTGAGGTACTATGAATGAACCATTATTAAAATGCGTAGATCGGCTCGACAAAAGACAAAATTGAAAATTTTTGTTTTATATTTTACAATTTATTTACGAGATTATAAAGAAAAATTAATAAGTTGGCCGTTTTGTAAAGATAGTCGAAGAAATTTTTTCTGCATATTCAAATTAGATGTTTTCTTATCTCTTAAGAATTATTTGAATTTGAGAGGATATCCTTGTCTTTTTAGCAATCATTCATGATAGGAAAATATCTATATTTGGACAATAATAACAAATATGGCTGTATAAGAAGTGAAGAGGCGTAATTTGCCTTCTATGTAACGATAGACTCTTTTTCCAACGGCCGTCTCTACTGAATTATTTCCAAAAAGATTCATTGAACTTGTGATAATAATATATGACATGGTTAAAAACATAAAATTGCACCAGATATACATATATGTATTACTTTTGACCTTTGTACCTATACTATACAAAAGATTCCACTTTTACTTTATATCATCGTAGATAAAAAAATAAGAAAAGACTCAAGGGTCACAATTAAAAAATGTTTTATTATTTAACAAAAAGAATTACAACACTTTAAAGACACGCCTCATAAGTCATAGCATGTAGTTATTAAGGATCTTTTAGTTATACAGTTATATAAAAATTCTAAAATCGATAATTTTTTTTTTAATTTTTAAAATACTCAACGTTTCGTAAATTTTGTGTAAATATTCATTTTAAATTATTTATAAAATTATTTAGATTGTTTTGATCTTAATTTGAAATTTAAACCCAATATTCGAGTAAACAAAATTGATCGAGTAGTACAAATTTTTTTACAAAATGTTGATTATATTAAAAACACTAAATATAAAAATTGTAAAAAGAGCCATTTTTCTTACTTATTATGCACATTCGTTGTCATAATTTATTGCAAATTTTACATTACAATTGATAATTTACAGCATTTTTTAATTTTCGGTAAAAAAAAAAAAAAAAGCGTTTTTACTTTAATTTTTACTCCGGTAAAAGCTCACGTAAGCGCTTACGAGTTAGAAATTATGGGTGGTATGTATGGCCTCTGTCTCAGAGAAGTTGAAGCCAAACCCATTTTGGCAACTTATGAGATCACTTTTGCTTTTTTGGCTCATCACAAAATACCTTCCTCACTTATCAACAAAATAAAAGTGTCTTTCTAGAGGTAAAGATTGAAATGTGCCTGTAATTCTAACAGCTTGTAAATCCTACAAAACCAGATAAATCGAACCATCTAATATTCTTTGGGAATGTCTAATCTATTATTTTTCTCACATTTTTTCTGAAAATTTTATTTTTTTTTCCATTTTGTCATTATTAAGATGTGAATTTTTTATTTTTCTTAAAATATTAATTTTTCCATTTTGTCAATAAAAAAATATTGAAAAATGGGTTTTACCATTATTTGTTGACAATTTATAATGAAAGATACACTAAATGGTAACATTGAATTTTCAACAGAGGTAAAGTGCAAAGAAAAATAGATTATTAAAGAAAATGAGAAAACAAGTAAAAAGTGGTAAACTGATTTTTTTTTTCTATTTTCTTATCTATTTATATTATTTTTAAAACAAAGAAAAATACTTGAAAACAAATATTATAACTAATAGAAGCATATACCAACAAAATTCATATAAAATTGGAGAAACAAAAAAGCAAAAAATAAATTTTCCTAATTATAAGTGGTACCTATATTTTTGTAAAAAAATTACAAATAAAATCAATTAAAATATCGATCTATACATATATATAATGGATAAATAACAATAAGAAACAGAATTACAGATAAAGAATTATACAAAAAACACAACAAGAAGGAAAATAAGTAATTCATGTATAGCTCCATATCTTTTATTAAATCTATGTATGAATGTTGTTCCTATTCACTTCATAGACTGATTACTTATAATCTCAAAAGTATACTGTCCGGATATTAAAGCCTTAAGCTATTCTAAGAATAATTATAACTATGAGGTATCTATAGATTTTAGTATCTCTTTTTGAGTTAGTCACGTAATTAATGAAACCCATTTAGAAAGATTGATTTGGGCCTGTGAGAAGTTGAGCCCAAATCCATAGTTGGCAACTTATGAAATCACTGATTTGGCACCCTCCGAAGTAGAAGGTCCAAAGAAGAACAAAAATGTGCACCTCTACAGAAATACAGAATTACTTGATAAGTACCAAAATTGTGCTCCAAAATAATGTCGTTTTATTGAGAAGAACAAACTTTTGAAATGGCTATCATGGAAATATGCAAATTAATGTCGTTTTATGAAGGGATTAGTCAAAAATTACTTTGAGAAGTACCAAAATTGTGCTCAAAAGTCAGCTGGTTTTCGTCTTCGCCAATGAGAAAAAAAATGTAGTTTCGAATTGGCGAAAAGTCGACATTCTCCAAAAAAAAAAAGAAACTTTAAAAATTACGTTAGTGGGTAGAATAACAAAAAAATGGCATTTACTTGAAAATTTAGACGACATAAAGTGACCAAATGACAATTTTTTTTTTTTTTTTTTTTGAATCTCATCAAATGATGCGAGCTCAATGTCATTTCGACGCAATACCCTCAAATTTAAATCTTTGGTCTTATGATGATAATGTTAAGATTTCAACCTCAAATCCGACCTAATATATAAACCAGATTAACCGCAAAGAACAAATGGTTCACTTTCAATGTGAAAACTATGTCTAATTTTCGCTGTATAATCTCACTAAACCTAAACTTAAGAGGAAATTCGTCAACAACTTTATAAAAAAATATCAACGTATAAAGTATTTACGAGGAAAACACTTGAGCTAACAAACAAATACATTAATTTATAAAATACCCTCGATTTACAACTTTTGTAATATAATTCTCGCAATAATTAAGATCTTCGATTGTCAAACAAATCGATTCTCTCTTTATGACACAGCTTTATAGTTTTCATTTGGAGCCAATGGAACAATATTAAAGGTGCAATTTATTCATAAAAATAATAATTTTAAAGGTGCAATTTATATATTAAAGATCTTCTTATTCTTCTCTTTCAAGAGAGCATTTAATATATAATTTTATATGATTTATTAGTATGTAAATTTACATATAAAAGAATAATTTATTTTTGTAAATATACTAAATAAAAAACCTGTTTTATATAACTTGAAGAAATTTTTTATTGCTAATTAATATGTTACACTTTCACCGCATTAACACGTATATGTTATGCAAATACAAATAGTACGTGACCGAAATACATGACATATTTAAATTCCACTTAATAATGTGTGGCATGTTTTAATGCCTCTTTTACATAAAAACTAAATCGAAACGACACATTTTTGCTAGCTGTATGTATCAACTCAAATTACAATATTGTTTGGAAATATAATCTTAAAATAAAATTATTTTTTGAGATTAATAAAGACCATACATATTTTATATTACTCTTCGAAATTATACTTAATTTGATGACATTACTTGGAAGATCTAGTGGCAATGGAATCTTTGTTTCAAGAAATCTAGGTATATCCTATATTTCTCAAAAAAAAAAAAAATATAGCTTTACCATCATTGTAATATTTTAATTAAAGAGACACAAAGGCGTGTTTCATGCATGAAATAAACCTAATCTTAGTTCATGTGTATACATATACGTTATGACAACCATATAGGAGGATCTATACTCTTACTATATAAAATCATATTATTCAACTATTTAAAAAAGTTTATAAAAAAAAAAGTAAACTTATAAATAATATCAGCACAAGCAATCTCAAGTGAACAAGCAACTTGAACATCAAATTAAGACTTTAATTTAGGTGATTAACATGAATGTAGCTATCTAGCTTGGTTTTAGCCTTTTTGATAGATTATTTTAGTTAATAGTTGCTTATTCATTATTAGTGTAAGAGAAATAAATAAGAGAATTGAAGGATATAAAATATTATTGAATATATCGATGGTTAATTTTATTCATTAAGTACGGAAATGTAAGGTGATGAACAAGTTCGTGGCCACATTTTTTAAAAATAAAATAAAAAATAATGACTTTCCTTACTTATTTATATTATATAGTTAGTTGGTTGTGTAATTAAAAAAAAAAGAGTTAGTCGTGTCTAGTCACTACATGATCTCATACCTAAATATTAGTATGAGGGTTTCCATCACATAAAATAACAACCTAAGTTGTTGAAAGGATTATATTTCAAAAGTAAATCCAATAACAATAACATATCTAGATTAGCTAGGTCAATTATTATTATTAAAAAAACTAGCTACGGTCAATTCAATGGGATTGTATGTGGAGAAAGTTGACCAGCATGTAGAAATTCATCAAACTTTAAAGCGGATAAATCATAGAAGTAAAAAAGTAACGCAACATAAAATAAATATACATATTTTTTTAGATCGTTTTAACTCAAAAATAGTTTTCCATTTCTTCCGCTCAACCTGCGCGTACGGTCACGGTACACGGAAGGAAGACTTCCGTCCACAGAGCGTGGGGAAAACGGAACCGGCGGAAGGTGACGAACGGTACGCAGAAAGAAGGAAAAAGGCTGACAGCGGAAGGAAGGAAAGCAGGTTACCGTTTTGAAAATTTTGAGGGTGAATTTGATGACGTGGCGCAATGTGAAGCATTGAAATTATTACCGTTTTAAATCCAATAGCTCAAAAAATTTGTCCGTTATTACACTATAACCCCAATCGAATTTTTCTCTATAAATACAAACCATTTTTACAACATTTTTCACAATCCATCCGATTTTCTCTCTAAAATTTCAACACTTTCTCTCTATAATTTTCGCAATTTCACTCTAAATTCTTTTCAAAGCTTCTACAATTTTGATTATATCTCGGAAATCATCTCATCGAATTTTCAAATTATCCATATCAATTACATTTCATAATATTAACCTACTTTTAAATTTCTACATTTTACTCCCTTTAATATTCTATTTAAACCATTTTTTAATCATAAACGGTACTGACGGAAGGACCTATTTCCGGCGAAAAAATCTCTTCCGTTTCCGCAGAACAAAAATTTTCCGCCTGGGCGGTAGACGGAATTTTCGTCCGTCCGTATGCCCAGGCTGATATTCGGCTACAATGAATTAATAATTTAATAAGTTTAAATATTCTTTGAATTAATTTGAAATTAAAACACACAAAAATTAAACCAAAAAATCAATTTAAAAATTATTTATGGAGTATTATGGATCATAAAATTGTGTAAATAATTATGAATATATATTTACACAAAGTTTAAAAAAGTTGGATACTTTGAAATCACTATATAATTTAGTGGGTAAACGATAAATTTTTTGAAAAATAAAAGAACACCGAATAATTTTTTTTTTCAAAAATAAAAAACAGAATAAATATTGTTTTGCTATCCTCAAGCTCAATAACACTATTTATTTGAGTGCAGAAACCACTCAGAACGTGCAATGAGGCAGGTCTTTAATAGAATAATAGTGTCACACTCCAAATCAGGAATTTATTTTTTCAAATAATAATGATAAACTCAGGTTTCAAAGGCATAATGATTATAATGCCATAACGATATCCAAAAATTAAAAAAGCACGACAAAACATAACGTTTGAAAATTTTAGACCATCACACTAAATTCCATAGATTTATTTCTTCTTAATATTTAGATTAACGATCTAATAAAAATATTTGGAAATTACCTGCCTTAAAAAAAATAAAACATTCGAGTGTTTTCAAGTTCAAAAGTTTAACAAATAGCTCGAACCATAAGTCGATAAATGTTGATAGACTGAATTCGAGAAGTGATTACCTTATCAAAATTTCAACGAAAGTGACGTCAAGTTTTCTAATGTTGATGATAAATAACATACAATAAAAACTCAAAATATTTCTTTAAGTTTGAGAACACTAGAGAGTGATTTCTCTTAGAGAAAAAGCGAAACTTGAAATCCTAAATTTTTGACATGCTAACAAGTAATAATGACTATAAATCAAATTTAAATTAAACAAGTAAAAATTTTGCACATGTAAAAAAATCCGTTATCGATTTGCATACTATAAATCATATTATTTCTCATTTTTTCTAATACTTGACATTGTTAAAATAGGTTTTAAATCTTACTCGTTATACTCACAAAAATGTATTTTTCAAATTTATATATGATCTTTATGCAAGTAGAAATTATACTTGTAAACACCCTTTTGTTCAATGATTTCCACTATGGGACTACAAAACAAAAGTTCCTGCAAAAACAGTTGCGTATATAATTGCTACAAAAGAAAAGAAAAAAAAGAGAAAGTGCTTCATCCACCAAATTCAAATATAGGGAAAAAGTATATGCAATTAATTTTTTTTCTTTCCTAATTCCGTTTAACGATGTGACGTCTTTAATTTGAGGGAAAAAGTATATGCAAATCTTTATCTTTAATCAATTCGAATATACTCAATATTTTGTAAGAAAGTCGTAAATAGTAAAAAAAAATTGTTTAGAGACGAAAATAATTGAAAAATTGTTAAAAGTTAATTGTAAAGAAATATAAATAAATAACAGTAACTATTTACAACTTATTTACAAAATGTTGGTTATATCGAATTGTCAATGTTTGAAATGAGTATATAACCATTTTTTGTTATACTTAATTATATGCATAGACGTATCCATAAATATTATATTTGTGTATATGTTTATGAAATTATGTTAGACGTTTAGCCAACTGTCACACACAATATTATAACAGTGTGTGTGACAATTCGCAAGCAAAATAGAGATGACAGTGAAAAGAACAGGAAAGCAATAAACGACACACACAATTGTTAACCCAGTTCGGAGCAACGTCTCCTACATCTTGGGGCCTCTCAACCCAGTGGAAAATAATTCACTAATAATAGTCAATAGTACAACAATGGCCTTACATGAATCTCGACATCAATGTCACTTTGGCTAATATTATACGTGAAAACTAAATCAAGGACTCCCCTTGACTTTGAGACCCCTCTCAATTCCACTCTTCAAACACTTACCGATGTTTGGCCACTACAATGAACAAATCGCGAGAACTTCAATCGCGCAAGCACAAACCGATACTTCTCTAAACTTATAGTATATCAATGAGTGTTTAGAGAATTACAACCATATAGATGTGAACAATGGCGTTTTTTTTTGCTAATGGAGAGCTACTCGGCTTATATAGCACTCCTTCAAAGTGGAAGTCTTCCTTAGGGTTTCCTTACCCTTTGATAAAACCTTCCCAAAATAGTAAACTGTCGCAGACGTTGTTGCGACATTAAACGCGACATTATGAGATTTATTACGAAATCTGTCAAAAAGTCTTCCTTGTAAACTTCCCAAAATAGCCAACTAGCCAACTGTAGCAGACGACTGTTACACCATTATGCGTGACATTATGACGAAATCTATCAAAAAAGAAACTTCCCAAATAATATAAGATCCGAAATTAATCCTTTTATAACCAAATAAATCAACATGAAGAACTTCCCAAAATGAGCATGCAGAATATATATTTATCATGATATATATGATTTGAATTTTTGTCCAAAAATAAGCCAACACAATAAATTGTTACAATGAATGTCATTGTAATAACAGTTTATATATATATTTATGGGGTATATATAGATATTCAAATTGATCATATATACTCAAGAGTCCACGTGTTTAATATAGTACTTTCTTCTCGTAGGAAAATAGATTTTTCATCCTCACTATGTAATTTATTTTGTACATAATTTAGTACTCGTCTAAAAAAGGCGTGAGACATGCACAATGGTAAACCAAACACCTTCCACGCAAAACAATATCATATTATCAAATGATGACATAAATAAATACATAGATTAATAAGTTAATGTAATTACTAATTATCTAAATTAGATGATTTTTTTATATAATTCATATTTGTTAAAAATTTTGGTAAATGATTGGTTCAAATAATTTTCAATTTTCTTTTCCTTAATTTAGTCGAAATATATTTTCTCGCTCATTTCAAATATAAAAAGGTAAATCAAAATTAAAAAAACGTTAATTAAATAAAAAGTATTTTATGTTTAAGTCGGTTAGTTATCTAGTTTTTTTTACATGAATTTGTGTTGCAAATCGTGATCCAACTTTATGTCTTGAACTTTTATAGTATTTGGTAATTTGTAGTTTGTATATATATATATATACACACACATTATATTAGTCTATCTGAGTATAGAGATATATAGGTTTCCTTCATGAAGTTGAAACTTGAAAGCACATATATTACATTATATAGAGTGTGTTGGACCAATGAGAAATTGAAGAGTAATTCTATGTTTTTTTTAATAATATTTCATAAGTAAATATATTGTAGATAGTTGCAATATTTTAAAGCTTATATTAGTAAATCACGCTATGTCTTTCATGCGTATCCCTATATTATTATATGTCGTTATCTCTGTTATATTTGTATATATGCATGGTTTGATTCACAATCAAATACGCTATGATAAAAAATAAAAGATGAAACACAAAATCCAAGTGTACGTAGGATATCTCTTATAGCTACTTCTTTGTTATTTTTTTATATGTAAATAGTGTTAGATAGGTAATTTTTGTATTCGGAATATAATTACGAAAAAATTTACGAATTCAAATAAATTTATGGAAATTTATAGCAAACAAAAGAGTATAATATAATTTAAAACAATATTATAAAAATGACCCCGTTGAACAATTTTGTTAAAAGTGTCAATGAAACAAATTCCTTGAGTGTATTATTGAATACGTTTTTCAATATATATTTTTATTGTTCTTAATGTCAAACTTCTAAATTTTCCTTGTATTTTTTAACTATTTTTTATTTATTTCGATTCAATGTTAATTAAGAATAAAAAACACATAATTTCCAATTTATGAATTTGAGTTAAGCCGCGAATTATCTCTTCAACGCGAGATTTTGTTTTTGTAATTTATCAATTAACGGATCTTGAAATTTTAAGCACCAACGGTCTCTTTCATTTATTTTAGCTTCAATTTTGACAAATAATGAACCAAATTTAGACTTATGGCAAAGAGGGCTAAGAAAACTAGACATAACATATTCATGGCTTAAACTTTACTAGATACTAAAATACCTTATTTCCAACAATAGCGAACATTTTGAACACCATGGCAATATTTGGCAAATTTCCAAAAGCAAATGACATAGCTATGTACTAAAAAAATATGAAGACTTTTTTAAACATTCCTAACTAAATTGATTAAACTTTCTCTAGCCTTCTTTGTCAGTAATTAATATATAGTATATACCATATGATTTTACTAAACATTAAAAAGTCCACTAACTTTTTAATAGTAAAATTAGCACGTTACCCCGCTGGATCCCACAAAAAATATACTAAATCAAATAATTTAACATAACTATATGGTCCACTAAGAAATAAACATTTTTTTTCCTAAGTTACATTATTCAATATTTTTTTTTATTTGGACCAAATCCTTCCAAAGCTCTATAAAACACACATACTTCGATGATTCCCAAAAATCTCCTAAGCATATTGATCATGAAATATTGATCAAGTAAAGCAATATCATATCATTAAAATACACTCTTCTCTTTATTACAAAAAAATATCATCATCTTCATATATAGAAGTAGAACTACACATAATCTTTCCTTTAAACTTTAGATTTCACTTCTTCTTTTTCTTCTTCTTCTTCTTCAAAAAAAAAAACTTTAGATTTCACATATTTATATGAGAAAGAAAAAAATAGAGTAATAAAGCAATATCATATCATTAAAACACACTCCTTCCTTTTTTTAAATTTTTTAAATTTTAATTTTTTATTATTAAAATTCATCTCCATAAAAATTTTTAATTCACCATAACATATCTATATAGAACCACCAGATAATCATCATTATTTGATAATAATAATAATAATAATAATAATAATAATAATAATATCATGAGCACTACTATTACAATAATCACCAAAACCAAAGCCATATTTTAATTTATTATTATTATTAATTCAGCCCCCAAAAAAAAAAACTCATCTTCATAACATATCTATATAGAACCACCATATAATCATCATTATTTAATATCATGAGCACTACTACAACAACAACAATCACCAAATCCAAAACCAAAGGCAAAGCTACAAAGTTCATTCCATGGAGCTGCGTGATATGCAACAGCAACAACGAGAGTCCCTATTGGTGGAGCTGCGCCGGGTGCAACTGCGGCGGCGCCACGTCAGCATCATCTCCGGCGAGGCCGCGATATCCGGCGGTGCCGAGCCACCCTAGAGAGGTCGCCGGAGAAGAGTTCCGGGCGGCGACGGCGAAGAAGGCGGTGTTGGGAGTGGAAGGGATGACTTGCGGGGCTTGCGCGGGGTCGGTGGAGAAAGCCGTTAAGAGGCTTCCCGGGATTAGAGAAGCCGCCGTTGATATCTTGCATAACAAGGCACTTGTTCTTTATTTCTCCCATTATGTTACCGTTAGTCTTCTTCTTCTTCTTCTTCTATTATTATTATTATTATTATTATTATTATTATTATTATTACAAAAATTTGAACTAATTTACCAAATGAAACATAAAATTGTAATTTGACCAAAATATTATATATTAATATGGTTAATAATTAGTATTTTTTTAATTGTTATTGTTATGGTTTTTGGCCAAATATAATTTGATAGTTTTAAATAATTATAGTGATTATTTAATAATAGCTATATTAGTTCATAATACTAATGAGAAGGCACTTGTGTTTCTTTCTTTATGAACTATGTTTGTTTGCTGAGCAAAGTCTTTTCTATTTTATTATTATTGACATTACTTGCTTTATATTATACTTCTTATTACTTTATTAGGATATATATCGACATTAGTCATTACTATACTATTTTTATACTCCTCGTCAAATATCAATTAAAACTAAAATCTAGTACTAAATAGACGTAAAAGATATTATAATACCCTCAATACTTTGTCTCCAAATTATTGAATTTCATGACATGTTTCGTGAAGTAATAATGGTAATGATATACGTATTCATATCCACTAGCTAGTATGTTATTGTTATATATTAAGAACTTGACTTAAAGTGATGCCTTTTTTTATTGGTTTACAGCATGGAAATCCATGTCAAATGAAATAAAATGATATCTAATAAATAATGTAAATAGTTATTTGTTTGTAATTTCTTCTTCATTGTATTCTCTTATAATGTTTTGATCTGAAGCAACTTAATTTGAGACGTACCAGCAACTTAATATTCCGGATAATCCGCAATTTTTTTGTAACTTTTTCTTTAATTTTATTTATTTATTTAGATAGTCTCTAAACAGAAGATATGTGTCACACACACTTTCATGTACGATTATTTAGCTTTTCTATTTTATTATTAATATAAACTCCAATATTAACTAATTTAAATATTTATTTTAAATCCTATTTTCTTATTTTTAATTTAAAATATATTTGTTTACACAATTCCTTCTAAGCAAAAAATAAACATGGTCTCTCTGTTGATGTTTGTTTTACCATGAACGTCTAAACATAGTCCAAAACGAAGAATCATTTATGGAACAAAAAATTAACTGTTTACTCATGTTTTTGTTTGCGAATTTTATTTTACTCAACTGTTCGTTAATTTTTCGTAAATATCTAATTGAAATTGTTTATGATATTATTGGGTCTAAAATACTTTTCAAAATACCCATTATGACGTCAAATCGGTATTAATGATCACGCTTTTTTTAATAATTGATTCCATTAAATTTATTTCGTTTACTTAAACGAGAGCGGCAATGTTAGGCGGGAATAAAAAAAGACGAAAAATAGTCCAAAAATTTTTGTTAACAAATTTCAATGAATATTTACGCAAAATTAACGTAACGTTGAAATATATTGAAATCGGTAAATCTATTTCTGATAATTTAGCTAATAAAGAGTATAGGAACATTAAAAAAGCCAAGCTAAAAATTAAACCATGCACGTAATTATTCACTTTGACGTATATTAAGCAGTAAGTTAAGATATATTAGCAGGTAACTTCTTCTCCAAGCAACATGAACGTTACCCTGAACCAAACGATAAACAAAAATTTAGGTAAAGAAGTTTACAAAATATGATGAATTCGGATATAGTCAATCTTTCGTTAATTGTATGAATTTTGTGTTTTTGTAAGAAAAACTACCTTACTCGTTCTTAAATTAGAAATTTAGTAACACAGTCACCTAAAAAAGCTAGCATGTACATAATTACTTGCTCTCCAAGAAACACAAGAACATAACCGTTGGGCTAAAAAAATTCATAGTAATTTTCATACAGGAGGAAAGGATTCGCCAAGCAATCGAAGACGCGGGATTCGGAGCCACGATCCTCCGAGAAGAATCATCATCAAACGTCTCCGGCGGATCCGCTCTGATCCAAGTTTGCCGGATCGGAATCAAAGGAATGACATGCACGTCATGTTCTTCGACGATCGAGTCAGCCCTAAACTCTCTCCCGGGAGTCCGTACGGCCCAAGTTGCCCTAGCCACCGAAGAAGCCGAAATCCACTACGACCCCGAAACCCTAACACACAACCAAATCATTGAATCCGTCGAAGAAACCGGATTCGAAGCTTCCTTGATCAGCCTCGGAGAAGACATAACCAAAATCGACATCAAAGTCGAGGGTTTCAAGTCCGAAGACTCGCTGCGATCCCTCTCGGATTCTCTCATCGCTTCCATTTCGGGGATTGTGGAGATCGAAACGTTCCCGGAGATTTCAAAGATCTCGATCTCCTACAAATCGGATCTCACGGGCCCGAGAAAGTTCATTGAAGCAATCGAATCTTGCGGATCAAGCAACTTCAAGGCGATGATCTACCCCGAAGATCAAGGCGCGAGGGACAAAGCTCGCCGGAGAGAGATCGGAAGGTACAAGAAGTGGTTCCTTTGGAGCCTAATCTTCACAATTCCCGTCTTCTTGACCTCGATGGTGTTCATGTACATTCCGTTCATGAAAAAGATCCTCGAGATCAAGGTGGTCAACATGTTGACCGTCGGAGAGATTCTCCGGTGGGAGCTCGCGACGCCCGTCCAATTCGTGATTGGGAGAAGATTCTACGTCGGATCGTACAAAGCCCTTCGAAACGGATCGCCGAACATGGACGTTTTGATCGCGCTAGGGACCAATGCCGCGTATTTTTACTCGGTGTACATCGTTCTCAGGGCCGCGAATTCTCGGGATTTTATGGGCACGGATTTTTTTGAGACGAGCTCCATGCTCATCACTTTTATCCTCCTCGGGAAATACCTTGAGGTTTTGGCTAAAGGGAAAACCTCGGAAGCCATAGCGAAGCTCATGAACTTGGCTCCCGAGACGGCAGTTCTCCTCAGCTTCGACGGAGATGGGAATGTCTCCGGCGAAGAGGAGATCGATAGCCGTCTCATACAGAAGAACGATGTGATCAAGGTATACTCTAATGACTATATTTTATTTTATGAGTGAAATTTTAATACCCCTTTAGACCATTTTTGTTTTTTAAAATTTTACTATGAAATTATTGATTTTGCAGCATTCTAGTAATTTTTTAAAAAAAAAAATTTCATAAGAAAGTAATTAAATTTTATTCCACACCTAAAATACTTGATTAAAATCAAATGTTTTTAGAGTTTTATAGTACTTTGCTCTTAAAAATATTAATATTTATGAAAATGTCTCCAATGCTAGAATAGCCGCAAGCTATGGATTATTTTGCAAAAGTATATGAACAAAGAAAAATGTCACTCGTCCGGTGTAAAATAACCTTTTTATTATTACTATTTGCTCCGTGTAATTAAAATATTATTCTAATCCCAACACTAAATTAAATTTAAATGTATTTAGAGATTCCCCTAATTTGAGAATATCAGCCAGCTATGGAATATTTTTCCAAGACTATAGTATATGGACAAAAATATTGTCACTCATTTGCTGCAAGTAACCTTAATATTTCATATATTTTAAGCAAATCTTATTTTTAGAAATGAGCAAAAAAGTGTTAAATTTTTTTAAAAATGTTACTAATATTCACCGGATTAATTCTAGGTGGTCCCGGGAGCGAAAGTTGGGTCAGATGGAGTGGTGGTGTGGGGGCAGAGCCACGTGAACGAGAGCATGATAACGGGGGAGGCGAGGCCGGTGGGAAAGAAGAAAGGCGATAATGTGATCGGAGGAACGTTGAATGAGAACGGAGTTTTGCATGTTAGGGCTACACGAGTCGGGTCCGAGAGCGCTCTCTCGCAGATCGTTCGGCTCGTCGAGGCCGCTCAGATGGCCAAAGCTCCCGTTCAAAAGTTCGCCGACACCATCTCAAAATACTTTGTACCTTTGGTGAGTGAAAATAATACAAGTATCTTTAATTATTGGAACTCAATTCCGCAAATTTATAGGACAAAATGTATAATTTTGTGACAATATTGTAACAAAATAATCATTCTCCAAAATTACGCATAATATAGCTTCTTTTGTATCTTTAAAAAGCATTATAATAATAAAAAATTATATAAGTGACACTGGACCAATTTGTAACACTAGACCAATTTGTGACAATAGTGGTACAAAATTATTATGCATTTTCTAAAATTACGTCCAAATTGGTCAATCATTTGATAATCAAGAGTTATTTTTTGCTAAATAATCATTATGAATCATACTCAATAAAATTTGATCAATCCTTTTCTTATTCTTATTTTTATTTTTAGTAGCATCTTTGTATCTTTAAAAAACACTAGACCAATTTGATTAGAGGGCATAGAAGGAGGTTAAAACTATGAATTTTATTAGGTGTATGAAATTGGCAAATATGAAAATAAGTTACTTTTTATTTATTTATCTCTCTCTTGTAGGTAATAATGTTGTCATTTGTGACGTGGCTCGGGTGGTTTTTGGCGGGAAGGTTTGAATGGTATCCGCGTTCGTGGGTCCCATCTTCGATGGACGGATTCGAGCTTGCTCTTCAATTCGGAATATCAGTGGTTGTGATCGCTTGTCCATGTGCTCTCGGCCTCGCCACTCCGACCGCCGTTATGGTTGGCACCGGCGTCGGTGCCACCCAAGGCGTGCTCATCAAAGGAGGTCGCGCTTTGGAAAGTGCTCATAAGGTCAACACATTTTTTCGATAATTGGTTAATACAAATAATTCGATGTTTTAGTTAGTAAAGTAATGAAATTATTTTTTTGTATATATAGATTGACTGCATTGTCTTCGACAAGACGGGAACGCTCACAATCGGGAAACCGGTGGTCGTCGACACAAAATTGTTTACGAGAATGACGCCCCGTGAATTCCACGAGCTCGTTGCTGCCACCGAGGTACATCAATTCTTAAATTCACAAAAATAGGATCATATAAGTAAAACCCAAGTCGACTTCACTGCAATACTTTTTCATTTTTCTTAAAAAATATATTTATCAATTTGCCACTAAAAATAGTTCAAAAGATGATTTACCCATGAAATTAATTTTTTTTAACACTTTCAGCCTTTCCTCCTTTTTTCATCAAAATAATAAATAAAAAGTTATTTGGGGAAGAGAGAAATCGGAGGAGAATAAAAACAATTATTTATTTATTTGTTACTTATTTTTAATAAAGCGGGAAAGAAAGAGGGTTTAAAGTTTTAAAAAATCACTTTTCTTAATAAACTGAGATTTTTTTTAAGGAAAACGATAAAAAATAGCGGTGAAAATGATAATTTTTCACAATTTCTCTATTAAAAATAATGTCGGAAACAAATTGTTTGTTACAAAGGCGAATAGCGAACACCCTCTAGCCAAGGCGATGGTCGAATACGCGAAAAAGGCGACGGACGAGAACGCGATGTTAGCCGAGGCGAGGGATTTTGTGTCTCTCACGGGTCAAGGAGTGAGAGCCGTTGTTCGAAACAAAACGGTGATTGTTGGGAACAAGAGCCTAATGGTCGATCACAATATAATCGTCCCTATCGAGGCCGAGGAGGCTCTTGCCGAGGCCGAGGCCATGGCTCGAACCGGGATTCTCGTGTCCGTGGATGGTACGGTCTCGGGGGTCGTTTCCATATCGGACCCTCTCAAGCCCGGGGCACGAGAGGCAATTTCGATCCTAAAGTCGATGAAAATCAAGAGCATTGTCGCGACCGGTGACAATTGGGGCACCGCGAATTCTATCGCTAGGGAGGTCGGGATTGACACGGTTATCGCTGAGGCTAGACCTGAAATTAAGGCTGAGAAAGTCAAGGAATTGCAGGTTTGTTGTTTGAATTTACTATATAGTTCTTTATACTATCATTCATCTTATATATGTCAATGTGTTTTGGTAGAGAAAAATGTCTAGTTTGTGAACTACTATATGCTAGTGTTTTTTTTTTCATGGATTACTATGAGCTAGTATAGGATCATATTTTATTCCTATTTTATAAATTTAAAAAACATATTTACAAACTTAAATAATTTGTTAATTTTGTATGATTAATTCATTATATTGTAGTCTATTCCTTAAAAAACTACAAACAAACATTCTTCAATTTTTTTAGTAATATTTTTTAATAATGATACTTCTAAACTAAAATTATGAAGAACATAATAAAATTGTTTATATGTTTTGACATGTTAAACGTTGAAATTGATTAAAATGTTACAAAACCAATAATTTAATACCACCTTGCTTTAGTTGAAGAAAAAAGAAGAACCATTAATTTTCTCTCAAATTAGTTTAGAAACTAAAATACCAAATACTATTTGTACTAAATGTCCAAAATCACACTTATAGTTGTTTTTTTAGTTGTTACTACTACTAGTCAATAAATATAAAAAACAAAATTCCTAGATGAAACTTTAAGCCTTAATTTTTCATTTCATCAATCATGTGTAACAATAATCTATTAATTGAACTTTTGCGTCGGAAATTAGGCGTTAGGTCACGTGGTAGCAATGGTGGGGGACGGGATCAACGACTCGCCAGCATTGGTGGCGGCAGACGTTGGTATGGCAATCGGAGCGGGGACAGACATAGCCATCGAGGCGGCGGACATAGTCCTCATGAAGAGCAACTTGGAGGACGTGATCACGGCCATTGATCTCTCGAGGGCCACATTTTCGCGCATTCGATTGAATTACATTTGGGCAATGGGCTACAACATTCTCGGCATTCCCATAGCCGCCGGAGTTCTCTTTCCGTCCACCGGATTTCGTCTGCCGCCGTGGATCGCAGGAGCGGCCATGGCGGCGTCTTCCGTCAGCGTCGTTTGTTGCTCTCTCTTGTTGAAGAATTACAAGAGGCCAAAGAAGTTGGATAGCCTTGAGATGAGAGGGGTTCAAGTTCAAGAATGATAATGCAATTTTCTTTTGTTTTGCTTACCACAATATGGATTGTTTTTTCTACTTCAAAACTAATTTTATGACGTACATGTCAAAAATGTTATCAGTTTAAAAGAGAAAAAATTTATTATGTCTATTTCCGCTTGAGACTATGTAAAGGGGGGAGTTTGTTTTGTTTTGAATAGGAAAAAAATGTATATAAGTTATTTTGAAGGGGCAAAAGGGGTATTAATTAAGGGATGTGTTCTTTAATTTTTGTAATGGTGGTCAATGTCTACTAGTGTCCAAATAATAATAAAATGTCAAACGGAAGAAATAAAGAAAAAAAAATGTTAACATTTGCATGGAACTAGTACAAATACTCATTTTAGATTGATTTTTATGTTATTTATAATGTATTGCAACTTTATATTTCGTAAGTTTTTCGTGTACCGAGCATTAGCATTTGAGAATATAAATATATTTAACATAAATGACAAAAATCATAAACATCAGGCACCATTTGAAATAATTATGCTGATTTTAAATTTCGTAAGTTTTTAAAGTTTCAATGTCGTAGATTTCGATAAGAAAAGTGTGATTTTTTATTGTTAAAAATATGTTAAAATACAAATATGTCCACAATTATAAAAATAATGCTAATTTTATAATACGCAAGTTCTTCGTGTAACTCCAACAAAATCGACAAAATATCTGAATGATTGGGTAACAATTCAAAGATTATGAAAAAAATAAATTAAATTTATGTGCGTTTTGTGTAATAACTCCTTATGCAGAAGAAGTGATATTTGATCTTTTTCGATGGAAAACTCATTTTATATTTAAAGTAATTTCATACTTTGAAGCTTTACATATACTAAAAATAATATGAACTTTTTTTTTGTCAAAAAATCATTTTACTTCTACTTACATTTTAAAGTACAATCATCATTTTGAACGTAAATGGTCAATAATCTTCAACATTTGAAAACATGTTATAGTATATTCAAATTTGTAATTTTTCGTGTCTTTAAGCATGAGAAATAATATATGAATATATATATTTTTAGCGTCGGAAACTCACTCTACTTACATTTAAAGATTATTATGCGCAAACAAAATTCTTAAATAACTAACACTATTTTGAAAGAAATAGGTTAATTTCAAAGTTTGTAATTCGTCATGTACTACCCATTATTGGTCTTAGAAAATAATATTTTTCTTAAAAACTCGATGTCAAAATTTATTTAACACATATTTAGAAGTCAAAACTATTTTCAAATGATATTATTGTCATTAGTGATCTAAACCAGCTATTACTATACATCTTTATAAATATTTACTATTAATTATTTTCATTTATTTAAAATTAATTTTTGGTCCAATTTAAATTTTCAATAATTTTTGAGCAATTTCATCTGTTAACGGATTTCTCTGATTTATTTACAATTTATTTACTAAATATTGGATGAATGGGTATATATTAAAAGTACCTTTTAATCATTAAAAGATTAATTATACTTTACAAATGTATAATTTAAGAGAAAGAAAAACTAGATAATTATCCCTGAAATAAATAGAAATCATGGAATTTTTTTAGAAGAGAAATAAATTATGTTCAGCTTAAATATTAAATAATGTTAAAATTCCATCATTATTAAGCTTTTGAAATATAAATTTAATTAAGATTTTAATTAAATTGAGACAGAATTGTTATCTTGATTATATTACTGAACTATTTCCACTGAAAATTCCATCATTATTATGCTCAGAAATTCTCTGCAAAAACCTTGATTTAGTTCAGAAGTTGAATATCAAAACCAATCGAAGAAAAAGATGCAATGGTACTTCGTCGCCGGTCTTCTCACCGTTCTAACCAGCTCTCAGGTCCGTCAAAACCCTAGCTCAGCTTCTCATCTTTCTTCGGATTTTTCCATAGATCTCTGAATCGGAATCCTTGAAGTTGCGTAGGTTTTCATGAATCGATGTGGAGTTTGAGAAATTGAAGCTCAATTTTTACGATTTCTGGATGTGAAATGGTTAAAATTGATTGATAGGTACATTTTATCAAAATGGTGGATATGAAATGATATGATGCGAATTTGCAGATTTTAATACGAAACCTAAATCACTAAGTGTTGTCATTACTTTCAACCGCCTGATCCGCAGATTTCGTTGCAAAATTTTAACGATCAAATGGAATTTTCTTATAGAAGCAGTAATAATGAACAGAATATTTTGTATCTCTTCACTATTTTTCTTTTCTTTGATTTATTTCTGTTTGTTGTTGAATGTGTCAAATTGTGCTGTCACTTATATTTTTATGAAATTTCTCTGTGTAGTTGTAGACTGAAGATGATAAACTTTTCTCATTCTTTTCAATTATATGAGACTACATATATTGGAATTGATCTATTGGATGTTATAAAGCATAGTCGTCTTGTCTTTGAATGTTACAGGGGATATTGACAACACTTTCCCAGACCAACGGAAAGTATCTCTACGACTATGCAACGATTCCTTTCTTGGCAGAAGTGTTTAAGGTACATATGCTTAATGGATTGTTAAGTGCTATTCATGTGCAAGCCCTATTCCTGGGTTTCCATCAAAATCAGTTTTCTTTGTAGAAAGAAATTCAACTCATAAACATAGATTTTTCAATAAAAAAAATTGGTCTTTAGCCAACATAAACGAAGATATTTGGAAATAGCCAACGTTTTGTAAATATGTTGTAAAAAGTCATCGTGCTTACATGACAATCGTTTGCAGGAAATTATGGACAGGATTTTCCTTTTCGATTTGAGTAATTTTAAGGGCTATTCTGGCTAAATTTGTCCAAATAATCTTGTAAACAGTTGACATGGCTATTTACTACACATTTACAACACGTTGGCTATTATCAAAATACTACTAGTTTTGATTGTTTACTCGAATAACCCTTTTCTATTCTGTTAGGCTCGTTTTGGAACCCGGAGAAAACGAGAGGGAAAGTGAAAATATGGGGGGGAAAAGAAAATGGAAGGGAAAATAAGATGGAAAAAATCAAATCTATATGGTGTGTTCCGAAGAACGGAAAATAAGAAGGGAAAGTGATAAAATAGATATAAATGAAGGTCTCACGTGTAGATACTTTGTCGAAGCCATTAAGTTGTTTCGGCTTGAATTGCAGCTACTGGTTTCAAGTGTGCTTCTTTGGAGAGAATGCAAAGCATCACCTTCGACACGGATAACAACAGATTGGAAAACCATTCGCCTATATCCTATCCCGTCGATCATATACCTAGTTCACAACAACGTTCAGTTTGCCACTCTGGTTTATGTAGATACGTCCACGTATCAGATCATGGGTAATATGAAGATCATCACAACCGGCATCTTGTTCAGGTACTTTAGTAATCCCTTTCTCAGTGTGCATTGTGGTATACAAACTAAGTTAACATTCATTTTGATTTGTTGGTCCTTGTATTTCATTATTAAAGGCTATTCCTGAAGAGGAAGCTGTCTAATCTGCAATGGATAGCAATCGTGCTTTTAGCGGTTGGGACAACCACGAGCCAGGTTATTCGCTTGTTTGTAACTTTATATTTTTCTTAACTTTTTTTTATCATTCCGATTTTTCTCTAGTTAAAAAAAAAGGTAATTCTAGGTACTAGCCATATAAAATATATAAGATTTGAAAATAGCTCGCATTTTGTAAATAATGGGTAAATAGCCGGCCAATTTATTTAAACTCGCCAAATGTAAATAGCTCACGTAAGCAGTTATTAACAAATTATTTACAGGTAAGAAATATTCAAGAATTTGATGCCACGTAAGCTGTAAGGCTATATCCAAATCCGTGAGGTTTAAGTTGGCTAATTAGAAAGTAAATTTATCTAACTACAGATAGTGTGTAATTCCACAGATCAAAGGCTGTGGAGAAGCTTCGTGCGATTCTTTATTCTCGGCACCCATTCAAGGGTATATGTTCGGCGTCCTATCTGCTTGCCTTTCAGCATTAGCTGGTGTTTACACAGAGTTTCTGATGAAGAAGAACAACGATAGCTTGTACTGGCAGAATGTACAATTGTATACGTACGTGTTTTTCCTTCGGAACTTTTTCATATGCTGTTTTTCTATGTTGGTTTTATCTCACCTTTCATTTCATTCCCAATTCATTACGATAACTATATACTCCTTCAAAACTTTTTCATATGCTGTTTTTCTATGTTGGTTACACACCTTTCATTTCATTCTCATTCATTACGATAACTATATACGCAGGTTTGGTGCAATTTTCAACTTGGCAAGACTAGTCTTGGATGATTTTAGGGGTGGATTTGAGAACGGGCCGTGGTGGCAGCGTATTTTCAATGGCTACACTGCTACGACGTGGATGGTGGTCTTAAATCTTGGATCGACCGGCTTGTTGGTTTCTTGGTTAATGAAGTATGCAGATAATATTGTTAAGGTAAATACATTACTACAACCCAGTTTGTATAGTCTTCCAATTTCTATGATCAGTCACCGGATTACTTGTTTTATAGCTGTTTCCATCTTAGAGCACTAAAACAGTTGGGCTATCTCAACTTATAAGTCAGAAAAAGAAGTAGAACTTCATGATTTGTACTTCCTTGAACTAGATACCTATCCACAGAAAATAAAGAACCAAAAAATAATCTTTTTATTTTTAACTTTTAAGAATTTGGGGAATGGGAACTCACCTTGCTCTTAGCTCTCCACGCGATCAGCCTTCCTTTTCGTCGACCTTTTTTTCTCATGGATTATTAAAGAAGAGTTTTTAGTATTATACAAATGTTATAACAACAAACCAACTTTTTTTTTATAAAAAAATTCATTAATATACATTAAAGGAAACACGAGTTGAGCGAAATTTTACACAATAATGCTATTCCTACATTTCAGGTCTACTCAACATCGATGGCAATGTTGCTGACAATGGTTTTATCTATCTACCTTTTCACCTTCAAGCCCACCATACAGGTAAAAAAAAAAAAAACCTTCAAGTCCCATAACAAGTACATGTAGCGAAAAGCATAGTAATGACTCCGAAAATTTTATTGCAGCTTTTCTTGGGCATTATAATCTGCATGATGTCATTACACATGTATTTCGCTCCGCCGAACAAGCTTCTGGATATACCCGCAACTGTTAAATCCGCTCCGGAGAGTCTCAAAGAAATTTCTGTTGACCGAAGAACGGATTCTTAAGACAAAGAAACAGGTATGTATGTTCTTCTGTATACGAGACGAAAGAGTGGGACCCGAATTCAGTCCTCGAAGAATTATAGATCTACATACTTGCTAGCTCGTTCATATCTCGGGAAATGAATCCGAAATCGGGAATCGGAAAACGCTGTCTTTGATTTTAATAGAAATTGCTTCAGAAGTGACCCGAGAAAAAGAACGAGATTTGGTCTAACAAGCGATCACGGCATGGAACAAGTTGAGCATTATTTCTAATCTTCTTTTTTATTACGAGTTATAGCGTGATTTTTTCGTGGTTTAGAGGAAGGAAAAATAACGACACTGATCAAATTATTCAAGAAATGTACATTGAAATTGATTGCTAGATCGTTCTCGGGTATTTTACTTTGTTGTTGTACCACAATTAGATTTAATAATATATATACATATATATGTAGTGTTGAAAAGAGGCAAATTTGAATATATAAAACTACTATCTAGCGTTTTTTTCTTTCCTTAATTTATGCATATTGTTTTGGGATTTATGTGATATCCATACCAAAAATAATTGCAAAATAAATAAGACATGGATATTGCTATCCAATTTATGCCAGTCTTTCGAAAGCACTTCAAGTATGGCCATCTGAAAACAATGGTCCCAATATTTACATAATCATAAAAACTTTGAAATGATTGAGACTTTAAATAGTCAGGATAAATAATAAATATTTGTTACAATTTCGAGCATTTACTTTTTTATTCATATGTTTTAATTGGTAGGAATAAAGTCTAGATTCTATTGTAACAATGTAAATAGTTAAAAGTAATGAATAAAATAACAAACTTTTTTTTTTTTTTGAGGAAATAACAAACCTTTTAAACATGATATTCACTGGATGTTCAAAGTCAGATTGTATTTCAATATGGCTATGATCGCCATGCACCAGCAATCATGTCGTTCAATACTTCCCATGCTTGATTTAATGACTGAAAAATTGCATTATTAATACAAAATCAATAAATCAACTATAAATTAAATCAATTATAACTCAACTATTTAAAGCAATGCTAACAATAAAAATCAACAAATGTGACTGATAAAACAAAAAAATTGAGTGTATAGCCACTAAATTATAAATATTTGTATATAATTAACATTTTGTAAACGTGTCGTCTCACTACTTGTTACGTGACACTAATTTACACCTTATATTACCCACCGTTAATAAATTGATTTGGCTAAAATCGTCTAAAAATTTTGGTAAACGATTTTGGACTGAATATTTACCACTCACCTATCATCCTGGGCGTACGGAAGGAATAGAATTCCGTTCACCACCCAGACGAAAAATTCTTTTCCGGCGGAAGGAAATTTTCGCGTACCGCTTGGGCGGAATTTTGTACTGTGCGGAAGTGACTTTTCCGCCGGAAAATGTTCCTTCCGTCGGTACCGTTTTGGAATTAAAAAATAAATAAAAAATGATTTATAAAATGGTTTAAAGGGAGTAAAATGTAATAAATTTAAAAGTAAGTTAATATTATGAAATGCGATTTATATGACTAATTTGAAAATTCATTACAAACTTTAGAAATAATAAAAATGAAACCTTACACATTTTTACATTCTCTAAAGTTCGTTGATGTTCATACTAGCAAAGTTCAAATCGTAATTGTCGACAAGATCAATGTTTACAAAGGTTTCTTGAGATCGGTCGTCGTGTTGACACCAATCTTTGTAGACAGTGAGAGCTACGACTATTTCAGGCTTCAAACTTTGTCGTCGATCGTCGATGATTCGGCCCGAACTACTAAACGCCGATTCGGATGAGACGGTTGAAACCGGGATCGAAAGAATATCTCTAGCCATCTTCGATAAGATTGGAAACATATTTTGGTGTTGTCTCCACCATGCTAGTAAGTTGAGATCCTCTTGACTCATTGCCGCAAATTGTTGAGAGTTGTACAAAAGAATCTCGTCGTGCTCCGACGTCTCCACAAGTGGCTCCGGATGCAGTGATGATCTTGGCGTTGAAGTTCCTCCCCGTGCAAAACGAGCAATGTCTCGAAAGATCCATCGACTAGTTGTTGGTGGCTTTGGTGGACTCATCTCTACAGGTTGGGGCATTTCACGTCACTGGTAGGTCCTGAAAAACGAATAAAATTCTTCCACGATCCTTGGATGATCATGTGTAACGTAATCTTGTCCGGTTTGACGTTTCAAATAATTTGCAAAGGTAAGAAAATCACTAAATTTTATTCTAGGATCTAATATAGCCGCAAAACCATATAAGTCATGAATTTTACCAACCCCCCAATATTTATCAAATTTAGCTCCCATTGAAGCAACACAAGGTCGAAAAAATTCAAAACTATTAGAATCACTAAGATGTTGTGCAATTGCACTTACGCTATGAATTGCTAAATATGAAGTTGGAGTATAAACAGCGGATAAAGCACATGTTTCATCGTAAAATAAATTTAAAAATCGCATATAACAAGAACATTTAGCTATGTCATCCTCCGTTATCTCATGGCCTCCAATTCGGTTAACATATTCTACATTAACATTTACGTACCTATCGGCTAAAAATTGATTTAACATCAAGTACATTGAATTCCATCTAACTTTAACATCGGTATGAAATGTTCTCTCCGCTAATCCGTTTAATAAAAATCTTCTTTTTAGTTCATCTACCCTAGACGTTGAACTATTTAACCATGAAATTGAATTTCTAATTTTATCAATTGAGTCTTGAAAATGTGTCGATCCCGCTCTCACAATAAGGTTTATTATATGTGTCGCACATCTTTGATGTAAAAGAGACTCTTCATTAGGAATTTTTAGACGTAAAGCTCGAATCATAGCATCATTGTTCGTTGCATTATCTAAAGTTATAGAAATTATTCTATTTTTTAAGTTCTATTCTTCTATAACACTTAATAATATTTCTAAAATAGCATCTCCGGTGTGACTACCTTCAATTCTTTTAAACGCAATAATCCTTTTGTTAAGGTTCCATGCCGAGTCTATGTTATGGACTACGGCACTCATATAATCCATTTTAGCGTTTCCCGACCAAATATCCGACGTTAGCGCTACGTTAAAATCACCGATTTGAAACAAAACTTGAAGTAATTCTTTTTCTTCATTATAATATCTCATTACGTCATTTCTTAAAGTTTTTCTAGAAACTAATTGAATTGTAGGAACTAAGTAATGAACAAACCTACCAAACCCTTTAGATTCTACATGTGAAAAAGCTTGATCGGTTGAAACAATATATCTAACTAATTCTTTTCTAAATTGTTCGGGTCATGGCGTACCTGAGATGAAGAAGATGAGTCGGGACCTTGACATTTTCTGTAGTGATGACGTAAAGAAGAAGTACCTTGTTCTCTACTATCGCATTTGGAAATTCGGATAGATTTAACCAATTTTGGGGATATTGGAGTCGGGGAGATGGATTTCGTGGCGGTTGATTAACTTCTTCCCGATTCAGCGAAGGAGTTACAGTGTGAGACCGATCCCGAGAATTTCTTCGATGAGATGATTTCCGAGACATAATCAAAATTGTAGAACTTTTGAAGAGATTTTGGACTGAAATTGTTGAAATTATAGAAAGAAAGTGTTGAAATTTTAGAGAGAAAATCGGATGAATTGTGAAAAATGTTGTGAAAATAGTTTGTATTTATAGAGAAAAATTCGAATGGGGTTATAGTGTAATAACGGACAATTTTTTTGAGTCATTGCATTTAAAAACGGTAATAATTTCAATGTCCAGGATTGCGCCACGTCACCCTTCCTCTTTCCCCTACCCCAAACGGTAACCTGCTGCCGTGCAGCTTTTTTCCTTCCGACACTGACACGAAAATCGGTCTTCCGCGTGCTGCGTGTCGCCCTTCCGCAGTACAGTTCTTCCGCGTGACTGCGGAAGGAATCCTTCCGTCCGCCGTCTGCCGCATGCCCAGGGCGACTCACGTATAAAATTTTGAATATTTTCAAAACACTACATGTTTATATGGATATACACTATAATTACCCTTAAATATATTTGATGCATAATAGATTTGAACTCGCTCTAACAAAGTCGTTGGTTTTACAATCGATGTATTTTTTCTAAAATTCGACATTACTGATATTATTTTCAAAATGTTGCACTTAGGAACATTTAGTACAATTATTAGTATAAATATTGTACTTAGAGTACTCCATTTATTTTGTAGCTTTTCCAGCATTCAGTTGGTGCCGTATAATTGATTAGTTCCAAATTTACGAAGATATATAACAGAAATTCTTGGTTGGAATTTGCTGGCACGTCTCATAATTCTAAAAAAGAAAGATAAAACATAACTTTATGCTCTATTCTATTTTTGTGTGTAAAGAATGTGGACAACTAATTCCATCTTGCAACACTATTCCTAGTCCCACATCTTTTTAAATTAAAAAAAAAAACGCTTTGAATAATTGATAGGGTGATTTTGTTAAATAGCTCAATTTGAAATCATAGATTTTGCAAAATAGACAAGATTTTTCTCTAATTAGCGAAATAGTTAAAATATGGATTAATCAAATTTATAAAATATGACCTTAAATTATTTTTAAAAAAAATATTACTTACAATAATCTTCAATAAAATTATTTTAGAATATAAAAAATTTACAATCTAATTTTAATACTATGCTAAAAAATTAAAATTTATAATATTTTACAATTTTGTATTTTGTTTACGCCATCTCCAAGGGGCCGGTAAAACACCAAATTTGGTGCAATTTTTGCTCCAACCCCACTGCAAAAGTAGCACCAAATTTGGTGTTATGAACAGTGTCACGCCATATTTGGCGTGGCACTATTCACACGGCAAATTTTTTTTCTAAAAATAAAAAATCATTTTATATCTATGAATACTTTAAAAAATATATATTAATAAAAAATATATATATAAGTAATAATATAATAATGATGAATAATTTTTTGGTGTTATGATTGGAGATGAAAAAACTTTAACACTATATTTGGTGCTAAAAAAACATCAAATTTGGTGTTCACGGTTGGAGATGGCCAAAAGGAAAATAATGGTGTTTACCGGTGACTCCTTCTCTTCAGAATTTTTGTCCTTGAAACCAATAGGCAGACCAACTAGTCAACTTGATCTTAATTTTTGTATCTCTTTTTGTTTGTACTTTTTAAGTGTTAACCTTTCATTTTGGTAGGTCACTAATGGTCTTTATTACTTGCTCATACCCAAAGTTACACAAATTAATTACTTAAAACTAAACAAGTTAGCTCAAACTAAAATTACTTTTTTATATCATTAATAACTTATTTGACATAGAATATAAATAATTTAGTCTCATTCAAGACAAACAATACCTATTTTACAAATTCATCCATTATTTGGCTATAACACCCTTTTAACACTTGTAAAATATTCTAAATTATTGTCGCTTAATTATTGATATGTGTATAGTAAGCTAATAACTTAATTAATCAGCTGTATGGGATATAGTTCTGTATATAAAAAGTAGCCAGCCTAAAAGAAGAAGAAAACTTCTTTAAAAAATTCAAAATATATATGTGATTGTGAAGGGAAACTAGTTGGCGTGGATAAAATTTTATTATAAAATATATTTGCAAGAAAATAAAAAAAATCTATTAACTATATTTGTATGAAAGGTACTAATTAGTATTAGATTTTGCGTAATAATGCAATAGACTACGGCATAACGCAATTGATCAACAATTTATTAAAATTTAACATCTTTATTTTATAATAAAATTTTATCGCACATAAAAATAAAATACAATAGACTACAACATAACGCAATTGGTCAACAATTTATTAAAACTTAACATATTTATTTTAAAAAAATTGCCCAAAATACCACCATTTTTATTTGATTTTCTCAAAATTCGCTAAAATTAATTTTTCTCAAAATACTATTACAAAAGTCTAAAATACCCCTAAAATAATTTTTTTACATTTTATTTCATATCTTTATTAATCGGTTACTATTTACTTTTAAAAAAAATTTAAACTTACAAAATAAAAATTGCTCCACTATTAAAAAATTTAGTTTTTTCTTAATTTTTTTTACTGATAATATAGTGTAAGACATTTGTGTTAGTTTTATTGTTTTAAATAATATTTCGTTTTTTCATATAAAATTTACTTGTATTTTAGAATTAAAACATATTTGAATTTATTTTGTAAAAATCAATAACAAGAGGAGGTTACTTTGTGCAATTCCGCTCTATTTTACTATAAAATTTCGTTGCACATAAAAATAAAATCCCACCCCAACTAAATACTGAATGCCACGTGGCAGAATCAGGACCGTGTAATTCCAGCAAAAAAGAAATAATAAACAAAACAGAAGATCACATGGTCGCACTCGCACCTCGAAACCGGAACATGCGCGTGGGCCCCACTCGAACCACCACTTTTCTTTTCTTTTTTCCTTTTTCCTTTTTTCTGTCTCTGTTACCGGTTTCCCCGGTTTTCCCTCCCTATCGCACATAATTAGTATATATACACAAATAGCCATATCTTTTTTTTTGTTCCCATTTTCTTTCATCTCACACAAGCTTTGACATCATTTCATTCCTTTTCATTTTCTCTTCTTTGACTCCTTCCAACCTCTCTCTGCGGAACTTCGTCGCAGAGAGAGATTTTTGTTTTAGGTTTCTCTGCTTTGTAATAACCTAAAAAGGTTGAAGCTTTTATTTCTGAAGGAAATTAAAAAAAGAAAGAAGATAATAATGGGAGTTTCAAAGGTGGGAGTTATGGCCGTTGTTTTTGTCATCGCCTTTCTCTGCATTGCTTTCCCCGCCGTTCAGGCTCAAGCTCCGGCGCCGGCTCCCGGAATTTCCAACGACGGTTAGTCATATATATACATATATAATGTAGATCTGAATTATGCTACTAAATGCTGGTCCATATGATTATTTTAAGAGAAATAATCTAAACTACAACTATTTTATATTCGTTTTCCAATAAAAGTAATTTTCACTTAAACAAAATAAATACCTTTAAAAAAAATAAAAATTAACACAAATATCCGGCCAAAAAAAATTAAAGAAATTATAAAAAGTTAAAATTTTAGTTTTTTTAGTTTAATTTTTTATAAAAAAAATTAGATAGTAACTGCTTAATATGGACAAAAAATAAAAAGTAAAAATATTGTTTTAGGTATATTTTAATTTTTTGTACTAGTATTTTTAGAAAAAAAACAATATAGTAGATTTTAAGAAAGTCAAGCCCAGTAGTACTTTGATCAATTTTTTTTATTTTAAACGATTTAGGCTTATTATGGTTTTTTTAGATCCGGAATTCTACGTGAATAAAATTATTTTGGGGGTGAAAAGGCTATAAAGTAATAAAATAAAAAAGTGGGTTATTTTTTTTTTTTTTTTCTTTCAATAATGGTACCGAGTGTTTTGTCTAAAATTTGGTTTTATGTTGACCAAGGAAAAGTAAAGGCTGCTAAACAAAAATAAAAACACGTTTTACGTACGTAATATTCACTTGATATCCATTTGAGTCTTGTCTTGATAGTCACATTATATGTTAGAAATGGTTATTAGACAACTCATTACATAAACAGAGAGATATAGATATAATTAACTAAGGTTAATGTAATTACAAAATTTCGGCGAAATAATTTTAGTTTACTTACTCATTTTGTATATATCTAACGTTTCGTAAAACTCGTGTAAATGGCCCTATTGCTCAAGTGTTATGTCAATTTATGTTGCAAAACTCAATTTACTGTAAAAATAACAACGTAAATTGACATGACATATTAGCATTTGAGCTATTTATACAAATTTTACGAAACGTTTGACATATCCAAAATAACAAACGTATATAAGGCTATTATATATAATAACTCATGTAATTATTAGTCATTATAGATTATTTTGATTTCGAAAATAGCTCACGTTGATTAAATTATTGGTAAATGGTCAGTCTAATCTGTTTATAATTTTTTCTTGGATCAGTTTAGACTAATATAATTCCTCGCTCATTTCATAAACGAAAATAGCAAACCCGTATGAAATTTTCAAAAAAATTATGTCGCGTAAACACGTCCACTATTTACAACAAATTAACACAACGTTAGTCATAACCAAGTCTTTTATGTTTGGGTCAGCTAATTACCAAATTAATTAATAGTGTTTTGATATTGATTTTGATTTGGATTATCAAGTAATTATTTTGACTTTTTTAGGAACATCCATTGACCAAGGAATCGCATACTTGCTGATGGGGGTGGCTCTGGCGTTGACGTACCTCATCCACTCAGCAGATATCTCATGCTCCTAAATTTGACCCAATTAATTTTATTTTATTTTCTTCTTGGGAATTTTGCTTGATTTGGAATGAACATATTACCCAAATGGTGATGTGATGATTGTGCTCTTGTTGATGCTTTCAATGGATTAAAAAAAATTATTATTGGGCATTCTGTAAATGATTTAGATTTCAGGTTGGTTTTAAAACTAAAGTTTTCAGACAATCCAATTCAGTCTTTTCAAATGTATTTTTTTTAAGCCTGAAAAAATATCACCTTGTATGAGAAAATTCAGAATCCTAATATACACTTGCAAAAATTATATAATTATCATTCTAAAAACTAGCATATCTATACAGCAAAAGAAAGTAAACTAAGTTCAATGTTCACAAGCAAGAAAGAAAAAAAGAACAAAAAATCAATTGTTTTCAGGCTTAAATAACTGTTAATAGTAATTTGAATTTCTATGGTTCCATCTCCAAATGAAAATAGCCTAACAATCATATGTCAAAGCAATATTGCTTCTCTGAACCAGTAAATGATAAATCTATGGAACTGACGAGAAAAACTTCCCTTGTTTGTTCAAGCTTTCTTGTCACCGGACTTTGTTTCTTGCTCTTCCTGATTCGCTATCGAGAACTTCTTCACTTTCTGCGAAAATCCAATATAATTTAAACTTTTGAGTTCAGAGTTTTAAACATGAGAATATGAGCTATATTATCTTTGTATCTGTAACTCAGAATGAAACAGGCCTAAATGAGCTGATTTCGCCAAAAAAAAATTCAAAGTTTCGCCAAAAAAAATTCAAAGTTTTTCTTTGATCTGAAACTGAATCTGAGCTAAATTAACATTCTCAATCTTCTCAACAATCGAATCAAACAATCACATAATTTCAGTTACAAAGAATTCAAAGTTTTACTTTGATCTGAAACTGATTCTGAGCTAAATTAACATTCTCAATCTTCTCAACACACAATCGAATCAAACAATCACACAGTTTCAGTTTCGAAGAATTCAAAGTTTTTCTTTAATCTGAAACTGAATCTGAGCTATTTGCAGTTTTAAAGAACAAAATAAAAAGAGTAATCCAAAGCACTGAGGCTAAAAGTTATAGAAATTTTTTCATTGATCCGTTCCTAACATTTCCAAGCTAATTCAACGGTTTATGGTCAATAAGATCAATCCTGAGATTTAAGAAACGTACTAATTCATAAAAAGAAACAAATTCAGCTCGGAAACACTAAATTAACATTCTCAATCTTCTCAACACACAATCGAAAATCAAACAATATATGGAGCTTCGGAATCTCACACACACACGGATAATATTTATTTATAAACCCTAGCTTGAGATTTGAGTGTTTGAAATTGACCTTGTTGACGACGCATTGTCGCAGTGAATTCAAGAGCGAGACGCATTTAGACTCGTCCATGGTCGATTCAGTGACGCAGTTGAGAAGATCGATCGCTTCCTGAGCGCAAACCGGTTCGCCTCGAGAATGTTCCATTGGATCTTCGAAGATCGATCGAGTTTTTGGATTCCCTGTTTGTCTTCGCGAAGAAAATCAGAGAACGAAAGAAGAAGAAGAAAAAGGACTAGAAGTTTCCAGAATCGCGCCAAATAATGGTATTATATATTATATATACAAAAAAAAAACTTTCAAGAAACTATGTACATTAAACTTAAAATATTTATGTCTTTATGAAATAAATAAATAAATAAAAATTAGCTATCCAATAAAAAAAATAACTTGGTTACTTAAATGAAAAATTCATAAAAGTAAAAAAATTGTAATTTTTGTTAAGAAAAGGTTTCTTAATCTTTTATTTTCCATAAAAAAAAAAAAAAAAAAACCACATAGTTAACTTATTGCTATTTTTGTTTAGTAAATGTATATTTAGTGGATTTCTGTCCGGATAGTTTTCCATTGAATGCTTAAAACACTCCTCTCCTTTGGTTTCACAATAAAAAATTTAAATTAAATAAAAAAAAATACAAAAAACCCATCTCTCCCATATAACCATACCATCTCCCAATTAAAATCTTTTTTTTTTCCGAGATTCTTTTCACCACCTCAAAACACCAACAAACAAATCAAAACCTCCATCAAGGAAGATCAAAAAATTTAACAGAAAAAAAAAAACCAATTATTTAATTTGATTGTCCTTTTCCTCTGCCTTGGGGAATTCACAACCAAAAAAAAAAAACACAAAAACCCCCCAATTGAAATCCTCCCACCACAAAAGATCAAAACTTTTACATATTGTGAGAGAGATCAAAATCAAATAATATTAGCAAAAATGAAAAATTTAATACCAATTCTGACATTGGCAGCAATATTGGGTTGGTTTGTAATTGGTGAAGTGAATGCATTCACTCACATTGTTGGAGGAAGCCATGGCTGGCGAGTTCCAAAAGTCCAATCTTATTATGAAGATTGGGCCAAGCCCAGAACTTTTGGTGTTGGTGACAAACTTGGTGAGTTTTTTCTCTTTATATCCATTATTTTATACATCATTATACACATAACATCATGTATGTCTCATAACATTTCATAAACCTTTTTGTATGTTTATTCAAGGATTATAGGGTTTTTCAAAGATTTGATTTTTATTGTTGCTGTATAATGTACATCTATGTATATATGGATGTATATTGATTATAATCCGTGTTAGTTATGATACACAATTTGTAAGAGTGATCGTTGACTAGTCGATGGTTTTATTTTACGAGTAGATTGATGCGATTTTTATTGAAATTTTGTACAATATTTTAAACTATTGCCGGAATTTCCACAATCGTTTTGGTGTTCGTCGATGTGTTCATTAGATTTTGGTATTGAAAACTAAAAAATATGAGTATTTTGTTGGAATTTTATATTTTTTTATAATAATACACCAAATAAAAATTATGATTAGTACCAAACTAAATGAATAATAACATTTTTAATAGCGTGCGGATGGCACAAAAATGTAAAATATGTAACTTTTTTCGATTTTATTCCCTTTTTATAACTATTTGTAATTTGCTTATTGGAATTTTTCTATTTTTCAGTTTTTCCAACAAGGCCAATGGGAAACAATGTGATGATGGTGAGCAAGGAAGATTTTGGACCGTGCACGGAAAACAAAGTCCAAGGCGTTTACTACGAAGGTCCACTAATCCTGACCCTAAATCGCACGGGCGATTATTACTTCTTCAATGGTGTCGGAAAACACTGCGAAGCTGGTCAAAAACTTCACATAATCGTCGACAATAAAGAAGGAACTTCAGGCGATCTCTCGCCTTTCAAGCTATTTGCAAACAATGAAACTTCCTATGTTGGACCCCCGGCCACTCAACTCCCCGAGTCCAATAAGAAATCATCCGCAAGTGCTCTCAGTGAGATTTCACTCGTCGGTCTATTGTTCGCGTTTTCGGTATTCATATTGTTCTAAAATCAACATGTTTGGCTCTAACACATGTAGCGTATATTATTCGTAATTTTGTGTGTTTGTTGTGATGCATTGAAATGTCATATTTTTATATTATATAACAAATGTGTAGGATTTGTAATAAGGTTCCTTGTTACCATTGCACAATGATAAGGAACAAAAATATGGCAATCGTTTTTTTCTCAATTTTGTAATTAGATTATACCAATATCCAAAATATTGATGCAAGTATCTAAACTTAAATTCTCATTTTATTTTTATATGGATATCGATGGTCGTCGAGTATGGCATAATGATTCTAATACCATTTTATCGGTAAATTAGAAATTTGTTGGTATATCCGAGCTATAATGTCAAACTTTTAACCTTAAGATCATCACATTTTAATTCTATTTACAATATTTAGATTTCGTAAGCAACTCACAACCTTTTCGTATGAAAAATTGTGGATTCGTCAAAACATAAATATCGAATAATTATCGGATAATTAGGTGTTAAGGTGTATGTTTAGTTATATTCTATATTTTATAGTATACCGTTGTTCTTTTAAATCTTTAAGTCGTTACAGCTTAATCATATTTTAAATGTATAACTTACACGAAACACAAATAATGCTACTCCAAAAAACTATTATATATTATTCGAAATCTCAAATTTAATCCCATATTTAAAAGCAAAACATATATGTACAGTTACACAAATACCATTTTTACTGAGTTAACATTAATATATCTAATATATATATATATATATATATATATATATATATATATCCACAAAAATAGGCTATAGCATGAATGATGATAAATGATAAATAATGTGTTTTCTTTAACGGTCTTGATTTTGAAGTAATAAATTCGTATGTCGGCAAAGGCTTTTGGTAGACATCCGTACACAGTCAATCTGCTTAATTATTAAATGAAGATACAAATGGTCCAAAGCTTATTCATTCATTTAATGAAATTTGAAAAACAAATCGATATTAAAATGTGCTTTGAAATATATATATCATAAAGTTAGAGAGGCGTTTGTAAGATCATGCTGGTGAAAACTTACTACACCTATATCAGATTGTGAAAGCATTTATGAAATTATCCTAACTTCTCATATATATTCTAAGAATATCATATTATATTTTGAGAATACATCATTCTCATAACATTTTCTTGTTATTTACAATTTATTTTAATAGATTGTTTTTCATTATTCACAATTTCAATTAAGCTTTTATAGCTGTTTATGATAGTTTCAATTTAATATTATTTCGAATTATATTATAAAAAATGAGTTATTTATTAATACAAGTTAAGAACTACTAGTATACTCATAAACATTGTATTATTTGTTATTTATCTTTATTATTTGAATACGGTGATTTTTATATAAATAATTATTATATCTTTTGTGTCGATATATTCATCGGTATTCGATATATTATTATTGATAACCAATACGAATATTTTGTAAGATATTTATGAATATGTTCGAAAAATCAAAATATTGGGTGAGGAAAACCTTTAATCTTATTAAGAGTTACCACCTGCAAAATAATATTTATGAAAGTTCTTCTGTTTTGAGGTAAAAGGTCTAGATTTCAGTGATTAATTATGTAAATGTCTTGAGTAATTATTAGGGGTGAATAATTCTTGAGATTCCAGATCATCCGTACAGTACGTATGAGAAAAAAACCCAGAATAAGACAGTTAGGATATTAAATGAACAACTAAGTCCATCTATATATTGGGTCAAAGGCCCAACCATTTTATTGACTTATAATGCATCAACATTACCTTTTAGATAAAATTATATATTTACTATCATTTCTAGTAATTTTTGCATTTTTCACCAAAAGCATTATTTAGACAAAAAAAAAAACTAATAATGTATTTATATTATATTTTTCCTACAACATTTTATAGGAAAAATGATCATTTTGAATCATTATAACATTTTATAGAGATTTTAAAGAGATAAATTATTATTTTATTTGAATCTTTTTCAACTATTTGGTTCGGCTTTCGAGATTAAAATTATCATTTTTTATTTATTTATGTTATTAAGGTTTTAAATATAAACTTTATTTAGTATATTCGTATTGTTTCGATTAAACTGGCTGATGATTTTTTCACTCGTATATACTGTGTTTAATATAGATGTATTTAGGATATCCGTACAAGAGACTAGACATGTGAGAAAAAAAATGTCACTGTAAAAAAATATATAACTAATAATTCCAATGTATAATCAAGTAAATTAGTGTAATTTTAACTGTACTTAATGTTTGGTTAACGAATGATAAATTGTAAGCTAATTTTATTTAAAAACTAATTTCATTTACAAAGTTATTGCATAAATGTCATATAATCAAACGATTATCTACTAAACATGTACAAAAAGTTGGATATGATCAAATCATTATAGATAACATCTATCAAATAGTCCAATTTTATTTATTTATTATATAGGTCAAAAAATAAAAGCGAGTGTAGTTTTCAAAGATTTTGTATAAATGTAGTGACAAAAAGTAGGTCAATAAAATTGGAAGAAGCCCATAATGATTTATTGACATGTTGGTAAAGAGCAATTACATTTTAGTGTGTCACAAGAATTGCGTGGTATTGATGAGAGATATAGTTTAGTTGGCTATTAATATCTCGCATTGCAATTCATGACTACACAAAAGCCTAGAATCTCTCTCTCTCTCTCTCTCTCAAAATCCACACTCTTTGTGGGACCCACGAGCCCTAATTTCCCCACCAACACTTGCATGACAAGCCATCGCTATACTCTGAATATTTTCAATTTTTTTAGGTATAATTTTTTTTTTTTTTTTTTTTGCATTTATATGCAAATTGTATTGCCTTCTATTTTTTTGCTTTTATCATCAATATTTTTGTTTTTTGTTATGTTTTTGTGCAATGGCCGTTTATCCTCTCCTTTCAACTATAAAAGCTTTTTTTTTTTGCTGACTAATAAATTGTTTTTTATTTAATTTTATTATACAAATGGTTATTTATTATATTTGGAAAGCATTAGTGATATGTACGGAAATATAATAAGAGCCATAAGAGAGGACATTTAGGCCCATAACTCTTGGTTGGAGAATGTATTATTTTCTCCGACACAATATGGCTGCAGAATTTGAATACATGAGAAATTATTTTTATTATTATTATTTTATTATTATTTCTATGTGGCAATGGAATTAAGGAAGCACCACCATACTTTTCAAAGTCTATGAAATTTTGTATTCAAAGTGCATGGATCAAAATAATGATGCCCATTGACTCTGTTTCTGATCTTCCATCTCAAAATGTTTCCAAATTAAAATAAAATAAAAAATTTAACAACTAATTAATCATACCGGGTCCATAATTTATATCAAGCATGACTAAATATTTTATAGTTAAAAATACATGCCAAAAATAAATTAATTAATACTTACATGTTTAATACGTACTGGGTCAATTTTATGTGTTTTAGTACTATATAACTGCTTGTAATAAGCACATTAAATTAAAACATTTAGTACCAATGCTTTTTTTATATGAATACAATCATAGATTATGATATGTCGTATATACATGTTTAGTATTTTCATGGAGCAACATTATTATTATTTGACTTGTCGGTATTAATATTACAATTATGACGTTTAGATGGAAATACCCAACAACATATGTCATTGTATTGTTATTACCCAGTTAATAATAAGAAACCTCATATTCAATTATTAAGTTTTATTTTACCTTTAATTTATATATATCTGTAATTTGTATAGTTCATGAATATATAATATTTGAACACTATTATATATAATTATTCTACTATTTTTATGTTCATAAATTATACACTCATAAAAGAAATTTCGACATTTCAATCATTGCTCAAAAATTTCAATTTTTTTTACACTTAAATTTAATTTGTTACTGCATATTTTTACTTTGAAATTTACAAACTTACTTCTCCTGAAATAAAATAAAAAAATTATTTTTCCTGGAAATATTAAGACTTTAACTCCGTCCATGTACATGTATAAATACAATAATAGTTTAATCACATAAACACCAATATTACTGATGTGTTTGTAAATTTTTATTGAAAAAATAATATTATATATATGTATGCTTTAAAAAAAGTACAAAAAAATAATAAAGGTATTTTGTCTTTTTTTAAGTCTAATGTCTATTTTTCATATTTTTATCTAATCTAAATATTTTCCATATAAGTCTAGAATATATATGTTTTAATGTATATTTTTGGTAGTTATAGCGAGGTATCTAATTCGGACCAGGAATAGATAAACATTAGAGAAAGGCCGTCATTTCGGTGGGCTATTATTTGCTGACGTGGCCGCCCTAAAAATGACGAAACAATCGACCACTTATTATTATTATTATTATTACCACGTCAGCAAATAACTCGCAGATGTAGGTCCCACTGCCTTCGCGATCCGAGGCCTGATACAGTCGTGTCTGAGCTGGCGTGTGCAATGGGGGACCAATGGGCCCAACTTTGGGCCCACTAAGGAAAGCCCAGTTGCAACACTTGCTTCCTTCGAGGCAATCACAAACCGTTACCGCGATCTGACGTGTACGGTCCAGATTCCTCCATCAGGGTTCTAGAGAATAACCAGGGAAGATCTTCTTCATTGTTTTCTTCCTTGGGGGTGAATCTTTGGAAAGGTTTGGAATTTTGTGCAAGGATTTTAATTACAATTTTTTTTATTTTTTTAAAAATTTTTACAAAAACAATTATTTATTTTCTCGGGTTTGTGGACCTTTAAAATTTAATTTAATTTTTTTATGTATTTTTTAAAATAAAGCCGTGACCTTCTATTGCTTCAAGAGCAGCCTTAAGGTTATGGGACAAAACGCCCATATGAAAGAAAAACCCAAAAAAAAAAACCAGAGTTTTTATTGCAGAAGTTTTTCAGTGAGTGGTTAAAAAAGTCAATTTGAAAATGGTCGGATTTCACATGAATATACATATATATATATATTTTTATTTTTATGTAAGTCTTGTGTTTTTTTATGTCCAGTCAATATGAGGGAGATTCTTGTTATATTGAATTGCATAATGATTGATGAAAAAAAAGTATAAAATAAATAATATTATCCTAGTCACTGTCCAATGATACCTTAAAAACATGTCACATAATTCCTATAGGTAAATTCCATAAAAAAAATTGTAAATTAATATAAGACGTATTCTGATTAACCTTGTTACTTCAGCTTTAAGTAAATTCACTTCATAATCTAGGCGAAGAGTTACATTTTTTTTTAATTTAATGTGTTAATATTTTTGGATTGGGCAAATAATTTATATGAGCTTCACATGATATAAAGTTGGGGGGGACCTAAAAAATATATTTCAAAAAAATTAAATATCAAGAGGCAAAGATACTGAATTACTGTCCCTATTCATTCAATTGTGCTAAATATTTCTGAAGTATCCCAGTACTAGCCTTTTGAAACTGAGCTATACAAAAAAAAATGTGAAATTAAATGTAATGACAAAAAAATCACACACCCTTTTAATTTTTTGTCTCTATCTTGTACACCATAAATCAATATACACATATCAGAAAGTGACATATCTATTACACCCCTAATATACCCTTCATGAATCACTCACAGGTCTATATGATAGATAGGGCTGAAGTAAAATATGAAAGCAATAATAATAATAATAATAATAAAATATAAAATTAAAGGGTCCCCATGTAAATTATTTATTTTAAAAAATACAATAAAGCATATAAAAATATATAAATATAGTAACAAAACAAAGGAAAAGACACACTGATTTTCTCAGGGTATGTTTGTCACATTAGGCATGTATATACTACTTGTCTTCAGGTAAAACTGCAAATCCAAAGCATATTAATTAAGTTATTGGCTCTTTTATGAGATATTTCATATATTTATATTTTTTTAGTTTAGTGTATATTGTATGTAGATTTTTTTTTTTGTTGGTCTCTGCCAAAAAAATAATTTTTTCTAATGTTGCAGAGAGCTTCAGATTTGGTGCACAATATTGAGCCAAAACAAGAGTGGCAAAAAATTGTTATTTCCCAAAGCTTATCTCATGGACCACTTAATTGGTGTTCCATAAAATAATAATAAAAACAGATTTGAAAATGAAAGAGAGAAGAATAATTATACTTGACTATAATAGTATTGGTCTCTTAACCCCAACCGTTGATTTGATAGGTATATGACTTTAAGAAACAATATAAGATTGGCATAAATTTGACACCTTAAAGGAAAATTTAATTAGAGGACAAAACTTGGCTTTAAGAACTTTAAAATGGTTTAAAGCATATGTAGTTGCCAAATTTAGGCCCACACTCAAGAATGATAATGTAGTTTCATGTACATTATTGGGTGAAATTCATCTTCTTTTCTTTAAGGCCTCAAGGTTTAAGAGGAGGTGACTGAAAATACTTAACAAAACATTCATATAAAGTAAAGTTTAATTTTTTTTATTAAGTACTGCGTAGTTTAACAAATTAAAAAACTAGTTTTATACTCATGTTTATGTTTACCAATTTTCATATACTCGTCGTTATGTTTTTGTATAAATTCCCACTTAAAATTGTATACGAAAATATTATAACTATTTTGTGTAAATAATTTATTTAATTTATTCTAATAAAATAGCTAAAATAGTCCAAAAATTTCGTAAACAACTTACACCGGATATTTACACAAAATTAACGTAACATTGAGTATATTGAAACATAAACATGGATATATACCTAAAAGACCCTAAAAAAAAGTAGTAAATTTACAAATTGTATGGGGGCTAAAAGATGACGATCCAACCTAAAGACCAAATTTTTTGATAAATTTCACATGATCGACAATGTGAAATAACTCAATACTTTGTTGGTAAACGATTAAAAATTCAAGAGCCAACCTCAAAAAATGTCAAACATACTTGAAAGCGAATCTCGGACGAAAATGAAAAAAACGAAGATGAAAAAATGGTCATAGTATACGATATATTAGTCCTATTCACAAAATTATATTATCAATACTTCAATTTTCTCAAAAAAGTGAAGTAGGTTGTCCCTCAACTAACCATTTTTTTTGTCTAGCCTTAGCACATAATCTCTTTATAATTCTCAAGGGAAAGCGAAGATCGCTCTAGCTCTTAAATTAATGTTGAGAATCAAAGAGTGAAAATCACATAGCTCTTACAATTTTCAAGGGAAAACAAAAATTGATCTTCTCTCTCTCTTTCCATGTAGATAGTCTCATATAACTTCTTTTAGGGTAGATGAAAGTCGGAGAATATTAATATCACTTATTAGTTCATCGTAGAGTCTGGTTCTAAAATGTAAACACGCCATTTTTGTGCGTTAAGAATAGGATTACAACAAACTTAAAGAAATAACAAAATCATACATTTTTTTTCGAGTATACGACTCTAGCTCTATTTATGTTCGTATGATGGTTGTAGAAAATGTAAACAAATTTGATAATATCGACATAAGAAAATATTTATATAGAAAACTTCCATTTTCAATAATTTTATCATTTGATTATAAGTTAACAACATTTCGTGACCACAATATCAAATTTTCATATTTGAAACTAATTACGAGTTTCTATTATTATTACGATATTGTTTATTAAATATTAAACAATTATTTTTCTTCGTGTTTACAATTTTTCTTCAAGCCTATATTTATTCATGTAGACTCCATTAAATTTATATAATAAATTTTATTTATATAAGAAATAATCAAAATTAGTATTCAAATGCTTTAAAAAATCTATAATTTCAAAATAATCTATGTTCTAAATATTATTCCCTATACATATTATTACATAATTGTCGATTTGTAGGCCCATGAGTCATATCACTATACAACCACATTAAGTACTTATATTGTCATTTGTGGGACCAATTATAACTCCCTTTTTAATTATTTTTTTCAAATATGAAAAAAAACCCATATTTATTCAGACAAACGTGATGTAGGTGTAGCAACACTAATTAGTGTTACTATCCAAACAAACTGAAATAAATAGATTTTAGCCACGTTTGTTCGGACATCAAATATCTCTTACCAACCTCTCACGGTCACATAAGTAGGCAAATGTCAAAATCCCGGTGAAGCATTATTTAATTTCGATATTTAACCATAACTAACATTTTTCACTACATTTAAGACCACTAGTACTAAAAATCTTACACAAGAACCAGGAAAACTTAAAAAAAAAAACCAAGATAGATTCACCACAATAAATATTCACCAAAGAATTACAGATTGGGACGTTCGTAAATTAAGTTGTATCTTATTTAATTGCACTTCACTCTAGTACTTGACAATTTTTTTTTTATAGCTAAAGTGTCCCATGAGTAATTTTATGACAAAATTCAGACGAGTTCTTTTTGTACCCTTTTTCTCAAATTAGCAAGTAAAATGCAAATTACAGATAAAGAGAGTAGGTATTTATGTCTTTTTTTTCGTTAAAAAAAAGAATAGGTATTTATGTCTTTTCTAAGACTAGGAAATGGAAATACTCCAATCAATACACATTTTTTATTGATATACAAAACATTAAAAAAAAAAAAAAAATTGTTACAATGTTTTGTAACGGCCATAACCGGATAATCATGATCTCCACATCTTAATCCTCCTATAAAATTATGCCACGTGTCAATTTACTGAATATGTCAGCTTTCTTTTTGCTTTTCTCTTTGGCTATGGTGTGCTTATATATATATCACTTTAATTTTTCTTTCTCTGTTTGGAGATTTACCTTTTTCTCTTCAGTCCAATAATGGTCCTGTTTTAATGGTGTGATACAATTATGGTATAAAATAGGAATTAATTAGGTAAATTTAAAAATCATTAACTACTTTATTAATTAAAAAAATCAAGTGCGACGGACGTGCAATTTCTTTTTTATCCAAGCACGTGTACGTTCATCGTATGCTACAAATTCTGAAATTATATATATATTCTGGAGACCGACTTTATATATTAGAAAATAAATAAAATACTACTTATCATTTATACCATTCACGAGAGAGCATAATCACGTGGAAAGGCACGTGCAATTGAACATATATATATATATATAAATAAATAAAAAGGAAATAATAATATACCGTACGCTAAAACAAAACTCGACCATCACCGTTGCTGTGACGGATATTACCTTTTACAATACTAAATACTAATTGATATACAAAAATATAATATATATATATATATATATATTTATAAACTATTAATTAACTAATACAAACAAAATTAATAATAAAACGAAAAGGTAATAATATTAATAATAAGAAAATAAATCGGAGCCAAAATCGGGGTTTTTCTCTTCAAAGAGCAACGAGAGGATCGGCACTGAACAAATCGCCGATGTCTTGTTGAAAGTAATCGTCCACGTGGAAGCTGGACGAGTTGAAGCCGAGATCCCAGCTCGACTCGGCGAAGATATCGCCAAAATCTCGTAGCGCGAGAACTCCGTCGTCTGGAAAGCTCGTCTCGTCGAGGAAATCGGGAATGGAGCTCTGGAAGTCGAACACGTCGTCGGTGATGAAACTCTCCGTCGAAAACTCCGAGAAGTTCTCCGATACGCACGACGATTCGTCGCGGCTCGGCTTCGAATCCGCCTCCTCGTATCGGAAAACCGACGTCGGAGACGAGAGGTTCTTGTTGATCTCGTTGTTCTGAGATTGAGACTCTTCGCCGGAGTTGTAGTCGGAGCTGAGCGTCGCCGGTGAGGTTTCCGGCGAAATGTGGTCTGGAAATGAAGGTTGATGAGGAGCGGTGAAGTTCGTGAGCGCGTCCGGTCCACGGAGCTGAATCGCCGCGTTGTCGTACACCATCGCAGCTTCTTCGGCCGTATCGAACGTTCCGAGCCAGAGACGAACTCGCCGGAGCGGATCTCTGATCTCCGCCGCCCATTTCCCCCACGGCCGTTGCCTCACGCCGCGGAATTTCCTCTCCGCCGAGTAAGTCGACGAAATCGCCGATTTCCTCGGAAGAATCGCCGTGTTCCTTCTCTTCTTCGCCGTCTTTCCGCCTGAACGACACCGCAAAGCTCCTCCTCCGTCGTCATCCTTCCGAGAAGACGAAGAAGACGAAGCTTCGATAGCGATTTCGTTCACGAAACGCCTGATTCTCCTCCTCCTCCGAAACGCCTCGTCTTCATCAGACGAATCGGTCGCATTTCCGTCAGTGACCGAGATTCGAACGATTCTCGGCCGAGTCACCTCGGCCGAGTTGAATAAATCGCTCTCGAGCCTCGTCTGCTTTCTGTGCTCCGTGTACTTCACAACCGAACTATCGCTATTCATTTCTAGCTCTCTTAAACAAACAAACAGAAAAAACTAAAATCGGTGATAATGAGAGAAAAAAGTTGTTTACGATTCTCAGAGAGGACTGTTTGGCATTTGAAAGCGAAATGAGAAAGAGAAGGATTCGAGAGAGAATAAATAAAAGGAGAGAAGAAAAAGCTGAGAAACAGAGACACGTTAAAGAGAAGCTACACAGAGAAAAATGCCTTGAACAAAGAAAAAAAACCACACCTCTTTATTAAAGCTTAGAAATGAAAAAAGGAAGGATTAAACGAGCGTGAGAAGTATATTTCCAGAAAAGTTTCAGAGAGAGATAAAGATATAAAGAAAAGAAACAAATGGAATATATGTTCCGAATCCCTCACTCACTCACTCACTCACTCACTCATAAGTGTGGGTTTAGAAATGCTGAGAGTAGAGAGACAAGAACAAGTCGAATATTTTCTTCAGTGAAGATTCCTCTGAGAATGGAAAAAGGAAAAGAAAAAAAAAGATTCACAGTGAAGAAGAAGATGAAGAAGAACAGAGTGTTCGTTTGAGAGAGAGAGAAAGAGAAAGAGAGAGAACAGAGTAATAGTGAAATCTCTCAACCGACTTTATAGGATCCACCAAACAGCCGTAATCGCTTGAACCTGGTTTAAATGCCATTTTCAATTTATTTAAATCAGTATTTCCTAGTGAGTTACTCTAGTGAGTCAGAGCGAGTTGGGTGAGTCGAGAGAATGGTGGTAGCGTCGACTCGAGCCAGAGATGCAGAACGCGAGCCGCCGCGTAAACGAGCGCTTGGGATGCTGACACGTGGAAACTTTAGAGAGGGGGGAGGGAGATCGGACGGTGAGGGAAAAGGGCTTTGGATGAGTCAGCATAAATATTTATATTATTCTCGGAATTTGGGATTCAGGTCACGTGAGATTTACACATGGGTTAACAGTCTCTTCCTTTGACTGAAATAAAAAAAAAATCAATTTTTATTATTAAAGAAAGAAAAAAAAGTGTTACTTTTTTAATTGAGTTAAAAGGGAAAAAAATATTATTCCCTATGTTTTCTCGTAATTAATCGTCTTAATTAAGGATTGTGTTTTTTGAAGTTGGTGGGTGTGTTTCTTAAACTTCCGGGGTTTATTTGGTAATTAATTTAGACTTAATTAGTGTGTTTTTTTTTTGTGATTAAGCCCGTTACGGTAAAGTGGGAAATGATATTTTTTTTACCATTTAACTTCATCATTTACAGCTTAGCTTTAACGTGGCAGGCAACCTCGAATTTGGCGCCAAAAAATTTATACCTATATTTCTTTTATCCTCTCTTTCTTAATTAACTATATCTTTAAACATGCACGCTTTTGATCTTTTCTTCTTCCACAACTTTTTAAACGACTTTTACAATCTTATATGTAACTCAAAGTTAATAGTATTTAATTTTCATTTGTTATGGTAACGGTATTTAAAAAAAATAAAAACAAATAAAGCTGCATTTAGTCAATTTAAGAATATATATTGAAATTAAATATGCATGACATCGATTGTAGGTCGAAAATGTATTAAGCTCCTTATATAAATTTTTACTTTTTTAATCATAAATTATTCTAAAAATTTAAAAATCTCTTTTGAACGAACGTCGTATTTATTCCAATTGAATATGAACTCTAGCTCTGTCCCGGTCTTGAATAACTTTTGAATTTTTTTATCAAATGCCCTATTGGTTATTGGAATAAATCAAATATTAAGTTATTAGCCAACTGAGATATTTAAAATTGTTATATTAGTCAACAATTTATTAATTGGAGGAAACTAGTTATTAAGACAAGGTGAGATTTTTTAGTAAAAAACTATATATATATATATATATATATATATATTTATTTATGGGTCATTTTGATGGATACCCATGTAAATTATAACTGTTTTAGATATACCTAAGGTTTAGTTAATAAGTTGAAAATATCAAGTTAAATTCGTTTACTAAACTTTAGAGACAAAAGTACCCTCAAAATAACTTCCCGCCAGCTACAATTAATTAAAAAAAAGAAATATAAGAAAAACCAAAAATTAAGGCCATTAACATCACTAATCAAACCTCCCGAAAATCAAGGCCATTAACGTCACTATTCAAAAAGATAGACTGTAAAAAAAATAAGATTAATCATTTAAATAGAAAGAAGAAATACAGAAATATAGTGTAAATATAACGAAAATAAAATGTTAACGAAGTCATACAAGAATCTTGCAACGAAAAATCATCTTTTTCAAACAATCTCATTGCTCTCGAATTGTTTTTTTCGATCAAAACAGAAATTATGATGGTTGATATTAAGTTTTGGCCGACCAAAATGAGTGAGTAAATACTTTTAAGTAATTAATATGAAAAAAGAGATAATGTTTTCTTTAATAGAGGATCCTAACTAATTATGATATTTAAACTTAATTGGATACCATATTTCAAGAATAAAAATTTGGTCCAACCCACTAATTATGGTGATTCAAAATTCAAAATCCAAATTCGAATTCAATTTTTTATAAACTATTTTTCCAAAATAAATTCGGCAAAAGGGCAATTTGGTATGTTTATGTGATGTAAATAAATCTGTCTGGCTATTTTCAATCTATTAACCAAACCTTGGGTATATCCAAAACATAAACGTGTTTAATAAGGCTATAGAGTCAATTTTTTCTATTTTTATTTATGCGTGCAATTACGTGAACGTGATTATTTATTTCAATTTATTTAAAATTAGTTAGTAATGTCAAATTATAAATTTGGTTACATAAGTAATAACATGTGTTTAAATTTTTGTATTTATAGAGTTATGGATAGTTCTTTCATGATTTACCAAATATGTTCTCTCTATAATATCTATAATAATTTATAAGCATTAACTATCTTATAAAAACACTGTTTGTATTTATTTTTATGATACGTAACTGTTTGCTGATTATATTATTTTTTCATAATATTTTATAATAAGTAAACGTGCGTGTTCTATAATAATAATTTTTGCGAGGCACACAAATGTTGATCTTTGTTAGGAAACAAATAACTCATTACTATATTGTCAATTTCTTTTTTATAACTTAAAAGTACTGTAATCAAACAAAATGGGGGATAGTTTTAGTAATACATAAAATAAAATAAATAAATTATCTATTTATATATAAAAAAAATTGCTCAAAATAACACTATTTATAATTGGTTTTCTCAAAATCTACTAAAATTAATTTTTTCTCAAAATACCATTATAAAAATCTAAAATATCTCTAAAACAATTTCTTTACATTTGACTCCATATTCATATTAACCGGTTACTGTATAATTTTTTTTAAAAAAAATTATCTTAAAAAGGTAAAACTTACTCCACTTTTGATAATGTAGGACATTTGTGTTAATTTTAATTTTTTAAAGGATATTTTGTCTTTTCACATAAAATTTACTAGTATTTTAAGAAGAAAACATGTTTGGGTGGACTATGAAAAAATGAATAATAAAAAGTAGTAATTTGAGCAATTTCTCCATAAATTTGCCGAGAAAGGCGATTGATTTTAAGCTAACGAATAGCACTCGAGTGATCCGGTGCAGGTTAGGTAGCCTAGACCCTTAAAGAGGACACGTTTCGGCTTCTGATTGGTTCTCATACAGGAAAATGGCATAGTACTGTGTATATATGATTTGGTGAGTATTTAATAGACAAACTTCAATACTTGTTGGAGGTGAGCGACACTGTAAATAAATCAAACGTTCAAATCAATCATAGGCTATGTGTATTTTTTTTTTAGTTTTTTTTTTCTCACTCATTTTTGGAAAGAAAATTAAAAACGACCGATTATAACTTTATAATATGACTTTTTACAAAAAAAAAAAAAAAAACTCTATGATATAACTGAAAGAACTAAATAGTAGGAAAAGAAGCGTCTTAATAATTTGCTAATCATTTGATTTATTAAGGAGACAAAAATGCATGAAAAATATTATCGTCAGTTTTAAGACTTGAAAAGTTTGTATTTCAATGACAAAAAAAAAAAAAAAAACTAGCTAGCTTGGTGACAGACAAGTAACAATTCTAGAAGAATAATCATACTACGTAAAGAATAAAAATATATATTTTTAATCAGTAAAATAACATATTATTTGCTATAAAAAATATTTTTTTTAAATTATATATTTAACCAAAAAAAATGAAAATAATTAATGTTTTATAATATAGACCAAATTATTTATTTTTATTTGTATAATTTTAGAAAATACTTGGACTAAATTGATCCAAATAATTTTATAATATTAACTTGACTGGTTACATATTTACAAAACTTCAACTATTATCATGATACTATTCATTTATATGCTTAATAATTAGAATAACCCAAAATATTATAGACTTAATAATTTTAAACGTTTTGGAAAGCCATATACATTTTCAGGGTAACATCCCAATATTTATATTGCTTCAATTTACAGTCATAATAATGCATATTTCACTGACAACAAAGAAGTTACTGATTTTATTTTTAGCATCTCAGATTGTCACCCAATCGTTGAAAACTCTTTGTAGATTATGATTGTTTTTGTCATGCAAACAATTTTAAATAAGTAGTTGAACTTAATGCAATCATGCATTTGTCATTGTAAACTCGTTCTCTTACATTTAAAAATGTGCGTTGACTTTGTCCATATAGAGAAAAAAAAATATAAGAAAAATAAAGGGTATTTTAGTTATGTACTCATAAAAATATTTATTAATTTCAAAAGATCAAACGTTTTGTAAATTTTGTGAAATTGTTTACAAAACTGTAAAATTGTGATAATTTTGATCAAATATTCGTGTAAATAAAAATAGATCGATATTTATAAAAAATTTACAAAATATTAAATATTCCGAAAACAATGAACATATAAAAGTGAGTACAAAAACAATTTTAAAGATGAAAAAGGGAAAGAAAAAAAAAAGGAATTATGTGTAGATATGATAAGTAATGAATAAAACCGAACAAAACCGATGCAATAAATTTAGGTGAGTGGGTTTCGTATTCTTTTATAGCGTATGACAAGTTTTAGGTGTTCACCATTAATACGCAAATGTCATTTTCCATTTTCAATTCAATAAGCCAATCGAACACAAAGAGGGATAGACATATAAAAAAGTGTTGTTTTATTACGTACCCACATATAATTTTCAATTTTTTTTATTATATTTGTTTTTATTCTTCTAACGAATTCTTCTTGTTTTAAGTTGATCCATATTTTTTTTTGACCTATTGGTTAATTTTTTATTAGGGGTAGTTGAGGTATACCATTATAAACGTTACAAATTTTAAAATAGTTAACGTTTTGTAAATTGTTGATAAATACTAAATTTAATATGTTTACGAAATTTTTTAGACCATTTTAACCTAAAATGAGTAACCAAAATTCAAAATAATTATCGAAATAATATAGACAACAAATTCGTGTAAATTATTTAAAATGGATATTTATCAACTATTTATAAAATGTTGAATATATACAAAACACTATAGAGTTTAATGGGTAAATAACCATTTTTATGTTTTATTATTTTATTTTATTTTCTTCCTTTTGTTAATAAATTTTTTATATTGAATTTGTTCTTCAAAAGAGTTCTTACTAACTTTATTGACTATTAAACTCAAATTTTTACTCTATAAAAAACTATCATTCCAAATTAATTACTCAAGGGAAATAACAGAAAATTATCTTTACCTCATTTATCGCTTTCAGTTTTTGTTTATCTCCCGTCATGAATTCAAAATAAATTATGATCTTCATTCTTTTATAAGAGTTTTATAATAAATTATCAACGATACACATATTTTATAGTTTATTATTATTGTCAAATTAACCAAGCAAGAAATAATAAGCGACACCTACCAACTTTGTCTCCCGTCATTAAATATTGTTTCAAATCACTTTTTTTGATGTTAAAAGTTGGATTATTTGAGGCTTTTTTGGATCTTCAAATAGATTTGTTCACTATCCAAACTATTTGCATATGAAAGATATGTCATGCTCTATATATACGTGTCGTGTCATGCAACGATAGTGAACAACTTGCATGCTTTAATTGACTATTATGCCCTTTATTTCCCGTTGTTTTACTTTCTTTCGTATATGAGACATATTGGAAAAGAAATTTAAATATAATAGAGAAGTTGCCCAAATTATCTTAATTTTTAATTGATTTTTTCAAAATTTACTAAAATTAATTTTTTTTTCAAAATACTAGTACAAAAGTCTAAAATATTTCTAAAACAATTTTTTACATTATGTTACATATCTATATTAACCGGTTATTATTTATTTTTAATTTTAAAAACTTAAACTTTAAAAAGTAAAAACTGTTTCAACTCTAAAAAAACTAATTTTTTTAAAAAAAATTCTTGATTATTTTAGCGGTAGTATAATGTAGGGCATTTGTGTTAGTTTTATTTTTATAAATGGTATTTTGTCTTTTTACATGAAATTTATTTGTATTTTGGGAAAAAAAAACATATCTTAATGAATTTTGAGAAAATAAAAAATAAAAAGTAATACGTTGAGCAATTTTTCAATATAATATTATCACCCTTTGGATAATTTCATTATTTTCCTACAATGTGTAAACCATGTTGCTAACCTATAAAGTTGGAATAATATAGGTCCTCATTTATTCTGTATCTATATATTAAGGGTAAAATGTTTGAGATGAGTATAGTTCTTGTTGTAATAAGTACATGCCATTTTAGAATTGTGAATATCAATGGACATAATATTTTAAACGTACACAAGAGGGAAATTGATTGTAAATGTTGAGTAAAGAAAGAATCAGAAAAGGAATATAATAATTATAAAATATTTAAATATCACATATCGCGAGTTCCTGTCCGACTGTTTGGAAATGGTTAATGTAGCGACAAAGAAAAGAACATTTTTTCTTCGGATCTTCAATTAGATGATACATTTAGACGAGTTTTCCATCATTCATATGTCGCGTATTTGTAATGTCGAGATTCGAGTTTGATTTGGATCAGACTTGTTCCTCCTCCTCGGAAGTAATTATAGCTGATATGATGATCGAGAGTTACGATCCCGCTTGAGAATTAGAGAGCTGAATTTGTTTTGGAATTAATTTTATTTGTGCACGTAATTTTTATTTTATTTTATATATATCTTGTAACAAGATATTCCTCCACCGTATGTGGTTGCATTTTAAAACATTTTTCATGGTGTCCATTTCGATTCTTCAAAAAATATATATAAAAAAAAAAAGAAATAGGAGATACTAACCAGCTAAGGTTTTTTGTTGTTTTTCTAATAACGAAGTATTTATTTGGTCTACCAGTGTACAAAGTTAACACTAGACTAGAACATATACCAAATTAATATTTAAAGTCGAGGATATATAAATAGGACAAAAAATACACATTGCTTATAAAAATCTACACGCTTTATTTTGTAAATTATGTAAAAATATGTCAATTATTGTAGCCTTTTTGTATAGTTTTTATTTATTTTACGGTATCGACATTATATATTACAAGTAAGGGGTTTGCGTGTGGTTATAATAATTTGCTTGAAGATTTTGACACCAAATAAATACGTGACATTTAATGAAGCTTATGTTTGCTATAGTATACCGTCTCCTTGCTCATTTTCCATAATGACTTTTTTTTTTGTTATCAGTTTTTTAATTTCAATGACATGCTCTTATATATATATATATATATATATATATATATATATATATATATATATATTTGGACGCACAAAACTACTTACTGCTAATTGATAATAACACAAAATTCTGAAAAGATATATATTTATTCTAATAATTAGTAGTCAACATTTGCATTAGAATATACAAGTGAAGTGACAACAACGCATCTATGAAATTTTTAAAATAATATAATTTTTTTCTCTAAAGTTTTTAGTCCAAATATTTTTTATTTTTTTTTCAAATTTACCGTTTTTTATGCCTCCGCACTGGTTTTATCAAACAAAAAGCACTGATATATATATATATATATATATATATATATATATATATATATATATATATATGAGTGTGTATGTACGGATTCAGGAAATAGTTTGACTATATTGAAAACCCTAAATTGAATGAGATACACATACACCGTAGACATAAAACTTAATATAGTAAGAAATAATTTGTTGATCTTGTTGCTGAACTCTTAAATATTACATTCAAAATTTTATGAACTGTGAAGAAAAAATTGAGTACGGAAACAAAACAGCTAAGCTTATATTGTTGGTATATTAAAAGTTTGGGTCGGCAATATGTATCAACCTTTAAAGAGTTGAAATTGTCTTATAATTATCACTCAAGTGATAATATTAATAAAGATTTCAACTTACAAATTGTACATAACACAGCTCATTTTCTTTATTGAGTTTCATATTCAAGCCATACTTTTGGTCCCCATTTTTTTATTTAAACAAATTAAATTTTCATATAAATTAAATACGTTTTTATTACGGTTTCTGTTTTTATCTAATAAATTAATAATATAAGTAAATTTATTCAGATAAAAAAAAATAAGTGGTAAATAGTACCAGATATTCAATCAACTAGATAAATATTCAATAAACTATAACTTCTATTTTTTTATTTCTTTTTTATGTAATTAAGAATAATCACTTTGTTGTTTTATATAAATATTGAAATATATGATTTTGAGATACCTATGTTCTCATATGATGAATACCTTCTGAAATATAGGAAACATATATTAATTTGATTTATTTTTTAACAACTAATAATTAAAGTACAATTTTAACTTATAGAATATAAATTTTTCACATCTACTATTATATTCTAACTTTATGATTAATTTTTCTAACGGTACATCGTTCATGTTTGAACATATTATAATAATTTTTTTATTATATATTTTAACGTTTTTATTTATAAATAAAATATTGAGGGCTTGTACTGCACCCAATGAACTAAACATTTATTTGGAAAATGAAAAGGTATAGCATTTAATTTGTTTCTTAAACAATTCCGCCTTAGTAATGGTGCACCAAGATATAAGAAATCTACCAAGTGAAGTTTCATTTGTCTACTAGAGGGCAAACATTAATTTCGTAATAAAATCAAGTAAAGATATTAGTTGTCATTAAATGATTGGTTGTTGAGCCTTCTCTATCACAACTGAGTTATACATATGTTTTGCAGACACTTCCTTTTCTTTTCTTCTATAAATACATTACATTTAAGAGTTAGTCTTTTTCATAAATTTGTAGCTTTTGTACAATATTTATTAGCTCAAGTGCTTAGACACATTCATGTGTTTTGCCAAATATTTGTTACTTATATACAAGATGAGAATTGTACATGGACGTTTTGGTCGCTTGAACTTGGACCTCTCAAACCGAAGGGGAAACTAGATATAGCTCGAGCTACAATTGAACTCACTTATTCGAATTTGGACCTCCTAAATCGAATATGAAACTAGACATATCTCGAGGTTGAGTTGAATATATTGAGCTTGAAATCACGTTATTCGTTAGAGATGGAGTTGAGAATCCCAATCTAAGAACTCAAGCTAGAATAGAGTGATCGAGATGCAACTGAAATTCCTGAGCTGGGGTGTTAAGCCCCCGTAAGTTTTCATGATTTTTAGCGTTCCATCGTGATCGGATAATGCTATAAATCATAAATAAAACAAAAAAAACTCGAGAGATTATTTTGACTCTTAATTTCAGCATGACCGTATTATTTCACACTGATAATTCAAAACGAATGACGAGAACTTTGGTGGTGCACCGCTTATTCGAAGCTGAATGCATGAAGAGTTGGACTCGATATAATTTTAGGTCATTGAATATACTAACAAAAATTTCGGTCAATTGTATTATTTAAGTGAGAGGTCGATTTTTACACCCATAATTTTTTTTTTGTCAACTTTTAAGGAATATGTACTTAGTGTAGCAACTTGTAAATATTGAGTTATTTTTCCACTATTTCTCTTATTATTATGACTAATATTACCATTTTGCATTTGAAATTGCAAACTAGAAGGGGAAAATGAGTGTATTGCTTTCTTGGGTTTTGGCTTAGAATGTACTTAAAATAATTATATAGCTATCTTGGGTTTTGTCTTAGAATATGCTTTTGCTAATATGAAAGTTTTGTTATGGAATCAATTATTATAAAAAAAACAAGTACCTGCATGGAATAATACAAAACAATCCCACTAGACATGTTATAGTCCGACCCACATGAGAAATTATTATTTTTCATCAAGTCCTTGTTTTTTCTTCTTCTCAAACTTCTAAATCCTTATTTATAAATTAATTTAGCATCACAACTTTTTAGATCAAATCCGTATGTTAAAGAACCAAGGTCAATGATCATCATCTTCTAGATCATGCATTCTTTGAGCCTCACAAATAAAGAGCTTCATAAGATGACAAATTATATACATAATATATAATAATATATGTATGAGAGATTTGTTTTTGGTGTATTAGAATTTAATTGTATCCCAATGTTGTTATGCGAGTCATGAATTAAATTAGCGTTACGACCAAGATTAGCACTATTTTCTGTGTGATTATTATTGAACAATCATAATGTTATGGAACATTGAAATTAGGAGATGATTGTACGGCCGTAGAAGGAAAAGGCATAGAAACTCTCCTTCTTATTGTATTATATTTGATTTAATTTAAATGATTTATTATATTATGTAGACTTTGCCTGGGATCGAGTAATAATACAAATTTCAGTTTATTAAAATATAATTGTTGCAATTAATAATCATTTTATTAGATCCTTTTAAGATTCTAATAAAAAATTTGTTATATAAGGAAAATAATTTAATATACTGAAATAAATAAAATAATTAAACTAAATAATTTATTTACTTCAAGCAGCTTAATTATTTTTTAATTAAATTTTTATTTATTTAAATTAAAATAACCAATTTATTTGGATTAAAGTGATTATTTTTTTTAGTGTTATAGAACTTTGAGTATGTTTTGAAATGCAAGTTAATTATTAAGTTATGGCTTTGTTGTCCCAACATATTATTATTTAGCTTCGTAGGCAAATTAGATTACTAATAATATCCAATGTTCCACGAATATATAGGACGCAGAAGAACAAAAAACTTTATATTAAATAACTCAGTTTTTTATATAGTCATGTAGGATATTAGTGAATTAATATTTGGGAAGAAAGAAAAAATTCCATCAATATTTGATAACTTCCGAGTCAGAAAGAAATGGGCATCTTTAAAAAAAAGTTATACGTCAGAAAATATGAATTAATACGATTGGAAACACCTAATTAATACGGATTTTTTTTTGTGACATCTTCATATTATTTTTTTACAAGCTCTGAGAGTATGAAGGCTATTTGACTTGTGAACTCATAAAGGTGGTCCTAAAATCCCTAAAATTTAGGGACATTGGAAGAGAAAACATTAGGAGAATTATGAAACAAAAGTCGGAATGTATGTTTGTAGATCTTAATAAAATGGTTTAATTAATTATCATAAAACTCTTCTATTTACCCTTTATTGGACCACAAGTCCTTAAATGAAAATTTTAAAATTATGGATAATATTCTATAAATTTTTTGTTGGGCTTTTATTGGACCACTAGTCCTTATATAAACTTTTAAATCAACTTTTTATTTGTATTTTATATAGCTCTCTAAAGTTTTGTAGTTGAATTATAATATGTATCTTTTTTTTTTGTCAACTTTGAAAGCAAGAAGACTCTGCAAAATTAATGTTGCTAGCTAAATTATTGTGGCTTTTTTCGTTAAGGTTTTATTTTATATTTCCCCATAGTGACATTCGTTCCTTTATACATGAGTCATGACACGTTATAAAGGAACCAAAAAAGATAATAAATGTCTATCAAAATATTCCATTATGTATCAAAACCTTTTTCTCAAGATGAATAATTAATCAATGCATGTCACCAATAACAAAATAGACTGAATAAATAATTGTACATCTAGATTTAGCTATATCACATTGCTTAAGACACTTCCAAAAAAAAGAAAATCTTAGTTACTAAATTGAATCTCAATCAAGAGATTATACTATAAAAATGATAAGCGTATCTTAGACGTAGAATTCAACTACTACACTTATTGAGTAGTGAGAAAGATTAACATTCCATAATAAATAAATAATAAAACATGATAACCTGATTTTGAGCAGCAACTATTGAAATCAAATAAAATAAAACAAACTTATTTATATACATGTGTTGACCGTTGAATTATGTCCACGTCATCCAAACATGCATAAATAAAAATATTTAGGATCAATTCATTATAGTGGGATTAGCTAGCAATTGTCACTCTTGTCTTCACTAGAAACAAAAATAAAGTACATAATTTTAATATCTTATGTGATCTTTATATTTTAATAATCCAAGTTTGAACTGAGAGTGATTTGCTAGTAATTAAAAAAAAAACAGAAATATGTAGCTTATTTATTTCTAACATAAACATAATTAGCTAACATAAACATACACATTTTTTTAAAAACAATCAATGATTTGAAAAATTGTTATAAATGACCAACGCGTAAACGCGTTAGTACAATTTATAAATTTTATATTCAAATTTGAATGTCTTTTTTTTCATTTTAATGTTAATACATTGTTAAACAAAGGTTATTTTACAAATTCTGTATTTAATTTTTGACTTTGAGTGAAACGATTTTGAACTAAAATGATCAGTGAAATATTGTAAAATAAATAGACCGTCGTTTACAAATTTTTTACTACCCAAAATACTTATAAGCTATTACCGACTTGAAAAACTTACACTCCATGACATATTCAAGATAATAAATTATGTACGTAACTTCATTATTCGGAAGGTAAATAACTGATTTACAACATAATTCAAACAAAGATATATTAAAACCAAAATTTAAATTTAAAGATATATTAGTAGGTCCCTGATTTCATGGGTCCAAGCACTTTCCACCTTGAGTACACGACTTGTTTGCCGGGTAAATTAAAATACTACGAAAATTAAAAATAAAATAAAAAAGTATCTTTTGATTTATAATATATTATTATCTTCAATAGTCGCTAATTAATTTATATAATTAAAGGTTTCCACGTGCTATTCTTTAATAAAAGCCCAAAAATCAGTTTGAAAAGGAGAGTGAATAAGAAAAGAAGTTGATTCAGTCTTTTGATTAAATAAAAGCTTCCAAATGCAACGTTGTTGGACATTAAATGACAGATATCACATTGTCCCATACAAAGATAAATTTAATAGTACCACGAATTATAATTTTTTTTATTTTTTTTACTACTAAGCAAAATATATTCGTGGTATAATTTTTTTTATAAATATATTATATTTTTATTATTTGTATTGGGAACATTGTTTCATAGAACACGCAGTTGAGGCACAGTCCACATTGCATAAATCTTGGATTGTTTTGTTTTGTTTGGGGTTTTGTTGAAATAGTATTTTGCTTCTTTGAAAAATTAAATTAGCTCAAAACATGTACAATTATTCAAGTTATTTATGGACTATGATTTGTATTATAATTTTGATAGAAATTTAACTTCAAAGTTGTTCCTTAACTATACGGATTTAAGTCCTAGCAAAAGTTATTAGAGGTTTATGAAGAAATAAAAACATTTTAGAAGTGTTTTTCTTTACAATTATAATATAAATTGTTTAATAAGAAACATAATATATATATATATATATATCGAGTTTAATATTGATTTTTCAAAATGTCGAAATTCGTAGTTAATGTTTAATTAAAACATTAATTTACATTTTATAAAAAATGGATATGAATATCAAATATTTGAATGTTATTTATTTATTAATCTTAAATATACTATAGCAAATAAAACCTGAACTTGCATCACAACTCTTCACATCCGAAATTTAGTCAGAAAAAATAGATTTTAATTCGAAAACAACTAATGAAGTTCATAATTTTTCAAGAAATTATTTTTTCGTCTTTAATTTTAACTTTTAGTCTTAAATTTCATGTTTGGAAAAGTAGTTTTGATGATTGTCTTTTACTAATTTATTTTATTCTTATTCTGCACAAATTCATAAAATGTTATTTTTACTCCTTTTTATAGATAAATCATATTAGTGAAAAATATATTAAATAAAAAATAACATCTCACTAAAACTTATGATATACATGAGTAATTTTTAATAGGAATAATATATTAATCATAAAAGTATGATTATGGTTTTCTTTGGTTATAGATTAAGAATAATAATATTCAATATCAGTTTTTTCTTGTTGATCAGAATATTCAATATCAACTAAATACGACGATAAAGAGGTTGAAGTACATGAATTCATTGAATGTTTTTGGGTCGATATACATTCATTTAATACATAAAAAGCTTACACGTTTAAATGAGGCTTTGAAAATTCCTACATCTTTGTCATATATATATATATATATATATATAAATATATATACAAATTTTCCTTTTAACGCTTAGAAAATAAAGGTGTCATTAAGTTTGATTTTATGAAAGTATAGTCTTTGATATAATAAGACTCGTTTTGCATGTGTTTGTTGAGGCAAAGCTATAAGCCTATATAGTAGTGACCTTTTACTTTTAGTAACTTCCAAAAGAAAAATAATTACTTTTTCTTCAATTATAAACCATAAATAAAAGGTTTAATATCGTATGTAGCCATCTAAATTATAGTTAATTTGAGAACACTCAACGTTTGATTAACAAATGATAAATAATCAGCGAAAATCGTTTACAAAAACAAAACAACACAATTTTTTTTTCGATAATTTCGTCAAAAAATTTATGTAACAATTTTTCGATAGTTTTTTTACCACCTTTTATAAAACATTGACTATTTTTAAACTATCGACGTTTAAAGTGATTATATAGCAAAAAAAAAAAAAAAATTACTATTATTATTATACTTATTGAAGTCCTAAAAATGTAAAAAAAAAGTTTATTTATTTGTTTTTTGTATAATATCTCAAGCTAATACATCTGTTTTGAATGTTCTTTCAAGGACTCTTGAAGCGAGGTATGTCGCTTAATTTACTATCTATAAAAATTTATTATAATAATTATGTTATATTTATACCTATGGAAAGACATTGATGTTTTTCGAACGTTGTCCATAATCTCTTTGACTTTTGAGTCCCTTCATATAACTCTCGAATTAAATTAATTACGATCCAAATATGGTCTCTTATTAAAGAAAACACAACACAAGAGATTTTTTTTTTTCTTAAGTAGAAGACAAAAATAACCATTGTTTTTTATTTTGGCTTTTAGAGGAAAACTCTTCTTTGAAATCTACTAATTCTAAAATACAAAATGATTCTGAAATCTACCAAAATAAGTATTCAATTAAATTAATTATTTTTAACGTGTGCCTCTGCCAACAATATTACTTACTTGAGTTTCTTATACCATAGTTTATGTATATATATGCATATATTAATCATAAATTCCCGACAAAGAAATGATTTATAAAAAGTGTCTATTTTTTTTTTAAAGAATGCACCACAAAAAGTTATATAAAAAATATTCTCAGAGTATTTTTTCACTAGTTACTAGCCAAAAAAAAATTGTTTTTATTATATATAAGATAAAAATCTCAAATCATATAGAGTATAGTATATAAATATAAAGCACAACAAAGACTTAAGTTTGATAAGATCTAATGAATTCGAGTAATCATATTGGGTACTGGAAATAATCTATATAATACAAGTTAATTTAAAACAAAACAAAATTAAGAAGAAGCTTTTTTTATACATTTGAGAAGGACTAATGATCCTATTACCCTATGACCTACAACTCTATTTTGACTTCTCCAAGAATTAAGACTCATTTTAGTCACATTGTCTTATTCATATAAAAGTAAACACACATATAAAGCCAAAAATAAGTTAGGCGGTTAAATTTAAAAATAAATAATATAATTTTTTTTTTGGCTTATCACTTCAAGGTGTCTTTGTAGCCTCTTCTTCTAGCAAAGAGCTTGTCTTTTTGTGTGATAACATAGGCCTAAAAAAAATAGTTTATAATATTGACAAACTCATAATTTAATTGTGACCATATACCCACTTGCTTCTGATTTTTTTTTTCTTTTTCTCACCACTAGTTGCAACATTTTTAGTCACTTATTGGGTTAATTTTTTTATCTTTTTATTTAAACTTTTGCTGTTTTTTTTCTTCTTTTATTTCTTCTTACAAATCTCTGTGGTCGCTTTATAACTGCAATTTGTGGATTTTCTGCAGACAGAAAAATAACACTCAGTTCTCTTCTCTCTTTTTCTTTCTTTTATTAATTTTAATTTATTTTAAGAAGGATATATTTGCTGTGTAAAAATAGATGTGTGAAGGTAAATATGTGCAAGTGTATGTAAAACCAACACTGTTTTTTGGGAGTTGGGCTAGAAAACGGCAAGGACAGGCATTTCTCTGACGTACTTTCGATTTTCCCAACAAATACAAAAAAAAAGAAATGGTTTATAAAAATATTATTGGCCTCTCAGAGCAGAAGAACTGTGCAAGTTGCCTCTGTGACCCAGATCTGATTGGTTTATTTTAGTTCATTTTTTTATTTTTTCAATTTAAACTCAGATATATATTACTTATACATTTAAATCAAACATTAAGTAGCAAAAATTATAATTTTATTACCCATAATGAAAAACGAGTGTGAATTTTTTTTAATGATTTTATTGTGATGATATTTGTGTTTGAAAACATAAGTTAATATAATATTAATCTATTTTTTAATATAATTTCTTTAATACTATTAAATGCAAAAAAAGGAACACCATTTCTTTAATTTTTATCTCATTTTTTTAATATATTTTATTTAATACTTTTAAATGCAAAAATAAAATAAAAACGGAACTCATTTTAATGAGAGTGAGCACATTCATATTCTCCGAAAAAAGTCTCACTTGAATGCACCTTGATGAATTTAAAGATATACAAAAAATTACAATCGAGTGTAATATTTTATAAAAATGATGATGTTAAAATGGTTTCATGCATCAAACGTTCGATGTGTTATAAAATCTGTTATAACGAGCGCATCATATTTGTCGTAATATGTGCATATCATATCGGTGCTACTAAACACATTTGTTATAAATTTTTTGTTTCGTTTTTAGAAATTCAGATTCTCATTCTATCAAATCAGAACTTCTATCCCCGTTATATTATACTAAAAAAACGTTATTTGTTTCAAATTCAATCTCATCTCTGTTACCTGTTTAAATAGACACAAATACAAAAGACACTCTAGTACATGAGTGTACGAGGTTCAATTGAATTCACATACTCGTGTAAGTGTGTCTCGCTTTTGTTATATAATCGAAGATACGTCGTCTGTTCGCATTAATAGATTTCGTTATAATAATGCAAAGTACTCGATCTTTGCTAATTATTTTATAAAACATGGAATTCCCCAACTATTTTTGTATGTTTAAATATCTAATGTAGAATTTCAATGTCGAAGACTCGAACGTAAACATTAACATTTTATAAAAGCTACTCGTACTCTTTCTTTAATTATGTTATTGGATTGTCTTAATCCTACTTATGAAATTAAAACAAATCTTTCTCCTATCTTTGATAATTAATAAGAAGTGTAGTATAATAGGAAAGTTGTTTATTTAATCATGCCTCTTTTTAATTCCGTGGTCTATTTAATGTTGCTTTAGAAGTCTAGTATAGTAAACGAATCCTTGCCCAAAATATGTTTTGGGCTTTTTCTGGATAAGCCCATTTTAAACCCCGGTGAAATGTTATCATATGGGCCTATTGGGCCAACTCAAGATACTCTGACTAGGCTCTTATGCTGAATTAAAAGCCCAAAAAACATAAGTCCAAAATCCTTGGAAAGACCACAGCATGATAATGAAAAACAAAAAAAGGACTCATAATAATACAATCAAAGTTTCTATAAACCAAAAACACTTAAGAAATAGAATAGAACAAAGAGTGTATTCATATTTCAACCCACAGATATATATATATATAATGAAAACCTAAAAAACACTATTTATCAAGACACATTTTACTATTCATTTTACTATTTATAGTAGTAAAATTATTTATTTAATCAAATAATTTTTTAAAATTACAAATAAGTAAATGTCAGACACCAACTAAAATTATCATATGCAATTTTTTAGAATTTATATAATTGACAACATATATCTAATAAAATTACAAAATTACCTTATCCATTATTAGTAATTCACTCATGACATATATCAATTTTTTTTTCTTTTCACGTTTTCTATATATTTTAACTACTACTGCAACAAAATCAACACAAACAAAAATAAAATGAAACAAATAAATCTACCAAACATTACAAGTAAGTCAAAGAAGTAAAATGATAAGACAATGTAAATATATATAAAATAGTACTTATCTTATATCTAAGAGTATCTCTAAAATTAGTTGTAGGTGAAAATTGAACCATAACCTTATTTGAAAGTGGTGTGAAGTTATCAGCCTTCCCATGCTAAGAATCACTAAACTAAACTTTAGAGTTTTAACTTATGAAGATTGTCACAAACAAATGGTAAACCAAGGAAGGAGCTTCATTTCAAAACTTTTCCCTCCAATTATCTCTTTTAAGTCAATTGTACACTAAAGACATAAGTTATCTTTCTTCTTCCCCAAGAAAGCAACAAACAAAATAGTACACACATGCACAAACTAACATTACAAATGAGTCAAAGATGTAAAATGACAAGACAATAAAAACCCTTGAATAATAGCTCCAATGTGTTATTTTAGTGCCGGGTATACATCTAAGAAAGTGTATATATATACACACCTTCCTTTAGAGTTTCAAAATGAGAAGATTGCCACAAACAAATGGTAAACCAAGGAAGAAGTTTCATTTCAAAACTTTTCCCTCCAAATACCTCATCCAAGTAACTTGTACACTAAAAAGCATAAGTTATCTTTCTTCTTCCCAAAGAAAGTAATAACCAAATAGTACATACTCACATACCCACATAAACATTACAAGTCAGTTAAAGAAGTAAAAATAACAAGACAATAAAAAAAGAACCCTTGAAGAACCTAGGTCTGTTTTTGTCGGCGAACGTTCTGAATCATGTTCACCACGTCGTTCATCGTGGGTCGTTGATCGGGTCTTCTGACGACGCACGACATGGCGATCTGAAGGGTCTCGACCATCTCTTCCTCGATATTCGCGAACCTCATGAGCTCAATGTCGAACACCTCGTCGGTCCACTCTTCCCTCACCACCGAGTGGACCCACCTGACGAGATGGACCATTTCGTCCCCGGCCGTGGTGTGGATCGGGGACTTTCCCGTCAAAAGCTCGAGTAGCACCACTCCGAAGCTGTACACGTCAGAGGGCTGGCCTGCCTTTCGAGTGTCCGAGACTTCTGGGGCCCGATAGCCCGCGGCCCGCGACACCGGATGGGCCAACGGGCTCATGATCTGGGCCAGGCCCGTATCCGATACGCAACCGGAACCCGTACTCGGGTTTATGAAGATGTTCGTGGATTTCACGTTTCCATGGACAAGTTTTCCGTTGTTTTCTCTGTGTATTCGCGCTATGCCTTTTGCCGAACCCAATGCGATTCTCAGACGGGTTTCCCAATCCAACGCTGCTCTTTCCTCTCTTCTTCTTCCTGAAAAGGAAAAAATAAACATCAGCAATGAAATATGGAAGACTAATGTAAAAGAAATCTTAGAAGAATATGCAAATTATGGAGTTTTTAGTGTTTTTGTTGTTTCGATCATGGGAGTCGTGATGGGAAGTGAAGAACAATTTAAGGAGGTTCGAAAAGGGACACTAATTCACTAATTCTCGTTAGCAAAATGGAAATTATTTGAAACCATAAGGTATAAAGGAGAAGATACTGATCATAGAAAAAGGTAGAGCAAGTGAAGTTTCAGACAATATTCTATTTCTTAAAACCTAACCAACAAGAAAGGTTGAGACTTTCAGAACCAGAGGCGATGCAAGACTCAAATTATTGCAGAAAAGAATGATCTAGACCAATTTCAAGTGCCCACTTTGTAAGACCTTAGTGTCATATTTCCACAGCTAATAAAGCTTCATTCTTGATCACAAAAAAACCTCTAAAAAAACCGAAACTTCAGACCGGATTCTCTTTCTCAGACCAAACCAACAAAAAAGGTCGAAACTTTCAGAACCAGAGGCAATGAAAGAATGATCTAGACAAATTTCAAATGCCCACTTTGTAAAGACCCTAGTGTCATGTTTCCACAGCTTATAAAGCTTCAATCTTGATCACGAAAAACCTCTTCTAAAACCGAAACTTCAGACCGACGTTAAACTTATTATAAAGCTTCAATCTTTGATCACGAAAAACCTCTTCTAAATCTGAAACTTCAAACCGAGATTAAACTCATTATAAAGCTTCAATCTTTGATCACAAAAAACCGAAACTGTCAGACCAAGATTTAAGCTTTTTAATTATTTTACCGTGCAAGAGGCCGGATAAGCTTCCTTCGGGGTAAAAGTCGTAGAGCATGAGCTTCTCGTCCTTGGAATAGTAATAAGCTCGAAGCTCGACGACGTTCTCGTCGTCTCTGATCGCTCCGACGACCTCCATTTGCTGCTCGAACTCCCTCTTTCCGACTCCCACGTCCTTCAAACGCTTCACGACCACCGTCCCGTCCTCCAACGCCGCTTTGTAAGCCGTCCCGAAAGTCCCTTTTCCGAGCACTTCCGCGGAAGCTCTCAGAAGGTCCTCCAAATCGAAGGCCTGCCCCGACCCGCCCTCGAAGAACGCCAGCCTGTTCGCCTCCCTCTTCTCCGGCGATGACATCATCGCCGTCATCCTCGTTCCTTTCTCGGCCGAGGATGATGTCATCGTCTCCTTTCGTGTCCTTGACCAGAGTAGGATTAGGATGAATACGGTGATGATCAGGGCTAGGGTTCCTCCGGCCACGATGATCCCGAGCAATGCAGCTTCGCCGAGCTTGCTCTTTCTTGTCGGAGAAGGAACCGAGACTTTCGGGAATGTTACGTCCTCGTTGCCTTTGAAAGCCGAGGCGGGAAACCTGAAAAAAAGATTACAGCTTTGTTAAGGTATCCTACGGCTAGTAAAAATTTCACTTCAAATGGGTTTAGATTTTAGATTTTTTTTTTTCAAATATTCCGGTGGAACGAACGGAATATTCTGTTCCGATTCCAATGGAGGCCGGAATATTACTAAATACAATTCCTGAGAATATTCCACTAAGGAGATTGATTTGAATAAAAGCTGATATATTATTATCAAGCTTAAGAAAGATAATTAAAAAAAACTAATATTCGATTAAGACGTTTAGTAATATATTGTAATTAAAAATTTGAGAAAATAATAATAAAACTGTAAGAATAGAGATTTATTCTTGTTAAAATAAATTAGTAGATGATAATTATATAGCCTTAGTCTTTAGGTTGCTACATGATAATTATATAGCCAAAATATTGTTAATTATTAATAAATAATCTTTCTTAATTTTTTTTAATAAATAATCTAACTGCTTAGGTGACATCAAATTCCTAAATATTTGTTACATGTAAATAATTTGTAAATAAAAAATGACTTTTACGTGAATTATTTATATGTAAATAAATATATTGAAATGACTATCTATTTACTATTTATAAGAAAACGTTACTTATTTCAAAATTTAAAATACTCTTACTACAATTACCCTAATAGTGAGAGTCAATTTTCCAGTAGTACAAATATCTGAAAAGCATTTCTGCGTGCACTGTCAAAAAAACCAGTACACGAGGGTATAATAGTAAATTCGCACCTGCTCCGGAGAAACTCCGGCACAGCTCCGGCGAGGCGGTTGTTGGACAAGTCGAGCTGTTGCAGTCCGGGAAGACGAAAATCCGGAATCGAACCGGAGAGAGAATTGTTCGCGAGGTTCAGAGAGACGAGGTTCGTCGAGTTTCGGAGCGAGAGAGAAATCGAGCCGTCGAAATCGTTGCCGGAGAGATCCACGACGGTTAGGTTTTTCCAGACGGAGAAATCCGCCGGCAAATTGCCGGAGAAATTGTTCGATTGGAGGTACAGGAACGAGAGATTCTTCAAATTCGCGAGATCGTCGCTCGGAAACTCGCCGTTGATTTTGTTCGACCTGAGGCTGAGGATCCGAAGCTCCGAGAGCCGTCCGATCGTTCGCGGCGGAATCGGACCGTCGAATCCGACCGCCGGTAATCGAACGGCGATTACGCCGGAATTCTCGCCGTTGCAGGTGATTCCGATCCAGCGATCGCAGATCGGCGAGTCTTCGTTCCAGTTCAGGGATCGATAGTGAGGAAGTCTCGCCGCGAAGTCGAGAAGAGCTCGCTTGTCGGAAACTAGGTCACCGTAATTTCGCCGGAGAGAAAGAAATCCGACGAACACGAAGAACAAAAGCTTAACACAGTTCATCGTTAAAATAAAAAAATAAAAAAATAAAAAAAATATAATAATTAGTCTCTTTAGAAGATAACGAGGTGTTTCTTCTTCAAGATTTTTGAGCTGAGTTTTCTTCTTCTTCTTCTTCCTCTTCCTTTTTGTATCTCTGTTTCTCTCTTCATTCTTTTCTGTATAAACAAATAAATAAATTAAAATGTTTTGCCGGTAAAACAAATTGAATCGGAAACTGGAAAAAAACAAAAAGAGAATATTAAAAGAAAAAAGATGAGTTCTGATATCTGAAGATTCCGAGACAAATGTCCACAAAAGCAGAGTCTATATACTCTCTCTAAAGAATTTTTGAAATCATTTGAATTTTTTTATTTAATTATTTAATTCGAAGCGGAAATCGAGAGGTTCTTTTTGGTTCGTGGTTCTTTGTTTTTCTGAAACTTTTTCAGACATTGAAGTAAACACAAAGCAGAGAAACTGAGAAAGAAAGAAAAAAAAAACATTTCTTTATTCATTGGAATAAAGAAAAAAGAAAAAAAGTAGTTACCATTTATTTAGCACTCCCATTTTTCTTCTTCACTCAGATCTGAAACTGAAAATTCTGTGGTTTTAAGAAGTTTTGAACTTTGAAACAATGAACACACTCACTCACTCACTCACTCACTCTGAGAGTCTGAGACCAGAAACAATGCATTTTTCTTTTTGTGAGTGATGAAATGGATAATGATAATAAAGATGGGAACTTTGATTTTTTTTTTCAACGCACTTATTATTATGATTTATTAGTAATTTTGGTCAATTGCAGAAAGTGGAATCCAACGTGAACGTGACTGAAAATGTTAATCATTAACGACACATTAGGTTAATGAATTGTGTATGCAAATATATATTTATAAATTTTATTTTTTAAAACTAAAATTATGCAAAATATTTAGATTAAACTTATTTTATTATAAATGTATGAGAATACACTTTAATTTCAAAATCGAACAAAAATACTCTTATACTCCAAAAATTTAAAATAATTATTTTTTTCATATGATAATTGTACGATAGCGTACAATAATTTTTTATACGATATAAGAAATTTGGAACTAACCAATATTGTTGTGAATAATAAATATGTTTACGGTTTTAAAAATTATGGATAACTTTTATTTACAGTCATTTTATATATTTTGAATTTTGAAATATATTGATCGTAACTAATAACTAGAAATAGGAAATAAATATTACGAATATAAGAGAGGACAATATATAGTACGGAAGTGGGACATTTTAAAGTGACCGGTGATTTAGGATTTTAATTGCAGATTGTTTAATGTATTTAGTACTAAAAAATGTTATTTTTTTGTACTAAAAATGGTGTTTTTTGTGTCAAAGTCTATGCTTGCATGATGACGTAAAAGCTATCAATTTTACCAGTCTCTGGTTTAAAATTTTTAAAACAATATCTTAAATTTTTTTCTTATGATTTATTTATGATTCTTTCTTTCTACCCATCATATATCACTTTTATAAAAACTCATAAATACTTTATATGAAAATGACAGTCTAAAAATAATTACCTGATGTTAGTAGTACTCACTCCTGATTTGTCAATTTTTTTTCAAAATAGACACTTTTTTTTCAAAATAGACACTTTTTTAAAGGCTTTAAAATAGACACTTTTTTTAAACTAATTTAAAATAGACACTTATATAGTTATATGTGGTAACAAATAAGAATAACTGAATTTAAATACAGCTTTTATTAAAGTTAAAGTTAAACCATGAGTGTAACAAATACACGTATTTTCAAATTTTCACTCTATTAAAAATAATACTTTATATAAAACCAGGCTTATTTTCAAGTGCGCTGTGATTGGGCGACGAGCCAGTGACGTGGCACCATTACAATGGATAAGTGGGGCCCACCAGAAATTTAATGCTTCAACTGTGGTCGTAAATACGGTTCTGTCGTTTTATAACTCCCTTGTCGTTTACAGTACGTACGAATGTCTTTTTATGGGCTGGGATGAGATGCGATCTTGACCGTTGAATCGAACGACGAGACTTTGGCTTGGTGATGAAATTAGACCGTTGGATGGGGAGAGAAGCAACAGAGCTGTTTTACTTTTATCTCCTCTTCTTGTCGTTTATAGGATAAAGACTTTGGCTATAGAATGTTTAATAATTTCACCTTTCCTTTTCAGTCACTATTATTATGAAATTTTTCGTTTGTATTTTAATTGGAACAACATGATTATTTTAAAAAAAAGCACACTTGACTTGCCTGAAAAATATATTTATATTTTTTTTTTCTAGTACTTACTCAATCACGTGTTACTCTCTTTTCCACATTAACTCCGACATTATTCTTTTTTTTTTCTTCTCTTGTTATTATGATCAAATATTAGTATCCAAAGTAATAATATGGTAAATAATGATTGATTCACTAATAATAAGTGGGTTAGTAGGTAAATAAGAATATGGTGGACATGATTAAACATGGGAAATTTTTACAAATCACTAAGTAGGATAACTAAGGAAAACTCAATGATATATTTATCAAGAATTTACATTTAGAAAAAAAAACATAAATTAGCCTTTCAAAAATAAATTTGTTAATTTACAAAATAACTAAGGATCTAAATTAAATTGTATCCAGCCTTTAAAGCTGTTTACGCATATATAAATGTTTATATACATGGTCAAAATATTTATTAACATCTTGTATTTCTGAGTATTTTTTATTAATATGTTTTGTGGCTCTGAAACGAGGTTTGTGATTATTTTACAAATTTTTAGATAAATTTTGACTTTTTGGAATTCCATATATATATATATATATATATATATATATATATATATATTTACTATTTGGCTTCAGATGACCTTCACATTCAATACTAAATTTCTATACCTAAAGATTATCGTTAACAATGGTTGATTAACCTGTAACCGAATAAAATAGATAAACCTAAAAATAACATAATTTGTTTTATAATTTAAAAAGAAGGCATTTAAAGCATATTTTATCTTCTATTTTCAAGGTATTTAATCCTTCTTTGCTTTGATCATCACATTGAAACAATACAAATTTAAGCAATCAATAATTTTGTGTGTGTGATTCATCATGGATATGATAGAAGATCTATAGAAATATGTGACTAAAAACATGATAAAATAAATGTTTATTTTATCTTCTTGATTGAAACTTGAAAGGAATATCTATGATGTGTTGTGTTTTTATTTGTTTGTTTATTTTATAAAGTTTCCATGTTCATGTATGTCTCTTTCTATCTCTAACCAACCTCGAACTACTAAGTTTGGTTTTAATGGCTTATACACTTCAAGCCTTTAACACCATGTCCATGTCAAATTGGGTGGTCAAAATTTAATGTTGGATTAGGAATTAGTGTGTACCACTTGAATTGTGACCCACTTCCCAAATATTAAAATTAATTTTTTTTTTAATTTTTTTTTTTTTTGTAAAAGTATTAGTTTTCCCATTATTAAAGCAGAGTTTGAAGGAATGTTTGCACTTGTAGTTTTCCCATATGCACATACACATAGGATTTGGAGAGACTTGGATTTTGATTCCACATTTTTAGTGTTTGAGATTTGATTTTGGCGTTGCTGATTTTTGTGGTGGAGAAGAAGAAGAATGGGAGTTGGGCCTATTATAGGATCTAGAGAGAGAGAGAGAGATTGTATTGGCAAAATGGACTTGTAATCTTTTGAAAAGATAAAAGAATATGTTTCAAAGTGACTATGAAATCTTAATAATTATTGAAAAATTGCTCCATATAATCAATAGAAACATTGAACTTGCTATATAACCAAACTTTTTATTTTTTTTAGTTTATAAACAATAATAATGACGTGTTAATATTGTGTTTTTTGTTTTTACTAATCTGTCTTTTTACGTTTAGTAACTGATTTTGGTTTCAAAATTTATTTAGGGTAAATGCTATAAATTAATGGTAGTTTAGTTATTTTATTACGGTTTATTTAGAGTAATTGCTATAAATCAATTTATTTGAAACGTTGGCTATTTTGCAATTACAATATTTCAAAGTACTATTATACTAATTATCCCATAATTATTTTGATGCGAGAATCATACAATTTGTTTAATTTGTTTGAGGGTTTCTATTTTTCGTAAATGCACGAAACACGATTAAAAAACTTAATGAAAAGTAGGACGACATTCATAACGTGCTTTGAATTATATATAGCTAGAATGAATGTTTTTATCATACTTAGGATGACATTCATATCTAAATTTATGCCTATGTGTTATTTGGGGAAATCTCGAAACTATTAAATTGTTCGTAACTTATGGTTAAAAATAATAATAAAATCCTACAAGTTTTGCAATTGTGAGACAATGAGTCAACGAGTCAAATGTCTAATTAGACACATAATGCAAATGACTATTTATACATATCATGTGTTAATGTCTATTAAAGGCTTTGACCATCTTGATTTGCAAAGTTGGAATTATGTATTTGAGATTGGGAATATTGGATAAGAGAAAGAGCCTCTTTAGAGGGTTTATCTCTTGTCAACTGTCATGTACATGTTTCTTATGATAATCATGTTTCAACAAAGTTGACTATTTTTTTGGCTCATTGCTCAACAATTTACATACAATTGACTGATTTTCGTTATGTGTTGAGTCAATTATGTATTAGTACATGACATATATGTGTTCGGTACATACGGTTTTTGTCCTTTTTTTGGCTCAACAAAAGCCTAATTCTCAACCATTCAAATCATAAAAAATAAAAGGCTAGGATTTGTGACTAACCAAAACCTAATGTTCAAACAAACAATCTCAATCCAAAAGACTTAAACATAATTAATGAATAACACATACACCAACTAATTTTTATGATACACTGAGCATGAACAGGCTTTGAAATTTCTGAAAAGACTCCTAAAAGTCAATTCTTTACGCCATGGTCAAAGGATTTGAGCATCAGTACCTTCGTAGTTGAGGAAATGCGAAAAATTTCTTAATTATTTAAGTATGATTCCCAGCCTTCGGCTTGAAGCTTCTCTGCTTTTGTCAACACTATATCCCGTCTATCTTCCAAGTATTCTCTCATTCTGCACATAAAACCCGTACACAAGCCAATTCATCGGAAAGTAATTTCGAGAGAGAATGATAAAGAAAGAGAATGAATAGAAAAGAAAACCCAGATCGGGGATGATCGTGATCTCTGACCTGTCTCTCAAATCGTCGTCAAATATGGCCAAATCCCTCACTGCCTGAAGACCCGCATTTGTGGCATTGTTTATGGCCATTGTCGAAACTGGGATATCACCAGGCATCTGCAAGATTTTTACAAAAATTATATATATTTAAGTAAATTATATACTCTAAAACTGATTTACATGAAGGATTGAGGATGGGTCGGAATAATCTCCAATCTATGCCAATACGTGTTTTTCATACACAGTTGTTTTTAAGGCTTCAATTGAAGTAAGCCCTTATATAGGTGATTTTGATGCTTCTCTTTAGGGACTTTTCTCGTTCACTTCATAAACGCATAACAAATGTGTTTTTTAGACATACTTTGAGTATAAATTTCTTATTCATTGTAAAGTTGATTTTGGCAAACAAATATTTAATCTTATATCCGTCGCAATGAGGAATAAGAATACGAAAGAATTAACCGATTCCGATGAGTGGACCCCACTCAAATATTAGCCAAAAGAATCACTTATACACTAAGTAAAAATACTTTTTTATACCTATTTTTTCCAACAATTTCTTTATATTTTCTGGGTTATTAGTGTTAGCAAGTCCATAAGGTTTTGGAGTGTTGTTTGGACGGGTTAATGCGAAACAAGTAAAGTGGCGTCTTCTTCTATTAGATTTTCGGGACTCGAAATGGAAGAGTTTGGAAGATTTATATGTAGAATTAAATAGAATTGTCATAGGGGCCACACTATTTGTGTATGTATATATATATACACCCCAAACCTTGATCCAACATTCTGGTACGAACAGATTGTCCCACAAACTTAATGCCCCTACTTGGGTCACAAGCTCATCACTACCGAGCTCAGTGATATTGATAATCATATTTCATATTTAACACATGCATAGCTTTATTCGACTGTTTCAGTGAAACTGAATTTTCTTAAATTGTTACCTGCACTATTGACAGGAGCGAATCAATACCGCTGAGTGCCGTGGAACGCACGGGAACACCAATTACAGTTAGAAGAGTATGTGCAGCTACCATTCCTGAAATATTCGAATCCGATTTTATTGTTGAACTTGAAACGATACAAATAAGTTCGACGAATTTGTAGAAAGGAGTTTTATATGACTAGCCTGGTAAATGAGCTGCACCGCCAGCACCGGCGATGATAACCTTAATCCCGCGAGCCTCAGCAGACTTTGCATAACTTCGCATCAGCTCGGGAGTTCGGTGAGCAGAAACAATTTGGACCTGCAATTTATTTCACGTAAATCGCAGGGTGGAATTCAAACTCGGATGATTTATACGTAAGGAAAGCTAACCTCATGAGGCACATCAAACATTGTCAAAATTTTTGCTGCGTCTTTCATCACAGGGAGGTCTGAATCGGATCCCATGATGATCCCAACGAGTGGGGTGACTTGGGAAATCGAAACAAGAAACAAAATCAACACGACATTCTTATTAATAGACTAATAGTTAACAGAGGCTTCCAATAAAACAAACCTGTTGATTCAAACAGTTCGTTCTTCAACAACGAATCCAAACGCTTCTCCACATCGACCCTGGAAGGACCCACAATCGTGATATGGCCCATTTTTCGCTGCTTTCGAATTTCTGGCTCGTCATAACAATAAAACAAGTTGCACTATTTTAGTACGTAGTAAATAGGGTAATTGTGGACACTAGCCATATAAAGTATATAAGATTTGAAAATAGCCCACGTTTGTAAATAATGGTAAATACCAGCCCAATCTATTTACACTCACCAAATGTTGAAAATAGCTCACGTCTTATAAATAATGGGTAAATAGCCGGCCCGATCTATTTACACACCAAATGTCGAAAATAGCCCATGTAAGCAATTATTTACAAGTTATTTACAGATTATTACAAGTAAAAAATATTCAAGAATTAGATTCCACGTAAACAGTTAGTCTATTTACTAATAGTTAACGAATTGTTGGCTATATCCAAAGAAGTTTAAGCTAGCTAATTACCCAATTTTCATAAATGCATATGATATAGCAAAGATTGCCGAAAATTGAACATACATACTCAACTACCTTACCTGGCTTATCATACCAGTGAACGGTGGCGCCTGGAATTCTCAATGCTCTTGCAATCATTTTATTAGCCAATAAGAAACCGCGATCTCCCTCGTCTTCACCGAGTAAATTATACATTATCGCTGCCGGAGTTTTCATCGACGGATCACCAAGTGGAAGGCCAAGAACTGCCCTCAAGTGTTGTTCGTACTGGGAAGTATAGCAAGCCTCGATCGTGTGGTGACCACTATTATGAGGTCTAGGGGCAACTTCATTTAGTAAGATCTAAAAAGATATTAATAGCACAATAGATAAATTAGCACATAACACGATGAAAACGCCTAAAAAGATCTCAATAATTTTTTATTCCAAAATATCACTTTATAACAGTATTGTACTTGGTTTACAATTTTGTTTGAATTGCTTTATCTAACGGGCAAAATTGTGTGAATATAAAAATTAAAGACATACTCGTGGAAGATTTAAAAATGTTAGACATTCAGATAATTAGCATTCTTTAAAGAGAAATTGCCCAAAATGTCACCTGTGTTCATGTTTTTTCCCATTTCCTAAAAAATTGTAGATTTTAAATATTTTTTAAATTAAAATCGGAACTAAGTAAGGGTTGAGATGAAAATGTTAAAAAAGAAAATTTAAAAGGTAAATGGTTTTTTCATGTATTTTTTAGTGGTAAACTGGAAAAAAAAAAACATTTTTTTAAGGAAAACGAGAAAAAAATGAAAGTAGGTGGTATTAAGGGCAACTTCTCTTCTTTAAATTAGGTATTTGTGTAAGTGTCCCTAATCTTACTGTAGTATACCTGGTTGTCCTCTGTCAAGAACAACTCAACAGCAAAGACTCCGGCGCCGTCTAATGAACTGACAGTCTTATGCGCAACCTCAGTAGCCAGTGTTCTAATCCTCCGTGAAACATTTGCAGGTGACTTGACGATGTGACATATATTTTCTCTGTAGACAAAAATATTCAGTCCTGAGAAAATCGATATGAAATTATACAGCGAAGATAGCATCATCCAGACTCATGCATATCACAAGCTCTTAATATTTGATATGAACTAAAAAATAAACTTAGAATGGTGAAGCATACTTGTGGATTGTTTCAACGACGGGATAGCATACGATTGAGCCGTCTCTTCCTCTTGCAACAATTACTGCCAATTCCTACAGCAACATATTGCCAAAATGGTTGTGGGAATTTCATTAAGAATATATTTTAACCACAATTTTATATATATTGGCATCCCATGAACAGTTCGAGATAGGTAAGGAAGTGCGGACTAAAATGAAAAAGTAATAATTGGGGGGTGGGGGGGGCTAATATGATATTTTATTTTATTTTTGTATAGAATATATTACTATCTGGTATATCTCTGAACCACCACCCAACAGGCTAAATAAGCAAACCAAGAAATAACTCAACTCATATCTAGACTGAAAAGAAATCTACCCAGTTTATTTAAAATAAAAAAGAGTGTTATGCAAAAAGAATATTTTAGTATATCGTGTGCAGTTCATGAGACATGCAGTCAATGCATCAAGTTAAGGACTACCTTAACAAAAGGGGCCCATTTCTCAACATACAAACCGCGTTCAAACCCTCCAAGTGCTGCAAAAGAAAATTGGAAAATTTTACAGAAATTGTAAGTTGTAACCATTGTTTAAGCCAAGGGTAAAGACTTGTCTAAGCTAGCAACAAAGACCAACCGATTCTATCATGTCATTGCTAATGGCGGATTTAAAACATAATGATAAAAATTACACAGCAAATAAATTTTGAGAGTTTTGAAGAGACATGTCACCAGAAACGGCAGTGGAAAGCTCGTCTTCGCTGTTTGCGACAGCATTTCCTCTCCCATCATAGGCTAACCTTTTGCTCTTAATCATTAATGGATATCCGAACTGACTCCCTGCTCTCTTAGCTCCTTCGAGATCATTGACCTACTTTTGGAATAGTTCTTCATTAGCCCGTAAAAACAGACACGACTGTATACATAGAGAATTACTTCACTACCATCATTCTCAAACACGTATTAAGAGTATATAACCTGCAAAAAATCGGTAAGTGGTATGCCGTGCTGGAAAAAATGAACCTTCTGGAGATACTTGTCCTGCCATTTGTGCCAAACAAGTTAGCGATCTTGTCCAAATATAATTTTTGGAACAATTAGCAAAATTTACTACTTTCGGAGCTCCAGGATTACAAACTTATTATTTTGTTCATGGAGATAACTGATTAGGCAGAGAAGAGACATGTGTATAGATAACTGATTAGTACAATACAATAATTGTAAGGAAAAAGCAATCTTACCCTAGACCACTCTCAACAAAGAAAAAATAAAAAACAATAACAATTAGCAAAATCTACTGTACTAGAGGAACTCTACAATTACACTTTTATTTTGAGCATTGGAAAAAGGGATATTGGTTTCTTGGTATTAATACACAACAATGCAGGAATGAATATGGAGTTCTTTAGGCAGAGAAGAGACATGTTATAACACACTGATAATAGAACAGAAAAATTCAAAGGAAAAAACAAGTGTACTGTAATTATATGAAGTCCTGTTTTATAGGGCTAATATAGCATTCATGAAATCTTCAAATCAATTTATTCTAGACGCAATTTGAAATGAAACAAGAAGGATTATATACCTGGATTATTCGGATCGTCGAGGCTTTCGGTTGGCAGTCAACTCCTTGCTGCTCAAGCCTCTCCAGAGTCGCAACGTCAACGTGTTCGATCTCGAAAGTCAACACTCCGCACCTGACCAACACAGCTAAAACAGTCCACAATCCCGAATAAAAAAGCATAGTTCATGAACCCCGAACTGAAATCTAATAAGCCCAAAAAAAAAACCTCTTCGCAAATTCTTCGACTGAAGCGCTATCGTCAAAGCTCTCGACCATGTGATGGTAACAGAGCGAGCTCGCCGGACAGTCTTGTTGAGGATCCAAAATCGTGACCTTGACAGCCATTTGCGAAGCTGCTTGGCAAAGCATTCGACCTAGCTGACCACCTCCGAGAACGCCGACAATGGTGTCCGATAACCCGTGAACACGCATCTCCTCTTTCCTACAGACATCAAACTTCCTCAGTCAATGTAATCCAAAAAAAAGATTCATAACTACTTGTTAATGTAGTTGAAGTTACTAAATTATGAGGAATTGATATCAATTTATGTCTAATTGCTCCACACATAGTTCCTCTAACCATATTGTCTAAACGAACCAGGGCCAATCCGAATTGAGTCCAAATGATTCATATCATCAATTATACCCATTCCAAACTTCATTCAAATCATTCAGTCCAAATACCACTTGTTCTTCTTTCTAAGATATATATATATATATATATATATATATATATATAGTTGTGTGTGATTGTTTTTTGTTTAGTCAAAGAAGAAAAATCTTCGTATGACTAGCTGATTGAAAATGACACCAAAAGAAAGGTAAAAGAAATATCGATCCTAGACTATACCGTCTCTACAAGAATCAGTAGAACTCAGCAAGAAAAATCTACTGTTATAGTGGAACTCCGCAATTACAATCATTCTCTAAGCATCGCGTTCATAGCTAGCTGATAAAAAAAAGATATTCGAGATAGAACACTCTCGACAAGAATCACAATGAATAAACAAAAATTCGCCTTCTCATTTCTTCACTGAGCACACTCGAGAAAACCAGAACCAAAAGCGAACTCACATTCGCAATAGAAACAAACGAAAAAGAGAAGAAGAAAAATACTCTGGTGAAGTATCGCGAGGTTGAGGCATAGCACGACAAGCCAAGACCGGGCAAGGACATCTCTGGTTCTGCTCCAACGCTACTGAAGAAGAAGAGAAGAGCTTATGCTGTAGAGAATTGGCCATGGAAGCTTCGACGGAGCTGAGACGAGGTCTGAACCCTAGATTTGAAGAAAGGAAGAGAGAGCTCTGGTGAAGCATGATTACTCGTAGTAGCCGGCTCCGATGAACGAAACTAGTATTTATACCTTAGCTGTCCGATTCCAAGGGCTACCTCTGCTTTTTCTTTTTCTTTTTATTATTATTATAACCTTTTTTAAGAGGAATTTATTATTGTAACCTTTTCGTTAACACGGTCAATTCCATTTTATAATAAATTATCATAAATTCCTCAAAAAAGTTATCATAAATATTTTTATAGAGAGATCGAGAGAGACTGTGTGTATATGTAATTAAGGGGTAAATTAGATTTTTAAAATTTAAAATGGGGATGAAAACAATATTAATAATAGTCACTGAAAATAAAGGTTTTGTATCAATTTCATTATTTTTAAGTGATTGGAAAGGAATGTAACTTTTTACCCATTTTCATTTCAAATGCTCTGATTTACTCGTTTATCGAGAATAAAAAAAAGATTTACAGACCGTAACAGGTAAATACAATAATAGTTTGTTTTCTACATATAAAATAGGTTTAGAGAGGTCATCACCAAATCAGAGTGGCGCAGTGGAAGCGTGGTGGGCCCATAACCCACAGGTCCCAGGATCGAAACCTGGCTCTGATAGATTAGAGTAGCTTCCCAACGCCCAATTTATTTTTTATATCCTCATTATATATATTTACTCCCACTATTCAGAAATATTAGTGAAACATTTTATCAAAGGGAAAGAAAAACCAAAGACACTCTTTACATATTTTTCCTTTATCAGAAAATTTATTCGGAATTTTTTTCATTATTCCTGTAATACATCTCCATGTTATACTACCTAATTCAACTTTATACAATTGCAGATAGAATATTGCCAAAAAGGAAAAAAAAATACAACCGCTCTATTCTAGTTAAAATCTTGTCAAAAAAAATATGTACTAAAGTTCATGAAGTTTTATTATTAGCTTCTATATGCAACGAAGAGCTCGATTTTTCCGGTCCATTCCTCGTTGGGTTTCACAACTATCGGATTTTCTATAGCCGATCCGTCCACGCACAATGTCTTCTTGTAATCTTCGTCCCCGAAATCAGGTATAGCTTTCGATTTCTTGTCCCACGGATTCCAAACCACTGTTTTTTTAATTATTTATTTATTTGCAAATCACATAAAAAAATACAAAAATTAATATTATTCACATTTATCATCGTATATTCGATAAATCCATTTATTGAATATTGTGATCGTATATGGTACAAACCGAAATCGGGAAGTCCCTCTTTGCGTATGTAATACGTTCGTCTCCTCTCGTGGTCCAAAATTGCTACCAAATTCGGAGTCTCCACGTAAATTCGATCCGTCTAAAATAAAAAAAATGAACATCAACAGATTTGATAATTTTTTAAAGAATATATTTAAAATTAAACCCTGTATTCTATGATCAAATTGATGGCGAATTCAATTTTCTTACATACTCTTTCGATGGTGTTTTCGATTTTCTTACACGCTCTTTCAATTAAATATCTAAAATTAAACCATATTTAATTAAGTATTTAAAATTAAACCCGTTGATTTCAATGTTATTCGTATTTTTGTTTTTACCTCGGATTCGAAGGTTAATGAGTTTCCTTGGTCGGTGAAGCGTTCTCGTTGATGAAGGTTGTCCAAATAGTCGTAAGTCTCCAAGCCTTCGATCCTCACTTCCCTATTAAAAAAGAAGACAATGATAAATCTCGTAAATTATTTTACTTCTTCAATAAATAAATAAAAATTAACGAGCGTTACGAAATTTTAAACGAACCCAATATCTGATATAGCTAAGTACGTGTGGAAGGCGAACGAGAAGCTGAAAGGCTTCGTGTCGATGTTTCTGATTCGGGATATCAAGTGCAAATGCCCGTCCGGTCCCAATGCCACTCTCAAACGAAACTCGAAACTATTCAACAATAAAAAAAAAATTAAAGATAAATAAAGAAGATATCTTGTGGTACAAGAAATGGGTATTTTCAAACGTACACATGTGGCCAAATCTTGAAGTGTTCGTCGGAGGATTTGAGAAGAAAATCGATGTACGTTTTTCCAACAGTCTCTGAAGCCGGTAATGGTGGAGGGTTCGATTCGAGGGTCCAAAGACTATTTCGAGCAAATCCATGTTGTTCCAAAGTTCCGCGATTTCCAAACTTTAAAAAAAAAAAAAATTTGTTAAATCTATTAGCTATTTTTTTTTTTTACAATTCCATTTATATTTATATTTAACATACATTAAATATTATATTCTGATAATATTCATTAAACATTTTTTTTCATATTAATTCTGTTAATGTCAAATCCACGTTGTTCCAATTCCCAAACTAAAAAAAATCATTTTTTGTTAAATTTACTAGCTTTTTTTTTCCTTTTTTTTTCACATAAAAGAATCCCATGTATTATATTGTATTTAGTTAATATTTATTACTAAATGTTAATTTACCTGTGGGAAACAAATTGGGATACCTCCTCTATATGCTTTTGGTGGCTTGAATGTTGCCTATAAAGAATTTGACATTTACAAAAGAAATAATTATATTATTAAAAAAAGGTCAAACGAAAACAAAATATTTGGAAATTATTCCAAGTCGTAATAAGACAGAATAACAATAAGTAATTAAAGTTCGGAAAAAAGTTATACGAACGACTCAAAAAGCTCTCTCTATTTATTTTTTCGAGTTTAAATTTAATTTTAATTAATAATATAATTAATTAATTTACCTTGCTACTGGTGAACAATATCTCTTCTCCACGATCAGTCATCCATGAAAGAACTTGAGCTCCGTACAAACTCACCTGAAAAAAAAAAAATCAATATTGAAGAAATCAAGAAATGCGATTCAAGAACACGAAAATCGGAAGAAAAAAAAAACTGACTCGAACGGAGTATCCTTTCAGATTCTTGATGAGAGCTTGATCGACGCCATGTCTGTCCTTCACGACCTCCACGGAAGATCCGCTCGGAGAAGAAGGCGAAGTCGGCGACGACGGCGATGACGACGGAGAAGAAGACGACGGAGAAGGTTTCAGGCGACGAACGCTCGAACTGGAAAGAGATCGATAGTACATATTTTTCTCTTTTTTTTATCTCTGTGAAGTTTTCTTGTGATTTGAAAAGAGAGAGAGAGAGAGAGAAATTGAAATCGAAGAAGAAGAAGAAGAAGGTGTGATTTGAGAAATCTCGTGAAGCGAAACCAGAAAAAATCCAGAGCGACGAACCAACTTAACTAACTGTATTTCACCGCCAAAATGCTGACTCAGCAACAAAAGAAAAACTTTCGAACGACTTTTTCTAGTTGCGATTAATTACGAAAATGCCAGTTTTGTTTTATTGATTAACATAACAGGACTTGGCAAAGTTTACATATGAAATAATTAAACAAAAAAAAATTGATTAATTAGTCGAGGTAAAGATAAAAAAAATTGGATTTATATTTTATTAATTTATCCCAAATAACTATCGTGTTTACGTGGTATATTTATCTCAGTTTTTTTTTTCTGCCGATTTGTTAATTTGTTTGTAAATTTTTGGACAAAATTGATTAAAAAAATATATAAATTTTTGTAGCCGACTATTTACCATTAACAAACATGTACTATATCCGACATCCATATAATTTATATGGCTGGTAAATACATTAACTTAATAAAAAATTAATAATATAAAAATGATAAAGTAATAATAATAATAATAAAATAGTTTTTGTGTCCACTTCTGACGTGAACTAACGAGACTCATAGATTTGATAGCAACACCTGGTAACAGAATTAACGAACTATATTATTTTAGGGAAATATTAAATAAAAATGACTGATTGAGTTGAGTTGAGTTGAGTTAATGAATTTGTATATATATTGGATTGAAGATTTTTTTTTCGGGATTAATACATTTTTTAGTGTACTCGTATTAAAAAAAACCCTTTTAGTTATATAACAATAGTGTTATCGATTCTCATTACATGAATTTGTCTAATCCCACTTGATTGTATTATTATGAGTCAGTCACGACCATTCTTATTTATTAGTATACAACGTGTAAAACGCTAAAAAGTGAATAAACCGTTGCAAGAGATTTTACTTGTACTGCCATTTTTCAATAATTAAAGCAGATAAATTAGATACAAAATTACTCTTCTTGAGAGAGAAAATTACTTGAAGAAATTACTTCGGTGTAGTGATTTTTCAATATTTATGCCACAAATAAGTACCCAAAGATGATAATAATCCTATAAAATATGCAAATTGGATCCTGACCCTAATCGTCAATGTATGAAATGAAAAACATTTTTTAAGAAAAAAAATTAAATCATAAATTGCTGGGTTTTAATCTGATCTATTAATAATATGCACATATTACTCTATTATTATTCACATTTGGCGTAATAGTCAACATGATTGATTTATGGTATGAAAAATCACAATTTTAATAATTATATTAAATAAATTGCCATAAGTATTTTGGGCATAGTATCTAAGAAACCTCACAATCAAACACAATAACTCAACAATAATAATCAACCTATTTTAATTCTTCTTCAAAATATGCCCTAGCCTAAATACAATCATGTTTTCCCTACCAAAAGGCAATGTGTATGTAATAATTAACACTCCTAAAATTCAAATGAAGTAACTTCAAAGCCATTTCTTCTTCAGATACCTATTTTTTTCCATTCGGAACGGTGAAGCTAACAAAAGAGAATCAATAAAAAGCACAGAAAAAATCGATCAGGCTACGACTGAGTCACCCCTAGATTCAATTTCCAGCAATTGATGAAGCTTGGCTTCTGAATTACTATTTTCTTGCTCGTTTTGATCTAAATTACCGGAAATGTCCTGCGATTTCTCGGGATCGCTCGTATTGGTCGAAATCTTCCTTCCATTTCGTTCTGCCTCGTTCTTTTCAATCCTCTCCTGCAAGTTTTAAAGGGTTCGGTTGAATAAAAACAATCATACAGAAGAGAACCATATATATACAAAAGTAATTTGGAAATAACTAACGTTTTGTAAATATATTGTAAATAATCATCGTGCTAACATGGCAGTCGTTTACAGGAAATTATAGACCGGATTGCCCTTTTCGGTTTGAGTAATTTTAAGAATTATTCGGGTTAAATTGGTCCGAATAATCTTGTAAACAAATTGATTTGGCTAAACATTGACTATTATCAAAATATTGCTAGTTTATATGTTAACTAAAAAAACCCTTTACTAGCAAAGTTAAAGCATTTGAGTCGGAGCATGAACGAAAGATACAAATAGCAAGTTTTGACCTTTTCTTTGGCTAATTCAAATTCGTTAGCCAATAGATTTTTAGAAATGCATTGATTGTGTTAAACATTCAAACCATTAGCGAAGAACGTACCATCAAAGCGGCATTTTCCCGACGAATTATTTCGGAATCGGCATTTAGTCGTTCCATTTCGGATTTCAATGCCGAATTCTCTGATTTCAAGGAGTCCCAACTCTTCATCAGCTCCTCGTATTCGCACTGTTTCCTCATACGAGACTTTCTTGCCGATTCTCGGTTAGCCTGTTTCCTTCTCTCCCGTTTCAACTGCCTTTCATCCTGAAAAAACAAAAAAAATACAAAAAATTGGGTAATTAGTCAACGTAAACATAAGAGATTTGGATTTACCTAACATTTTATTCATTTTTTGTAAATAATCAACGTGCTTACATACCATACTTATTTCAAAATTTTCTTACCGATTTGTCTTTCTCATTTTTGTTAATTTGTTGCAGAATTTTGGGCTAAATTAGTCCAAACAATATTGTAAATAATTCGGGCCGACCATTTACCAACAATTTATCAAACGTGGCCTATATCTAAAATCTATATAGTTTATATGACTAGTAATTACATTAACCCAAAAATTTAGCATTAGGATTTCCTAAAAGTCATGTGTCTCTTCATCTATATCTTCGTAGTTGTTGTGATTCAAGACTCATCCAATGTCAATGAAGTTGTTAACTTTCTTTAAGAAAAAAAAGGTTATGAAGCGTTGTTCTTATACCATAGGGGAGACACCGAAAGACAATCCTGCCCCTGAAGGAACAACATAAGACGGATTATTTCCGGCATTATCACACGGGGCTTCGACATAACCGGAATAATTCACAACCGGCATCGCATTCCCTTCGCTCGTTGAAATGACTTTCGCTGCTCCATAATCTGATCACACAAAATGCGAGCCCAAAGTTCAGTAATCGCTAATTAGGACCATAAAAATACATATGTCCGATATTCACTCAACTCGAAACTCTTAAAAGGAACCACTTTCTATTTTTTACTTTTCACCGTCACTTTTAAATATAAAAATTTGGGTTAATTAACCAGGTTAAACCTCACGGATTTGGATATAGCCAACGTTAAATAGCTTAACTGCTTACGTGACATCAAAAATTTTAATATTTGTTACCTGTAAATAACTGCTTATGTGAGCTAGTTTCTACTAGATTAGACGATTATTTATTCATTATTTTTAAATCTTAAATACTTTATATGGCTAGTATGTACAATTTAATGGATCATACTTCAGGAAGTTATTGTTATGCCTCTCGACTAAGAAATTTAAGTAAGAAATGAAATTGTTAGTACTCGTTATGGCTCTCGGAGACACGTTTATCTCGCAAATGAAATTTCGAAGGTTCTTATTAACAATCTTCCATCTGAAAAACCTAAACCCAACAAAGAATAAACTGAGATTAAGTTTCTTCTTACCCCTGATTTGGTTGCTCTCAACCCCGTATTGCCTTTCCGCATTGTAAGCCTGCAAAGAAGAAATTCACAGCCAGTTTATCATCATGGTGTGACATTGCAGAATTATCAAATTCAAAAAATAAATATTAAAATATAGTTATAAACAAAACTCTGATCCATACACTTGCATCTCCGAGGCTTTCATCAGCCAATTCGTCTGAACTGTGATCCAATCTGCGCATATCACCATGTATATAAATAAAATGCTCAATTTTTTTTTAATACATATATATATAGAGATTATTTTTTATAATTTTTTTCATCTAAATCTATCGAAAAAACATGAATTTCATCGTAAAATTTGGGTTTTAAAATTTTTAACTTCTAAACCTAAATCTTAAATTATTCAATAATCTCGAAAAAAATAATCGTTTAAACAATATCACATCATTCAAACAATATCAAAAATGAAAATGGGGAAATAAATTGTTTGTAACTTTCAGAAGATACCTATGTGACACACTATCTTCTCTGATCTGTACTTGAAGATCATCGGAACTTTTTAGCCTCTTCTTCCTCTTCGCTGAACCTCGCTCCATTTTTCTCTCCAACTGATCAGTGACACTCCTTTGGTCATATATCGCTTCTATGAGCTGTAATTGTCAATAAGTTTCTTTAGCAAATTGACGAACAGAGCTGAATCATTTGTATGAAATGAAAAAGAGGTCTTGTTTCTAACAAAATCCAATTCAATGAATGACTTCGATGATTGAATTTCAGCTCTCAACGATTCATCAAACCTCTAGTTCAGCGATCTTGTTGCTAAAGAGTTCGAAGTATACCAAAAAATAATTGAATAGAAACTAATCACCTGACTTTCACGTATCTAAAAGATCTTCTTCCTGGTTAATAACTCCATATCCGTAGTACGAAATCTCATACCAATTTATTTTCTTTCTCTCCCAAAATTTCGGCTATAGAACGATATCTAAACGCATTTAATTCCTTGTAAAACTAAATCCAGAGCAGATCGATAACGTAGCGAAACGCACCTGAACAGTACCGATTCGAAGAACTCAGAAACCCTAACTCTCAAGTCGCTCCTCAGCTTTGAACAACCATTGCAACGCGAAATAAAATATTTGCAAGGGTAAAACGGGAAATTGATGAACCTCAGCGGACGGAGAAGAGAAAGCGAGAGAGGTCGTTCTCTCACGCGCCGGCGCGTGCGAGGACGGTTCGGGCTTTCGGTGACTCGCGCGAGTGAGTTTGTGACGGACACGTCGGTGAAGGAGAGAAAATAAAAAAAAAAACACGGAATCCCGTGAAGCTGTGATAACCTGATTGGTTAATATTCTCTCTTTCGAACAGCGCATCACCTTCTTACACGTGTCGTGATATGATTGAAGCTTATGCTGATTGAAAATAGGCCTCATAATCTAAGAATAAATATGATAAATTATGCGTTGTAAAAATAAACAAAATTATAGTAGAAATTTGATGCACAATTAGAATATCTACAAAATATAAATCTTATTTTAATCCATAATTTTTTTTTTCCAAGTAGATACATTCATAGCATCTCTAATGACAGCAATTAAAGTTTCTTTATTTTTTTATGTGAAATTGCCAAATTATTTTTATTTTTAATCATTATCTAATTGTCATGCAATTATTATAACATTTGAGTAAAATTTAGCACCAGTGTTTTTATTTTATTTTTGAAAATATAATTATAACATTACATTCACCAACATATTTGTCTTAATGGAATCAAATTCAATCATTATTTATTCGTATCACTATTAAATTAATTTAATAATATTATTTATTATAATATGTAAAACAATGAGAACGCATTGGAGATACTCTTTATAGTTTTTTTCAAGTATTAATTATAATCACGTAAAATGAAAATAGACCAATAATAACTTTGGTCAATTTTCATTTTAAACATCTTCTATTCTTCCAAGTTTTTCTAAAAACAAAACGCTTTCGATATAAATTTCATAAAAATACGACTCAAAACAAGTATGTCGATATATATGTGAAATTAATGTTAGAACAAATTACTAAGACTATATTAGAATACTAATATCATAATTACGGGTAGATTATATAGAGTGAAAATAAGTCATTACTTTTTCTTGCTATACACAATGTAGATTATATAAAATGTTTCATAGTTAATTCGACGTATTATCGTAACTAATACTAAATTGACCTTATCACTAAATTTGGTCGTTAATTACTCTAATTTTCATTGTTCAACGAGATTTTGATATTTTACGAAATGATAATTTAGTTCAATTTAATTATGCTAATTATATATCAAAATAGTTAAAATATCATGAGATTCCATCTTAAAATCAAATGGTAATAAAATGGATAACTCGTGACCTTTATAACCTATTGTTATTTATCATTTACTTTTAATGTGAGATTGCTAACAAAAATCGACTTGATAATTCCTCGAGAATTTTGATGACCAAGATTATGAAACCTAGTGCGATACATTTTTTTGATAAAGGATTAACTCGATAATAAAATGTTCAAATAATGTAATGATTTCTAGTCGGGTAAAAAATATGCTAAAAAAACGCGAAACTTCAACTTATTTTTATTTGTTGGATCGCTCAAATTATAGGAGTAAGTGGTGAAATGATTAAGATAAATGATAGCATATGGAATTAACGTTTGTAATCTCATAACGAGAAATTGTTCGATATGTCATTATCAACATTAATTTATGAGTTAATTAGTAGTATAGTCATATAAACATGTTGAAATTTTGAAATGTTTAACATTTGACGAAAGTTAGTTAAATGATCCAGTAAAATGTTGTACCAGATTATGAAAACCAATTACCATTGAAATAATAATAATAAAATTGTAAAGTTAGCTTGTTAATAATTGTGCCACGTAAACATTCGAGTCATTTACTACAATTTTACCAAACGTTAGATATTTCAAAATTTATATGACAAACGTTGACCATTTGGCAAACTATTTTCTTAATTTATTTCATTTATCTTAAAATTGTGTTTTTTTCGATTTGCGACTACAAAAGTGGAAATATTGTTCATCATTGTAAATAATAAATCAATATAGTAGATGTTTACAATAGACAACCCGGTAAATAGTGATCGTCTATTGTAAATTTCGATTTTATTGTAGACGATTATTTTTTTTGAACGCAAGCATTGCTTGCAGTGGGGATTGAACTCACGCCCTCCAACTTGGATTGAGTGTGCATTACCACTAGGCTATCCTAGATGTGCTATTGTAGACTATTATTGTATATAAAGATAAATAATTTTTTTCACAATTGATCCGTCGTTTTCCTCATATTTAAAACTACTTACAACAGAAAATATAAATAAATAAAAATAAAATTTGTGCTTATTCTCCCAAATAATAATCGAATTGGGGCTTGAGGAAGTTTCGTTATAAACCCTTCCTATCTGTTTGGCTCTGAAATCATCTCTCTCTCTCTTCACTCGTCATCTCAATCTCCGATCTTCGAACTTTCGAATCTCAAATCAAATCGTCCGAAAATGAACGACGCAGATGTGTCGAAGCAGATCCAGCAGATGGTGCGGTTCATCCGCCAGGAAGCCGAGGAGAAAGCTAACGAGATCTCCGTCTCCGCCGAAGAAGTCAGTCTCATTTCTCGTGTTTTTTAATGATCTTTTTATGGACAATTTTCGATTGGATTCAGTATATTGACAATTAAGTTTTTCTAATTGGACTTTTCGGAATTCGATCGCGACTCAATGTGAATTTAATTTTTCGTTGGTGGATTTTTTTTGTAGGAGTTCAACATCGAGAAATTGCAGCTAGTCGAAGCCGAGAAAAAGAAGATCCGGCAAGAGTATGAGAGGAAGGAGAAGCAGGTTGATGTTCGGAGGAAGATGTGAGTTTAATTTATTTTTCGTTTTTGCTCATTTCCATTAGTGTACCTATATATATTTTTCCTGGGGGTTTTGGAGATCAGTACGGTATCACATCGAATAAGATAACTGTTTTGATACACGCCACTGAAAGATCTGATCCGATGTACATAGTTGATCGATCACGAAAAGCAATGATTTGGGGCTTTTAATTAATTATAGAACCGTGACAGGGTTACATTGTCGATTTTGATACTGATTAGTGAAATTCCCTTAGGGAATTGTAACAAATGGATACGCTACGAGAAAGATGAATTCTTTACTTATTTTCTCGGAACTTATTTTCTTCTTCTTCTAGTAATCATGGAAAATATCATATACATTGCAGTGAGTATTCCATGCAACTCAACGCTTCGCGAATCAAGGTTCTCCAAGCTCAAGACGATGTGGTCAATGCCATGAAGGACTCGGCAGCGAAGGAGCTTCTGAATGTGAGCCACCATCACCATCTGAGCCTTCACAACCACTACAAGCATCTTGTCAGAAACCTCATTGTTCAGGTCAGTGGGTTCTAAATTGATTGCTTGGTCTACACTTTGCTAAGACGCAAATTTGAGTTTTCTGGTTCTGAGATATTCGGGTTTTTGGTGCAGAGTTTGGTCAGGCTAAAGGAACCCGCTGTGCTGTTGCGTTGCCGTGAAGCTGATCTAGGCTTGGTCGAGTCTGTATTGGAATCAGCTGCAGAGGAATATGCTGATAAAACGAGTGTTAGTCCGCCTGAGATTCTCGTTGACACTAAAGTTTATCTCCCACCTGCACCGAGTGAGAAGAACATCCACGCTCTTTCCTGGTAATTCCAACGAATTCTGATCTACGAGTCACATAGTATGCTGTGTTTATATCATTCAGTGATGTCGTAACTGATTCGAACTGTTACATTCGTACTAATGTAATTTTAAAAGGAAGAAATTACAAGTCCATGTTCTCCCACTTAGAGTCTCCCTTACAATATTTCTAAGAGTAACCCGTATCGCAACCCTAACAATCTGTAATTTTTGTATCCCAATACTATGTAGTTCTGGAGGTGTGGTTTTGGTTTCCCGAGATGGGAAGATTCTGACTTTATGATGCTCTTCTCTGCTAATCCATCTTATTTTATACGCTAAATTTAACCTAGTCTTTTACTAATTGTTAGTCTATAGTATCAAAAGTTCTAAGAGTAACCCGTATCTCTACCATAACAATTTTTGTGATTTTTGTATCCCGATACTATGCAGCTCTGGAGGCGTGGTGTTGGCTTCTCGAGATGGGAAGATTGTGTGTGAGAACACCCTCGATGCACGCTTGGATGTGGTCTTCCGTAAAAAGCTTCCAGAGGTAAACCGATTTCCTGTTTTTCTCTTTTGAATCTCTCGTTATTTTTACAACTAAATCCAATACTGATCATGTATTCACAACAATTTTAAGAACTAAGAGGTCTTAAAAGTGTCAGCGAAGTAGGATTTTCGCCAAGAAATATAATAACAACACTGTAACTATATACAATTCTTAAACTTTGTTGCAAAATCGAGATGGGTGTCAGAAAAGATAGTCTTGGATTTAAATCCTTTTTTCCCGATATGTGGTCTTCTGTAAAAAGCTTCCAGAGGTAACCAATTACCTGCTTTTCTCTCTCGAATCTCTCGTTTCTTTACATCTAAATCCAATGCTGTTCATGTCCTGACAACAATTCTAAGAACTAAAAGGTCTTAAAAGTGTCAGTGAGGTAGAATTTTCGCCAAGAAATATAATAACAGCACTGTAACTATATATATACAATTCTTAAGCTTTGTTGCAAAAATCGAGATGGGTGTCATAAACGATAATCTTGGATTTTTTTTTTTATGGATATCTAGTCTTCCTTAAAAAGCTTCCAGGGGTAACCAATTGCCTGCTTTTCTCTCTCGAATCGCTTGTTTTTTTACAACTAAATCCAATGCTGATCATGTCTTGACAACAACTATAAGAGCTAAGAGGTCTTAAAAGTGTCAGCGAAGTAGGATTTTCGCCAAGAAATTGCCTGCTTTTCTCTATTTAATCCAATGCGGATCATGTATTGACGACAAATTTATGAAGGATTTCTGCAATAATAAGAACTAAGAGGTCTAAAACGTGTCAGCGAAGTAGGATTTTCGCCAAGAAATATAATATCAACTCTGTAACTATATATATACAATCTTAAGCTTTGTTGCAAAATCGAGATGGGTGTCAGAAACGATTGTCTCGGATTTAAATCTTTTTCTTTTTCCAATAAACATTGCAGATCAGGAAGAGGCTCTGCGGTGTCGTTGTTGCATAAGGGAAGATGAGACTGTATTTCGAGTGGCTCGTGAAGATTTATTTATTATTGTTTCGTTCTTAAAACTTGGTCTTGTTCTGGAGAGACTAGACGACCGCGAGATGTAATTTAAAAAAACTGCTTGTTTCGCCATTTTGTGTCATTCCGATTGTTCTCGACACTCTCGAATAACTCTATATGCCCTGGGAGCTGTATGTTTGTTTTTGGCTTTCCTCTTCTCTTGCGTTATAGAAATAAGTCAATTCTTAATAATCATGATATCAATAAAAAAAAGTTCAATAAATATGAATTCTTTCACATCATTTTTCGGTTGATTGTATTTCGATTATCGTGTTTAGTGTCGAAGAATTTTTCTCGATGCTACTTTAGTTTTAGACTCGAACCCTAGCGATTGCTTACCACCGAGATTGATTGCTCTAATGGAGTTCAATGCATGAAATTGATGTAATATGTATTGTGTTTGTGATTTGATCAATTGGCATACGATTTACTTAGCTTAAACATGATTCATTACGCTATCGATGAGATGAACGAATAAAAAGGCTTTAGGTTTCGTTTAAAGATTTTGATGATCGAGGCCTCAATTTATAGGGAAGTACACGAGTTTTAAATTCTTTACAAGTTCATTAGCACACTCTAATGTAATTCCTTGATCTTCTCACTCGAGTTTCAACTTTATAAAGTATTAGCACCGAATTTTAACATCGGTGAGAGCACTTAATACATATGGGTCACGAAAACACGAAATTGATTTATACGTCATTGTCACATAAGCGTTGACTTTAATAATCGTCATAGAAAGGCTTCCCCTTTTTAAGACGCTAGTACGGTAGACTATAAAGAAAGTTAAAAAGAGTCGCTCTTCAAATTTTCAAGATCAAAACGATCAATCATTTAAGGACATGAAAGCTTTGCTCGTCATACCTTCGAGATAAACCAAGGCTTACTCTCGAAACTCATGAAGATCGACAATGCTTATTTCTCTAACGATGCTCGTAAAGTCGGAAAACACTTGCTCATTATACTTCGATAAAAACCTTAATTATTTGATCTCAACATGTGACACTACTAAAACACATTCTTTTTGAACCATAAGGTGCAATTTATCAAATGAATAATGCTAGATATGACAAACATAAAATTAAATTAAATCACGCTCACTCACGCGTTCAAAATAATAATTCAACAAAAATTTTGGTCTATAACGACTAAAGTATATGGAGATTTGTATATAATCAATATTTTGTAATCGTATAATAAATATCCACAACTGACTACGTGACACTAATTTACATCCCATATTATTCTCACTATTAAATTAATTTAGTCTCAATTCGTCAGAATTTTTTTATAAACAATTTTAGATTGAATATTATATGAGTATATACTACAATTACCATAATTAAATAGCAATATTAGTTTTTAAAAAAAGATATTATCGATAATCATAGTTAAACAAACCACGAAGTTAAAATTAAAAACATTTATTTAATAAATTAATATATAAACAAACCACGAAGTTAAAAGTAAAAACATTTATTTAATAAATTAATATATATATATATATATATTAATATATGCTTATGTATAATTTTAAGCTTTAAAGCTAATTACTAAAGATATAAGAAATATATAAATATTACTAAGTCCTAAAACCTTCTCCTTCAAACGCGAAGTGTAGTCGATCTACAGAGCTCCGTCGCACCACCGCCGAATCCTAAACTGCCACGTCATCGAACCGCCGGTTCTCCGAGGTGAGTCTATCACAAGCTTCTCTCTGTCTCTCTCTCTCTCTCTGTGAAATTCCTTTGCGATAATCAGATTTTTATGCCTCTACAAGTGCAGCGATTACTCGCCAAACTTTGCTCTTATTCAGTTCCGTGTTGAATTTTCTTTGATTCGGCTATATTCTGTATAAGCTTTGTTGATAGTAGGGATTTTAATAGTTTAATACGATTCGAAGTTTTTCTCACCTTTTTTATTTTTTTATTTTACTCGGAGAAGGTTTCGGCGGGCTTATGAATGGCTTGGAGAGTTCTTGAGAGAAAGGTAAGCTCGTTAAGTTTCTGTGTCAATTGATTCCATTTCATTGATGAACAAGTTCTAAGCTCGTACATGTTGAATTGATGAAATCGATTGGTTTTTCCGAATCTTTCTTTTTCGTCAGGGATTAGGAAGAAATCTTATCAATTCGAAACCTCGAGATGGATCGATTACTTCTTCGCTTTCTTCTTTACTTGGATGCGTTTCAGGTACAGGATTGTGAGCTTATCATATAGTAATTAATTATATAGTAGAAGATTATATAATTGTTTCTGCCTGGGAATATATTTTTTTATTTATTCAGAGACCTCCTTAGTCTTCAAATTTCATGGCTCGAGATTCTGGGAAGTTTCGCCGAAAGAAGTCCAGTTCCGGTAAGTTCTACATTCAAATTCATTGATATGTACTTTGTAAACAAAATAGAGAAAATATTCAAGTCGATTTCATAGGATAAGAGTTTAAACTATCCGTCTAGGTTTAGGAGGTTATTGTAATCTCAGTCTTCAGATTCTAAGGCAAGAGAGTTTAACTCAGTAACAAGGACCTTCACTGACTCAGAATATAATTTTTTTTCTTCTATACATATTATATAACCCCCAAAACGTAACGGGGATATAAAATTTGCAAGGTTTCTGATGATCGGATTTGAGGATTCCGAGCATGAGGAAATACATTAAAAACGTTTGGAAGGAGAGAAAAAGGGATGGGTTGTATGAAAGAAAAAAAAATGAATCTTTTGCAGAATAGAACATTGATAATTTTGCTTTCATAAATATATATATTAATCTCTCTTTCCGAACATATGAAACAACACGAATGAAGTCTTCGCTCTTCTTCCATTCTTATGGGAGTTCATGTTTGGTATAAAAGCACAAATAATCGGTTGAAAAAAGTTTCCATATATAGAGACTTCATGTGCATATATATAATATATTATTACTCAGGTATTATCAGCAACCAAGGGTTTCGGGAGGAAGTGTGAAGAATAGTAATCAACCAAAAGGAAAATATTTGAGAAAGGAACGACCTCACGGAGTACAACCATACGTGCCTCCGAAGTTCCAAAGGCCGACTGTTTCGCTCGAGCCTCAACAAAAGTCAAAGGCCGTCATCACGTCTCGACAAAGTCAAAAGACGGTTGACATTTTCGAGGGAATGACACTCGCCGAGCTCTCGAAACGCGCTGGTCAGCCGTTATCCACGCTTCAAAACACGCTATTGAGCGTTGGTGAACCAGTTGGGTCGGAGTTTGATCCCCTCAGCTCCGACGTTTTGGAGATCGTAGCCATGGTAATTTCCCTCTTAGCTTTAATAGAATTTAGTATATATACTTCTTTTTCGCTTCAATGGAAAATTTTATCAGAATGAACTTAGGAGTAGCGAATATCACAAGGTCTAAGAGCTGCATCTAATTAATCTTCAACAAGGTCTAATTTACCGAATTAATAAAAAAAATGCAATATCCCATGTTGCACAGTATCGTTTTGTGAACATATTGTGATTGTTCTTGATTACATGATTTGCAAACTAACTAGGAGGGAAGCGAGTTTCTTTTATTTGTAACATGAACTCAAGCCAGTACACTACCTGCGCATAAACTGCAAAGTTTTGAAGCATTTTTTTCTGATTCAGACTTCATTCGGGTTAATGATTTGTTATTGTAGTGATGTTTATACCCCATTTCTCTGTCCTTGAAATATTTCTCCATGATCACAAATGTATTTTTGTTAGGTATTAGATATAAGGGGGGGAATTGTGTTAAAAGATGGAATCAAATCATTTATATCGAGAATTCCCAAGAAGGGAAATTGGAGAGCCCTAGGACTGTAATTTATTATCTCATAAGCAATTTACAATTCTCTGTTAAGGACTCGTCTTGCATTCTTATTTGCAAAAAATTAGCAAATGTTTAGGTTGCTATTCGGCCAACATTTCGTAAATAGTTATATATGTGTGTGTATATATATATATATATATATATATATATATATATATATATATATGTTTACACTATTATTTACAACTGATTACACAAAAAGTTGATTTTTTTAATCTTCTTGTTGTAGGAAGTTCGATCAACACTATCAAAATTCATTTTATTAAGGGCTTGTGTCGAATTCTTATCATCACAAATAGTTTAGCAAAGTAGCCATATTTACACTTTTAGATTTCTACTTAGCCATATATATTTACACTATTATTTACAACTGATTACACAAAAAGTTAATTTCTTTCTATCTTCTCGTTGTAGGAAGTTTGATCAGCATTATCGAAATTCACGAAACATTTTCGATTCTCTATTAACGACTTGTGTCGAATTCTTATTATCACAAATAATTAAGCAAACTAGCCATATTTACACTTTTACATTGTTATTCGCCCGACGTTTCCTAAATAGCCATATATATATACACTATTATATAGCCTAGTGGTAATACCACATCATTTCAGAAGGTCGTGAGTTCGATCCTCACAAGCAACAAAAAAGTTGCCTTAAAAAAAGTATACAAATGAGAAGTTGATAAAACCTTTCGATCTTGTCATTTTTGTAGGAAGTTGGTGTGAAGATACGGAGGATCCACTCGGAGGAAGGGAAGGAAGTGATCCCCAGGCCGGCGGTGGTGACGGTGATGGGGCACGTGGACCACGGGAAGACGTCCCTCCTTGACGCCCTCCGCCAGACGTCAGTGGCCGCCAGAGAGGCCGGGGGGATCACGCAGCACTTGGGGGCCTTCGTCGTCGCCATGCCCTCCGGAGCCTCCATCACCTTCCTCGACACGCCGGGCCACGCGGCCTTCAGCGCCATGCGGGCCCGCGGGGCCGCCGTGACGGACATCGTGGTCCTCGTGGTGGCCGCCGACGATGGGGTCATGCCCCAGACGCTTGAAGCCGTGGCCCACGCCAAGGCCGCTGGCGTGCCCATCGTGGTTGCCATCAATAAGTGCGACAAGCCGGCTGCGGACCCCGATAGGGTCAAGATCCAGCTCGCCTCCCACGGCTTGTTGCTCGAGGACATGGGCGGCGACGTCCAGGTAAAGATCCTGTCTTTCTGTGGTTAACTGAACTTTTTTATTGAATCGTGGGTAGAGAATAGTTTATGAATATGAGGTAGTTCATTGACCATTCGGTTTTGAAATTTCCTTCATTGGAAATAGAAGGGATAGAGCCGATAGACTCTCTACTAAGAAAATAGCCCATCAGGCCGAAACAACTTGGTTAATTAATTTTACGAGCAATATTTCTAGAGAAATTGCACAAAATGCCACCTTTCACTAATCATTTTACCATTCGCCACCAAATAAAAGTTGAAAAGACACTCTTACCCTTTTGTCCCACCTTCTTAATCACCAAAATTATAAATTAAAAAGAAATTAATCCCTTTCATTTTCCCAAGCAAAATTTAATCATAATTTTGGTTATTCAGAAGGAAGGACGAGACCTTGAGTTGTAATAAATACTCAAAAATCTAACCCGAAAAAAACAAAATAAATTGAATTTCAGGTGGTTTACGTATCGGCCGTAGCGAAGACCGGGCTAGACGTTCTCGAGGAAGCCTTGCTTCTCCAAGCGGAGATGATGGACCTGCGAGCCCGGGTAGATGGGCTGGCCCAGGCCTACGTGGTGGAGGCTCGCCTGGACCGCGGAAAGGGCCCGCTCGTCACGGCCATTGTCAGAGCCGGGACTCTTGTCTCAGGCCAACACCTTGTCGTGGGCTGCGAGTGGGGCAAGATCAGGGCCATCCGAGATGCCGCTGGAAAGCCGGCCGCGAAGGCGACTCCGGCGATGCCGGTGGAGATCGAGGGTCTGAAAGGGCTTCCCATGGCCGGGGACGAGATCGTCGTCGTCGAGTCCGAGGAGCGGGCCAAGATGCTCAGCTCCGCGAGAAAGCACAAGTTCGAGAGCGAGCGGATCATGAAGAGGGCCGAGGAGTCGGAGGCGGCTGTTTCGCCGGATTCCGTGAAGCGGGTTGAGCTCGCTGTGATTGTTAAAGGAGATGTTCAGGGGACTGTTCAGGCTGTTACTGATTCCTTGAAGTCTCTGAATAATCCTCAGGTATGAGTTTTTTATTTATTTATTTAGAATTTGACCAAAGTATCACCATTTACCAAGTTTCTACTTATGAGTTTCACCAACACACTAATTTCGTCCAGAATAGCACTTAATCTGGTGTGCAAATAGTGTATTATCCTTTACTCAATATTTTTTACAATTTCACATCAACATTGATTAAGGAAATTTTTTTAAGAGATTTTTGAATAATTAAAATGTTTTAGTATATAACTTGTACACTCGGGTTAGTGGCATTTTGAGCGAAATTAGTGTTTTTATGGAAAATGGGAAAACTTAGTAAATTGTGGTACTCTGGGCAAAAAAAAAGTTAGTTTTAGTTATGAATGTTTCTTTATATATATATGTTTATTTTTATGCAGCTTTTTGTTAATGTTGTACACGTCGGAGTGGGACCCATTTCACGGAGCGATTTGGAATTGGCACAAGCTTGCGATGCTTGCATAGTCGGGTTTAACATTAAAAGTCCGTCGAATTCCTTGAGTTTGGAAGCCTCAAAAGCTGGTGTGAAGGTATTGACTAACTTCTCTATTTGTTTATTTATTTTCCTACTAAGATTGAGATTTGCTATTCCCATGACTAGCTTCATTTTATGCTCCTTCTATTCGGTAGAGAAAATGACAATAACTTTTAGTAAAATAAATTTAGTTTAGTGCACTAGACAACCAGTTAAAAAATGTGAAACTTGAAACTGTTTTTTGCAGAATCTCAAGTTTCAAATGACTTGAGAAGTCATACTTCTTCCCATTCTATTATCTTTAAATTCAATAAGACTAAAAGAAAAACAATTGGTTTAGCAAACTAATCTTAGTTTAGTGCATCAGCCACTTAGCAATACTGAAAACATTTCTACAAAAACTCAAGTTTCAAATGGCTAAAAAAAGGGTTCACTAGATATGTACAGTATTATTTACATTTTTAATTGAAAAATTGTCCAAACTGCCACTTCCACCACTGTTTTTTCCATTTCCCTTAAAAAATTTCTTTCTCTCATTTTACCGCTAAAAAATAATTCAGAGGAAGATTTATCCTTGAAATTAATTTTTCATATTCTTAGCCCTCCTTTTTTCCACTTCCTCCCTCGGTTTCTCTCTCCCAAAACAAATTTTTCTCCTTTATTTGATAAATACCCTTTATTCATAATATTTCTCCTTTTAAATTGCAGTTTACCCTTAATATTCTGTAATTTTTTTTTCCATAAACACCCATATCCACAAACATTTCTGTACTCCATATTAACAATAACAAACTCAAACTCCCTCTGCGAATCATTTACTAATTTTTTTTGTTCTTTCTCCGATCATCATCATCATCATCATCGTCCTTCTCAGATATTCCAGCACCGGGTGATCTACCACCTCCTGGAGGACGTCGGAAACTTGATCGTGGAAAAAGCTCCGGGCACGCCGGAGATGGTGGTGGCCGGAGAAGCGGAGGTGATCGCGCTCTTCGAGGTGAACAAGAGCAAGTCCCAGGGCGGGTACACCAAGATCGCCGGATGCCGAGTCTCGAGGGGACAGCTGGCGAGCCGGGCCACTCTGAGGCTGCTCCGGAGCGGAGACGTGCTCGTCGAGTCCCCGTGCGGGTCCCTCAAGAGAGAGAAATCCGAGGTTGACTCCGTCCCCAGCGGGAACGAGTGTGGCCTCGTTATCCGAGGGTGGAACGATATTCGAGTCGGAGATGTTATTCATTCTCTCGAAATTGTGGTTCGGAAACCCAAGTTTGTTTCGTCGGAGAGCGGAGCAGTTCGGATCGATTGTTGATCGGGTTTTTTTGGTATTTTATTCGTATACGCATAGATATGTATAAGAAATTTCGATTTTTTTGGTGATTTTTTTTTTTTTTGGGTTTAGAAGAGGAGAAATAAGTAGGGATAATGAGGGTGTAATGTGCTCTTATTTATTGATGGCATTTCTTTTTCTGCCAATTTTTTGTTTTTACTAATAGAACATATTAATTGTTTTTTTTTTGAAGAAACATAATAATTGTTAAGGGTTTATTTATTGAGCTTTTTTTTGATAAATTTTAAGCTATAGAAGAAGAGAAATAAGTAGAAATAATGAGGGTTATATTTTGCTCTTATTTATTGATGGCATTTGATTTTTTGCCAATTTTTTGTTTTTATTATAGGAGGAATTTTTGTTTAATTTTATTTGGTTTTCACAGTTTTCTGAAACTTTGACGGTTACTAATAGGACAAACTACTGGTAATAGTTTATTTATTGAGCTCTTTTTGATCAAAATAGTTAATTGATTTGAAGTTTAGTTATATTATGTTCAGTTGAAGCTAATTGATTTGAAATATAATCATACATGCTATCTTTAAGATATTTTGATATTTCACTAATTATTATACATTACGAACCGTTCATTTCAAATCGTTAATGTTTTTTGTATTTTATTTGACGATGTAAGACTACAACATAGTTAGTGGAAAACGACAACTCAAGACATGAAAACGACACTTCAAATCAAGAAAACGACAACTAAAAACACGAGAACGACAACTAGAAACATGAAAACGACGATATATATGGTGAGGTGATGATGATGACGTGGTTCTTTATTTTATTTTTATTAGATTTTCATATGACGCTGAGATTTTTCTTCTTCTTTTCTGAATGGGGATTATGAATAATAACAAATCTTCTCTACGAAGGAAACTGGATTATAAAACAATCATTTATTTTATTTGTTTCTAATCCATAAAGCTTAATTTAATTGAACTACACATGTCTCAGTTCACTGTATGTGTAGCGTTAAACTAATTTTATTTTTGAAGATGCAAAACTCGATTTTGATTCCCCAAAACGACATAGCCCTTATTTATTTTTGTCTGAAACGACAGTGAGACATTTAGACAGAGAAAATAAAATGATTAATAGCATATGAAATATTGTTCCTGTCTCGAAAATTTTAGAAATTTGTCAGAAAAAATAAAATTAATATTTGAACAAAATTATCTTAATATTTAAAAACTAATACTTCCACTCCAATACATATACTGGACGAAATTTTTAATAATATTGATAATATTCTTACCAAACGTCTCTTGTAAAATTTTGGTTTATACTTATTTTTCTTCTAGAAATTGCATCAGTCGAAAAGATAAGTTATCTACAATATTACATATTTTCATGTTCTCTCTTTCCTATTTATTAATTTCGTTTCTCAATTTACTACTAAAATTTGTTTAAAAAATCATTTATTTTTTGAATTTTCTTTTAACATGTTAAAAGTTAATGTTAAATGGTAAGTGATTTTTTGTAATGATAGAGTGAATTTCTTTTTTAATGAAAATAAAGAAAATTAATGCCCAAAATGACAATTTATCTTAATAATAAAAATGCCTCCCACTTATTTTATCTTGAAATGTATATAATAATAAAAATTAGAAAATTTTTGGTTTTATACCCATATCAAACATTTACAATTTAGATATATTTACAATTTTGTAAATAAATCGTAAATAATTATTGTTATTTATTTACATTTTTTTACGGTTAATATTTTATCCAGTTTACTTTTCATATTTTTTTAAATTTTTCATAATTTATAAGAATTTTCGGCTGTAATAAATAAACTTATATTTACGGCTTCTTTACAAAAAAAAATTTGGTAAAACCAAGTTAACTATAATTTAATTTAATTGGTTATATAAAAACAAAGTACCTTGAAAATCATAATAATAATAATAAGATACTTAGACTAATAGTATTTAAAAGAGAGGAAAAAAGGAAATTGAACATTCATTGGGCGTTGGATTAAGACCGTCCTTTCACTCCCTCGACGAGTCCGTCGTTGTTCAATTCCCAATCCAAAAGCCAACCAACTTCAATATATATCTACACATTAAACCTATACATACACTCTCCTACACTCGCCTAGTCATTCACGCCTCTCCAACTCTCAACTCTCATCCACCACCAAACCCTAGAAATCCGCCATGGAAACAGCAGCGATGTCTCAAATCGGCCTCGCCGGACTCGCCGTCATGGGCCAAAACCTAGCTCTCAACATCGCCGAGAAAGGCTTTCCGATCTCCGTCTACAATCGCTCGGCCTCGAAGGTCGACGACACGGTGGAGCGCGCCAAGTCCGAGGGAAACCTCCCTCTCTCCGGCCACTACACTCCTCGCGACTTCGTGCTCTCTCTCCGCCGCCCTCGCTCCGTCGTCATCCTCGTCAAGGCCGGCGCCGCCGTGGACCAGACCATCGCCGCCCTATCGGACCACATGGAGCCCGGAGACGCGATCATCGACGGAGGAAACGAGTGGTACGAGAACACCGAGCGCCGAATCGCCGAGGCTTCGAACCGAGGCTTGCTCTACCTAGGCATGGGAGTTTCGGGCGGAGAGGAAGGAGCTAGGAACGGACCGTCGCTCATGCCTGGCGGATCTCGGCAAGCTTACGACGACGTTCGCCATATCCTCCGGAAAGTCGCGGCGCAGACGGAGGACGGACCCTGCGTGACGTTCGTCGGCGAAGGCGGCGCCGGAAACTTCGTCAAGATGGTGCACAACGGGATCGAGTACGGCGATATGCAGCTGATCTCCGAAGCTTACGATGTCCTGAAGAACGTCGGAGATCTGTCGAACGCGGAGATCGCCGAGATCTTCTCCGAGTGGAACCGCGGCGAGCTGGAGAGCTTCCTGGTTGAGATCACGGCGGATATCTTCAAGGTGAAGGACGATCTCGCCGGATCCGGCGAGCTCGTGGACAAGATCTTGGACAAGACCGGGATGAAAGGCACCGGAAAGTGGACGGTTCAGGAGGCGGCGGAGCTTTCCATCGCAGCTCCGACGATCGCCGCGTCTCTGGACTGCCGGTACCTGAGCGGCCTGAAGGAGGAGAGAGAAGACGCCGAGAGGATTCTCAGTGAAGCGGGAATGAAGAACAACACTGTAAACTCGGTGGACAAGAAGAGGCTCATCGACGATGTTCGACAAGCGCTTTACGCCTCGAAGATCTGCTCCTACGCTCAGGTACAGATTTCTCTTTAACCTCCATTAATCTTATCTCTGAGCAAAAAACGTATAACGAAATCAGTTCTCTATAAAAATATCTCTTATTTCAAGTTAAGTGGCTGATTTCAGTATAGAATATCTCTGGCAATGTTAACTCTGATCAGAATGTCATAAAACAAACTTATCTCTCTATTTTATCTCAAGTTAAGATAACAAATGAACAATGCCAGGTATATCTGAAATTTGTATCTTATCTAGCGTTGAGTTTTGCTCTTGATATTTCCGACATTGCATATAGATATGAAACACGTGATTATATCAAGTATGAGAAACAAGTGAGCCTAATTAAAAAATTGATAATGCTAGTTACTACCTATATAAACTAAGACTATTTTGATTTGTAATGTGTAGTAAATTGGCAGGTCAATCTGTTTATTTGGAACAAATTAGCCCAAATTTCGTTTACCTGCTTATTTTACCGCCTGGAATTAAGATAAATATAATTTATATTAAAAAATTAAAATTACTAAAATCGAAAATGGCAATCCGGTACATTGGCTTACTAAGATCGTAAATGCCAATTCGGTCCATAATTTTCTGTAAATTATTGTCACGTAAGCACACTGTCTACTTACAACATATTTACATAACGTTGGGTATTCCAAATTCCTTATCTTTATGTTGACTAAAGATCCAATTTAAGGCGAAACGTGAAAAGTTATGGTCTTTTTGAATGATCGAGTTATTCGAGTCTGTAACTTAAGAATGAGCTTTTCTCGAACATCTTGAATTTATCGAGCAACTTGGATGTGTTATCGCTAGTTAACTTGCTTTCCTAGCAAAAATTGGGGGTTATTCGCAAATGAATACTTAGAGCATCTTTAGTAGTAAGCTAAAAATATATTAGCTTAAGTTGTCACATTATATTTTTATTTTTAAATTACAACATTTTAAACTAAATTTATTTTTAGTGATAAGTTAGAAGTCTTTCTTAAGCTTAATAATATTTTTGTCACATCAATAATATTCTTTTTTTCATTCACATAATTTATAGACACAAATTGTTATTTATCCACATGTCAATAGTTTATGAACGTGGTTCTCGTATACCTGACTTGGTAAATTACAATGCTCCTCAGGGGATGAATCTTCTTCGGGCGAAAAGCGCCCAAAAGGGCTGGGGAATTCAACTAGGCGAGATGGCGAGGATCTGGAAAGGCGGGTGCATAATCCGAGCCGTGTTCTTGGACCGGATCAAACAGGCTTACAACAGGAACGTGAATCTGCCGAACCTGATCGTGGATCCCGATTTCGCGACTGAGATGGTTCAGCGTCAAGCAGCGTGGCGGAGAGTGGTCGGACTCGCCGTCTCGGCCGGAATCAGCACTCCGGGAATGTGCGCCAGCCTGTCGTACTTCGACACGTACAGGCGGGCCCGCCTTCCGGCGAACTTGGTCCAGGCCCAGCGAGACCTCTTTGGGGCCCACACCTACGAGAGGGTTGACCAGCCCGGCTCTTTCCACACCGAGTGGACCAAGCTCGCTCGCTCTGCCGGGAAATTGAACTGAGTGAGAACCTCTTTCCCCCTTTTTTTTTTTCTCTGGATGTATTTTAGGGCATAGCATTGTTGTAGCTTTTGAGAGAGAAGGGGATTGATCGATATTGCGATTTTTGAAAACACCGTGTTCGAGAGTTTTCTTTGTAATTTTTCAGGTTCGTTACTTCTTAATAAAATGTGCATGCCTTGTGGGTTTTAATATACGTAGAGAAATTTTCTTTTCGAGACCTAAATTTGACTAGCCCGGCTCGTTTCACACCGAGTGAACTAACTTGTTCGCTCTGGCGGGCAATTTAAACTGAGTGAGACTTCTTTCCTTTTCTTTTTCTTTTCTATGGATGTATTTTAGGGCATAGCATCGTTGTAGGTTTGAGAGAGAAGGGGGTTTTTGTATCCGATTGCTCTTGTTGAGCGGTATTGCGATTTTCGAAAAGAGAAACTGTTTTCGAGAGTTTTCTTTTGTAATGTTTCGGGGTTTTTTTCTTAATAAAATGTGCATGCCTTCTGTAGATTTCAATATACGTAGAGAAATTTTATTTTGTAGACTTAAATTTATGCCAAAGTATTTTAGAAGTGTCCTCAAATTGACTTTTTGATTTAATTTCAGACAAAAATTTCGAACTTTTGATGAGATCCTGTCTTCTTCGATAGTTTCTGATGAGATTTGGTCGGATCTAATGACTTGACTCAGAGCATATTCTAATGAGTATTTTCATCAAAAGTACAATTTTAGATTCTTATTTTTTAGTTTATTCTTATATTTTGTCAATTTCTGTGGCTACAAAAATGAAATTTTTCAAAATGCAAGTGTGTCCCAGAAAAATATACTAATAGTCAGTATGACTATGAACTAGAAAAAAGAGAATAGAGAAGAAAGAAATCATTTTGAAAGCAGAAACCTTTCATACAAAACAGCCATTCTCCATGGAAGGCAAAGTTCTGATCATCGAAGCAGAAGGCATTTTGCTCGGACCGACCCACGTGCTCGAGAGCTCCAAATCATCCCCGGCTTGTCTCTCTGTGATCTGAATCTTGTTCCTCCTCAAAAGCTTCGCGAAAATCAGCCCTGCGAAACCCAGAAAAACCAACCCCAGAACAAACCCGATCATCCACCACCAATTCCACAAAATCCTCTGCTTCTTCTTCCTCTTCACAGCCACCGAAAACCGCCCTTCCTCTCTCCAAAAACACGAGCCCCGAGCCCCCATTTCGCTCAGAAAACTCGTCCCATTCTCCGCAAAAGCCACGCACTTCATCGCTTTAGATCTCGGGCTCTCTTCGAGCTTCAGATCGGGAAACCGAATCGAGATCGGATTGCTCAGAGCGACTCCGGCGAGAGTTTTGGCGTCGAAGGCCGCGAATCCGACGACTCGAGCCGCCAAATCGTACCCTCGGACGGAGTATTTCCGCGAAGATCGATTTTCCGATTCGCGGAAGAAGATTAAGACGAGCCTTGCAGCGTAAGGCAAAGAGGTCGTTCTCGAAGGAATGCTTAACGGGCCGAGCTCGGCTCCGTTCTTCCACATACCGCTGCTTCGTAGCTTCAAAGCCGAGACTTCTACGCCGGAGATCGAAGCCTTGTAGATGATCCCTGTGCGAGACCCGTTCTCGAAGATCGTTTTCGACGTGAAATCTCGTAAAGAATCGGAGTTTGAGAGAGGAAAGAGGAGAATAGTTGTGAAGCAGAGGAAATAGAAGAAGCCCATGGTTTGTTTGTTGGATTGAGTCTCTCTGTTTCTTTTTACAGGAATATAGATTCTCCTTAGTTTCAGTCATGGAAAAAGCTAAAGAGACCTAAACTTTGGTCTCTTTTTTTTCTTCTTATTATATGTGCTTTATATAAAGACAAGCGTGCTAGGAAGAAATATGGTCCCATAAAGAGCCCCAAAGACCATCTTTCCTCAGAGTTCACTTTTTGTCAGAACAAAGCGAACAACAAAAGCTTGCGAAATTGTGTATGCTTTTCAATTTATTTAATCAGTGACATGTTATATTATTATTAGGCTTGAAAGTAAAAAAAAATGGAGTCTTTGTAGGTTTGGAAGTTTGCAATTTTGCTCCTTTGATGATAAATTGACTTTGCAATGATTTACTCTTAGTTAACCAATAATATATACAACGACCTACCAGATAGATTAAAACAAGAATTGAAAGAACAGAAAAGACACTAATTTTTCACCAATTTTTTAATCTCACCTTCATATATTAAATACTAAATACGAATAAAACACAAATCGCTCAAGTCAGTTGTGACCTAAACATTTCAGTATTAGGTCACAACTGACCTAATAAGCTTATATATGTAATGCAAATTTAATCTTGCAGCAAACCGTCACATTAATCAAGATTTAATGGTCATTGTTGAACCAGTTACAACGTAAGTCAGGTCCGAGACAGCACTCAACAATGACGTGGACCAATAAAAAAATACATCATTCAAGATCTTCAAGATTGACGTCGAAGAGTATAAAAGAGACTTATGAATTCAATTGTAATTAATTCAATGTGATTTTGTATTCTCTTATATACCGATATATGCTTTAGATTGGTTGTGAGAGTCATGTAGACATCCAGTGAGAGATTGCATTCTCTAAGAAATTCTTGATTTGTAACTTGTGGTTCAAGCAACTGATTGTGTGTGAGACGATTGTAAATCAAACTGCCGTATCTGGAGGATTTCGTGGGAATGTATACTTGTTAATGTTAAACCTCGTTAACAAGATTTGGTGTTTTCTCTTATTTACTTGTGATTTACGTTATTTTTGTTCATAATCCGTTTTTTCTTTTTGGTATATTGTGTTTCGAGTTTTGTGAAATTGGATGTTATGTTTCGCCTGTTAAGCTTCGCCAAAATGGATGACGAGTTTCAATCCAACATTTATCTTAATAGATAAATAGCATGCTTAAAGTGTTTCCTTTCGAAATAACATTTCATAGGTTGAAAAAAACAATTTAGCTATGTTTACAACCTAATTTTTTTTAGTAAAATGAAATTTTAAACAAATTCATAAAAATGTTACTTTGGTTTTATTAGACAAAAATTTATATATAATATATTTTCTTATTTCTCACATGGTATCAATAAGATGAGCAATCTCAGGATTTTATATCTGAATTTTTACTGTATATCCAACTAAGAAGTTGAGATGTGCTTGGATTTTAGTTTACTTAGATTCAATCGTTTAATCTTGGTAAGAAACACGGTTAATTTTGCTAAATATATTTCTAATTCTTATAACCAAACCACTCCATCACCACTGACTAAAACCAATCAATAAATTTGTGTATTTAAACGACACGTAGTTTCAAGATTTTCTGCACCAAAAAATATTCAGATTGAACCAATTTTTTTAAAAATATTTAAAAATGAATTTTAACCTCAAAATCGGACCAAAATACACTTATATTTAAAATTTTAAAAAATTATTACGATGAGATACGATAACTTTTTGTACGATAGTATACGATGCTATATTATGAGATATGATGGTTTTAAAATTTTTGAATATAAGGAGATTTTGGTCCGATTTTGAGACTAGTCTATTTTTAAATATTAAAAAAAGTGTAATCCGAATATTTTTCATATTTTTTAGTTTAGAAAATAAAATTTCATCGTTTATTATTATAACTAAAGTCTTAATCAAGACTTTTGAGAAAAAAGATAGATTGAATGAGTTTTATGGAACAAAAGCTTCCTAAAAAAAATGTGTAGATATACATGCATATAGTTTGTAATTTTATGGCCCATTTTAATATTATTTCTTATATTCTTTCTCAATGGACCTAAATATTTCATTCTATCCATACTTTTTTAAAGCCAGATATTTTAAGGCCTAATATATTTAAATTAAAAAAAGTACGAGAATACCAATTTTACGATTTAACTATTAATTTTTTTGGTAAATCCGTTAAATATTTTGAAATAATTAATAAGTTGATAGTAAACGATTGCAACAAAAAAATTAAGATGCAATAATTAATGTGGTTCGTCAGAAGATTCAAGAGGTAAAAATTAAAATGAATACATTATTTTACTATTATTTCAAAAAATAGCCATACTTTGTTATATGTATATCTTTATTTTTTAATTAATTAATTAAAAGCTCAAAAAATGATTTAAACCATGATTTTTCTCCACTTTTATTCATTCCGGTCCAAAATACTTTTATTATGATTAACTTTTTTAGCACGTACAACAACATGATCTATATTTACGGACTAAGTTAACAACTTTTTTTTTATACATATTTTGTTGTTATATCAAATATATAATATAAAAGGTAAATTTGAAATTATTAACTTTTTCTACTTATCACCTTGAGAGAGAGAGAGACTCTTATGTTATTTTATGGCAAGTATTAAATAAACTTGAAATTATTTATAAAAGAAAATAATATTTTGAAGCGAACAAATTGCGAGAATTGCATGGAATCGTGCGTTAGATAATTGTTGCTCCAAAAATTGTTGGTCTCTATTTTTAGGTTTGGGGATTTGAGATCGAGAGAGAGAGAGAGAGAGTTAGGGTTTATGCTAAACTCGATCGATCCAGACTCAACCCTCTCTGATCCGAGGCTGGCCATGGAACCCGATTCTCCGGCGGATCGGAGCTCCGATTCCAACTTCGCCTTCGCCTTCAACGACGTCAATTTCTCCGATCGCTTGCTGAAGATAGAGATCATCCCCGATTCGCTGGAGACGAAATCGGACGGAGAGGATTGCTCAACCATCGCCGATTGGGCTCGGAATCGGAAGCGGCGTAGAGAAGATAATAAGAAAGAGAACGGTAATTCTTTCGGACTTCGTGTTCCTCGTCAACGACTTTGACGCTGTAAACTTGTTTGTATTTCAATTTTGTTAAAATCATTGTGGCTAAAGCCTAGACGAATGTCGATTTTCTGACCTTAGAAGCTACGAAGCTGAGTCGGAGCTAACGAGGATATGTCAAATTAAACTTTAAAATGGAAAATGAGATGATAATGAAGTAATGGACAATGTTAGGACCGTCCTTGAGCTGTTTGAAATGAATTGCTATTGATTTATTTTTTCGAAACTGAACTGTGAGATTCTACGGCGCTTATGGTTTCCAATACTTGTCTGTGAGTTAATTTGATGTTCCATGGAGAAAATAAATTACTGGAAATATATTTCAACTTTACTTAATTGGTGTGTTTTTTATTGTGTGCCTTAGTTGTTGATGTTCTTGAGGATCATGAGGAGGAGATTGTGAGTTGTGCTTGTGATGTCCAAGATACAGATGGTCCAGATAGTGAGGAACCTGTGGCAATGGTCGAAGAGTTATTGCCATGTCCGCCTGGTATGTGTTTCTGTACTTGTCATTATCTAGAAAATAAAAACACTGGGTCTTTGGCGAACATAAACATAAGGAATTTGGAAATACCCAGCGTTTTGTAAATATGTTGTAAATAGCCAATGTGCTTAAGTGACAGTCGTTTATAGGAAATTATTGACCGGATTGCCCTTTTTTTACAGTAGTTTTGTACAGTTCGAATTTTGGTCTATATTGGTCCAATTATTGTTGTAAACATATTTGTGTGGCTATTTACTAAACATTTGCTACCATCAAAATACTATATGTTTATATGGCTAGTAACTAAAATTACCCTTAGAAAATTGTTGTGATAATAGCAAATTTCATTGTGGTGTTTGGAAGCTCCGTGGTCTAGAACTTTTGTGTTCTGTGACTTGTGTCATTATATCAATTCATATATAATTAGAATTGTGGTTTTTCTTTTCCGTTCATCGGATACTTTTGTTTTGAAATGCTCTTGGTTGTCTGAATACGAGACCAACGTGGAATCATTTCAGGTTTTGACCCTGCTCATAAAGGTGATTCTTCGTGGGTCCAGGACAGTTCAAAAGATGTTATAGTTAAAACTCTCCACATCAGTTCTCCAATTTTGGCAGCAAAAAGTCCATTTTTTTACAAGGTTTACGGTCTTCCACTTAGTGACTTCCATTCCAATTTGTTCTTTGTTAGCTGGCTAATCCTTATTCCTTTAACTTTTCATGCCTCAATAGCTGTTTTCAAATGGAATGATGGAGTCGGATCAGCGACAAGTAACTTTGCGGATTCATGCGTGTGGTAATCACTAAACATATCACAGCGCTCCTTTTTTATCCACTATACCTTTTTTGAACAATTTAACCAAGATTTCCCTGCTTTATTTAATGGAAATCAGAGGAAGCAGCTTTCATGGAACTTCTGAATTTCATGTATAGCAACACATTGTCTATAAAAACGGAGCCAGGTTTGCTAGATGTGCTAATGGCGGCTGACAAGTACGAGGTTGCATCGTGCATGAGATATTGCATCACATTATTGCGGAAATTGCCCATGACTTGTGAGACCGCACTGCTATATTTGGATCTTCCTTGTGCCTTTCTACTAGCAGATGCGGTGCAGCCTCTCACTGAAGCAGCAAAGCAGTTCCTCGCTGCTCGCTACAAAGACCTGAACAAGTAAGTTTTTTTCTTGTTTTGTTTTTCCAAATGATGTTTTCCTAAGAGGTTTTGAATTCAAGAGAGTTAAAATTTCACTTAATAAGAGTTTATGGTTTCAAGTCTCCTAGCAATATGTGCTTATGGTTCCTCAAATGTTGTGGGGTTAGACAGCGGACATATAGAGTAGACCCTAGTTTGAAAAAGAAAAAAAGTGTTTAAATTCAGCTCTCATATGTGAATTCAGGTTCCATGAAGTTTAACCCTTTAATTTGTCAAATGACATTTTTTAGGAGGTATTGAATTTGCGAGAGTTAAATTTCACCCATTAAGAGTTCATGGCTTCTAGTCTCCTAGCAATTAGTGGTTATGATCCCTTAATTGTTGTGGGGTTAGACAGCGGACATATAGACTAGACCCTAGTTTGAAAAAGAAAAAAAAAGGGTGTTCAAAATTCAGTTCTCATATGTAAGTTCAGGTTCCATGAAGTTTAACCCTTTAATTTGCCAAATAACTTTTTTTAAGAGGTATTGAATTTGCAAAGAGTTAAATTTCACCCATTGAGAGTTCATGGCTTCTAGTCTCCTAGCAATTAGTGTTTACGGTCCCTCAAATGTTGTGGGGTTAGACAGCGGACATGTAGACTAAGCCCTAGTTTAGAAAAGAAAAGGAAAAAAACGAGGGTTTCAATTCAGTTCTCAATGTAATTTCAGGTTCCATGAAGTTTAAACCTTGTTTTTCTTTTCGCCAAATGACGTTTTTTAAGCGGTATTGAATTCAAGAGACATATAGATTAAGCCCTAGCGTGAAAAAGAAAAAGAAAAAAGAGGGTTAAATTCAGGTCAAATGTAATTTTAGGTTTTCCAAGAAGTTTAAACTTTTCTTTTGCCAAGTCACGATTTCCTTTTAAGAGGTACTGGATTCAAGAGAGTTAAACTTCACCTAATAAGAGTTCATGAAGATAAGCCCTCTGTTTTAAAAATCCAATTCTCGAATGTAAATATCAGGTTCCATGAAGAGGTATTCAAACTCCCTCTCGCGGGCTTCGAGGCGATCGTGTCCAGCGACGATCTCCAAGTCGCCTCCGAGGACGCCGTCTACGACCTGATCCTGAAGTGGGTCCGAAGCCACTACCCGAAACTCGAAGACCGGCGAGAAATCCTCGGCTCGAGGCTCGGCTTCCACATCCGATTCCCTTACATGACTTGCCGAAAGCTGAAGAAAGTCCTCTTGTGCAACGACTTCGAGCCCGAGGCAGCTTCGAAGCTCGTCCTCGAAGCCCTCTTCTTCAAGGCCGAGGCTCCCTATCGCCAGAGGACGTTAGCCGCCGAGGCCAAGCGATCCTCGTTCCACCGCTTCGTCGAGAGAGCTTACAAGTACCGACCCATCAAGGTGATGGAATTCGAGCTCCCGAAACCGCAGTGCATCGTGTACTTGGACCTGAAACGGGAAGACTGCGCTTCGCTTTTCCCTTCGGGTCGGGTCTACTCTCAGGCGTTTCACCTCGGCGGGCAAGGCTTCTTCCTCTCGGCTCACTGCAACATGGACCAGCAGAGCTCGTTCCACTGCTTCGGGCTCTTCCTTGGGATGCAAGAAAAGGGCTCCGTCACCTTCGCCGTGGACTATGAGTTCGCCGCTCGGTCGAAAGGGAAAGAGGGGTTCGAGAGCAAGTACAAAGGGAACTACACCTTCACCGGAGGAAAAGCTGTCGGGTACCGGAACTTGTTCAGCTTGCCTTGGGCCGAGTTCATGTCCGAAGATAGCCCCTGCTTCATCAATGGAGTCTTGCATCTCCGAGCCGAGCTCATCATCAAGAGGTGAGATGAAGTTGAAAACCGTTTCTTTTCTCTCTGTAAAGGTGATGAACTTGAAGCATATACTATGGGAGAAAATATATGAATGGCCGTTAAATGATGGGATATTTACCAATAGCCAAAGTTTACTTGCTTGAATATCTCATCAGTCAATAGTAAACCAGAAAGTAACACTATAGATAGATAAGAGAAATTGCTCGGTCTACATTTTATTAATATTTTTCTCATAATTCACAAAAAAGAAAATCACTTTACCAATAAAACTGAGATGAAAAGATTAAACATCCTAAAAAAAAAGATTAAAATCACTATAGTAAACGGTTTGTTTTTAGTTATTTTTTAAAAGTGGAATTGAAATATAATAAAAAAAATTATTTGTAAGGATAAGTGGTGAAATCATTAGGAACTGGTGATAATTAATGGGAAGCCCGTGATCTTCTTAAGCTAAGGGATAAAATTTTGAATTTTATAAATGAATATTTAGATACTAATATCGAAATGAAATGTCAAAGTTCAGAGTTCTTGAAGCCATGTCCCAATTAATATCTATCTCCACAAATTAATTGATTCTAATTCTAACAGCTCCTGATAAATAAATTATGCTCGTATTGCAATTGCTTACAAGTTCCATCACTCTTTCAAGGTACAAGAATCCGTTGATGAATCTAAAGGTTTAGAGTTTGTTAACTCTTGAGTTGAAACTTGAAAAACACATTTTTAGTTGAATCTTTTCATTTGTATAATGTATATCTACTTACTATTTGAAGAAAATTATGATTTTTAAAAAAATAAAAAAAATTATGAACTTTAAACTCTAGGAAACAAATGTTATTTATTTATTCATCAATGACCAATTTTATCAAGTGGGATATATTGTAACACTAATCATTAGTATTTTATTTATTTATTATGAATTACAATATATACATTTGTTTCCATGCACTTACTTCCTTGTATGTTTTCTAACATAAACACAAATACAAAATTTGATGTTAATTGTGCACTATGGTTTGAGGACTTTCACGGGATAAATTTAGTGTTTTAACGTGTTATTGAAGCAGTCCTTAATTATACACAATTATTAAGTTTCATTAAGAATTTTGTATTCAAAATTAAAGAAAGACATAGTAGTCATCTCAATTATCAAGCATACGTAATGCGCTCATCGATTATTTATTAAACAATAAAAAAATGTAGGTAGTTTGTAATAGCAAAAACTTTCAGACTTTAAAACTATATTTTATTTATATTCGTTGAATTCAATTGCAATATTCAAATTGTAATAACTTTTAGAAAAAATAAGAATGCATGACTCGGTGTTCAAATTGACTATGGCATTCAAGATAAATAAACTTTATTTAATTAGTGAAATTTCACTGCATTATTACAGGGATTCCATTATTTTCTACAGCCCATAATATATGAAATGAAAAATAAAAAATAAAAAAATAAGAGAGACCACAGAAAGCTCTATCTCTTCCCATCAAAATAATAGCTTTTTTTTTCTTTTGACGTTATCAAAATAATAGCTAAATATTATTGAATTGTGCAATAAAGATAGATTATGGACAGATGAGAGAGAGAGAGAGAGAGAGAGAGAGAGAGAGAGAAAAAAAAAAAAAGGATTGATGGGACAAATTGAGTTGAAATGAAATGAACTGGTTTATTGTATTTTATTGTATTGTTTTGTTGTGTGAATAGAAGAAAGAAAGAAAGATATTTGAAAAGGCCAGTGAAGCAGTACTACTAATTTCTCATATCTCTTAACATAAAGTCAGGCTTTTTTGTGTTTGATAAGACACTGATTTCAGCAATTTGTCTCGGAATCTGATTTCATCATATTGCTTTTACGTATTTTTTCTATTATTTATTTATATTTTTTTAGATTTTGATTTATATATTTTTACTAAGTGATAAACTCCCGTTTTCTTGATTAAGTTAAGAGGAATGGCCCGAATATCACTTTATGATATACGTTATCGGTCAAAAAATAAAAAAAAAACTATAATTTTTAAGGGTGTAATAATTTTTAGTATTTTTTATTTAATTTTTAAATAAAAATAGATAATTATCGGTTAATATGAATATGGAATAAAATGTAAAAAAATTGTTTTAAGGGTATTTTAGTATTTTGAATTAATATTTTGGGAAAATATAAATTTGATGAATTTTGAGAAAATCAAGATAATTTAAGCCGATTACTCTTTTTAAGTCAATCCTAGCTAGCAATATGTTGTATATATAGTTTTCTTTATAGTACATTATTAGCATAGTTTACTATAGTAAATTATTCCATGCATTTATTCACTAATTTTACTAAGACACAAAGCTTTAACCCTTTGGCTTTCAACCACCAAAAGAAATATTAGGGCTTGGGTGAACATCCTTAGTGGAAACTCACAAGTTTGGAGATGTGTAAAAGCTTAAGCTTTCTCACCCCAAAACAAAACAAAAAAAAAGAATATATATCTGAACTAATCTTTTCTTTTCAATCTAATACCTTCAACATTTACAAATTAATCTCTTCTAATTTATTTTGATACTTCATTGAAACAAGGGTTATTTTAGTTATAATTATATAAACATGTAATACTTTAATAAAAATAACAGACTTTTGTAAACGTTTAATAAATTAATAATATTTGGATCGATATAAGCCAAAATTTATTTTTCACTTAATTGACAGCAAAGAATTAAATTAATAAATAAATCTTATTTACGGGATATTTAAAATTATTTACAAATTATCTATAGAGGATCAATGGCTGATTGAGTAACATTTTTCTTCGAAAATAGTAATTCAATCCATAATTTCATATAAATAGCTAACACGTTAACACATTAATTATTTATAATATATTTACATACCATTGATTATTTATAAATCTTTATATTTATGTTTGCTAAAAGCACAATTTCTTGTTAAAACAATTTAAAAGGGGGTTGATTACTTAGCAGTATAGCCCTATAAACATGTTGAAATTTTGAAATGTCTAACATTTGACGAAAGTTAGGTAAATGACTCAGTAAAATATTTTACCAAATTATGAAGATCATTTACAATCGAAATAATAATGGTGAAATTGTAAAGTTAGGTCGTTAATAATTGTGTTACGTAAACAATAAAGCCAGTTAACACAATTTTACCAAACGTTACACATTTCGAAATTTATATGTCAAACGTTGGGCATTTGGCTATGTAACTTATAGATGTCATCTTATATCTAAGCTTGATGTTTTCATACATACATACATATATATATAAAATATATCTCTTCATAATCGCAATTCAGAAATGAGATCACATTGATTCCACCGATATTTGGTAGAAATGTCATATAAAGTATAAACACTTGCGTCGTGGAACACTACGCAATATTCCAAAAGCAAGGCTTTGATTAGACTTTTCATCAACAAATGGATTAAAGAATTCTAGATTTGCTTTGTACTTGATCAGTTTTGGTGTTCTACACAGTGCTCATTCTGTACTTGTGACTTGTGAGCAAGTTTTAATTGTTGCTTCAAATATTATAATAAAATAAATATATTAGAGGATATAATATTATAATAATTTTTTTTAAGTGAAAAGAATATGTGTGAAAAATTTATTCCAATACAATAATCATTATAAAACACATAAATAATTAGTAAAAATAAAAATGACGTGAGATTTACACATAAAAAGAAAGCAACGTTAGTGGGATGCATACTATAACGTGTTTAGAACATATATAACATAATTCAAACTTGGTCATATTAATATATTCCTCTTTTGATTATTTTATAAATTCCGTTAGTGGCTCAGCAAAACCTAATTTATAATTATATATACTGCAGTTCTCGAAAAGTATGTCATCAATATTTGTTTCAGATTTACCAAAAATAGGAGTGTTAATAATTTGCAAATTTTTTTTAGCTCCATAGCTATTTTAAACGTTGATAATTTGGCAGTAGTCAACTTTTCGTAAATAAATGGTAAATAATCAACACAAATTATTTACAAAAGATTTGAGACGAAGTTATCTAAGAATTGAAAACGTGACTATTTTTTATAAATTCGTCTTACATTTTTTGTAAATGATTTTTGCTGACTATTACGAAACTTTGCGTATTTTTAAAATTGTCAACGTTTAACAGAGTTTAGCGGAAGCTAATTTCAGCTAACAGAGTGCTATCTAATCTCTGCTAACATTATACCAACGAATGATAAATTATAACCGTTATCACAACTAATATACTTAAAAATAATTAATCGCTTCTTCTAAATAAATTAGCGTAACACTACTAAAGTTTTTTAGGGCGACCTCGCAACTAACATCGCGGTGACATGTAGTTATCAATAATCTTTAGTGGTGCTTGAGATGAATACTTATTGGCAGCAAATAAATTTCACTAATTGTCCAATTAATTTTGGGATAATTAGTATAATTAGCATTTTAAAATATTGTAATTACAAAATGGCCTTCGTAGTTATACGTTGTAGTTTTCAACACAATATTTTTATTATACGTCTCTGAATTTTAATTGATATCTTAGTTCAAGTCTTCATTATTATGAAGTTAGAAATCTTAACCCTAATCAAATCAGAAAAACAACCACTAAGCCAACTGCATAAAAGAAAGCAACTGGCCATCTCCAACCATAAACATCAAATTTGTTGTTAAAAAATTTTCAACTCCAATCACAACACCAAATTTAACACCAAAAAACTATTCACCATTATTATATTATTACTTTTATATTTCTTTTTATTAATATATATTTTTATAAGTAGTTGGAGGTATAAAATATATATATATATTTTTTTAAAAAAATTTACCGTGTGAACAGTGTCACACCAAATATGGCGTGTCACTGTTTATAACACTAAATTTGGTGATAATTTTGCAGTGGAGTTGAAGCAAAATTAACACCAAATTTGGTGTTTTGCCATGGTGTTACTTTTGCTATATATTGTTGTACACGTGTACTAAAATGAATAATAAAACTAAACTAAAATAAAAAATAAAAATAAAAACTTTAAAGCAAGTGATGAGCATTTTTTTAGGATGTAACTCATTGGTGAAAAATGTTGCACATGGCGCCACCAAAAATGCCAAACGCTGAGAATATGAATAACTTTAATTTAATTAATCAAGTAATCTATCATACTTAATTAATTCCATTAATAATTATTAGTATATGTATAAATTACATAAATAAATTAATATATATATAGTAAGTGATGTTATATATAAGCCCACTCTTCCAATTCTCAGATCTATCCTTGACCTAGCCTAGCTATAATTGAGAGATACTACTACAATGAAAAGGAAAAAAAAACAAAAAACCCTAGAAAAATAGAGATAGAAGATGAGTTCGATTGTCTTTCCTCTCTATATATACACACATACACACACATATATATATATATAGTATACAAGTTCTCCAAACACATTTTTTTATCTGTCTCTTTCTTTCTTCATTTCTTTCTTTCTCATGAATCCTGATCTTGTATATATATATATATATATATATATATGTATATGATATTTGTATGATTGAATTGAGATATGTTTGGTAGATTTGATATCAGTAAGTAGGTAGAACATATATAAATATATATGTATATATAATATATATATAAGCATAGGAGAGAGCTTTCTTTAGTCCACTCATGGGAATCATTAGGGTTCAATTAGCTGTTGACTCATTCATCCAAATACTCCGTGAAGACCAGAAAGTCAACGCAGTAAATGAGTGAATGAAGCAGGAGACAAGTTGAATCTTTAGTTTCCTGTATTTGGACTGAAGGGAGCTCCCTTTTTAATCTCCATATATATATATATATATATATATATATATATATATATACAACCCTATTTCTGAGCTTTTCTTTTGAAGATTTAAGCGTCATATATGCATGTGATCTCAATTCTCATCTCATCTAGGGTTTTGATTTGAAATTGGAATTTTCTTCTTCTTGATTATTTTTTTTATTTTTATTTTTTGCAGGTACATATATATATAGAGAGAGAGAGAGAGTTAGGGTTTTGTGAAGATTGAGGAAGAGAAGAAAAGATCAGAGTTGAGAGAGGTCAACAAGTTCTTGGGTCTTGCTCTTATCTCACCTGCAACAAGTTCCTAGACTATAATCCATGTCTCCACCGCGGAAGTTACGAAAATACCCTTCCAGCATGGGAACTCAGCTAAACTACAGTGAGAAGTACTGGTTTGGGTTTGGGAATATGCAAAAATAAGTGCTTGTTTTATTATTTTCCAATTAATAAGTTTATGAAAAGAAAAAGGTTTGAACTTTAAAAAAAAAAAACTGAAATTAGAATTAGAAGCTGTAATATAGGGTTATATGACCTTGTAAACTTTTAGTTAAATAAAAAAAAAAAAGTCTTTATATTTTTTTTTTCTGGGTTCATTAGGTCATTAAATTTGTACTAGTGAAAAGAAACTATGTCTGATTATACCATTAGAGTTAATTACAGTTAATTTTTTTTTTCTCAATTTGAGTTTTTATCATACTATGAGATGTAATGAGAAACCTGTACGGTGTATTATGTAAATATTATTTAGTAGATCAGTGCTTATCTGATATATGTTACTGTTATATATCCATGGTTGTACAGCTTTAGTTTTAAGGACTAAAGAATTTCGTTGGAAACAAAAAAGAATTAAGTTATTTTAACATGTTTTTGTTCAAAAAATTGTTGTATCTTTTTCATTAATAATGAACCCTAAATGATGTATAGCCAAACCAAGAAAATTTCATTTTTTAGAAAAAAAAACAAACTAAATATTCGGATTAGATTTCTCAAAAAAAAAAAAAAAGATTTTTGGTTCAAATTGAGACAAAAATAATCTTATTTTAAATGTCGTATATCATTGAACATAAAACTATACTGAACAACTTTCGTATAAAATATAATATGTATGAATGAATAATGATTTTTGAATATAAAAATATTAAGTCTATTTTTTCCTATATTTTTTTAATCTTAAAAAAAATTCTCTTTAGTTATTATTGATATTAAACTGATTATTATTATTATTAAGATCAGCATAACTTGAAAGTTGAAACCAATGATGTGACATGAAACGAAAGTGCGAAATAGTGATTTTCCTCAGAAACCAAAGTGTAATAATAGTAATAATAATAGGCCTGTCACACACAAACCTGACCTAGTTCTTTCCCAAAAAACGAATCTCTGAAATAATAAAGACAAGTCTTTCAGCCAAACATGTTGTTCTCTAATCTACCACATTTTTTTTCTGTCTTTATTATCTTCCTCTTTGTTATTTTCAAACCTACTAGTTAATAATGATCATGTTTATGATATGCTAAATTTGGATATCAAAATAATTACGCTATTTTACACGCCGTTCTTTATTTAATATCAATATATATATATATATATATATTTGTAATTCAATGTATTTCATAATATTGAATCTACATAATTATTTGAGAAGATGAGAAGATAGATTAACTTGAAATGCAAGGAAGTATTATAGGAGTTACTAATTGTATTGTTTAATTGTTGAATGTTATGGATTATTTAATATATGAATACATAAACTATAGTAAACTAAAAAACTATCAGATATAGGCTTTATTTAATGGCACGATATTTTGTAACATCTTTAAGGAACATTTACGATATTCAAGTGCTCTAGTATATATTTCTTTTCTAATTATATCATTTATTTATTACATCTAATCCTTCAAGTAATATATATATATATATATATAGAGATATATTCCCAGGAGCATTTTCTCAGAATGGTTAAATATTTTGGGATTTGACGAATGGAATTTTCATAGGAAAACTTTAATAATATTAATAAACACTAAAGTTAGATTTCCCTTTATTCTCTGGGTCCTGGATGTTCCCATCCATTTGGAAAAAGTTTAATTAATTTAAGGAATTTAATTGTGTATTCTATTTCTTAATTAAAAGGCCTTGTAGATTAGCATCTCTAACGTTCAAACAAAATCTTTTTTCGATTATAATCACATATATAGGCTTTTTGTTCTATAGTAGCATATAATAAACTAGTTTTTTTATTCATAATTGAATGATTTAGAATAATTATTCACTAGATGGTTATATAATTCACTGCATGAATTATGGTACGTTATTAATAATTTTTGATATATTTTTTTAATACATAATTTCTCATTCATTTCATGATGTTTCATATTTTGATTGTCACGATGGATTTTTTAACATATTATATGATCCAGTCTTTTGAGATTCTTTTAAATATTATCGAAGATTTACTGTACCGAATTGCGACAATAACCACGATTTTTAACATGTGAAATGTTAATGTAATTTTTAATTGGAAGTATTCAAACTTGAGTATCACCATGTATAAGAGATGAAAGTTTCATTTTCATTATAATTTGTGCACAAAAGGAAAATTGAGTTTAATTTATGATTGCAAAAGTTGACAAAATTTGTCTTTCCATCTTGAATCCTAGACCTAAACATAATATAGTGGGAGATTTGAAGTGTGATTATTAGAGACAACTTCAACACTAATCATGATATAAAGAGAGTTTAATGATTTCGCCGATGTACATAGCTAGAGAAATTTTGTTTCCTAAACCAAAAAAATATGCAAAAGATTTATATAAGATTCATTTTATTAAAAATATTTGAAAATAGATTTTAGATTCAAAATATGAAAAATACCTTTATACTAAAAAAATTCAAAAATCACTATTTAATCATACGATAAAATACGATCGAATACGATAATATACGATAATTTTTTTATACGAAGAGATATAATAATATATTATAATATACGATATGATAAGATGTTATGCGAAATTTTGTGTATAAAGTCTGTTTTCAAATATTTTTATTAAAAATAGTCTAATCTAAATTTATATATACATAAATTTTTGTGGTGCCATTACTTCAAGTAATTTATGACAAATATCGTGAAGTCTATATAATGTTTTTTTTTTCTTAAAAGAGAATGGTATTGAATGTGCTTACGTTGAATACTATTCATTCTCCTAAAATATGTTATAATTTGTCTGTTTCTCGTAAATAGCATTTATCTGTAACTCAATTCCACAAACAAACAAAACAAGTGAAAATGACATTTATGTACAGCTATGATATGACGATTCGTACAAAAATAGGCTTTCTTTTCATCTGAGACATTGATAAGACGGAGCACAAGAAAAAGATAACTAGAGAGAGAGTGAGAATTATTAATTAATTAAAAAATTAAATTTCTGTTATTAAGCCGCTTACCAATTCCTTTTGTTTCGGTTTTATCTCTATAAAAACTAAAATTTAATAGTTTTGAGATTTGTTAACATTTGTACCTTAAAACAATCGTTCTATTTGTTTTGTATATCATATTTTAAGAATAATTATTGCACGTTGAAGCTCAAAACTTCACAGCATAAACATATTTTAGGAGAGACTTGAGTCAATGTTGGCAAATGTTTATACTCTTGGTCAATATGTTTGTGTTCATAATTTTTGTAATTTTTTGTTTGAACTATTAAAAATCTCCCAAAAATAAAGATAAATGAAAGTAACCAGTCAATCTCATATCATGTCACATTTATTAACACGGCGAAAATACATAAAAATTTTAAATTATTCAAATAAAAAAATCAAAATAGTCAAAAAAAATTCGTAAACAATTTATATTGTGTATTTACACAAAATTAATGTAATGTTAAGTGTATTAAAATTAGTAAACATAAATATGTTTATATACGTAAAAGACCCAAAAATTTATATATATTTATCGAAACACATTCAAACTACACTTAGTCGAAGAATTTGCGAGAACTAAGCTTTCAGAATCTTCTATAAAATCTTGTTAGTTTTCATTCAGTTTCAACGTGGGATTACTAACAAAAACTGATAAATATAGATCTTTCAATAATCTCATTTTTTACCACATTCCCGGAAATTCCTCATCGAAATGCCATCTAAGGAGGCGCTAGTAAAAAATCTCCATTACATGTGACATAGAAACAGTTACATACATAGATATACAAACTCAGAAAACTCAAAAAACATTAGAAACAGCAAACAGCACAAGACATAATAAACAAACGAAAAGAATATTCACATCAAACCGTTCTCTAAGTTGCTTTGGAGCCTCTCAGTCTCGATCTCCGACCTCCTTTGGACCTCGCTTCCATGAGCTTGGCCTTCAAAGAGCGGTTCTCCCTCGGCCCCGAACCGGGTTTCGGGCCCAGAAACTCGGGCTCGTCCGTGGATTCCGGGTCGGGCTTCGAGACGATCCACTGCCGGACTGGGCTGGGCCGGTTTCTCCACCCGAACCCGTCGTTGCTGCACGAAGCCTCTGCGTTCTCGTTATCCGGGCCCACGTGGGGCCCGCCTGCAGTCTCCGCCAGGTGGCGGTTTCTGACTCCTCCTTCGACCGTGGCCGCTCGAGCCATCTTCTCCTCGAACTTGACCTGTAATGATTGCGTGTATTGATCAATAATACGAGAGAAATTGTCCCATTTGACATTATTTACTAATGTTTTTCACGTAATTTATTAAAAATATTTTTTTATTCAATTTACCAGTACAAATTACTACTTACCCTTATAATAAATTTTGATTACATTTCAATCTCACTGCAAATAGCAAATGTAATTTTAAAAATTAAAAGAATTCTAAAAACAAACCGTACTTTTTAGTCTCTTATTTAGTCGGTGAAGTTAACTTTTATTTTTATTTATATTTTAGTCGGTTTATTAGCAGAGGATTGAGTTGTTAATTTTTTTTAACAACTTAAGCCGGGTATTTACACAAAATTAATATAACTTTGGGTATATTGAATTTGATTAACGTTTACTGGTTCAGGTGGGAAAAACAAGTTTACGTAGATTATGGAAAATATTAGTAAATGATGGTAGATTAGACAATTACTCCTAATATAATATATGGGGAAAAGATAGCTAGCTAACTTAACTAACAAATTAACTGATTAACTAACACTAAACTGAATGATTAGTGCTTTAGTAATTATAAAAAAACTCCAATTACCTGCAAGCTGCTCGATGGGGTTCGGTCCTTTCCGGGCTCGAGCTCAAAGCAGTGGGACCCGCTCCCCAACGAGTCCACGTCATCATCCTCGTCAGCGTTGCGATCCGGGTCGCGCGGAGCGCTCAGGGTTTCGTTCAGAGGAACGGATTCCATGGAGTTTCTCCGTTCCCTCGTCGGAGGTAATTTCCGGGCTTGTTTCGCTTTCGCCTGAAGGAAGGTTTCGATCTCGACTCTCAATCTGTCGAGCACCGATTCATTCTCGGATTGGATTCGCTCGTCGAGCCATGATTCCGAAACGTGGAGGATCAGCCGGGATCGGTCTCCACCGCCGCCGGGGTCGCCAGATTTCTGCCGGAGGAAATGAGCTTCTTGCTCATAGTCTTTAATTCCGGCGGCGAATTCGTCGCAGAGACCTTCTAGAAGCTTTCGTGAATCCCTCTCTCTCTCGAGCTCGTTCATTGCACCGGAGAGGCTTGACTTGGCCTCGGAAAGTTCCCGGGCGAGCTTCCGGTGGAGGCTCTCGGACCGCTTTCTGAGCCTCCTCTCGTCCTCGAGCTCGTCCCGGACCGATTGCTCTTTGCTTTTCCTCGCGGCTTTTTCCTCCGCGACCCGCTTCGCCAAGCCGTCGATCTCTCGCCGGTCTGATTGCCGATCGCGGAGCAGCTCCTTCACTTTGGCCCGGGTGTGGTCGAGCTCGTTCTTCATCGCCTTGATCAGCGACATGTTCGAGGCGTGCTGTTCCTCGAGGCTCCAGATCCTGTTCAGCACCTTTATCAGCTCCGTCGAGGTTTTCGGGTTGTACTGAGGCTCGCCGACCCTTCCCCGGAAGTCAAAAGAGCTCGTCGGAGTCATCTGAAATATTGAAAGAATCGATCGAATCAAAGGAATGATATTGAGTATGTTTCCCACCTCATTTCTCGAGAAACAACGGGAGCTATCTCTTTGCAAAATTGTGCTCAATTTTATATGTGGCAATTACACTAAGATCTCTTCTTTAGTTGGGGGAAGAATCCGCACGAATCGGAATATTTTGAGGAACATATTGAGAGAGAATTGGGTTTTTTAGCAAGGTACAAAATGTATCGTCAAAATGTTTTCAACTAATGGATTATAGCCAATTGAAACGATAATATTGACGTTTTTTTTACCTCCATCGAGCTTCCGTAGCTTGCAGGAGAAAGGGGCTGGTGAATCTGATCTCTCCTCTCTGCCGTTCGATGGCGTTGCATTAGCGATGCCACGAGATGTCTTCTCAGACTACTGGCACTGGCTGGCTGGTATTATGGCCGGAAAAGGAAAAAACAATTGAATCTTGAGTAATTGTAGATACTAGCCATATAAAGAACATAAGATTTGGAAATAGCACACATTTTGTAAATAATAGGTAAATAGCCGGTCCAATCTATTTACCCTCGTCAAATGTCGAAAATAGCCCACGTAAACAGTTATTTACAGATTAATCACAGGTAACAAATATTAAAGAATTTGATGCCACGTAAGTAGTTAGGCTATTTACAAATAATTAACAAAACGTTGACTATATCCAATCTGTGAGGTTTAAGGTGACTAATTGCCCAATTTTTTGTTGAATCTTTCTATTATGTAAATGTAGGAAAAAAAATGCTTGATTAAATTGGTGTTAATCCATGTATTGATCTCCTTGTTTCAACACTGATTCGATCCTTTAGAACTCAGAACATGTCATGAAACAATCACAAGCAAACATAACTTCCTAGCCATCGTGATCTTGCACATTTCGAAAGCTACACCAATTCCACAACTAGCCACAGAGTTTCAAGGTAAAAGGGACAGTGTTTTTACACTCATAGAGAGACTATTTCACATAACCTTATAGTCTAAGCTCTGTAAATCAACAATGAAGACACTCATTATAATCACTTGATCGCGATCTCACACCGACACCGAGACTCAACTAGGATTTGGAACTCGATATCACAATGTCACAAACAAATTTCAGAAGCTACGCCGATTACGCAACTGAACTCAAACAACGTAAAGCAACAGCGTTTTCTCACCTAAAGAGACTAAATACAATATCTCATAACCTAATAGTCCAGACTCTGTAACTTAACAATGAAGATACTCAAATTCACTTGATCATGATCACACTTACAAAGAGACTCAACTAGCATTTAGAACACAATGTCACGAACAAGAACGAAAAAACGCAAATCCCTAACCATGGTGATCCTCTACATTTCAGAAGCTACACCGATTCCGCAACTAGTAGCCACTGAGCTCAAACAAGTTTAAGCAACAGCGTTTTCACACCTAAAGAGAACGCTACCAAATTACTCGACCTAATCAACAATGAAGATACGCGAAATCACTTGATCGCGATCACACCTACACAGAGCCTCAGCTAGGATTCAAATCTCGATATCACAATGTCACGAACAAGAATAAACAATCGCGAATCTCTTCCCACGGTGATCTTGTAAATTTCAGAAGCTACTAGCCACTGAGCTCAACACAAGGTAAAGCAACATCGTTTTCACATCTAAAGAGTTCACTCAAAATGACCTAATCAGGACCACTTTGAGAGAGAGCGAGAGACAGAGACAGAGAGAGAGAGACTAGCCTCTAAAACCTTACACCACAATGTCGCTAACCATGGCGATCAAACAATAAGCTCGAACGAGGTAAAGCAATAAATCGCTTATCCTAATAGACCTAAAGCACCTCATACAGTATAAAGCAGAAAGCAGAAAGCAGAAAGCAGAAAATGACGAGATATATATATACATATATATAGATACCTGATCAGGATCAGAAGTGAGAGAGGTATTATTATCAGCGAGAAAGTGACGAGAAAGGTCAACAACGCCTTTATCTCGGTGAATCCGATGGCGGTGATCGTTCTGCGCATCGCCGCCGCCGTCGCCGAGGACGCCGTGCCTCGGCCTCACCGGAGGAGGATCGCCGTTAACCTGACGGTGGTGGTGCATCGGAAGAAGCTCCCAGAGAGACGCTCCGAGCTTTCTAGCGAGAGGAACGAAAGCAAGTCGTTGTTGCTCAGTAATTATGGAGCGAGAGTGAGAGTGAGAGGAGTGAGAAGAGAGAGAGAAAAGTGAATGCCTCACTGGAGTTGTGGGCCCACCTCTCTTCCCCACTAAAATTCCTCTCCTCAACTTTTCTCCCAGTTTTTCAGCTCCTCTTCTTTCTCTCTCCATATTCTCTCCCTCTCTCTACACTCATCAAAAAATGTGTATATATAAATTACTCGTAAAAATACGGTAATTTTTTTTTTTGTTTTGTTTTATTTACCTTATGTGACGTGACATGTTTTTACTAAACTCACGGGTGAAAATCATTGCCCGTCTTTTTTGGTCACGTTAAGAAAGTCTTTTGGACTGTATATTTTTTTTATTCCGAATAATTAAGTATTTAGTCGTTTTAAAAATTAAAAAAAAAATAGAAATAATCACGTAAATATATTGTAAATAATAAATGGATTTACTCGTTTTTTAGGTTAATGTCTGCTACTTTTGTGCATTTTAAATTTTGATTATATTGGTCCAAGTATTATTGTAAACAAATACTACATTATTTATATGATGAATAACTAAAATTACTTTTTATTTACGGGCAATTACTTTTGTTGATATTGATATAAGTAGTTAGAGACTTTTTGTTGATATTAATGTAAGTAGTTAAAAACTTTTTGTTGATATTAACGTAAGTAATTAAATTTTAATTAATTCGTTATAGGGAATAAGGAATGAGTTTTGGTCGGTACGCACGAGATTTGTTGTCTTCGATAATCATGGCGTGGACAAAGCGAATGCTTTAATTTAATTCGATATTTATTCTTGGAGTTATTTATTTGAGCGAATTCTGTTTTTATATTTAATGAAATATTAACTTTCGGCTGATCGAGAAAAAAGTGTATGAAAATATTGAATTTTATTTGGTATATTCTTAGCAGCTCAACAACAACCCACCAACAAAGACTGAAAATAATTTATTAAAGAAAATGACAAAATATTAAGGGCATTATTAGGATCATGTCGTTTTTATATACCGTTTTATTAAATGATGACGTATACGGTATATCTAGTGTATAGTAGGAAAAAATTATGTAAAATAATATTAAAATTTATGGTTGACAAAAAAAAACTATTTTTCTTATTTTCAGCAAAGTAGTTTAAGTTACATTGTCAAAAAGAGTGGAATATATTTTTTTTATACAATTAGCAGGGAAAATTAGTGGAATATTCATAAAATCAATACGAGGCCTTTCATTGAATAAAATAAACCAAACTCTACATTGAATAAACAGTAAAAGAACACAAAAATCTTTTAAAAAAATGTAAAATATATTTTAATATTCATATATAGGCCTTTCATTGAATAAAATAACCAAACTCTACATTGAGTAAACAGAAAAGAATACAAAAATCTTTAAAAAATGTAAAATATATTTTAATAGTCATATCTAGGCCTTTCATTGAATAAAATAAACCAAACTATATGTGATATGAATTAGATAGATTGTGACATTCCACAACATTTGTTTGGTCTAAAAAATTTAGACATTTCTATACCTTTTACATCAATTCTGCTTCCTCAATCTATGTAATTTTATTTTTAAGGAATTCTATGTCGTTAGAAATAAATCATTTATTGAAGTCGATAGTAACGCTTAACTAAATATAATTTTAGCGAGGTGTCCCAAAATAGTAAAGTTGTTCCAAAATACTATATCCAATCCAATACGTCAACTTTCATCTTTAATTTGAATTAAAACGTCTCTCAAGTCTTATTATATATATATATATATATATTATATATAAAAAATTAGCTATTTATCCACTTTATATATATCCAACCAGAAGCGGATGAACTGAGTCGAAGGCTTTGGGCGAAAAAAAATAAGAACTTTATCTATAGTTTAAAAATTAGAGGTTTGTGCAGAATAAAATATAAAGACTTATGTATAATTTTTAAAAAAATCGTAATTGTAATAGTTTAATGGTAATATCACATAATTTTTAATTAAGAGATCATTGGTTCAACTGTCGCTAAAAGTTATTTTTTTATTTCAAAATGGAAGACTTTACTAACGTTTTGTAAACAGTATGTCAATGTGTTTAAACGAATTGATTGTTTATATTACTCCATAATTATTTTGAATTTTGCTTACTTATCTTAAGTTAAATTGTCGCAAAAATTCCGTAAGCACATTAAACTGATTATTTAACAGTAATCTACAAAACATTAATTTTTTTCAAAATACATAAACGTTAATACCTCATAAATAAAAAATAACAAATAAAAGGTTGTGTCAGCGTTAAGACAGCATTTTGCTTGTGAGCCCAAATAAGATCTAACACATCAGAGAAAATGGGCTTCATTGCCCAATATTATAAAAGCCCATGAATCTACCATGTAAAAGGGCATTTCCACAAATGGACGTAAAAGCAACGACTTAATGTGTATATATATATATGTACAAAAAAAATTGGGTGATTAATCAATTTTAATTGCACGCATTTTAATATATTCAATGTTTTGTTAATTATTAATAAATACATAGTCTAACTTTTTACGTGACATCAAATTCTTGAATATTTGTCACGTGTAAATGACTACTTACTTGAGCTATTTTATAATGAGTGTAATAGATTGAACGGATTATTCTACAATTATTATTATTATTATATATATATATATATATATATATATTTTTTGTTAGTGATGATATTGGACTAGTTAGCATAGTATTGAGTTTAATAAGGATTGTAGTGATAATTTAGGTTATAGCATATCTTAAATAAGAAGCTTTATCTTCGAACAAAGTTATAAAATCTATGTCTTTTCGCTTTCGATTTTTGTTTGATTATGTTTTCGTAATTCATTATGCATAAATTGTTTATTGTTCAATTAGTGAAATTTTGTAATTTTAGATGGATTTAGGGAAGGCTTGAAACTTTTAGATATTATTCAAATTGAGGTTTGTGTATTTTTTCCAATAATATTTGCATTTGATAATTGGCGAAACTAAAAACAGCATATAACGCGCAAATTTAGTTTGCCTACATAGCCTGTTATAGCTTTTGTGTATGGGTAATGTTTATTTTTTAATTATTATTATTATTAGTATTATTATTATTCACGCGCGTAATTTTCATTAACGAGCAAAGTTATCGTTCAATACGAAAAAAATATAACATAAAACAAGAAAAAAAAATATTTAAGAAAAATAAGTTTATTCTTCATTTTTTTATATAATAAAGGTCAAGCAATATTTAGCCTAATTTACGTGGTGTCTAATGATCAAAATATTAGGGCCATATAAAAAATCGTCATACCATAAATAGGAGCATGTTATGTGTTTATGTTATGCGCTACAACTTCTCTCATTGGTGTGAAGAAGTGGAGATAATAGAAACGTTTCTTCCAAAGAAAATAATAATAATAAAAGAAATAAAAAAATATGACTTTTGCTAGTTATGGGATTTCACGTGGGTGCTTCATATATAGTCAGCTTGAAAATAAGAAATAAATCACGTGACTTATTTTTCCATCACATTATTCTCGGGAGTGGAGAAAAATTAGAAGAAATTCAAGAGGATTTTTTTAGAAAACAAAATGATGATTTTTTTTTAAAATTAATAAAATCTCTAGGAATTCGCAAAGTTTAGGGTTTATTAATAAGAAATTTGTTAAACATTATATTTTTTGATAGGTTGAAGCTTATAATATTATAACAATATACTAATTAATTAATAAGCTTAAATTTTCACGAATTTAAATATAATTAATATTTCGTTAGTTATTTATAAATAGTTTAACTACTTACGTTACATCAAATTATTGAATTTTTATTATTTACATTCATATTATATCTTCGTATATTTTTCGAACATAGTTAAAATTTGTCTTAAAAAATTCATAAAAACAAATATCATTGGCGGCTAAACAAATTCACAAAATATTTCACGAAGTCAACCTCATGTATATTATTGGTCAACGAAATGACTTGGCTGAACACATATCATTTTTTTCATTACTACTTCTTTTATTTGAATATCTTTTAACCTTTTAAAAATATTACTTTAGGCAGTGCATGCAAAGATGATAAAAAGTGTTTGATTATAATCCATCACACTAGTTTTAATTCTACGCCCAATAATTGATGATCTGTTGAGCTCCGAAACAAATTTAATTTTTAAGCTTTTATTTAAATAATTTAGACTTTTTCAATATAATATTTAAATAATTTAGGTCTAAAATTTATTTAAAGTTTGGATCTTTTTATTATCTAAGTTAAAGTAAAAATAGTGAGGCCTAAAACAATTGCTTTTAGGGCTTAAAAGTAAAGCCGACTTGATGTATCTAAATTTTGAAGTGGTTTCTTGACAGATAATGAATTCTACTAACATTCTTTTGGAAGTTTTTATTTAAATGTTTAACGCGTACGGATTCAATATTACTAATAGATAATTTATGTTATATATTGAATCAAGACTAATTTAAAAACAAGTTAAATATATAGATTCATGTTATTAAAAATATCTGAAAATAAATTTTAGATTAAAAATATCTTTATACTAAAAAAAACTTACATCACCATACCTTATTGTATTATCGTAAAACATCGTATTTCATTATAGATCGTACAAAAAGTTATCATATGCTATCGTACAAATATCGTATTCTATTGTATATAATCGTACCAGTGAATAGTGATTTTTGAAATTAGAGTATAAGGGCATTATTGTCCTATTTCAGTTCTAAAGTCCATTTTAGAATATTTTTAATAAGATGAGTTTAATCTTGATATTTTTCAAATTTTTAGGCCTAGAAAATAAAATTTCGTTTTAATTTAGTGTAAACAAATATTAAATATTATTTATGCACGTTTATTAAATTTAGTTTATATATTGAACTTCATTCTAGCTTCATGCATGGAACGGAAAAGCACGGAAGGAATGTACCGTGGGCTAAAATTCTGTCACGGTGTATCGCACACCCTCTGCGACTGTACACGGAAAATTCCTTCCGCGGTCATATGGAAGAGGACAAAAATTGACGGTACCATTGGTGGAAAAAAATAGTTGTTGGAATATTTTGTGCAACATCGGCCATTCAGTATTAGTGAAATATAATATCGAGTTACGAGTTCATTTTCATGATAACACTTTCTTTTAAATTTCTCACACTTACATCATTTGAATATACCATTTGTCTGATTTTTTTTATTTTTTTTCTTTTCCACAATTTTCACGGAAACCATTAAATTTAACGAAAAAAATCGTCAAACATCGAGCACCGCCAAAACTATACACGGAAGAAACTTTTCTGTCCACCACGTGCCATAAAATAAAATTTGAGCTTATTTGAGGATGATCGACGAGAGCGCGACGCCTGCGACAGAGTTCGAGACAATCTTACACCCATCTTCGGAGAGGTGAGGGAGTTTGAGCATTTTAGTATTAGACATATTTATCGTTTTTGTAATGTCGCAGCGCATAATCTTGCGTGTTATGCGGTTAACCATCACTCGTCTTCAACTTGGCTGGGTTTAGTCCCGCCTTGTTCGGAGGATGCCATTAGAGCAGCTGATGGCGAGTTGAGGTCCCGTACGGTCATCTACGGCCCTTTTTATCGAGTTAGATTGAGTTTATTTGTGTTGTGATTTCAGTTTTATTCTTATCTTTCTAACCACAATTTTCATCTATCGTACGTGAGGGTTTATATGATATTTCGTGACAGCGACTACGCTTCTTAAAAAAAATTGAAATTCTCACAAATAAAATAATATTAAATATTATATATATATATATAAATACAAAGAAAACATCATTTTTCTTCCCTAATAAAAGAAATGATAATATCTCTTTTGTTTTAACACTGTTTAATCTGACCTATGGAGCTGTGTATGGTTATTTACAAATTTATCTAATATATATTCGTTCATATAATATATACATCAATTCTATTATATTCGGTCTTTAGATTGGATAATTTATACATATCCATCAAAATAGTCACTCAGAAAAAACTATATAATCATCGAAAATTTACATATAGTTGATAAGAAAATCACTGAGTGTTGGATGAAATCTTTCAGTTTTTTTTTTCTCTTTGTTATGAGTCATAAACCACTCGTCAACGTAATATTAACCATAAATTATGAAACCCTAAACCTAATTACGTGAGCTCTTAGTATTGGTATAACCATTCTTCGGCAATCTTCTTATGCACTATCTGTGGATCATATAAAAAGTCAAGTCATGATGAGTGGTGTATATCTCTGGAGCTTAATTAAGTATGCATGAATATATATATACAAATTATTATATATTAGAATATACAGATTTGACGAATTATTAAGCATTACATGTTTATAAAAGTTTTCTGAAAAAATATGTTTGATCTTATATATAATTAAAAACAGGTCCTGATTTCCAATTTATATATAATTAAATTACGATATTGTAAAAAAAAGATCTGGGACTTTTCTAATTCTCCAAACTTGACTCCATTGTAATAACTCTTTAAATAACATATAAAGATGAGAAACTGTGGTTTATAAAATTATACATCTTCTTTTAAGTGCCTATATTTCTAGCTAGACATATAAAAAAAAAACACATAATTAGGGCAAACAAGCTCAAGATAACCTTTCAGTGGTCTTCGGTCGTTTCCATGCAAAGGTCAACGTGTGTTATTTACCGTAGTATATATATATATTTACCATAGTATACACGAGGGATTATTTATCTAGTATTTATCGTTGGATGTAGATTCGATGTAATTTTTAATCAATTTATTTAGACTATATGCGATCCTTCAAGTTTAGTATGTTTATAGTCAAACCCTTATATTTTTATTTTATGTGCTTCATGGTCTACTTGTTTAAGTTTACGTTAATATTTTGTTAATGTAAAGGTAAAACGAGCACATGCAATCATAAGAATACGTAATAACCCAAACTTGTTAGAAAAATACATACCATGATACAGACTTGCATATTTGAGATAAATATGACTCAAGTCTCATGAAATTTAAGATGGGTAATTTTAATTATCAGCCATATAAAAATGTAATATTTTGAAAATTGTCAATATTTTGTAAACATTTAATAAATAATCAGACAAATTTTTTTACAGTAATATTTGAACTAATATATCTCAAAATTCGAAATGCACAAAGCGATTGTAAACGAAAAATAATCTGATCCACAATTTCACGTAAACGACTATCACGTAAACACATTGGTTATTTAAAATATATTTGGATATATTTTTTTAAAATTGTTGAATATTTTTTTTTTTTTTTTTTATGTTTATGTTGATTAAACACCAATTTATTTTTTTGTTTTTAGAATAAATAAGGGTCTCTTAGCTAAATATCCAAAGACAGATTTACCAAGTTCAATATACCAAATGTTATGTTAATTTTGCATAAATACCCATTGAATTTTTTTACGAAAATTTCTGGACTATTTTCGCCTACAGTTGTCGCTCAAACGTAAATAAACGAAATAATCTTGTAAAATTTTCAAATCGAAAGAAAAATATTGAGAAACTATTTATGTTGACGGTTGAAGAGTATTTTTGACTCAATAATCTTTTAAATAATTTCAATTAAATATTTATACAAAATTAACGAAACGTCGAGTATAATGAAATTTATAAATGTAAATATGAGTAATCAGCTAATTTTTGAATAAATAATGGTGTAATGTTACCGGACACAAAGTATACACATCATAGACCATATAATGTGTCACTAAAAGTAGTAACTATTCATAGCTTAATTATGCCCGACAAAATCATATATACCTGGGAGAGCAATATATTATAAAGCCAACGTCTATTTCTTTCAACCTTTCTTTGCACCAAATATTCAACTTGACTTCGTCGCTCATATTTTCATCCACACATATTTTGGTCACTCCCGTTATTGTTGTTATTATAAAAAAAATAATCATTTTTAATTTTTCTGGGCTCTCCTGATATGAACACATCAGAATATGAGGCCAGAACTTGATGCACTTATTCATGTACCTAGATATTAGCATAGTAACACTACTTATTTATTTGAAAACACAAATGAACTGTTTCTATAATGTCTTAAAACAAGTTTAAGATATCGTGAACAACACATATACATTCACAACAGTTAAGTAAAAATAGTGAGGGCTAAAATAATTTTTTGATGGCCTAGAAGTACCGACTTTGTGTATCTAAATTTTGAAGTGGTTTCTCGACAGATAATGAATTCTACTAACAACTTTTTTTTGGAAGTTTTTATTTAAATGTTTAACGCGTACGGATTCAATATTACTAATAGATCATTTATGTTATATATTGAATCAAGACTAATAAAAAACAAGTTAAATATATAGATTCATGTTATTAAAAATATCTGAAAATAAATTTTAAGTTAAAAGTATCTTTATACTAAAAAAAATTATATCATCGTACCTTATTATATTATCGTATTTTATCGTAAAATATCGTATTTCATTTCCGATCGTACAAAAAGTTATCATACGCTAGCGTACAAATATCGTATATAATCGTACGAGTGAATAGTGATTTTTGAAATTAGAGTAAAAGGGTATTTTTTTTTCCTATTTCAGTTCTAAGGCCATCTCCAAGGGGCCGGTAAAACACAAAATTTGGTGCAATTCTTGCTCAAACCCCACTGCAAAAGTAGCACCAAATTTGGTGTTATGAACAGTGTCACGCCATATTTAGCGTGTCACTGTTCACACGGCAAATTTTTTTTAAAAAAAAAATCATTTTATACTTATGAATACTTTAAAATATATATATTAATAAAAAATATATATATAAGTAATAATATAATAATGATGAATAGTTTTTTGGTGTTATGATTGGAGATGAAAAAACTTTAACATCAAATTTGGTGCTAAAAAAACACCAAATTTGTTGTTTATGGTTGGAGATGGCCTAAAGTCCATTTTAAGATATTTTTAATAAAATGAATTTAATCTTGATATTTTTCAGATTTTTGAGCCTAAAAAATAAAATTGCACTTTTAATTTAGTGTAAACAAATATTAAATATTATTTATGCACGTTTATTAAATTTAGTTTATATATATTAAACTTCATCCTAGCTCTTCATGCATGGAACGAAAAAGCTCGGAAGGAACGTACCGTGGACTAAAATTCTGTCAGCCACGGTACACGGAAATTTCCTACCACGGTCATATGGAAGACGACAAAAATTGACGAAAAAAATTTCATAGTCCTGAGTGTAATGTGTCAGTAACAGTAGTAACTATTCATAGCTTTAATTATGCCCGACAAAATCATATATAATTGGGAGAGCAATATATTATTAAGCCAAAACCTTTCTTTGCACCAAATATTCAGCTTGACTTCGTCGCTCATATTTTCATCCACACATATTTTGGTCACTCCCGTTATTGTTGTTATTATAAAATCTTTTTTTTTATCATTTTTACTTTTTCTGGGCTCTCCTAATATGAAGTATGAACACATCAGAATATGAGGCCCAGATATTAGCATAGTAACACTACTATATATATATATATATAAAAAAGCTATCACTATTTTTAGTTATTTATTTGGAAACACAAATGAAAACAAATGAACTCTTGGCAAGTTACGTACATTCACAGCAGTTAAGTAAAGAGACGCGTAATCCAGTTCGGCAACTGTCTACATTTGTGAGTATATTCAATCTCGATGAAGAATATATTATTAATATGGAGAAGCAAATGTACAAGAATTTACAAGCAAATTAACCAATTTCTAAACTTCACTTTTTTTTTCCAAATTATCATTGGACCTAATACTCTCCCTAAATAGCCTCACTCACTTTTCACTTATACACTCACGGTATCAAACTTGATGTCTGTAATAAAAGAAGAAACATAATGAATACACTTACATTTGAGCTTTCCTTCAAAAAATTAATCTTAACAATGGGCGCTTTTAGAGTTGTTTAGTCTTTTGGGTATTTCAGGGCAAATACAAAAGTGCATTCAACTCTAGAATAGTAAAACGCAGAGTTTCAATACTTTCAAGAAAAGAGAGACAATCTTTTTACGCAGAGGATGCAAGAGCAAAAAGCATGCGCATAGTAAACATTAAATGGGATGCTTTTTGTCAGACGAGTACGTCTCAGTACAGAGAGATGTCTCAGGCACGAGGCTAGAAGCAAACAGGTCAATACACACTAACATTATTAAAATTAATTTTTTCCCAAAATAACAGTATTAAAGACTAAAATATCACTGAAACAATTTTTTTACATTTTATTATATAATCATATTAACCGGTTAAAAGGTAAAAACTGTTCTACCCGTACGAATTTTAATTTTTTATTTGTTTTTTAATTTTTTTTAATTTTTTTTTACCGATAATGTAGTGTAAGACATTTGTGTTAATCTTTTTAAAAAAGTATTTCATTTTTTCACGTAAAATTTACTTAGATTTTGTGTGAATTTTAAGAAAATTAACAATAAATCACTTCCCACGACTCTTATATATATATATATATATATATATATATATATATATATATATATTCGTGCTGTGTTTTGATTTTGCTTGTCTACAAAATATTTGTCAACTAAAGTACTGTATATCCATAAATATTTTTTCCTTATCAAGTATCAAATGAGAGAAAATATATAATAATTCAGTGAACCTACATAGTTTCCGAGTTTGTAATGATTTATTTATATATATACATAAAAAAATTTTTAATTCTTTAGTAGCAATGATAAATGTATGCGACTATTTTGAAAGTTCCATTTGTTTTGCCTTATCATTACGACCGACATATATACAGTAGTTTCCATTTTGCTATCTATCACAACCTTGCAATTCTTTTCAATATTATTTTGTAACCCTAATTAGATAAATATACTGATAACATTTTATGCTCAATATTGCTTTACTTGTGACTTATTTTAATTCTGATGTAGGTTCCCACATATTAAAGTCGGTATATATATATATATATAGTTCTTTCTCTAGTTTTATTTCTTGGCAGGGTTTGATTTGATTTAAGTGTATATATATATAATATTTATATATTATATATATGCGCACAAACACGATATATCTGGACCAGGTGTAATCTCACGTTCAAAGTTATGTCTGGAAAAAGGTCAATAATAATTTCTAAACTGTGCAGATTTGTCTACATATACGCCTAGTGGATGATAGTTTTTTTTTTAAATAATAATCTAATAAATATAAAAAAGAATTAATAATAAAATTTGGGCTCTCATATCCAAAACTTATCGAAGAAGAATCTCATCGACTTCATACTCCGGCGGCGGTCTCTGGAATCCGTCAGTAAGCAAAAGTAGAGGTTTATATCTCCATTCGTGGCTCGCAAGATATCTGTTCAAAAGCTGCTCTATATTTCCTCTGCGCCGTGTGAATGGATGTCCCTCGAAACTTAAGCCGTGAATGTCGCAATGCAAAATCATCTCATGAAAATTGTGAGATTTTCAATTAAAAAGATTGAAATACAAAGTCGTTTTAATTTATAAGGAGAAAAACAATTTCATCAAAGTCAATCCTATTACTGAAATTGAAATGTATTTGAAACGAGAGTATTTAATAGTAATTTATAAGAGTGTATTTATAAGGAAAAAAAATCTGAATCATTATATCTTGAACAAAAATTATCAACAATCCGATGGACTAGATTTATTTATATAAAAATTAACAATTTCAACAGGTCGAAGAGAATTAATGAACATCTTAAGTATTATCTTCTCTTCTCTTGATTATATAGGAAGAGAATTATCTTTTATCAAATAAAAAATAAGATGATTTTTTCTTTCCCTAAAAGAAAAATAATCTAAGAAAAAGTTTCTCCACATTTCTCTTTTCAATGCCCATATTATGAAAAGACTCTTCTCTTAATATAAATCTTACATATTACGAAAAAAATACTAGTAAATATAAAACAATATTATGGTATTTATATCTTGTATAGTACTTTTAATCACTTCTTTTTAACCTATATAAGTCATTTAAAATTGTTTTTAAACCTAATTTCTTTTAATAAGTTATTAAAGCTATGGATAAAAAATTGTATTTTATTATTACACATCATCTTAACAACATTATTTTAGCCACCTCTACTAGATATTTAGCTTCCCTACGTGACTAAATTGATCATTTTATATCACAAAAAATTATAGCAGAATAAATTAGCATTAACAAATTGTAAATATAATTAGACTCTAAAACATAGTTTAATATGTTGAGAGCGTACGAAAAATACCACATCATCACAATCATTATGTAGTTAAAAATACCTCAAAGTTATTCTTAAAATTTATACTATAATATTATTTTACTCTTTTCTAATTTTTAATCATTTTCCCCTTCACTTAATAAATACAGATTCCATCTATAGCTCCCATATTTAATGAAACATTCAAGTTAATGTATAAGACTTTTAATTCTCATTTTATATATTTAAAAAACAACAGTATTGTATAGGACTATTAATATTTTTTTATGAACAATCATTAAATATGCAATATTAAGAAATTATTTATTTAAACATAATTCCGTCCGAAAATAATACTCTTACCACCCAAAATAATTTCCGACTAAGTAATGATTTCATGATAATTTATTTTTTGAAGTGGTACAATGATGTGTCATGTTTGTAAATAAATAAATATATAAGATGCGTATATCTTCGTTGAAGCACTTGAAGATACTCGCATATTCTTCCGCATTATATTTGGATATTCAAAATAAATAAATAAATGTCATAGGAATCCTGATTGATGATTTGTGCATTGTAGTGAATACAGTGTACACAAATAATTGAGGCACTTGACTTGGTATTATAATATATGTAAAGACACTAAATATATAGTTACAAACTAACACAATCATGTATTAATAAATCATGTATTAAGAAAATAGTAAAATTACATAAGTCATGTTGTCACGCGTCATATGAACTAGTCGACATAATTGTACACATTTTAGAAATGATTTATGTTTTGTAAAATTATCGTAAATAATTAATGCGTTTACGCGACAATATAATTTATAAATTTCATTATTTTTAATCCCTTTTCAAATTTTTTTTTCGTTTTACTGCTAATACATTATTAAACAAAAACCAGCTTACAAAATTTTATATTTAATTTTTATCTTTGGACGAAAACGGTTTTGAGCTAAATGATCAGTGCAATATTGTAAAATAAATAATCGGACATTTACAAAAAATTTACTAAACGTTGACTACTTTAAAAAACGCTTATGCTTATTGCTATTAACGACATTAATCAATTACAAAACTAACTTTGGTCAATTAGCTAATATATTATTAAACCAAATCATCGTATAATTAACAAAACAAATAATATATATGAGCTTAATAACGAAATAATGATATCCCTTATTAACCACATATTTATTTCAACCAAGATAATTTTGTATATTGAATATGACACATCCTTATCCTAATTAATAGTGTTTAAGACTTTTAGTACAGTGACGAGTATTTTTTGTTTACCTAAATAGTTATTATAGAATCAATGCATATTATATATGTTTGGATATGGTACGGTGTAACATATTAAAAGATTGAACACGTAATGATAATGAATCAAGGTAGTTTAATATAAATAACTAAACAAATAGATACTTATTACTTTATTAGCATTACGCTCTTGCTGACGAACTATCAAGTAATATTTTATATATGATGTTCTTGGATTAATTATTAATTTATAATATTTTTGGTCTTAATTATAATTTATAGGGTGGGGAAGTCTAAAATCGGATCAAATTACTGATTTAGACAATCCAAAAATTAACAATTTAAATTTCATTTGGTTCGCCCTATGTTTGAATTTACAAATTGTTTAATTTAATCTAATTTTTTACACTTACAGTATAAATCGAACTAAATCGATTAATATGTTAAAAAAGATTTGTCAATATTATTGTAATATATAGTTGAGTAGAAAAAAAAAAATTATAACATTCAACTTTTAAAATATCATTGCGTGTATGAAAACGATAACGTCGATTACCGAAATCTTATTAAGCTTCGCATATGAAAATTATATATGAAATATTACCATCATATACGCTAAGTAAATTCATGAGTAGTTTATCTAGTCATTATTAATAAATTATAATATGGAAAAATCTACGTGAAGTTAATGTGTTAATGTCTCAATTAATGCGATAATACAAAATCTATTAGCTTTACTATAATTTGCAAGAGAGAGACACATTTGCTTAATTATTGGATAAAAAGAATCAATTACTTATGTAATTTGTCTTTTTTTTAATATAAGCTGTTTCTCTTTACTTTGATTTGAAATTATCTTTATCAAAATAACTTTATATAAGTTGTATGTATCTTGGAATGTTAACATGCATTATTATAACGTCTATTTCATGAGATGTCTTTTAAAAAAATGTATATATAAAGTATCATATTAATTTATAGGCTATATTGTCAAAACAAATGACGTTGTAGAGACACATAGACCATGAAATCAAAAGTCAAACATATAACTTGTTATTTATTTATAAATTAGATAGCTTGTTATTTATAAAGTGATATATATATCTCGAATTTACAAGGGTTCTAGATTATAGAAGTTTAGTGTGGATTGAAACTTCTAATTTATATATTCTAAGAATTTTAGCTAAGATTTAATTGTATTATCTGTTAGGAGAATATAAGTACAATTCTAATTAGAGGATAAGAAGGCACCAATAATTAAAAGGGTATGTAATTTTTATGCAAATTTTGTGAATATTGAACTTTTCATTCCAAGTATTTTTGTCATATTAATTAGCGCATTATTTTGAAGCGATATATTGGCCTTTTTCGAGAAAAAATAAAATAAAATAATTTATTATAATTTAAAAAGGATCAATAAACTAAAGAAAATTCAATTTTGATTACGTCTTGAATTGATATCATATTATTTTAGTGAAAATTATCAAAATAGTCGAACAAAAACATTTTAAAAAAAGGTTAAGAAATTAAAATGCCACAATTAATCACAAACTTAAAACACTTGTTTATTATGCACAACTAATAACACAATTATAGTTAATGAAGTTATATGTGTACTTATGATTAAAAAGGTAACAATTAAAATATTTGGAAGCCTTGCAAAGCTATACCTCGTACTTAATTTTTTGAAGAAAGCAAAAAAAAAAAAAAATTTAACAGCTCATCATAGCACTAATAATATAATAGAAAACAATAATTAAATAGTATGCTTGTGAGTTGTGTGACACACGAACGCAAGCATATACGTGTTATAGTAACTTGACAATAAATATATCACATGATCAAAGCCAGCAAAATTATTAAATGTAAAAAAAAAAAATTGCTTAGTCACAAAACCAAATTTAAGTATCTAGCTACTAAACCTCGTCTATCTTCATTCCCCGGAAAGAGTCTCCTCTTAATATAATACTAGTTATAATTTATAAATGATTAAATAATCTATTATTGGTCGGCAATTCATATTTATATATATGATTTAAATTCCTATTAAGCATATCTTCTTTGATGTTGTATCCAATAAGACAATTAAAAAGTATTGTTGTAGGTTCGGTAACATAATCTTATGATTTTTTTTTTATTGAAAAAGAATCAAATAATTTTGAGTTAGAAAGAATTGACATTTTCTTTTAAATCTACCTAAAGAAATACACGATTAATTAGTTTATGTCTCGGGTTTAACTATAGTCGTTTATAAATAATTTTGAGATAAATTTTGTGCGATGTTAATACAATCTTCGGACAAAACAATATTATTTTCGGTTAGAAAATGAAAATAATAAAAATTAACGACACGGTGCACTATCTTTTGTAAAATGAGATAAAAAAAATTACAACTAACCATTTTTAGTTGGACGCAACAAACTCATAAAAGTCGACTCATTTTTTGAATTGGGATAAATTTGATCATTTCGATGCATTCACTCGCAAGCTAACTCTCGTAGTAAGGTACGTGATCAATTTCAATAATTCAAATATCATAACCGATTTGAAGACTAAATAAAATGTTTATTTTTGACTGATTTTTGCAATTTCAGACGTCTTTTGATAAGTTTCCGATCACGTCAAAAATTGAAGTTCCTAAACTGCGCCTTCGACTATAAACAATAATTATTGAATATTATTATCAGAGATTAGAAGTTGTATCGTTCAAACGACAAATTCGATAGAATCTCAAAACTATTCATACATTCGCAATTTCTTTTTAGTTTTCAGCTTAACAGTTTCGTAAATGAATACAATATCATTAGAAATTCCGAGGCTCACTCAAAAACGTTTGAATAAATCGTTTCATCATAAACTAATCGATATTATTTTAGTTTGATTTTTCATGTCAACCGTCTTTAAAAAAATTTAAAATATTAAATTATAACAATTAAACATTTTTTGTTCACTCTCCGCCCTATTTTCTTATATTGAATTACATGATCAATAAAGGTCGTAGTATATTCATCTTATATAAAATCAGCCATATTTATCTTAATATGAAAATAGACATTATTATCAAACGAATAATATATAATATACCAGGCCGTTAAGCTGTTGTCAATTTCCAATATGTCAACATACAAATATTTACATTTTGACGTACAATTAGAGTATATGAACCGCGCATATACATATACATATATACACAAATATATATTACATTAATTAATTCATAAGAAGAATATTAATGAATAAGATATGAATAAGTCTCAGCGGCTAAGGTTTCAGAAAAAAAAACTGAGCATGTCACTAATAAATACAATGTATTTGATTTATTTATATTAAATTTTCTAATTATTTTATTGTAATTTCTGATAGCTTAAGAGGGGAATATTGGTCTAACTTGTACGTCCATGAATTACTTATTTTTCTAGATAATGTTGTAAATTACTATACCTACGTAAGTTTGATATTAAAAATATGAAATTAAAGACGTGCCTGTGACACACATTATATTTAAAACCCTAGATAAAGATTCTTATATATATTCGATGGATTCAAATAATACGAATCTGGATCTAATTAATGTAAGAGTATTCCATTTGGTGATCATGGTTCATGAGTGTAAGCGAAATCAAATACAATATTTTATACTTTTCAAAGAGAAGAACAAATACAAATACTTTGTCATCCAAATTAATGGTAGTAATAACAAAAGCCAACTTGAGAAGAAAGCACGGATTTCATGCAATTATTATTATTTATTATTAATATAATTTATTTTATAAGCATCTTTCAAAGTATCTTCCATGTTAAATTACCAATGGTTAGCTGATTTTTTATTTATGGTAACATGCATTTTTATTTGTTGCCGAAAATATAACATATATGTTGACTATACTATACTTTCTAAGTTATAATTTTTTAATAAACCGAAAGATATTAGTATAATATATATTAAACATCAACAAATTATAAATTATTCAACACTTCATATGTTTATTTCACCAGCTGGATATATAATTTAAAAAAAAAAAAAAAAGACAGCACGGATTTCCTGCAACGCTTTTTTGTTATTATTTTTCTACCACAAATTAATAGTAATTAAGGGAAATAAATGCCAATTTGATCCTTTTGAGTTTGACCATGTAAAAGTAAGCGGTATGAATATTCCATTCTATTGAATTTTATGCATGTATACCAAAAGTCAAAAATACCCTCTAAGTCTTCCAATAGTGACACGTGTCCCTTAGTTTGAGATTCAAGTTTCAAGCCCTCTAGTTGAAGTGACACGTATTAGACAAAAGTTTCCGTTTTTTATAATTAATAATTTTTTATGTAACATTTTAAATTGATAAAATAGATTCAGATTCTCATACACATATTATATATAATATATATATTGCAAGCAAGGTCGATTAATAGTGAATTCCCAATAATATCACAATGGGGTTTAAAAAAGCTATATGTTGACATTTCAATTTCATGGCAATCATAAGGTAGCTAATGTCACACTTCAATAATAGATTTGATAATGAAAAAAAAATAAAAACTAGTATTTACTTACAAAATACTAGCTCTTCGTGAGCTTGAAAGAACCAAAAAGTAAAACAGGAAAAATGAAGTCCACATATATTTTTAATTAAGATTCAATGCAATAATATATGATTTTGATTAATCACCTTAGTTACACTGTTTTATATCATATGGTTGGATTTCATGGGCCAATATCCAAATTTTATTTATTTGCTATCGTATCTTCAACATTTTTGTTTTGCTTTGTTACTTTTTTTTTGTTCTTATAATCATGACTTTGAAGACGATTTAAATGTTCATGAATAATTTATTCGTGTAAATCCAAAAATAACATAAAAGTCGAAAATAAAGTATATGAAAATTAGATACTCAGTGGAATTTATTTTTAATCCAATAGATGCTTAGCTATTTTGGTTTTTGTTAAAATATTGTTCTAGCTACTTTTTTAATTTTCTAGTTTATCAAAATTTAGAGCTTTTTTTTGTCAATAGTTACATAAAATGTTATGATTTTATAATTAAAAATCTCAAAACTATTATTGGTTTTTTGTAGTCTTCGTGTACGTACTCTCAAGGATAAGGTTAGAAAACCTTTTATTTTATTCGGAAAATTTTTCAAGATAGATATTTTCAAGATAAATATATTATAACATGGTTTTGTTTTCTAGAATTAGTGATCAAATAGTCTTCAATGACTCAATTTACACGATTCTTTATATTTCTTTTTCATTTATTGGACACGATTCTTTTGGATAACGAGTTGACTAATCTCATAATATAGACTAGCAAATATTAAGCACCAAGTCTACAAAAATTACAAATTTAAATTGATTCAAATATTAGGTATAGAACTTTTCTCAATTTAAAAATACTTGAATGTTTTCAACTATTAATAAAATTTAATATCAAAAAATTATCTTTATACTCATGTATGTTTATGTTTACCAATTTCAATATACTAAACGTGATGTTAATTTTGTGTAAACACCCACTGTAAGTTTACGAAAATATTATAACTATTTTGTGTAAATAATTTATTCAAATAAAAACCGTCAAAAATAGTCCAAAATTTTTCGTTAACAACTTATACCGGATATTTAATGTAGTAGTTTACCAATTTTGAATTACTACAATAAAGTTAAACAAGTACTATGAGTACTTATTGGTCTCCCTTCAAATTCTTGATGTAGACAAAAATTTGGTGAAAATTTATAATACTAGTCAAAATAGAAAGATTATTTGCATTCGAGGTCAAAATTGAATGTCGCATGAAGGCGAGGAGTTTGCAGTTGTAGCGCCTGTTTTTTATTATTCATTTTAAAAAAAGTACCTCAATATATTATTATTACAAATATGCCATAACTCCCAATAGACATCTATTATTAGACGAGTATAATTATCACACTCAATTTTTGAGCAACTCTCTAAACATACTCATCGAATTTAAATGATGAATATAAATACTCTGTAGTCATTTTTTCTGAAAAAAAGTCGATCGAGTGTTATCAACACAAAACTCGAACTGTCGAACCCGGCAGACAAATTCATACATAACACGGCTTATTATTGTATGAAACACCGTAAACACAACAAACAAACTCTAAAAAATAAAATCACGTTCGCCCCATTTTATAGTAGTCATCACTAAGCGAAAATAATGAATTGATTAACAAAAGTCTTGAGCAATACTAATAATATTATCAGATGCGAGACCTGTTAGTGAGATAACACTAGATTTAATTGATACAACTCTTTTTTTTTCCGGTCCTCTCAATTCAATTTTATCGCATTTGACAGTTTTATTTGTCTTAGTTCGTGAGTAAAAATTTCTTCGTAATAGTTTAAAGTTAATATATTTACCATACAAATGATTTAGAATATTAATATGATATAGCTTATCCATCATGTATAGTAGTTCAAAGTTAATATATTTACCATATAATTTATTTAGAGTATCAACATGATATATCTTATCCAATATGTAGGCTCTTAGTACTACTACTATATACTATGAATCAAATAACATCCATTAAACTTCATGCGAAAAGGAAAACTTATTTTACGCAACGAGTGAATTTGACAACTTTTCACTGAAAAATTAAATTAAACTACTATATATAATATATATTTAATGCACGGGTTTCAGATTGTCTAATAATACATTATACACGTACTCACGGGGTTCACAAACTCCTATCTAAATTAAATCTTAATACAATACTCCCTTTAAAAAAGAAAAATTGCTCTAATTAATTAAAGATAACGTTGAAGTTGCTATTTAGCCAATTTTTTTCATTTATTTAATGTATATCTATTTTTGATGAGATTTCATTATTTGGTTATTATAAACTGTCTTTTTTTTATACTAAATTATTTTAGTTAATTGTTATTAACCAATTTTTTTTTTAAATGTTGGTTATATAAGAAATAATATGTTTCTAAACAATATTTTACTACTTATTCCTTATATAAATAAATAAATAAAAAAGATACAACTCTAATTCTAATTGTATCATCATTTTATTTTAAATGTTGGTTATATAACAAATAATACGTTTCTAAACAATATTTTACTACTTATTCCTTATATAAATAAATAAAAAGAAAAAAAAGATACAACTCTAATTCTAATTGTATCATCATTTATAATCTCATCATCTTAATGCGTGGCTCCTCATCAACCCTATTGTCATAATTACCAGAAACACCCCGCACTAGAACGAAGAAGCCAGGGTCAAAACAGGAATTTCAACGCTTTCGCGGTTCACTACCTCCATTTTTTTTCTGCTTATAAATAGGCATTTTTCGCAAACGAACCGACTCGTCAATCAAATACACCTCATCACTTTCTTTCTCTCACGAAAAGAGAAAGGAAAAGGAAACTCAGTTTCTCACTATCCAATTCTCAAAAACACGCCATTGTTAGGGATTTCAATTTTCACCAGATTATACGTAATTACATTTAATAATAAATAATAATAATAATATAAAAATATCTGAAAATCGATCGGAGTATATCATCGTCGCCGGAATTTCTCTCTCTATCTCCCGGATTGCTCGTCGTCGATCGATCAGGTATTCATTCGTTTCTTATTATTATTAATAATAATAATAATAATTTCAGCGAATCGGAAATGAAAAAAAAGAAAAGAAATAATAGGAGTGCAATGATTTACAGTTCCGATGGAGCTAAAACAGATTTCGACGACCTTTTCTTTCGTTTCTGTTTTCTTAATATTACGCTTGAGTATGTTATTATGATTACATTTGATTATATATTTTATCTGAGGCAAGATCTGTAAATTGCGTGATTGACTAAGGGTATTAGTGTCATTTCAGCTCATTACTACTTAATTACATGCACATCCTCAAAGACTAATCGTACTCTTAAGAATTTTTATTTTCACTATATATGTTTTTTTCATCACAATATATATATATATATATTTATTTATTTAGGATACAGTTTTACAAACTATATTTTGTTGAAAAATCTCCAGCTAATGGTGATCTTCAGTCACGTTTATGTATCTCTTATATATATATATAGATAAAGATATTGAGTCGTGTTTGTCATGTAATTTAGTTGGGTGTTTTCTGCAAAAAAATAAAATAAAAATAAGGTTTGGAAAAAGTCATAATACTTACTTACTGAAAGCACATGTTTGAATATATATGTAGTTCATTGTGTACACAACTCTTGGAACGGTATATTATTATTATTATTATTAATATTATTATTATTATTATTATTATTATTATTATTATTATTCTATAATTAATATATTAATCATTTCCAAAGATATTGGATTTTAATAATTTGATCTTTTAGGATTTTTTTTTTGGAATCCATATATTTTTGTGGAAAATTATGATTGGGATATCTTTAATTTGGCCACGTCGGAAAGTTTCCATCTTTGGACTTTTCTTTAGTATTATATAACAATATTTTAATCCTAATTAAAAAAAATGATTTAATTTTTAATCTGTTGAGTAACCTTAATAACAAGTAATTTTATAATCGTTGTCAATTTTCTAGTGCTTTATAGCAATTTTGGACCTTTTCCAAATACGTACGTCTTAAAAAATAACACGCACTATTCCCATGTTTTATTTTATAAGTTAGGTTATAATATATTTTTTCCCATATTAGTAATAGAATTCAAAACAAAAAAAAATATCAAGCTGGAATATTGGGATAATTCTTGTTAACAATATTTCTTTTTTTCCTATAGATTGGTGGTCCATTATTGCTATAATATGCTTTGAGGTCTTTTTCTGTAAATATTATTAATACAGAAGCTGTATTCGAGGTCTAGGAATAACCCATATTAGGGTATTTGATTGTGATATATATATATATATATATATATATATATATATTTAGGAAATTTTGATTGTGATATGTACGATAATATATAATAAACATGTCACTACCATTTTGAATATAGCCATAGTTTTGTCCCATTTTAATTTCTGTCACTCAAATTAAATGATTTATTTAACTTTAATGAAATTAATTCTTTACTTAACTTTAATTAAATAATTCTTTACTTAACTTTGATCTTTGAGTTTTTACTTCTTCAAATAATTTTCGTACGTTAACTTGATGAAAATTTAAAAAGTAAAATAAGGACTTTTAATTTTTTTTTTTTTTTTTTTTTATAGTTAAAATTATTCTCCGTAGAAATCGTTAAGCAACCAATTATTCAGTTAAGGTTTGGAGAGAGTATTATTAGCCACGTGTCTTTGCACATGAGATCATATATATAAATATAGCAGTGCATATTTTTAGGTCCCTAAGACTTTTTTTTTTGTGATCTCATGATCAACGTTCATATTCTGAATTATATATAAAATAAAAAAAGGCTTCGAACAATTCCTTTAATTCCCTCTCGTCTCAGAAGTTCAAACTGTGGCTATAGCGAGAGGTTTGTTTCGTTTTTTTATTTTATTTTATTTTATATATATTTGAGATGTTTGTGTTCTTAGAAAACATGCATAGAACTCTTTTCCTTTCCCAGTTTGAGATTTAGAAAAGTTTGATTTGAAGTTTTGGAAGAGATAATCTTTTTAGAAAAATAATAAATGTCGTTTTCTATATTTTCTGTGATTTTTTTTGGCGTTTTGTTAAGAAGAGATCCAAGTTTGAGAGTGACAGGTGGATAAAAACGACTTGTCGTTTTACAAAGATAGTGACAATTGCATGTCGTTTTTCGTAGGTTTCATTTTTTTTTATTCCATTTCTTGTTTTTTTAGTATTTGCTTCTTCAAACCGTTTGACTATTTCTTGTGATATCGTTTCTGAGATTTTTTGTTATAAGATCTGTATTTTCGCACTTTAACGTGTTTTCACGATTAGTATATTAATATTTTATATGATTATTACAAATAAGATTTTAATAAAATCGATATTATTGTATGCTTTTTATTGAAACTGAACTTTTTACATAATAAGTTTTACATCCGTTCGTAAATTATAAACCCTCATTTTCTCAAAAAATTTGTAACCTTGAATACCACAAAAAACTTAGTCACATATTGAATCGTGTACGATATCGTGAAAGTCATATTTAATATTATAAAAAAATAAAAATTCACATATACGTAGCGCCATGTTTGAATACATTTCTTTAGTGTACCTAAATTCCTAGAAATAGATGACGTCTAATAATATTACATAATATATGCCAATTTATTATTCTATCCTTATATAATTTAAATTTTATTATCAAACGCCACGTACATTTATAGTTTTTAGCTAATATTATTATTTATGGCTGATTACGCGGTGAGCTTTTTGCTGGAATCTGTTCTATTTTTACTTGTTTTATTTGAACGATAGAAAATTGAGCCCACACAAAAGTAGGAAGAATAATCCTTTAAAATAAAATAAAATAAAATAAAATTAAGACACATATAGCTCTCCCTTTTATGTATAGGTATTTATTTGTACAAAGTTAATTTCTTTTTCTTATAAATAGTTGGGGTTACTTATAACCATTGCTGAAAGCTTTCAACCCAAAAATAGGTTCTTATTAATTTAATTAATTAATTAATTTACATGTGTTTGCTATTATTTGCAGGGGATTGAGGGATTAGGCTTTTGGGGTTTATCGTTGGATTAAAAATAAAATAAAATAAAAAAATGGCGGTAAACGGAACTACTTTGTTTAAGCCGATGAAAGCGACGTCGAACGGGCTATTTCAAGGCGATAATCCGCTCGAATTTGCTCTTCCTCTCGCGATCTTGCAAATAGTCATCGTTGTCGCTCTCACTCGAATCCTCGCTTTCCTTTTCCGTCCCTTGAGACAACCCCGTGTCATTGCCGAGATCGTCGTAAGTATTTTCGTGTATTTTCTTGACTAGCTATACACCACAAAAATAAACCAAATAATATTGTGAATATTCACTACCCATCAAAGAAATTAAAAAACTTTGATCACTTAAAAATTCTTCTAAGTTTTAATTCACAAATTCCCTAATTATTTTCAATATTATTTTGGAGAGTACATAGGCTAGACCCATCAATTTTATTTTCTGATCATATTGAAAATGTTTTATGTTAGTAGTAACCCATTAATAATTATAAACAATTCTTGGTTTACTTTTGCTAGTTTGCTACCTAATTTTTTAACTTTTAATTTTTTGGCGGGTACGTAGGGAAGAATTCTGCTAGGCCCATCAATTTTAACAAACGTTTTTATAGCCTATTATACTTAATAATAACCCATTAATTAAAAACAATCCTCAAGTTTAATTTTTCTAGTCTGCTAATCAAATTTTCAAATTTTTGACGAATTTATTTTTTTTCGATCGAAAAATAATTTTAACACCAAAAACGACTAATTTTTTTATTTAAATAGAATTAATGAAGTAACATATTCCTTATTTCGATGATCTTAGTTGATTCCAACGAATTTAGAGAGAATTTGAGTTGAAAATGAGATTGAAATCTCTAAAAAACTTTATAAATGAAGTTAAGGGTATTTTTGTTCGATTTTGCACCTAAAGTTCAGTTTTAAATATTTTTAAAGTTTTTGAGTTTACAAAATGAAATTTCTTGATTACAGGGAGGGATATTGCTAGGCCCATCAGCACTAGGGAGAAACCAAGAGTACCTCCACATGATATTTCCGCCAAAAAGCCTAACGGTCCTCGACACACTGGCGAACATGGGCCTCCTCTTCTTCCTCTTCCTCGTCGGCCTCGAGCTCGACCTCAAAGCCATCCGCCGCACCGGCAAGACCGCTCTGGCCATCGCCGTCGCCGGAATCACCCTCCCCTTTGTCATGGGCATCGGAACCTCCTTCGCCCTCAAGTCCACCATCTCCAAGGGCGTCAAGGGCCCGCCGTTTCTCGTCTTCATGGGCGTGGCGTTGTCGATCACGGCGTTTCCGGTGCTGGCTCGGATTCTGGCCGAGCTCAAGCTGTTGACGACCGACGTGGGAAGGATGGCGATGTCGGCGGCGGCGGTGAATGACGTGGCGGCGTGGGTGTTGCTGGCGTTGGCCATCGCGCTTTCCAGCGAGGATGGCTCGCCGTTGATCTCGCTTTGGGTGTTTCTCACCGGAGCTGGCTTTATTCTTTTCTGCTCCTTCGCTGCTCCGCCGGGATTCAGGTAACCCATTTCTTTACGATAAATTGCCCAAAATATCACTGTTTATATTTGGTTTTTTCAAAATTTACTAAAATTAATTTTTTCTCAAAATATCAATATAAAAAATCAAAATACCCCTTAAAACAATTTGTGAAAATTGTTTTAAAAGATTTTTAGGTTTTTTTTTTCAAGTAAAAATCATTTGTATTTTGAGAAAAAATTATGTTTTTTTGTTGATTATGGGAAAATCAATATAAAATAATGGTAGTTTGGGCTATTTTTGTTGATTTATTTATTTAAATTGATTTAATTTAAAAAATAAAAGACAAGGTTTTTTCTGAAACTAGGAATAGCTATAATTTCTGGATGGCGATATATATATTGAATATTGTATTAATTTTTTGTTTTATTTTTGTAAAATGATTGTGTACTAATATGGATCATTAAAGGGTAAACTGTAGTTAGTATTTTAATAACACGTAACGTTTTGTAAATGTACTAGAAGTAGTTAGGTCAATCTAGTTTTACAAATTTAATCCGAATAATTCTTGAAATTACTCAAATGGAAAAGCACAATTCCAAAATTAAGATTCAATTTTTTTAAAAAATATTTTTCTTACCTCTTTAATAACTATTTTTATAGACGATAAATTACAAACATAGATCACTAAATTTCTTAAATACAACATAGCATGATTAATTAAAAAAAACCCATATTTCAATAGAAAAAAATATCCAATTTATTTAAAATATCAAAAGCAATACCAATAAATTCTTAATTTTCCATGTTGAGTCAAACTTATGGTCAACCCGTTGACTAAATCAGGTGGATGGCACGGCGATGTCCCGAGGGCGAGCCGGTCCGCGAGCTCTACATCTGCGTGACCTTAGCTATAGTCTTGGCCGCCGGATTCGTGACCGACATGATCGGAATCCACGCCCTCTTCGGCGCCTTCGTCATCGGAGTCCTCGTCCCTAAAGAAGGCCCTTTCGCCGGAGCATTGGTCGAAAAAGTCGAAGACCTCGTCTCGGGCCTCTTCCTTCCTCTCTACTTCGTCTCGAGCGGGCTCAAGACCGACGTGGCCACCATCCGCGGGGCCCAGTCGTGGGGCCTACTCGTCCTCGTCATCGTCACCTCTTGCATCGGGAAAGTCGCCGGGACCGTCGGAGTTTCGCTCCTTTGCAAGATGCCGTTTCGCGAGTCGCTCACGTTGGGTTTCTTGATGAACACGAAAGGGTTGGTCGAGCTCATCGTGTTGAATATCGGGAAGGATCGAAAGGTGTTGAACGATCAGACGTTCGCGATCATGGTGTTGATGGCCATCTTCACGACGTTTATCACGACTCCGATTGTCATCGCGGTCTATAAGCCCGGGAGGAGGAACCGGCTCAAGGACGGAAGCGGAAGCTACAAAGATAGGTAATTTTATTTTTACCGATTTTTTTCGGAGAAAATTAGAAAACCTAAATAAGGTTAGATGGAAAAATAAATTAATAATTGACTTGCTGATTATAAATCTCGATTCACTATAATTTATTTTTTTATCGTAATTTTTCGTTTATATCTTTAATATACCGTGTGAAAAACACGATTTTTAGTATAATTAAAAGTCGATAATTACACACTATATTTAAATAAAGAGTTCGTGGGTCCAATTTTCATAACATTAAACATGTTGTAATAATTTTCTAAACCTAGTCACTGAATTATGCGAAAATGGTGAAAACAACCTAAATTAACTTTTTTGCTAATCTAATAAGACAGGTTAGTGGTAATAACACATGACTTTCTCTGCGTGCAGGTCTCTAGGCAGAAAGGACTCGAACACTGAGCTCCGAATCCTCGCCTGCTTCCAAAGCATCCGAAACGTCCCGACGATGATCAACCTCATCGAAGCCTCGCGAGGAACCGGGCGAAAGGAACGCCTATGCGTCTACGCGATGCACCTAATGGAGCTCACGGAGCGAACCTCGGCGATCCGAATGGTCCACAAGGCCCGCAAGAACGGGCTCCCGTTCTGGAACCGCTCGGCGGGCTCCGACCCGGACCAAATCGTCGTGGCCTTCGAAGCCTTCGAGCAGCTGAGCTCCGTCGCGCTCCGCCCCATGACCGCGATCTCCGCCGTCTCGCGGATGCACGAAGACATCTGCCGAAGCGCCGAGGAGAAATGCGCCGCGATGATCCTACTTCCCTTCCACCGCCACCACCGCCTCGACGGCTCCGTCGACGCGGTGGCCTCGGACATGCCGGAGTTTCGGGCGGTGAACCGGAGGGTGTTGGAGCAAGCTCCGTGCTCGGTGGCGATATTGGTGGACCGGGGGCTCGGCGGGCCCACCCACGTGGCGGCGAGGAACGTTTGCTCGGACGTCGCGGTGGTGTTTTTCGGCGGGAGGGACGATCGGGAGGCGTTGGCTCTCGGGTCTCGGATGGCCGAGCATCCTGGGATCTCGTTGACGGTGCTCCGGGTGACGGTCGCCGGAGGTGATGACGTGTCGGCGGCGGAGGAGGAGGAGGATGAGGTGGCGGTGAGGGAAGTGAAGGAGAAGACGAGAGGGGACGGGTCGGTCAAGTACGAGGAGAGGGCGGCCGGGGAGTGGGGGGAGGCGGCGGAGGAGCTGAGGAAGACGCATTTGTTCGTCGTCGGGAGGACTCCGGCGAGACACGTGGCGGAGGTCGCCGGAATTGGGGGTACCAAGAGCGATTTTCCGGAGCTGGGGCCGATCGGAAACTTGTTGATTTCGTCGGAGTTTTCGGCTTCGGCGTCGGTTTTGATCGTTCAGCAGCATCATATCTTTTCTTCTTCTTCTTCTTCCGCGGCGGCGACGGCGAAAGTGGAGGTGGCTCCGGCGACCGACGGCGGCGTTGACTTGGAAAGTCAATAGTTGACTTTTTTGTTCTGGGGTTGACTTCTTTGTGTGTGTTTGTGTTTTTTTTATTTGTATAGGAAAGAAAGGAGGGAATATTATTGAAGTCTTTTTCATCATATGAAAATGAAAGACTGAGATAAAGATCGCATCTTTAATGGTATGATGATTTGGTGTGAGTGAGGGCGTAATGATTGCGTATTATATAATATCTTTTTAGCTTTTTAATATATCTCATTGTTCATGGTTTAGATACCATGTTGTTTTCTGTAACTATACGTATTTATTTATTACTGTCGTCAAATTTTCTTGTTGTAATAGACTAGGAAGTGGCGAATAATGATGAATTATATTGTCTCGAAATAAAGATATTAGCGTTTTCACTCGATTGTTGATAAATAATGTTTTTTTGCTGTTGGGAAAATTAATTAATTTCGATTCAGTAAAGTTGGATTAGATTATATATACGTCGCTTTTCGCAATATTTGTTATATATAGTAAAGCAAATATATTTTATTTGGGGATTCAGCTCACTTTCATATTGGATTTTCTTTTAGTTTTGCGAAAAGAAAGATAGTAAGTGAAAAGTATAATGAAAACGACATGTGACTGAAAAAAAAAGTTGTCGTTTTTACTGGATAAAAACGACATTTGACTGAATAAAAGAAATGTCATTTTTGTTCAACAAAAACGACACGTGACTTAATAATCGAAATGTCGTTTTTATTCAACAAAACCGACATGTGACTGAAAAATCGAAATGTCGTTTTTATTCAACAAAAACGACAAATGAGTAAATAAAGAAAATGTCGTTTTTGTTCTGTATAGTCACTCTTCCTTACGCGAAAACTCAAGAGTCCGACACCGAAACGGGCCATCAAACACAACAACAACCTCGGCGAGTCGAAGCCGAGCTTTCTCGACCGAATTCGTGAGAAGTGCACCGTCAAATCTGGGTTTCAGAGAGCCACGTTTCCGGTTTTCACAATATTATATTATGTAAATCAAATACATTTTATTTGGCCGATTCACTTCAATTTCATATTGCATTTATTTTTGGATGCGTTTGGTAATACTTATTAAGGCCACTTTAACTTTTTTTAAAAGCTAATATATTTTTTTGTTGTTTGGTAAAATCACTTTTTTTAAAAATTTAAAAAGCACTTTTGAAAAAATAAGATAAATTCTAAATTTTTTTAAAAGTTAAAAACCGTAACTTTTGGATTTTGATTTTTTGTGCTACATATTATATTTACTATTTTACCTTCGTAACCAAGTCAATTAATTACCTTAATAATGAGATTACACGTTCAAGTTCTCATTACACATATTACACGTTCTAACAGTTTAATAAGTTACATATAAATTTGTTGACGACAAATTCTATTGAATAGAAAATCTTTCAATAAATTAGAGATCAATATGAGAAGCGTAAAACTTGTACGAGTTGTTTGGATAACTTAAGAGATAAGATTACTGAAAGTTTAATAGAATCGACAAATTAACAGTTTATATGTTTGTTAATAAAATAAATTATATTTAATATGAAATTTCATTTTATTAGTCTACTTGTTCGAAATTTAAATACTATATCAGCATTAATATGTACGTATAAATTAAACACCAAAATAATAATAATTATTTAAATATTTATCTCCAAGATTATTTTCCTAGTTTTCATAATTTTGTTTTTTTAGCAAACGCTAAATAAAGCTAAATTAAAAACGGTTTAACAAAACACTAAATAAGTATTGTAAAAAACAGATTTTTCTAAAACCAATTTTTAAAAACACTTTTAGAAAAAGAAAAATGTCACCAAACGGAGCCTTTATCAATTTTGTAAAAAGAAAGATAACTAAGTGGCCTCTTTTAAAATTAAAACTTTTGTTTAAGAATCAATATCAGTGCCTTCATATAATGAGCCAAAATATCAGCGGATATTTTATGGAGAGTGAAAGATATGCTTATAACTTTTTAAAGATGATTCTAATTAAATTTATTTTATGAATTGAAAGTTGTAAGGAATAATAGCTAATCAATGTCCTTAACATTATTAAAAAGATATATTTATTTTCTTCTAATGCTTATGCTCATTGTAGAATAATAGTCTATCATTATGTTCTTTGGATAATGTGATTTTCTTAGATTATACTTGTATTCAATGTTTCATATGTTTTTATTGATAATTTGTATTTTTCATTTAATATATACTTATAAACATCTTTTTTTATTTGTCTCTTACTTGTTTTATCTATCGGGTTGGAAGTATGTCCCTTGTTGATGCTGCTATCTTCTTCTTTGAACAAGTGCTTCGCCATGCTAGGTCGTTGGCTATGAAGCTTCTCATCGATTTTCCCTCTATGATATGTGGAATCCTCTTATCTCTGGCCCTGACATCCTCTCTGAGTCTGAGCAGGTTGAGTGCAGCAATTCCTCGGGTAAAATCTCCTTCAATTATAAGCTGTTTCAAGCTCATCATGTGTCGAATATGGCTCCTCCTCCTCAGACCTCTTTCCCGCACTCGATGTTCTCTGGCAGTTCTGCTCCTGTGGTTCTGCCTCTCTCCGCTGAGACCCGGTCTTTGGTTGCTGTCTCGATCTCTGACGAGCTTAAATTTCTTGATGGTATTATTGCTTCCGCCACTGTGTCGTCAATATTTGTCCAGTCTTCTTCGAACAGTTGTGCCTGATCAACTTCCACCTCTGCTCCGAATCAGCCTTCATTTTGACTATTTGTTTTGTTGTTTTTCAGTCTTCTTTTATTGAACTTCTGTGGTTCTGTTTTAGTTTTCTGTGGCATGAGTTGATTGCTTAGTGTTCTCAGTGTTCGTGTTGTGGATGCTAGTGCGTTGCGTCTCAAGTTTTGCCTCCTCAAAGTCAAAGGGGGAGTTTGTTAGTGCAGTCTTGGCCCTGTTGCTTCGTCAAAATCTTGTTGTCCGTGCTGTTGTTCTTAACATGTTTTGAGAACACGTCTCTGCATTTTTTCTGACGCAGTGTACCTGCTTCTCTGTTCACTCGGCGCCTTTCAGTTCCAGCTAGGCTTTTCGTGTGGAGTGAGCCTTCGTCGTTTGTGCAGTATATAAACCCTCTTATGCAATTTTTCTAGGGTTTATGCATTTTTTCTAATCTCGCGCCGTCTCTACCAAGTCTCAAAGAACTCATCTCTCTTGCGCGTCCATCCTGTAAAGAATAGTTTCGTGAAGGAAAAACTTTTCTGTAAGTGCATCTTTCTTGTACCATCCGTGCGGAAGACATAGACAAGAACTCGGTTCTTATCAAGGTGAAATAGTGAGTGGAGCTCACTCCCAGGGGGAGCTTTATGTAGAGTATTACTTGGTAGAAAGAAAGTGTTAGATCAAGGAATAGTTGATTCTCTTGTAAAACCGTTGTATCTTTACTCTTCCAACAGATAATATACTCTTTCACCGGGATACACTATCCCCCAGATGTAGGCAGTTGCCGAACTGGGTTACCAACGTGCTTGTGTATTTTATTTACATTTGTCTATTTTCTGTTGTTAATGATCTAGACTTAAACATAGTATATAGCATCACAAAATCAGTGTATATCTCAAATATAAATAAATTTGTGTGCTGAAAAATATAAAGCACAACCAACGTTATTGTATAATAAAAGGAAAAATAGCTTTTTACCCACTTTTAAGTTTATTAATTTCAATATATGCAACGTTATTTAAATTTTATGTAATACCCATATTATTTTGTTTACATATAAATTGGGTCCAAATTAAACTCACTATTATCTTCACCAAAATAAAGCCAAAATAGTTCAAATAATTTCGTTAACAACTTTAGGTGGGTATTTACACAAAATTAACGTAACGTTAAATATATTGAAATTGATAAACGTTTACACGAGTATATAAGTAAAAGACCCATAATAAAATGCATAAAACCGTGGAATAACTCGTTGATAAAGAAGAACCTAAATAAATGTACTTTTAGTGAACAAAAACCAAGCACTTGTATAAAATTAAAAACAAAACCAAAATTAATAAGTTTGGGGTCATGCTACGATCCATATGGAAGGATTCTTTTTTAACCAAAAATTAAGAAGCATCGAATTGTTGCATTATCTTACTGTGAGGCAGAGTTCATGGCAGTCACTTTGACATCGTGTCAAGCAATTACGAAGTTTGACGAGCGAGGTGACGGAAGCGAGCCAAAACTGGTAATTCTCTACGTCGACAACAAATTTGCAATTTCATTGACGAAAAATCCGATGTTTTCATGGACACGTCAAACACATCGAAACTCGCTTCCTCTTTATTCGGAAATGTGTCGAAAATCGATAGATTGTCGTGGAGTTCTTTAAACAATGCGATGTCCAATGACAAAAACTTCTTGAAGAACTCATGCAATGCGAAGAAGAGCGCTCTTTCTTGTAGCGAATAATGCTAATAAGATGACATTTTGTATTCCCGAAATTGAAATAAAAGATAATAGAGCTACAAAATAAAAGCTCAATTATCTTATAGAAATTGAGCTTTTTTTCGAAACACATATACATATAATATTTTTTTAGAAGAAGAGGCCTAAAATATTTTCGAAACACATATACATAAAATTGTATGTTTATACTTACAAGATTATATATCAAGTTGTCATAGAAACTGAATATATGTTTTTTATGGATCACATCAGAGAAGTCAGCTTCAACGACAGCTAAAACAAATAAAGTCCCCTTTGGAAAATTATCTTTGAGAAGTGATGAATATTATATGTAACTGATTATATATTTCAAGTTGTCATATAATCTACGAAAAACTTGCATAACTATTTTTTGTATATATATGTCACACGTCTTGTAATTCGCTAAAGTCAACAACAAGAGCTTTAAATCAATTGATTTTTAAGTATAATAAGCCTACAGACCTAATACAATTTTAAAATAACTCGCGTTTATTTAAACTTGCATCAATTTTTCGGTTCAAGTAATTTTTTTTTATTGATGACCGAAATTTAAATAGCAATCTAGTAAAATAAATAAAATTAATTAATTTGACACGTAAGCAATTGAATAATTAATATAAATTTAACGAAACGTTGATCATATTAAAAACGAAGTAATAAATATCGATCATTTTTCCAATTTTCCGATAATAATCATGGTGTAGCATTTTGAAATTATGTATTGTCTATTAATCCAAGTGGATATATGCTAAATCTGACTATACTATTAATCAATTTATAATATAGAGTTCGACGGGAGAAGCATTACTGATGTACCTAGCTTTGAAGAATTCAACCATTTGACTTTGTTACTACCTCAAATTTCGGTGCATATATATATACATGTATATATAGAGAGAGAGAGTATGCGAAAGAGAAGAGAGATGAGGCGTTTTATGTATGCATGTCTCTGGAGTTTTCTAGCTTTCACAGTTCTAGTTCATGCCCAAAGTCAATCAGGTAATCAAATTTCGTATTATATAACCAATCTTATTTATAATGATTTGATAATATTCAATGTTTTGTAACGTTGTTTAGTAGATATCCGCTCTTGATTATGTGGCATTCATTAACGGTGCTTGTCATGTCCAGATTATTTCTAAAAAGAAAAAAATACTCGCGCGTTATGTATCTTATTTAAAATTGTTAAAATAATTTCGAATTGCTTAATATATTTTATTTGAAATTGTAAAATAATTGATAATATCTTTTTAATGTAAAAGATGATAATTAAAAATCACACAAATTTTTTCATAATTTTTAATTAATAATATAAGCTATATTTTTGTTGAATTACATCGTATCATGTAAATAAACCCAAAAATCAAATTAAAGTTGCTGAAATGATAAATAATTATTACATACCTTTAATTCTTTTGAAAGGATAGAGTAGAAATTGTGGTAGACTTATTTGCTTCATTTGATTTTTGTTTGTGTTGATTTTCTTGCAGCAGAAGTCGGAATATATAGAAAACGCGAAATTAATTTTTTTTAATATATCTAATGAGTAAATTACTAACAATACAATTTATTAATGTATAAAGTAATTCTGTAATTTTATTAAGTATATTGTGTCAATCATGTAAGTTCTAGAGAATTTCATATGATATGATAATTTTGGATGTTGTTGTCATTTTATTTTCAATGGAATAATTTATAATTTTAAGCAATTATATGGTTGAATAAATAATTTTACAATGAATAGTAAAATGTATCTAGATAAATAGTGTTTTTCAGGTTTCCTTTATATATATATAATAATTACTGTTTTATAAACGAAATTAAATGACTATTTATTATTCATTAATCAAATGTTAAATATATCTAAAATTAAACTAATTTATAACTATGTATTACCTTAAATTTTACTAACATTCAAATCATATAGCCAATACACACTCCATGCTGATCGTATTGAGACAAATAAAAATATCTCTTAATTTTATTTGCTGTTTTTCGGACGTAAAGATAATACGATAAATGCAAAAGTACGAGAAAAACATACATATAGTTAAAGTGAATTTTTTTTTTCTTGTAACAATTGAATGGAAACTGAAAATCTTTAAAAACTATACGTTTGTTTGATTCAAAAATTTCTGAGAATCACGTTTGATTTTATTCTTACTTTTGCTTCGATAATTTTCTTTCTTCTTTTCCATGATTCCAAACAAAGCTTAAAGGTTTGATTTTCTCTCTTGTTTTTTTTTTCTTCATATTTCTATTTTTTTTTGTATTTTCACTTTCTTTCCTAATTTTTGGGTTCCAAACAAAACCTAAATCTACTTTATTTCTAACTACATTTTAATTTTTACTAGAACTCATTAAAAAGGAAATAAATAAATAAATTTGTATTTTTCTTTCCACAAAAATACATGCATATATTAAAAAAACAAGAATAATCTTCAATATTATAAATAACAAAAAAAAAGCTCTTTAACTTACGTTAATTTAAGTAATTTGAAAATGATCAACGTTCTGTAAATGATACTAAATAGTCACTTTTGTATACGTGACACTCATTTACAAAACATGTTTTATCCTGATTGTCTTTATTCAATGTTGTAAACGAAATGAAGTGACCATTTACTATCCATTAACGAATCCTTGGCTAAAATCAGAATGCCACTAATTTTTCTTCTTCTATATTATCGGTGACAGGGTTCATAAGCATAGATTGCGGAATAGCAGAAGATGCGAGTTACGAAGACACCTCAACCGGCCTTAACTACGTTTCCGACTTGTCCTTCTCCGATGGGATCGGAGTAAGCCACACCATATCACTCCCGAATGATGTGGACCAACAATTCGGTGCGCTTAGAAGCTTCCCGGAGGGTGAAAGAAACTGCTACATCCTCAGGCCTAGAGACGGGAAAGACACCAAATACTTGATCCGAGCCAGGTTCTTGTACGGTGACTATGATGGTAACGACTCCGCGCCTGCATTTGATCTCTACATTGGAGCCAACAAATGGGGTTCCGTGAAACTTGAGGACTCGGCCAAAGAGAAGACGATGGAGATTATCCACATTCCCAAATCGAATTTTGTGTTCGTTTGCTTAGTGAGCACTGGCCACGGAACGCCCTTTATCTCGGCTCTCGAGCTCAGGCCTCTCAAGAATTCTACCTACGTATCGACTAGAGCCGCGGTTTTGTATCGCCGCATGGATTTCGGGGCTCAAACCAATAAATCTATTCGGTAATTATGCATTTATTTTAATTTTTTTTGGATAATTAGACTAGGATGATTGTTCACGGTTTTTTATAACAAAAAATTGGGTATGTAATTAACCAGTTTAAACCTCACGAATTTGGATATAGGCAATTTTTCATTTATTATTAATAAATAACCTTATTAGTTATGTGACACCAAATTCTTAAATATTTGTTACCTGTAGATAAGTTGTAAATAACCGGTAAATAAATGCTTAAGAGGGTTCTTTTCAATATTTGGTAAGCTTTAATAAATTAGACCGGCTATTTACCTATTATTTACAAAACATTGACTATTTTCAAATCCTATATAAAAATAGCAAAAATTTCATTTTATTGAGAAAGTGTAGAATTCAAGAGAACAATTGGAAAGTGAGAAAATATATTAATGATGTGATAATTGTATTTTACTTGGTTAGTTCATTATAAGAGGGGAACATCCAGTTATACAAAGAAATAAACAATTACATTATACATTAGAACTATAACAACGTCGAAAAGAGACAACACATATTCTCAGTGAGAATTTCTCAAGACACATTGGGATTCATGAACTTCGTAAAGTCTGTAAAGGGGCGAGAGTCTTGAGGGGTAAGATGTTACGAATTTCGCGGGCGCAAGTGCACACGTCGAACAAGTAATATAGATATTAAGTTTAGTTCGTTCTCACGAGGATTTATATTAAATGTGAATCAATATCGACTACAATTTAAATAATGAGAAAATGTAATGTGAAGAAGGTGGCTTCTAAAATATTAAACAACTTAATTAAAATGATTAAAGATGTATGTGGGAGACAAGAGTGAGGTTTTACTTCTCTATTCTTTCGTTACAAACCTAATTGGTTTCGAGTTTAATTCACTGTTTCATTATCCGGTATTCGTGTTCATAGATAATTATCGTTAACCATCGCTAGAGTGATATTAACAACCTAAATTAGAATAAACTTTTACCTCTCGGTTTCAAAATTAAAATCCTAATTTACAATTCAACAAGAACACACAAAGAATCCTTAAATTCTACGTCTATCTCTAGTCATCGCAGTAATTCAAGGTTTGTTAGCCTATTGCTCAATTTATCAAATCTCGCTAGAGTAATTGATTAGTTCAAGAATCATACACAAAGTGATCAATTTTATGTAAACATTAATAACAAGGCAAGCAAAAACGCATAATTGAGACGAAACAAACTCTAATTCACTATTAGTTCATAACAAAATTCAAGAGAAGATCCACCATCACCCTTTATAGAGTTAGTTCATGGTGATGGTGGAAGAAACGAAAAACGTAAACACATAAGAATTCATAATAACAATTTAATGAAAATAAACTACTAAGTGCAAGGAAGGAAAGAAGAAAACTAGTGTGGTCGTAATTGCCGCAGACTCGTCGTGGCCTTGCAGCGTTTCTCTGGTATTTCCCAAAAGCCTTCAGTTCCGCAGCTTCGTTTTTTCTCTCCAAACTTTAAGCAAAAAGGGGATTTCTTTCCTTGTGGCTGCTCTCTTGCTTTTATAAGCGGGATTTTCATTTTGGTGCAACCCTGACTTTTTAAATCGGATTGCCTCAGCCCAAATCGTGCAAAAAGGGAAGTTTCCCATTTCCTGACGCAGCCATCGTGACGCGACCAAGGGGATCGCGTCGCGACCATCAGCCATCGCGACGCGATGGAAGTGATCGCATCGCGATGGCACTCGGGTGTCCAACGCTGAATTCTCCTTAAACCTGGTTTTTGCTCCAATTCGCTCCTATGTTCCAAACCCGATCTCCTAGCATAATCTGTGACAAAAACAACCAACAGTACGAAACTATCAAAAACACCTAAGTATTCGCATTGAATTTTCCTCTAGGATCGCTTAATGATAACGTATAAAACGCGCTTATCATAAGACACTTAGAGGGATGAAAGGATGAAGAGCTGAAGATGACGACCTGAGGATGACGAATTGAACTTCAATACTCCCCTTTAAGCTTGATGATAGATGTTCAGAAGACTAACTTTGTGACACAGCTCATCAAAGGTCTGATCGTCACACACCGCAGTTGCCGCTGGCGTGGTCTGTTACTTTGGCATCATAGGATGCAGTCGAGTTATGGGAGACGGTTGGCTCAGAGTCGCGTTTCATGTGAACTCGTCGATTTGGCATTTGCAAACTTGACGATCTCTCGTCGTGACTTCTAGCATTATGCAATGAACTCAAAGGGATCGAAGGACCTACCCCAGTCTCCCAATCTCGACATTGTCCTAGAATTTCTGCACATCGCCATTGCCTCTAGATTACCAACATAATAAATGATAAACTAGAATGAATCAAAATCAGAAGATTATAAAATCAACATATATTTCAATCAAACCTTGTATATTAACTTCGGTTAACTTATTTAACTGTGATGGTTGATAATTTAATATAGTTAGAAGTAGACCAATCATGGTAAATTGGCGTTCATACAGGCTCCTTGAATATATCTTTTATTTTCGGGATAATAGTATAATAGCATTTTGAAACATTGTAATTGCAAAATAACCAACGATTCAAACAAATTGGTTTATAGCAATTACCCTAAATAAACCGTAATAAAATGACTAAACTACCCCCAATTTATAGCAAAATAAGTTACTAAACGTAAGAGGACAAATTAGTAAAAACAAAAAACAAAATATTAACACGTCATCATTATTGGCTATAAACTAAAAAAAAAAAAAAAAGATTTGACTACATAGCAAGTTCAAGGTTTTCATTGGTTATATTGAGCAATTTTTCTTATCTTTTTGCCCTTTTCTTAACTTAGTGGCTAAGAAAACTTATCTTTCATATATCATGATCATATTTCTTGAATCATCCTAATCTGAATTATTGATCAATGACTGTGTTTCTACTGAATCCACCAGATACCAAGACGATGTGTACGATCGAATGTGGGAGCCGTTCAATTTCCCAGGACGCAAGGGCATAAGCACATCCCTAGAAGTGGACTCCGGCATAATATACCCTTACCAGGCACCATCGGTGGTGATGTCCACGGCTCAAATTCCTACGAACAACAGCGCAGGCACGTTCTTGTTCGAGATGAAGCCAGAAGATCCATCCTCGTTGTACTTCGTCCACATGTACTTTGCGGAGCTGGAGAAGCTCGAAGCCAACGAGTTGAGAGAATTCGAGATCTTCGAGAATGGCGAGGACTGGAACGGACCCATTTCCCCACGCTATCTCGAAACCAGCCCCTCCTACAGCAACGCTCCGGTGGTGGGCGGCATTAAGCTCACCTACGAGATCAAGAAGACCGCCGCGTCCACTCGCGAGCCTTTCATCAACGCTTTCGAAGCTTACATCATCCGTGACTTCTCCGAGCTCGACACGGTTGAAGATGATGGTTAGTATTGCTTATCGTTATAAAATTGATCAACATATGTTAGAGAAATAAGTATTAGGGAGTATTTTATATCTAGTGTATGAGTAATTTTTTGGATAATGTTCGAATGAGGTTTACTTAGCGGAATCAGTTACCTCTTTTTCGTGTAGTATAAGATTAAGTATTTGTTTGTCAAAACAACTCTATAATGAATGAGAAATTGATACTTAAATTATGGCTAAAGAACACATTGATATGTCTCAATGTTTTCATGAATGTATTTATGAAGTGAATAAAAATAATCTCACATTAGTTAGGAATGTGTGTTAATGCAGTGTTCATAAATGATTCTCCTCTTAAGGTGAAAATCAAGTACAAGGGAGGAGAGTGTGAGTGAGTTAGTCATAACCCTTCTGTAACAAGCTGAGTTGAGATTGGTCTTAACAATTTGGATTTTTTCTTGGGCTTTCGACTGGACTTAATTTGTTTGTGATATATATTATCTTTTTATTACAAATTTCACTTCAAAATATTTTAATTCAGCAAATAACTTGTATGATATTTTGAAAATTAATATTGCATATATAAACAGATTACATTTACAAAATATTCAATTCTTCTTTCTTGTCGTTCGGAAACTGTTTGTCTGTAGTTGAGGCTATGATGAAGATAAAGGCGGAGTATAGAGTGAAGAAGAACTGGCAAGGCGATCCATGTGCTCCGATTACTTACATCTGGGAAGGCCTTAATTGCAGCTCCGATGGCCAAGATCACAGAGTTATTTCCTTGTAAGAACTACACTAATTACTTAAGCAATTAACTATTACAAAATATTATGGGTTATTATTTATAGTAGTCTTATTCATATTTGTTATTTTGGATATAACCAACGTTTCATAAAACTCGTGTAAATGGTGTTAGAGCTTATATGTCATGCCAATTTACGTTGTTATTTTACAACGTAAATTAACATGACACATAAACACCAAAGTCATTTATACGAGTTTTACGAAACGTTGGTTGTATCCAAAATAATTTAGTAAACTAAGACCGTTTCACCGAAGTTTACGCTCTTATTAATTACAACAGGAATTTAGCCTCAAGTGGATTGACTGGGACCATAACTTTTCACATCTCTGATCTCACTTTGATTGAGTCCTTGTAAGTTCATATGCAAATTTGAATGCTCAAGGGTTCAATATCATTGATCCTACATGTATTCATTTCAGAGATTTATCCAACAACAGCTTGACCGGATCTGTGCCGGAATTTCTCTCCAACATGCAATTCTTAAAAGTTTTGTAAGCCTTGTCTAACTTATTACTGTTATGACACCCAAAATTCAATTAAAGAAAATTCATATATAAAAATATTCGAAAAATCAAAGAGCAAAGTGAAATGTTGTCCACATTTTATTGTTACTTGCATCTTACTCATTAACCATGTCTCATGAATTTTTGGTTGGAACATCACACACAGATAACTAATAATTGGTAATTTTCTGTTCTTAAGAGATTTAAGTGGAAACAACTTCACTGGCTCAGTTCCAGTCAACCTTGTTGAAAGATCTACAAATGGCTCACTAAGGCTAAGGTATCTTAACTTTTCTGCTGCCTCATGCGTGACGATTTTGTTTTACATTAGTAAAAAATACAAAAAAATTGGCTTTATAGTCACTTTAAACGTTGTCAATTTGAATATACACAGCGTTTTGTAAATGGATTGTAAATAGCCACTGTTATGACGTGACATCTGTTTACTAGACATTTTCAACAATTTTTTAGCATTTTCGTCTTAATACTGTTATAAATAGATTCTTCAGACTATTCACGACTTATTTATTAAACGTCAGGTAATTCCAAAATATCCATAATTTAGATGAGTATATACTAGAATTTCCCTAAAAAATAAGATCTCTTACTAAGGGGAATATATCTATACAATTTTTTATGTTACAGTGTCTCTGGAAATCAAAATCTTTGCTCGTTGGATTGTGAAGACTATAGTAGCAATAATAGTACGAAGAAGAAGAAGAATCGGTACATTATTCCAATCATAGCATCGATCGCTGCGGGTGTGGTCATTTTAATTGCAGCGCTCGTCGTATGGAAATTAATGAAAAGGAAAACAGGTAGATTATTAGAGCGATCCTTTTGTGTATTAATTTGTACAAATAAACAAAATATGGTAATAATACGAGCAGGTAAGAAGGAAATTCAGTCGAGATCAAGTCAACAACAAAAGAGCAATGAATTCAAGTACGCTGAAGTAATCGAAATGACCAACAACTTCGAGAGAGTGATCGGAGAAGGAGGGTTTGGAACCGTGTATCACGGAAAATTGGACGAGATTGAAGTGGCCGTGAAGATACTTTCTGCTACATCGGGACAAGGCCCAAAAGAGTTTCAGGCCGAGGTAATCATCATAACATTGATTACATTAAAAATAGCCTTTGTATATCACAACATTTTTTAAACCTTGAATTACTTTTCTTCACTTGCGTTAATGTTTCAGTTCAAGTTAAACTTCTGTTAATGCACGAAATTTAAAGGGTAATTTAGTAAAATAATTAGTTAATTAGTTTGACACGTAACCACTTGGACCATAGTAGGAGTTTAACGAAACGTTCACCATATTGAAAATGAGATAATAAACGTCTATCATTTCATCAATTTGTTTTATTTATAAATCATAAATTGTCGGATTCCTGTTTGTTAAGTCTCTTCGTACATGATTTGAATTAACAGGTAAAACTTCTCATGCGAGTTCACCATAGAAACTTGACAAGTCTTATCGGATTTTGTAACGAAAATGGCCAAATGGGGCTCATATATGAGTACATGGCTAATGGAAACCTGGCGTCGCTTCTCTCAAGTATGTATCGCATAAAATTCTACTTTCTTCTAACCTACAACGGAAACGTATATGGACAAAAATAATGTGTGAAACAATTATGATTACAGAGAAAAATGCGTACCCGTTGAGCTGGGAAGACAGGATGAGAATCTCCGTCGACGCAGCACAAGGTTTGTCTTGTAATGTCTATATGCATCTTTTATTTATGAGAAATTGACCAATTTACCACTATTCACTAAAAAAAGTTTTCATAATCCACAATTTTTTTTCCCACTTTATAAGTAAAATTGAGCTTAAAAGATCTGTTTTTTAAATTTTTTTAACAATTGTATCCTTAGCATATTAACCGGCTAAAATACTTTTTTTAAAAAAAGAAATTTAGAAGAAAGAATAGAAGATTGACATTTTTTGTTTTTTTTTTAACTTTAACCGGTTGAAAATTTGAGATGATTGAAATGCTACAAAAATTAATCCCAGAGATAACTCGTCATTTGTACTAATAAAGTGAGATAAACACAATTTTAGTTGATTGTGAGAAAATAAATTAGAAAAGACTAGTAAATTGAACAATTGCTCTTTATTTATTAGATTGTAAAAGTATTTTAGTCTTATATATGTTTACTCTATTTATACACTCTTGTATTAGTCTTATTTTATTCTTTGCACATACAAAAACCTATCAGCCGTTGTCTCTATTTATCTTCTTCTTTCTTTTTGCAAAGTTTACATTATTCACATGTATACAAATTGAACTAATAAAAACATGTATTGCAAATTGATTGGTTACATTCAGGACTAGAGTACTTACACCATGGTTGTAGACCACCCATAGTCCATAGAGATATAAAGCCTGCTAATATATTGTTGAATGAGAAACTCCAAGCAAAACTCGCTGATTTCGGACTTTCGAGAGATTTTTCCATGGAAAGTGCCACTCATGTCTCCACAGCTGTGGCAGGCACTCTAGGCTATCTTGATCCTGAGTGAGTCTTCATTTTGAAACTCTCTTTATAATACATTTGCTCTAGGCTCATTGACTTTTATTAGTTTTATTGTTTCTCAAGAGATCATTTACTTTAAAATTTGGGTTATTAAGTAGTATAACTTTTTAAACACAGTGGGTTTCCAAAATGGCCAACGTTTAACATATTTTTTTGTAAATGACCCAGTTAAAATTTAACGAAAATTTTAAGACGAATTTGCCCAAATTTTTTCGAAAGTTTCTGAAATGAAAAATGGAAAAACTGTAAAATCATCATGTTAATTATTATGCCACGTAAACAATAGAGCCATTAACCAAATTTTAACCAAACGTTGACCATTTTACAATAGACACACCAAACTTTGACTATTTAGCCAATTTTTTGTTAAAATTTTGGTTCAATTTTTCATCTTCCGTCAATCTTTGGATATGTCTCATATGAATTTAAAATCTCGGAGTTCGCACAATTACTATTGATTATTAAAAGGTTTATTGTAGTATATACTCGTATAAATATATAATGTTTTGGGAATAGTTAAAATTTTGTAAACGGGTGCTAATACTCAGTCGTTTATCAAAAATTTCAGATGGTTTTAGCTCAAACTGTTTACCAAAAATGAATTAATGATGAGGTAATATGAGGAGTAAATTATTGTGACAGTTAACTGGGCTGGGTATTTACTACTCGTTTACAAAATCATAAGTATATACCAATCTTTATATAGTTTATTGGCCATAGAGCCAATTTTTTGTTGTTAAAATATCGACCAGGTGACAGTGAAACAACAACTCGTTTATATTTTGGTTATGTACATATTTTTTTCTCAGGTGCTTTAATACAAGTTGGTTGAACGAGAAGAGCGACGTGTACAGCTTCGGAGTAGTATTGCTACAAATAATCACAAACCGGCCAGCGATCATAAAAATAGTCGATCAAGATAATTCGCACTTGTCTGGATGGGTCGAGTCCATGATCAAGAACGGAGAGATCAAAGGGATTGTGGATCCGCGACTTCGCGGATATTTTAATGTCAACTCTGCTTGGAAAGCCGCGGAAATAGCGACCAGTTGCCTCAGAAGCTCACGCGAAAGGCCTACGATGAACGAAGTGGTGATTGGATTGAAGGAGAGTTTGGCATTGGAAATAAGTTCGAACAAACAAAGCGATCACCGGACCGGAGATAATTCGGACAATGCGGACACTCGTACATTGTCTTTTAGTCCTTTGCCCAGATAGGCTCTTTTCTATCGAACATAATGGACTGATATAGAGGAGTAAGAACGAGCCTCTGAATGCCTTGAAGAAATGGGCTATGAACTCTTTCGGAATAATTTGATTATTTAATGGAATAAGGGTACTTTTTTTCCTTTCGTCGCACTAAAATTGGCGTGAGAAGGTTTTAATGAGACCTCGTTTTTTTTTTCAAAATAGAAAATGGACTGATGTATCAAAATGTTTTTGTATCATTTTTTTCCTCTTTAAAAGAAACCGATGAAGTGCAATCATTTCCATATTCATTTCTTTATGATATTTTTTAGAAACTCTATATTTAAAGTCGGTTTTTTTTTTTTTTTTCATAAAGCTAAAGGAACATCACGGTTTTATTCTTAAATCTCACGTCATGTATAGAATAAATCAAATGACGGTCACCAAATAAAGTGTGAATAAAATAATGTTTATGAGTATCAATACAAGTACGAAAAGATGGACATAATCATTTAGATTCCAATCATTGTCCAAGAATTCTCAAATGGTTTATATATAATCATAACTAGTTAACATAAATATACATATTTTGAAAATGATTCATGGTTTTGTGATTATTTTATATAAAAAATACTTATATAACAATATAATTTATAAATTTCATTACTAATTTATCTTTTTCGAATACTTTTTTGTTTTATTATTAGCATATTGTTGAACAAAGACTAATTTTCGAGTTGAATATTTAATTTTTTAACTTAAACAATTTTGAACTAAATAATTTTTTAGGTTGGACATTATTAGCCAGAAATATATACAAATACATGTCAATGATATATGATACATATATATATATATAAAAAGAAATATTGTTTAGACAAATATATAACCTAATATGCTAACATACAAACAAATTACAAATTAAATCACTTGAGCATAAAGCCCCGACGAAATTTGACAATCTCCACTATGAAAATAAGAGTGATTACCACTATGATTGAGTAATTGTAAAACTATTTCTAAAAGAACTATATAAATTATATGACTCTTACCAACATTAACTTATATATTATTATATATAAATGAAATCTCAAAAACACTATTCATTTTACTGTTTATTATAACGTTATATTTAATCACATAATTGTTTAAAATTACAAACGCCATTCATTTCGACAAACAATGATCAAATGACAATCTGAACCCACAACAATATATATTTAATTCATTTAGTGTAGCATTTACACTTTTTTTTGCTTGCTCTTCAACACGGCTCTAATTACCTTTTAATTTTTTTTTCATTTTTTTAGTTTATTATGTTATTATCTCTGGACAATTTAATATAAATAAAATACATTAAGTAATCCGTGAATATTTTGCTATATATATATATATATATATAAATATAAAAGAAATCAAACACTAAAAGCCAAACGATAAAAAGAGATTTGACTTTGACTTCTTTGGGTCTGAAGTCAGCAGAAACCTGGCGTCGGTGAAAAATGAAAGCCAAAAGAGCTTTCTTTTCCTCGTCTCACTCTCAAGACTGAACACAGACAACAGGTTTCCATTTTTTCTTTCTCTTGAGTTTCCATTGCTTCGATTCTGAATCTTTTTTTTTTTTAGTTTTTTTTAGGTAGAGGTGTTTTGACTCTCATATTATCTTGTATGTGTTTTGATTAATGTAATGTTTTGGGAAAAAAGGTTTAGCCATTGATTATTGATTCAATTTGTTCCAAATAGGAATCATTTTTTTCTTCTTCTTGCTGTAAGTAATATCTGAAACTGAGCTCTTGATATCACTGTGAAGAAAAAGTTTCGGCAAATTTAGTGTAAAGTTAATTTCTTTTTTTCTTCTGTGGATTGGAACTGGAAAGTATGTTGAAATTGAGACTTAAAGAAACAATCTTTATAACAAAAATTGTCTGTCTGGGATTGGAACTGGAAAGTATATTGAAATTGAGACATAAAAAACCAATCTTTATAACAAATTTTTGTCTATCTGGGATTGGAACTGGAAAGTGTATGGGAATTGAGACTTAAAAAACCAATCTTTATAACAAATTATTGTCTGTCTGGGATTGGAATTTGGGAAAGTATATGGGAAGTGAGAGTTAAAGAAACAATCTTTATAACAAATTATTGATTAGGATTTTTTTGACAGAAATTTAGAAATCTTTATGCTGAGAGTTGATTGATGAAAACAGGGTGAAAATTCAGAAATGGGTTCGAACATTTGTCCTGATCCGATGAAAGCGACGTCGAACGGGGCGTTTCAGGGAGACAATCCTCTCGATTTCGCTCTCCCTCTCGCCATTTTGCAGATTTGTCTCGTTCTCGTCGTGACCCGAGTCCTCGCTTTCCTCATGAAGCCCCTTCGACAGCCCCGAGTCATCGCCGAGATCATCGTGAGCTTTCTTCCAACAAAAGTTTCCCTATTTCGTACAAAAAAAAAGTAAAAAAAAAAAGGAAATTATAGAAGATTCAAGAGGCCTCAACGTATAAATAAAAGAGCCGACTTGATATGTTGGCATTATAACCACATTAATAGCTTTCGGGTTTTTTTTTTTAACGTTCATATCGTCAGAAAAAGTGAATTGTACAATTTAGGCAGTTTCAAACACGTATACTATATAATTTCATAATTTGGTATTTACCTATCTCAATAAAATCTATGATTGATTCGAAGAACGTCTTGAGATTCAGGGAGGAATAATTCTCGGGCCGTCGGTTTTAGGACGGAACAAGAACTATCTAGAAGCGGTGTTCCCCTCAAAGAGTCTCACGGTGCTCGAGACTCTAGCGAATCTCGGCCTCTTGTTCTTCCTCTTCCTCGCTGGCCTAGAATTGGACCCGAAATCGATCCGCCGGACCGGGAAACAAGCTTTGGGGATCGCCATCGCCGGAATAAGCCTCCCGTTCGCCCTCGGGATCGGATCCTCGCTCGTCTTAAGAAATACGATCGCAAAGAACGTGGACGGACCGGCTTTTGTAGTCTTCATGGGCGTGGCTTTATCGATCACGGCTTTCCCGGTCTTGGCCCGAATCTTGGCGGAGCTCAAGCTTCTCACGACCGAGCTCGGAAGGATCGCAATGTCGGCCGCGGCGGTGAACGACGTGGCTGCATGGGTCCTGCTCGCACTAGCCGTGGCCATGTCCGGGACGGGAAAAAGTCAATCTTCGACTTTGGTCCCGTTGTGGGTTTTTCTCTCCGGTGCGAGTTTCGTGGCGATTCTCGCTCTTTTTGCGCCTCCGGCGCTCAAATTCGTGGCCCGGCGGTGCCGAGAAGGCGAGCCGGTCGACGAAATCTACGTCTGCGCGGTTCTGGCGGCGGTTTTGGCGGCCGGATTCGCCACGGACGCGATCGGAATTCACGCGATGTTCGGCGCTTTCGTGGTCGGCGTGCTCGTCCCGAAGGAAGGGCCGCTCGCCGGAGCGCTCGTCGAGAAGCTCGAGGATCTCGTCTCGGGTCTTCTTTTGCCGTTATATTTCGTCTCGAGCGGGCTCAAGACCGACGTTGCGACGATCTCGGGGCTCCAGTCGTGGGGTTTGTTGTTGCTCGTGACGTTCACGGCTTGCCTGGGGAAGATCCTCGGGACGTTCTTGGTTTCGGTTTTTTGCAGGGTTCCGGTTCGGGAAGCCTTGGCTCTCGGGTTCCTCATGAACACCAAAGGGCTTGTCGAGCTCATCGTCCTCAACATCGGGAAAGACAGAAAGGTGTTGAACGAGGAGACGTTTGCGATAATGATATTGATGGCGATATTGACGACGTTCATGACGACGCCGCTGGTGGTGTGGGTGTACGAGCCGGCGAGGGAGGAGGAGGAGTACAAGAAGCGGAAGGTGGAGGGCAACGAGTCGCAGCTGAGGATCATGGCCTGCTTCCACAGCGCCGGAAACATCCCGTCGCTGCTCAATCTGCTCGAGTATTCCCGCGGCTCCGGCGAGCTCTGCGTCTACGCTCTCCACCTCAAACAGTTCTCCGAGCGCTCCTCTTCCATCCTCATGGTTCAAAGGTATGATCCCAAAGTGGCTTAAACTATTCATCTATTAGAAATATTAGGACAAATAAGATTCACAATGCCGAAAATTTAAAATGATTGCGCATCAAAGGGCTCGGCGAGACGGGCTTCCGTTCTGGAACCGCTCAGCGGTCCCAGAAAACTCGGACAATGTCGTGGTGGCATTCGAGGCTTACGGTAGACTGGGCCGCGTCCAAGTCCGGCCCATGACGGCCATCTCCTCTCTCCCTCGAATGCACGACGACGTCTGCTCCACCGCCTCCGCCAGACGCGCCGCCCTCCTAATCCTCCCGTTCTCCGGCGGGCCCCACCGCAACGAGTTTCACGGAGTCAACCGCCGGGTTCTAGAACGTTCCCCGTGCTCCGTGGCCCTCTTCCACGACCGCGGCCTCGGCGGGCCCGCCCACGTGGCGGCGCGCCACGTGTCGTCCCGCGTGGCCGCCGTCTTCTTCGGCGGGCCCGACGACCGCGAGGCCCTCGCGTGCGGGGCCCGCATGGCCCGCCACCCAGGGGTCCGCCTCTCCGTCCTCCTCTTCTCCTCTCCTCCGCCGGCGGCGGAGGACGAGGCTTTTCTGGCGGAGCTCCGGCGGAGCTCCGACGAAGACGAGTCGGTGAGCTTTGTGGACGAGAGCAGGGCCCGCGGGGCGGAGGAGGTGGCGGAGGCGCTCCGCGGGGTCGAGTGCGACTTGTTTTTGGTGGGGAGGGCGCCAGGTGGCGAGGCGGGATTGGTGGGGAGCGGGTATTGTTTTTGTCCGGAGGTGGGGCCCGTGGGGAAGATGTTGGCCTCGCCGGAGTTTCCGACCGGAGCTTCGGTTCTCGTGGTGCAGCAGTACGACGGAGGCGGTGGACGAGCTCCGGCGATGAGCTTGGAATCTGTGTAGGGATTTTTTCTTTTTTTCTTTTTTTCTTTTTAGTAAATAAAATTTGAAGAATAATGAGGTTGAATTTTGCGGCGAAACTACATGCTTTTTTTTTATACGGGGTTTCGCCGGATCTTTGTACGTCGTCCCTCGTGAGAATGTCGATTTTTTTTTGAGGAAAAATAGATATCTAAGTGTCTAATCTCCTGAGAATTTCACATGAGTGTTTCATCTACAACATGAAGAATGTTTTTGTGCCTTGTGTTGCAAGCTACCGTTTGTTTGTTTAGTAAACAGAAATAATGTAAAGCAGGTTAAAGGAAACCAGAATAAACAAATTTATAGATTAATCATTAGTAGTTCTGATGGAGTTGTAAATCACCTTAATATAAATCATTAGTAGTTCTTGATTTTTATGAAGTTCTTGAGTTGAAATTTGCAGAAACTTCTTCTGAAGAAGTCTGCGAGTGCTCTTGTTGAGTTTGATTATATCTTATCTTGCAAGTAACATCTCGTCTCTTTTGTTCCGATAATGTTTCAGTAATTTGTAGAAGAATATTTTATTATTTCACATTAATGATGAAGTAAAAGAGAGTATATTTTTCAATGGCTATTTAAGTGCTAAACTTGGCATACATTACCTTAAAGAGAAAAGGAAGTGTTAAAACAAAAAACTAGTTAAACTAAATAAGAATGACACATAATTGAAATAATGACATCCAAGAACTCATGCTTAGACATTATCAAGTAATTGTTATACAAAGAGGGAAAAAAATCTAACAATTATATTTTACATTAGAATTATAAATAACGTTGAAAATACACAAAACATATTCCCAATAAAGTGTTTTGCGAAATAATAGTACGAGAAGTTCACGCCAAACTCAATTGGATTATGAAATGAATTAAGCATAAAATTCACGTACACATTCGAATAACGACGTTGTCATGCATAATTCTTTCAAATGTTACTCGATGTTTAATATTCCTTTTACCGCTTATTTCAGGTATTGCTATATTTTCAATTGTATTTTCAAATAGTATTCGATATTTTAGATTTTTTTTTCATTTTTCATGTTTAAGGGGCTAATATACGAAGAACTTGAGAAACTTAAATTTACCATAGTTTCTCAAATTGGTGCCCGTTATTTTGTACATGAAAATTTCAAAATAATTTATTTTCAAATGGTGCCCATATAATAATTAATTGTTGTAACTTATAAAAGCATTAAAATTTTAAATTTTTAAATTAGTTTATTAAAAGTTTTGAACATATGGACAAAAATTGGTTTTGCTTGTAAAATGATTAAACAAATCGAAATAATTTATCTTGATAAAATCAATTAATTTAAGTGATTTCAGTTTAGTGAACAATACTTTATATTATATTAAATTAATATAACGAATTACACTTCTAATATATATTTTTGACTATTTTTAAATTGAAGACGATTTATTTAAATGAATGGTTTAGTTAACCCCTAATTCTGTCTCCCAAAACTATGTTGACTAGAACTAAGAATATACTTGTATTTGGTATGATACTAGAAATTCCACATGATGTGGAAGGCACGTTCAAAAGTCGTTATTTATGTGTGACGTCCACGACTACAAAATAAGGCACATGTCCAATAGGACACTGCCACGTGGCATGACTACTGAGTTCATGGTTGCACGAAAGTTGAAATGGCCATGAATATAGAAATTATCATTATTAATTCATTTGTGAAATAATTGAACTTTTTTAGCAATCGGAAATTTATTATAAAATTATTTGAAACTCAACGTAAATAATAAAGAATCTTAATAACCTTATTATAAGTTTATGACTTAAATAAATGGGTTTGAGGTTAAATCAGGAACATTGATACTACATTCGAGATGAACCTTAAAACAAACAATATTCTCCTTCGATATTATAATGAGGAATTGCCCAAAGTACCACCTTTTATTTTTAATTTTTCCAAAATCCACCCAAACATAATTTTTTCCCAAAATACTAGTAAATTTCATGTGAAATGACGAAATACCCTTTAAAAAAATAAAACTAACACAAATGTCCTACATTATACTACCGGCCAAAATAATTAAGAAAAAATTAAAAAATTAAAATAAAATAAAATTTAGGATTGGAACAGTTTCTACATTTTAAAGTTTAATTTTAATAAAAAATAAAAATAAATAATAACTGATTAATATGGATATGAAATAAAATGTAAAGAAATTGTTTTAGGGGTATTTTAGACTTTTGTACTAGTATTTTGGGAAAAAATTAATTTTAGTGGATTTTGGGAAAATCAAGTACAAATGGTGGCATTTTGGGCAATTTCTCTATTATAAAAACAAAAAATTAGCCAAATGACCAAAGTTTGACATATGAATTTCGAAATGTTTAACGTTTGATAAAACTGTGGTAAATTGTCTTATTGTTTAAATAACATTTTAACTTTACAATTTCACCTTTATTATTTCGATTGTAAATGGTTTTCATAATCTGTTAAAACATGTTACTGAATTATTTACCTAACTTTCGTCAAACGTTGGACATTTCAAAATTTCAAAATGTTTATAAGACTATACTGCTAATTAACCCTTATAAAAAATCATTCATTCATGCACAATTTTTGAAAATGAATAGAGATATTATATAACCTGTACATTTGATATGTATATATATTTTTAGTAATAAATTTAAGGGAGAGTTTGGCATATCATTTATTTAGACATGTTATAATTCTAGTACAATATATAATAACAATAACAACAAAAACATAAATTAAGGGTGTTCAATCATGCTTATCTCAAAACTTCCTCTTTTTCTATTAAAACAAAATAATTAATAATAAATCAAAATTTTATTCTTGATTGAACTCGTAGCTGTACATATTTCACTACTTCCTATCATTAGCTTAAGCCTAAAAGTGCTCGTTTTTTACATTCATATTTCAAAACCCAAAAGGAGCGCCGTTATCTAACGAAGTCCAACGCATAATAATCAAAAGGAAAAATCAATTAAAAATAACGGCGTTAACGCGAGGTTGTTAACGGCGTTTGACGGTTAAGACTAAAAGATTAAAAAACTAACGGTTTTTTTTTTCAATTACTAAAATGATCACGAAGACGAAACTCGCGGGAATCAAATATAAAAAGGTTGGGTTATGGAAATAATCATCTCAAACAACCAAGCTTCCATTTTCAGTACCAAAAACAACCCCAAAAAAAAAAAAAAAAAAAAAATGGATTTTTAGATTTATTTTAATTATATCATATCTTTTTTTCGCCCTAAAATAATTTGTTACACCACAATCTGACAATAAACCCACCTTTTACAACTCTGTTTTTGGACTTGGTAAGGAAATCCTCAGACAGACTCATCAAAGCTTGTTGTTTCTTTCTTCTTTCAGGTGAGAATTTGTTGTATTTATTAAGTTTTTATTTTTATTTTTTATTCTACGTACGTTATAATTTTTTTAGTACCGTTTTTGCTTTTTGATTATTTCTCTCTTCTGGGCAGTTTTACAAATTCAGGTGCAGTATAACCTAAAACCCCCAATAGTTCTAGTTCTTTTTTTCATTTTCTTTTTTGTTGTCATCAATCAAATTCATTTTTTGTTTTGTTTTATGTATTGTGGAAAGAAAAAAAAACTAGATAAAGATGCAAACTTTTTTAAATACTAAGAAAGCCCAGAAGTTTTGTTTCTCTGTTTCTGAAAACTAGTTTGACTTTGACAAGCTCTTTGTGTTTATTTATTGAAGCAGGCCTTTCTCTGAAGATTTTTAAAAAAAGTTTGAATCTTTTTCGAAGATCACCGGAATTGGAAAAACTACATAAAGATGCAAACTTTTTCCAATACTAAGAAAGCCCAGAACTTTTGTTTCTATGTTTTTGAAAACTAGTTTGACTTTTGACAAGCTCTTTGTATCTATTGAAGCAGGCTTTTTCAAAAAAAGTTTGAATCTTTTTCAAAGATTAGCTTGAAGAACTAAAATGGAACAATTTAGACAAGTCGGGGAGGTTCTCGGAAGCATGAGATCTCTGATGGTTCTACAGCACGAGATTCAGATAAACCGAAACCAATGCCGGTTTCTTCTCGAAGTCTTTTCTCTCGCTTTCGACACGATCTCGGAGGAGATTCGGCTGAACCTGAGGCTCGGAGAGAAGGGCTCGAAGTGGAAAGCGCTCGAGCAGCCTCTGAGGGAGATTCACAGGGTCTTCCGAGAAGGAGAGAGCTACGTGAAGCAGTGTTCGGACTCCAAAGATTGGTGGGGAAAAGCGATGAGCTTTCATCAGAACCGAGACTGCGTCGAGCTTCACATTCACAACCTTTTCGTCCACTTTCCGGCGGTGATCGAGGCCGTCGAGGCCGCCGGAGAGATCGCGGGGCTCGATCAAGACGAGATGAGGAAGAAGAGGGTGTTCTCGGCTAGAAAGTACGACGAAGACTGGAACGATCCGAGCCTCTTTCGCTTTCGTTTCGGGAATCAGTACTTGCTCACGAGAGAGGTTTTGGAGAAGCTCGGTAGCGTGTGGAGCGAGGATCGAATTAGGCTCGTCGAGGCGCTGAGGGAGAGGAAGAGAGATTCGAATTCGGGTTTTTCGCTGACGAAGAACGAGTCTCGGCTCGTTGATTTGATGATCGAGAAGCTCTTGATGAACGAAGAAGGGAAAGAAGTCTTGTTTCCGAGCTCGATTTTGATGGGATCGAAGGATTTTCAGGTCCGAAGGAGATTGGGAAAAGGAGGAGGGAGCGATTTCAAGGAGATCCAATGGCTCGGAGAGACTTTCGTCTTGAGGCACTTCATCGGAGAAAAGACTCATGCTTTGAGCCTCGAGATTTCGAGCCTTCTTTCGATCTCTCACCCAAATTTGGTCCAAAACTTGTGCGGATTCTTCGAAGACGAGAAGAACGAGGGCTTTCTCGTGATGGAATCGATGAGCCGAGATCTCTCGACTCACATGAGAGAGATCTCGGGTCCGAGGCGAAGAAAAAAGCTTTCTCTCCTCTCTCTTCCCGTCTCGGTTGATCTCATGCTTCAGATCAGCCGAGGCATGGAGTATCTCCACTCTCGGAAGATCTTCCACGGAGATTTGAACCCTTCGAACGTCTTTGTCAAAGCGAGGAACTTCAAAGAAGAAGAAGAAGAGGGTTACTTGGTTGCTAAGGTATCCGGTTTCGGCTTATCATCGGCGAAGAAAAATCCGAAGAATAAGAAGGACTCATCTTCGGTCGAGCCCTTCATTTGGCTCGCCCCTGAAGTCCTAGCCGAGCAAGAAGAACAACAAGGAGATACAATTCCTTCTTCTTCTTCTTCTTCTTCTTCTTCTTCTTCTTCTTCTTCGAGATATTCGGAGAAATCCGATGTGTATAGCTTCGGAATGATTTGCTTCGAGCTTTTGACCGGAAAAGTCCCCTTCGAGGACGGTCATCTTCGAGGAGAGAAGACCAGTCGGAACATAAGAGCCGGAGAAAGGCCTCTTTTCCCACACCCTTCTCCGCCAAAGTACCTCGTGAACTTGACCCGAAAATGCTGGCAAACCGACCCGAATCTCCGACCCAGATTCTCGTCCATCTCTCGGATCCTCCGATACGTCAAGAAGTTCCTCTCCTCGAGCCCGGACCACCAACAAATCCTGCCCGGGATTCAACCTCCTTCCTCGGATTTCTTCGGCATCGAAGCCGGGTTCGCGAAACGGGGCTTTTTGTCGACGGAAACGCGCGAGATTCCGTTCCAAATGTTCTCGTTCCGGGTCCTCGAGAAGGAGAAGGAGAAGACTTGCGCCGCAAGCAAAGAAGGGAATGGCCCGGTCGAGATGTTGAGCGATCCCGGTTCGATCTGCCGAGGCGACTCGGGAGACGAGGTGGTTTCTTTGACGGAGGATCACGTCACTTCGGTCCCGATCACGGATGCGAGGTCGGTGTTTTCCGAGGCGGCGGCGAAGAAGAGAGCCTCCAACAAGTCTCTCGAGTCGAAAGGAAGAAGAGTTTCAGGTTAGTTTTCTTGTGAATTCGGATACTTTTTGTTTATTTTAGAAGGTAATTCTCTTAGTACCCATATAAACATGTACTATTTCGATGATAGTCAATAGTCTGGCAAATTTATTTACAATTATCTTTGGACTAATATAACCAAAATTCGAAATGTATAAAACGACTGTAAACGAAAAACAGTACGGTCCATAATTTTATGTAAAAGAATGTCACATAAGCACGTCGATTATTTACAACATATTTATAAAAAGTTAAAATGCTATTTTCAAATTCGTAATGTTTATGTCTACAAAAATTCAATTTTTTGTATTTACATTGTTTGTCATGTTAATAAGTTTTGAAACTTGTGATCAGTAATACCGAAAGCTCAGAGGCCGGCGAGACTGCCGTTAAATCCGTGCGGTCGTAGCGTGAAGACGAGCCAGTCGAAGCCGACTGAAACTCCGATGAGACAAGGAAGACCTAAAAGTTTAGGTCATGTCTCAGAGTAAAGGTTTATTTTTACTAGGTCATAGGAAGATAACCTTCCTATAACTTTTTTGTAGTTACATTTTCTAAAACTTCTTTTATTTTATATAGCAATTTTGCATTATTTAATGTGTGTAACTCTTCCTTTCACGCTCAAACTCAATGACTATGTTTAGTAGTTCATCTATTGCTTTTCTTTTTTCTTTCTAATGCTAATGAGCAAAAAGTTAACAAAACATTATATATATATATATAAACGAAACCTCAAAATACTCTGGCGGATTTGAATATATATATATATATATACCTTCTTTTTATATATATAATTTTGTAATCCAAGAGCGGATTTGAATTCACCTTAATATACTGTAATAATAAAAATGAAAAGGTTAACAAAAAAATGAAAAGGGAACTGAATTCATCATGCTAAACTTTCTATCGTAATAATCACAAGTCAGGAAATTTACACGGAATGAGCATTTATATTTTACATAATCTACAAACAAATAAATAAATAAAAGGGAATTTCTCATTAGTGTGAACTAAAAAAGTTGGCTCCCAAACCCCATCATGAATATTTTCTAAGTTACAAATTACAATTTCTCAACTAGACACTCTTTTATATAGACACAGGCACAATAGTATTCTGAATGTTGTAGTTACCGCTAAAAAAAAGAAACCGAGTTCTGTTTCTTCGGTTTTCGTAAATAAAATAAAAACTACTCCGATCACGAGATTTAGAGTCATCTTTTTTCGTTTCGTCGTCATCAAGTTCCCGAAGATCCGTTCTTTGTGGAAGATCCGTTCTCCAATCCGAGCAATCCTCAAAGATATCATTAGGGTTTCGTTCCTTCCTTCATATCAAATCCGTCTCTTCTAATCTCCGGGGTTAACTCGAGTTGTTTCGGCTCGAGAATTTGGCCCGAAAAAGAGAAAGAAAAATGGCTTGCTCGAATCTTTGCCCGAAAAACATTTTTTTTTTTTTTTTACTTTTCCTCATTTTTAAATCATCTGCAAGACTTTTATACACCCTGTTGAGTTTGCGGCAACGACCATTTCCGATTTTGCCCTCCAACACACGCTTGAAACGAACTGGCCGTTGTCATCTTCTGTCTCCTTCCCAGAAATCGAATCGATGGACCCAAACTTGTGGGAAGTGATTGGCATTGGCAGAGATCTATAGTAAGCATAAACCTTGACGAGAAAGAAGAAATAACATTCAATGATTTTAATGGTATTGTATTTTGTAATCATAACCGAGTAACGAAACTGAAAGAAGTACCTCGTTAGATTCTGAACCACACGCTATATAGCCGTCAGCCACAGATAATCCCACAAAATTCTGAAGGTTATAGCCAAAGAAACAAAACAAGAAACTGTGAGAAACAATTACGTATACATATTATTAAAATAATAAAAAATTAGGTGATTCGCCAATGTAAACATAATAGCTTTGGATTTAGCCAATATTTTGTTAATTTGTTATAAATAACCAGTGTGACATACTTTTGTTGAATTTCTTTTACCGGTTTGCCCTTTTCATTTTTGTTAATTTGTTGTAAAATTTTGGGCTAAATTGGTCCAAAAAAATTGAAAATAGTTTGAGCCGGCCATTTATCGAAAATTTACCAAACATGAGTTATATCCAAAATCCATGTAGTTTATATAGCTAATAATTATATTTAACCCTTAAAATAAAATAGTAGATATATACAATAGATGGATATCGGACTCCAAATAGGCCAATGATCCAGTAGTTCGTATTTATAGTCTTCTATCTATACATTTCATGCCCTAATGAAGATAGAAGAATTACCTTTTCATTAGTATGCCCTTTGAGTGTTGAGGTACAAGCATCAGGGGAACCAGAAGGAGTGCTTTTATTGAGATCCCAGAGCTTCAAGGTGTTATCTGTCGAAGCTGAAACAATGGTCTCCGAGTCCAAGAATTTAACGTAGCTCACGGCTTTTTCGTGGCCAGAGAGCACACACCAGGGTGTTCTTGCGTATCGAAGATCGTAGCAATACGTTCTGTAATCTGCAGAGCCAAAGGCTAGAAGATACGTCGAGTGGGCCGAGAATTGAACACAACACACATTTGCCACGTTCCTTATTGTCCCTAAACTGTTTTTCTGCGACGAAATGAAAGAAAAAAAAGAGTATTTTACAACCCCTTCTTCACTGAGGTAAAACAACCCATTTACAAGCTAACAATGGTTTCTGACTTTGAGAGAGAAAGAGATCAAAATACCTCGTTTATATTCCACAATTTCACAGTACAGTCGTCACTTCCACTGGCTAATTTTGTTGGGTAAACTTTGGAAAAGTCAACTGACCATGCTCTCTTTTCGTGCTCATTGTATTGAGTAAAAGCCTGACCAGTAGAAGCATCCCACAACTGAAATTTTACAAGGAACTCGACAAAGTTAAGGTACAATATAACCTGTACAAACAGCTGATCAATGATACGTAGGAAGGATATGCTGCTGGAAAAGAGAATATAAATAAATAAAATTTGATTTACTTGTTTGCACTGATTCTAAAGTAAATAGAAGAAAAAGTAGATGCTCGATAAGTTAATTAACCCACAAAAGATACAGACCTTGATCGAACCATCGTAATCGCTTGAAGCCAAATAGTTCTTGATGTAGCCGTTCCAGCAAACCCCGCTGAGTTTCGATCTGTTTGGCATCTCAATTGCCGGGTAATGAATGTCCACGGAATTATTAAGGAGAGAATTAAAGTCGTAGATCTTAATCTTCTTTGAAACTCCAGCAGCTGCGAAGTAGTCCTCGTCTCTGTCAAAACTCAACGAGCATATCACGTTTGAGGAGCTATTGAACTCCCCATTTCTCAGAACTCCGCGGACTTCAAATCTACTGTGACGAGCATACTTGCACAAACCATCAAAGAAAGCTCCCGTACGGTCTTTTGGAACTTGTCTCTCTTCATCCCTGATCGCTAAATGGAGATTCTCACGAGCCCTCAACAAATCATTATCTTGGCGTATCGTTGCATCAGACGCAAGGGTCTGAAGCTTGGTTCTCATGGAGAAGTAAGCGCTTTCGAACTTATCGAAATTCTTTGTGAGCTTTGGTTCGTTTGTGTTAAACACGGAGGGTGAATCACTTGAAGACTCTCCACGGGAAGATTTACTTTTGGAACTTATAAGGTTTCGTTTTTCGATCTCTTTAATGTCTGCTTCTAAGCATTGTATCGCATCAACCAACTTAGATGCATCTTTTTGCTTGTTTTCTTTTAGTGACCCTAGGAAATGCATTAGTATATCCGACTCAATATCTTCCTCGTCAATAGAAGCAACTAACTCCTCTGCACATGACTCTGGCAATCCATTTACTACATCAGAATGCATAATTTCCCTGTCAGAGCATCACAACAGTGTATCAAGAATATTGACACAGGACATCTAACACCAATAATATGAAATGAATTAAAAAGACAAGCCCTTTTCATCTCCTGTTACAAAAAAGGAATGCTTTGAGCCATAAAGTCAGCTTTTCACTTATGTCTATGATTTATAGATTTAATTACAGAGAATTACACATTCACTAATCATATATATTATAAAAATTAGATAATTAGCCAACCTGAACATAAGAGTTTTGGATTTACCCAACGTTTTGTTAATTTGTTACTGGGTTGCCCTTTTCATTTTTGGAATGAGCGAGAAAACATATTTGGGCTAAATTGGTCCCCAGAAAAATTGTAAATGGTTTAGGCCGACTATTTACCAACAATTTACTAAACGTGGGCTATATCCAAAAGAACATCTAGTTTACATGGCTAGTAACTAGAATTACCCTATATATTATCACTGAGGCTAATCAACCCTTTGAACATTATGATAATTCCGTAGATCAGAAGTCAATTTACCTTGTTGTCGGGCGTGATGATGGTTCAGGATGTAGCAGCCAAAGACAAAATCCAGCCTCCTTTGGATTTTCTGACAGAAAATTCGGCGGAAGAATCCGATGACGCAAATCCGACATTGCAGTGACCAGTGCACTATCTGAATCAAAATGGGCAAGTAACTGAAAGAAACAACCCGAATTAATACATCATGAATATCATTACGAATTTGTTTTGAATGTCCAAGAAGACTTATGTAACGAAATAAAATTTAGACGAAAATAATTTCATAGCTGCTTCAATAGCTTCCTGTGAAAATAGCAGTTCTCACCTCAAAGAGAAAAACACCAAGACAGTAAATATTAGAGAACAGCGTGGAGCTTCCTCCCATGGGTTCCTCGGGACTGGTATACCACTTTTCTTCTAGCCGATCGCGAGAAGAAATCATGCTCTCTCTTGTGATACCAAACTTGCTTTCGTTCACCAAATTCGCTTCATCTAATTCATTGACTGTATTTTGTTGACTAGTAGTGGTGCCTAAGCTTGACTGTACGGATAACTGAAGCCACTGCCTATGATCTCCTGAGTTTTGGACGGGTCTCTTCTTCTTCGCAGACGAACCAGCCGAGGGAGATTCTTTTACTGCTCTTTTCCTCGAAAGACTCTTCTCCGGCTGAGAAAAATCTTGGTTCATCATGCTCTGCAATATCTCGCTTTTGTCGGGCGATCCGACGTACCTGACCTTGTTCGAAGGCAATAATCGGAAATAAGACGGTCTCAACCTGTGCAAGACAAGCCCTTGAGAGTGAGAGTAGTCCACAAGCTCCACAATCTGTCTGAAAATAGACAGTCGCACCATTTTATTCGCCCGAGAATGCCCGTTTTTCAGCCACTCTCGCAGATTGACTCCATCGCACCCATTCCCGTTTCCGTTTCCCCCGTTTCTGCAATCACGACCAGGCCCGTTTGACCGAGGGTTGACTATTTTAGCCTCCTTCGGCTCCGACGTGTTGGTTTCTGCCGGAGTTATTCTCCCGGCAAGCTTTGTATCGTTCGGCTCAGTAGCTTCGACGGGATTCGCAACTTGAGGTGGGCCTTTAAACACGATTCCCTTGCCTTTCAACGTGTTCTTAACGAAAAACTCCGAAAACCCCGATTTTGATAACATCTTCGTCCTGACAGACCCTGAAGCGTTGCCCGAAATCCCTTTACCGTTCGAATTCATCAACTGTTGACCAACCTGGATGGGATTCTCATCAACAGCCTTTTGAGCCAAAAATTCCGGGAACGAAGAGTAACCCAAATCCTCAACTTTCTGACCATTATTATTATTATTATTTGGACGAGAACCTCCACCGCCCAACTGGTACAGATGTTGCCACTGGCTCTGATTCCTCCCCGGAATTCTGCTCGAGCCGTTCGAAGTTCCGACAATACTCAATCCCGCTCCTGCCAGTTTTTTCAGAGTCAACTCCTCGATCGCCACCGCCGGACCGGAATCGTTCGTGGATCGAGGGATATTGTAAGGATGCTCCAACGGATTCACGTTGTGTAAACCCCTCATCTCTGGGAAATCGTTCCGAGAGCTCGTGGAATACTCTCCCTCGATCGGCAATCTCATCTCATGAGATTCCAACGCGTTTCGAGCTTCGGATCTCAGGTGATAATATCCGTTGTCTTTCCCTTGGAGGTGTCCACCGCCATCATTTCCGTCCAGGGGTAATACTTCTTCCCCAATTCCGTCTTCCATTGCTAGAAAATCTACCTCATTCGCTCGAAGAAATCTCGAGCAATCGACAAATACTATGGCTCAATTATGGAAAACGGAAACCTGTCAAAATTAGACCAGGATTAGATCAATATTGGCATAAGAAGCTTTTGATCAACCTCATTCACTCGGAAGAAAATTTCGAGCAATCGATGAAAACTATGGATCAATTACGGAAATGGAAACCTGTCAGAATTAGACCAGGATTAGATCGATACTGGCATAAGAAGCTTTTGATCTCAGTCCTTGCTCTAAAGAGCATAATGAGCGAAGTGTGTATTGTGCAATTTTTCCAAGTCAAAATAATGGATAAGGTGAACCTAATCAGCTATACTCGAGTCCGATTTCAATTTACACGACACATAATAGGAAGTTTAATCTACAAAAAGGATTGCCAAAAGGAAAACTAGCATTCTCATGAGCTCCATTCTTTGATTCTTCGCGTTACGGAATCATCGGACTCTCAAAGAGTCACAAATCGTCACCACTGCCATTACTTTCTTCATTTTTTTTCTCGGCATCGAAACAGAGGAAAAAATAATCCGAAGCTCAAAAAACGCTAAACGAAAGAGAGAGATAGAGTTGAGCTCATACCTTGGCGAATTTCGTTCGAAGCGAAGCTCGTGGTTTCAAGACTCCGAGGAATCGGAAATCACGAACGGAGAAACCGAGCTTAGGGCAAAAACCCTAGAAAACCGAAAACCAGACGGAACGAAGACGAAGCGGAGAAGAAGAAGAAGAAGGAAGAAGAAGAAGAAGAAGAAGAGAGAATTGTGCGTGGAATGGAAGAGAGAGAGAGAGAGAAGGAAAATATTAAGAAAACAAATTAAAATAAAAATGGAAAATATCTTTTATGCATAACCTCACAATATCCTTAAAAATAAGAGAAAATGCTCAAAGTACCACTATTTATTATTCATTTTTCCAAAATCCACCCAAACATAATTTTTTCTCAAAATACAAGTAAATTTTATGTGAAAAGACGAAATACCCTTTAAAAAAATAAAACTAACACAAATGTCCTACATTATACTACCGGTCAAAAAAATTAAGAAAAAAATTAAAAAATTAAAAAAAAATTAAACTTTTTAAAGGTGGAGTAGTTTTTACTTTTTTAAATTAATTTTTTTTTAAAAAAAATAGATAATAACCGGTTAATATGAATATGGAGTAAAATGTAAAGAAATTGTTTTAGGGATACTTTAGACTTTTGTAATGGTATTTTGGGGAAAAAATTAATTTTAGTGGATTTTGAAAAAACCAAATATAAATGGTGGTACTTTGGGCAATTTCTCTAAAAATAATCCCAGATAATTTATTGGCTTTTATTTTTTTAATTTTATTTGAGCTTAAACTAAAACTTTACTTAATTGTAATAATGGAATTATAGATGAGAAATGGTTTTTTAATTATTATCTTTTTCTTAAAATATAGTGTTTTATTGTCTATAGACTCTATATAATCATCATCATCATCATCACTCAATCAGAAATAAATATTTTTGCTATTTCATATCATTAATTTATATATTAATTGAAGGTTTAACAAATTGTTATTTTGGCTCAATAATGATATTAAAGCATTTATCCTATTAAAAATTAATTACTTGCATAAAACAGATTAATGTAGATTTATATACTCGTTAATAATTCACCATATCTTATGATGAAATTGTAGACCATGTCTTTCTCTAGTCCCTTATTATTTAATCACAATTATATAAAAATATATCAGAAATTAAAAGTTGAATCTGAGACAAAATGAAAACAAAGGTGACAAGTGAAATGAAATAACGAGACCACGCTTGCATCACGTGGACCTACATTGCATTGGCATTCGCGGTTCTCATCGCGCCACGTCATCACAAGGCTGAAGAACTGAACAGGGTTGATGACACGTGTCAATCATCCAGATAGTTGGCGAGAAACGGGTTCGGTCCGATCTGAGAGCTGAAACAGTGTTAGCTGGGCTATTCTAAGCTAACGGCCCATTTTTCCGTAAACGGTGTTAGTGGATAAAATCTCTATACATATAACACAAGCAAAAACAACTGTATTTTATTTGAAATTACTTAATTTATTTTATTTGAAATTATTAAAACTAACTGTAAATTGTTTTTAAATTGTTAAAAGTATTTTATTTGAAATTATTAAAATAATTAATAATATTTTTTAATATAAAAGATAGTAAAAATCATACAAAAATTTCATAATGTTAATTAATAATATAAGCTATATTTTTGTTGAATTACATCATATAAATAAATCCAAAAATTAAAATTAAAGTTGCTGAAATTATAAATAATTTATTACATTTCTTTATTTTTATTTTTTTTAAATGATAGAGTATGAATTGGAGTAGATTTATTTGCTTTACTTGTCTTTCGTTTGTGTTGATTTTATAATATGAAACCAGAGCACAGTACAGTTCATTTGAAATATGTATTTTGAATAAATATGTATTTTGTCTATATATATGTATTTTGTGCGTCCAGATTTGGATGTGAAAATGGATTTAAAATGGATTTTTGAATATTATTTTATAAATTATTTTCTTGCAACATAAGTTTGAATATATAGAAAATGTGGAAAGAGAAAAAATTAATATATCTGATGAGTTCAAAACGTCTGTAATTTTATTAATGTATATGATATTTCTGTAATTTTATTAGATATATGATACTAATCATGTAAGTTCTATAAAATTTCACATGATAATTTTGGATGATGTTGTGGCATTTTATTTTTAATGACGTAATTTGTAATTTTAAATGATTATATGGTTAAATAAATAATTTTACAATGAATACTAAAATTTCTATAGATGAATAGTGATTTTTGGATTTTTTTATATATATATATATACACATATATATATATAATATGTTTATTTATTATTTTTTAAATATAAATTAGCTATATAAGCCGGGGTGTGTTTAATTAATATTTTGTAATAAATAGTCAAAAATAAATTTAGCTATGTAAGCCGGGTTTTGTTTAGTTAATATTTTGTAATAAATAGTCAAAATATACATATAGTGACTAAAAATTAATTTGAAATTTTTGGTTACGTTAATAGTGTAAATATATTTACTTTGTTGTATAGCAAAACATGACGAAACGTCAATTGATTAGAAATTTCTAACGTTTGATATGATTAGATAGCACTATAACTTATTATTTATAATAATAATAATAATAATAATAATAATAATAATAATAATAATAATAATGTGGTGGTCACGTAATTTTGTTCAAAACAAGATAGTAATAAAATTTATTATGTATTAGCAATATAAAAATCATGATGTATTTGCTATGTATCACAAATTCTAAGTGTATATAATAATACGAAACGATTTTAACCATGTAAGTTGGTGATCACATGTCAATAGTGTATTTTCTAATGACATGATAATATATAACTTAACAGAAATCTTACAAGAATCACATTTGAAAAAACTATATTGATTAAATATACGTGTAACTTTATAAGAGAGCATTTGCTAATTATAAATTGTGTAACTCAATAATTCTCAAACACAAATTTATCCGATTACATATATACCTTATTATAAATTATGATAATGCACCCGAATAATTTTTGGGCCTTTTAGATATATACTCATATTTATGTTTACCAATTTTAATATATCACGTTACGTTAATTTTGTGTAAATAGCTAGTGTAAGTTGTTTACGAAAATATTTGGACTATTTTACTTTTTTTATTTGAATAAAATAAATAAATTATTTACACAAAATAGTCTTAATATTTTTGTAAACAATTTACAGTGGATATTTACACAAAACTAACGTAATTTTCAGTATATTGAAATTGATAAATATAAACACGAGTATAAAACTAATTTGTTGATAATTTTAAAGTTTGACGATCTCTTATCAATCTCAGTTTGATTATGTTATCAACCAAACCCACTTTCAAAAATTCCCAAACACAAAATGATTTAATTCCCTTTTATATATACTAAATGATATTATTTGTGTTGTTCGCTAGAGAAGAGAGTTCGATTCGACTATCTTGAGATTTGTTGAGCTAATCACACAAATATTTATAATTTGTATAATAGTACTTTGAAATATTATAATTGCAGAATAAAAAACGTTTTAAACAAATTGGTTTATAGTAATTAACTTAAATAAATCGTAATAAAATGACTAAACAACCCATAATTTATTATAAAATCAATTATTAAACGTAAGAAAACAAATTAGTAAAATCAAAAAACACAATATTAACATGTCATCATTATTGGGTATAAACTAAAAAAATATGAAAAGTTTGACTATATAGCAAATTCAAAGTTTTCATTGGTTATATAGAACAATTATTACTCAATCGAGTCACGACATTTTTTCAAACTTAACCGTAACGATCTTCATATAACATTATAGAGATAAAAATGAAGATTATTTATAACTAAAGATGTTAAAATCATAACAATTGCTTGATTAAATGAATCAATTAGAAGCTTGTATGGAGTTTGAAAGAGAGTAACTTCATCATTAAAAACTTACGTCCATTCTATTTGAAAGTTTTTTAATTTTATCGAATGGGTAATAATTCTTAAATATTTATCTAGTAACAAATTCGTACCTTAAAACAATAATTTAAATATAAATTTTTATTTAATTAAATAAACCAAAACAAGTTATTTTTAAAATGATAAACTAACTGAAACATAAACATATATACGTATATATGTCATTTTCCATAATAAAACTACAAGTCCCAATTTATTTTCCATACTATTTTTACAAGTTTCAAAAAACACTAATAACTTACTCCGAAAAAGAAAAGAAAAAAAAACACCAATAAATAACACGTAGGGTAAATAAACTCTTTTTCAAAAATGAAAAAGTTGGTAAAAAAAGAAAAACAAAGAAAAAGTAAAACTTTTTTCCGACGATTCTCATTCCGCCATGAAAACAGAGCCCGAAACGTTTCGGTCGGAACCCGCCGTTTCGAGCGTCGAAACTCAGAGCATCACGGAGATCATTTCGAATCTCCGGACGAGTTTCAAGGCGAGGGACTTCACTCACGCCGAGAAGGAGCTCGTGTCCCGCGACGAAGCTCTCCGGCGAGAGATCTCTCAACTGAAGCAAGACAATCGCTCGGCGATCGATCGCGTCGCGAAGGAAAAGGAGAGTCTCGCGACGGAGGTTTCGGAGCTGAAGAGGAAGCTCGACGAGTCGGAGAAGCGAAATTCCGGTGAGTATGTGAACTTTTAGGGTTTTGAATTCGAGTCTGAGAATTTTTTAGGGTTTTTGCTTTGACATGATTTCATTATGTGTATTTGGTATTGAAAATGAATCCGTTCAAAAAAATAAATAAAAAATATGAAAAATATGAAAATGAATATCCGTACTTATTTATTTATTTGGTTTGGAACTTTGACTAGAATCCTAAAAGCTTGGTGATTAGTATTTTACTTATTCATAAGTTTAATTGAAGGTTAATGTGTGACTTTTGAATGTTTTTTTCATAGTTTTTATTGAATGTTAATATGTGATTATCGAATATTTTTTAGATGTAACAATGATGCGTTCGGAAAATCCGAGTCGCGAGGATGTTCCTAACTCGTCGAGAAAAGAAAAACGTACTCGTCGAGATTCATCGGAACCGATTATAGATTACGACGACTTGGTTTTTTCAAGCAAAGTCGCCGAACAACGTTACGATAAACTTGTCTTACGTAGTCCTATTCTCGAGCGAGGATTGAAGGTTTCCCGTAATACAGAAATTGCCACTCTAATTCGGAACACCATCGAAGGACATCGATGGAGGATATTTTGTGGCGAACCTGAGCACAAAGCCAACATTACGATCATGTACGAGTTTTACGCAAATTTACCGGATGCCGAGAATGACATCGTAACTGTTCGTGGAAGAAAAGTTGACTTTAGTGTCAAGGCGATCTAACAACTTGTTATCCACTCCAGATATTGATTACGAGAACGAGGGTTATCGGGCGTGGCTTAGAGATCCAAATTATCAGCAAATGGTTCAAGCGTTGACGATTGATGGAGAAGAATGGAATGTCGATCATGGAAAGAAATACCTTCGTCGCGAGCAATTGCACAGGTTTGCAAACGTTTATACTTTATATATTGTATTTATTATATTAATTACTACAATTATTGACTTAATTTTAACTATTGTCACAGGTTCGCAAAAGTTTGGACGTATTTTATTTGCTCGAGACTATTTCCGATTAAGCATTTCACTCGTCTTCACGAGGATCATCTCCACGTGTTGTATTCAGTTGTCGAAGGAAAAACGATTGACGTGGGTCGGTTCATCTACAACTGGATGAAAAGAATCGAGTACAACAACACACGACACGGTTTGCTTTATTCGTCTATCATTTATGGTCTTTGTCTTCAAGCAGGTGTGATAGCTACAAAACACGATTCAATCATAAGGTGTCCGTTGTCTATTAGTGATAAGGCGATTGAGCGGTACAAAATCAAAAGAGGAGATGAAGAGGAAGAGGATGAATAGCTGTAACGACCCGACTTTTTGGACTATTACTTTTCCGATTTTTTTTAGCATCTTATAAAGATGAACCGAGGTTTCAAATGAATATTGTATCTTAATTTTTTTTATATAAAAAGTCCTTAATAAATATTAAAATACAAAGTAACAATTCAAAGTCAAACATAATAGAAAAACGATGAAATTTAATCTAGAATATAAATCTTAATAAGACATTACTTTTTTAGAAAAAATCATAATTTTAAAAGAATTGATTATAGAAATCTTAACATTAATTTCTCAATAGTTTGTAGAGGAAGACTTATTTCGTGAATGAAAATCAAAACACAACTCAATCGTTATCGAAGCCACTAATTCATCCTACTCATCTTTTTTTTGTAGGTCATTTACCTACGACACGGATGTATATCTATTTTTAAGAATGAGTTTACGCTCGACGAGGATAAATATAAAGCTCACAAAATAAAAGAGTAATGCAATGCACGATAAATTTATTAATAATTTCAAATCATAACATGATTTAAACTTTCTTTTATAATTTCTTTTAGATCGGGGTGTCTCTAGGGTAAGTCGTACATATTTAAATATTTAAATCAAGGTTTAAACGGCCGCTAGCCGATAAACGGCCGATAACTCAAAATCACGGAAATGTCGCTAGCCGAACGAAAATTCGACGGAAAAAATGTGGAAAACGGAAAAGGGAATGCCGATGGGATTGCCGTTGGCCGGTCGGAAATTCGATAAAAAGTACGGAAATTCGACGGAAAAAATGTTGATGACATTTTTAGTTCAAAACATGAATTTATAACTATAGAAAATGTTCAAATCATTAAGTTCATACATGTCATACCACATTGAAATTAAAATCATTAAAAGTTCATACATAACGTACAATATCAAGTTCATACATACCATACCATGAGCAGTTCGAAAAGATCATACGAAATCAACAACAGTAGTATTCAATAGTAACTGGAATGACGTGCTGGCTGATAAAATCCACCTGTTCGTGCCTGAAGGTTACAATAGTCCAACCACGTCATTTGGGTCGCGTACGATGAAGTGTAGTTAATGACGTGGTTGTTGTAGTTGGCTTGCGTTCCACCGACGACGGTGCACAATATGGGGTACTCGGGTAGTGGTCCTTGAATCTCGGCACCTATAATGACCGGAACTGGATATGGAACGGGATACGGATAAGCATACAAACCTTGACCGTCGTATGATTGGGTAGACATTTGCTCAAATGACATTGACTCAAGTTGAGTGAAAATGGAGTCAACGTCGTAATCCGTAGAACTAGTAGACCACATTCCCGCTTGTCGACCTCCCGGGTATTGCGCAGACTCAAAGTCAAAGAAATCACCCGACCTACGAGACATTAGGTTAGATGTTAATAAATGTAAATTAAAAATGCATGTAACATATTAGTACCTGTCCCGATCCCGCGCTCCGTGATCTTCATCTTGAGTAGCTTGGTAACCCGATTCCATGGTCCATGGATCGTTATTCCAACCTCTGCTTGTGCCACTCCCGACACCAACACTTGTGCCGCCACCATCTCCGCCTCCTTGCGTCCCGCCACCATCATCGTCACTAGACGAATCTATACCAACATCTTGAGAGACGACCTGGTTTACATCAACGCCTTCGGAACGGGCCTGTGAGGCTACTTGCGGATCAGGACGGTTGGATTCATCGTCAAGGTTGCATGGTCGAACCCACTCAAGAAGAACGTCGTCGTCGGCCTCATCTCCCATGGCTTGCATAGATTGCTCTATGATTTCTAAGGGGTCTCGGAGTTCCTTGTTTTCGTACTGAGCTTTGCGATCTCGTATCTGTAATTTCATGTTATAATTACAAAACACAAGTTGCTCCAACCTTGAATACGCAAGACGGTTGCGCTGTTTTGTGTGGACTAAGGCGAACGTGCTCCAATTTCTCTCACAAGCCGAAGAGGATGCGGTTTGTGATAAAATTCGCATGGCCAACCGACGTAAAGTAGGTGCTTCAGTTCCAAACATTCTCCACCATTCGGCTACAAAAGTAAATTAAAAATCAAGTAATGTTAACAGATCCCACACAACGATATCGTTACGTACCTGTGGCTATATGATCACGGTTTCCAACCGCAGTCTTCCTTCCAAATAGTCCACGTGCATCTCGAAACGCAATGAGCTGTGTACATAATATGTCACTATACGGTGAAGGAGCATATTAATATGTGTAATTACGTACCTCATTTTCAAGAACCGAATAATCATCGTGCGGATGTAACACCTCAAAAACGTCTGTAACAGCAGTTAGATGTTCTGGTGTCATCGTAATCTCTGGGTTGTATTGACACCTCGGGTTTAAGTAATAACTTGCTTTGTGCAATGGGTGACAAAGTTGTCTTTCCCATCTGTCGACAACGATATCGACAACCCATCTTTTATTTGGTAGGGCCTCCAACTTTTTCTTCATTAGATCGAAAACGTGGTATAGTGCACCCAACGTCGAAACGACCTCTATGTCCACGAACCGAAGAGCTACAAATAACGGCTCGAATACCTGTCGCATTAACGTAAAATGTTAGTTCTACAAAGTAAACTACAAACATCATACTAGATACAAAAGTACCTTACAAACTCCATCGAGGTGTAGCAAAAAATTTGCATCATTTACTTTGTCCTCAACAAATGATCCCGCTAAGGTTAAGCGAAATGTCAATCTCTCCCACCAATCGGAATTGATTATCGCCTTCAATGCTTGTTTCTTGTTACGCAAGCTTGAAAGAGCTAAATAATTGGTAGCAAACCTTGTAGGGCCGGGGCGAATGATCTCACCTTCACCTTGTTCTCTTAACTTCGCTAATAGAAGCCCGTGGTTATAAACGAGCTTCGTTATGCGCCTAGCGTCATCCACGACGCGAGCAATGGTGTCTCGCTTAGCCACGTCTTCAAACATAAGATCAAGACAGTGCGCGGCACACGGTGTCCAATAACAATTGAACTTTCTCATCAATTTCAATCCCGCTTTTTTATACGCCGATCCGTTGTCCGTGACAATTTGGATGACATTGTGACGTCCGATGTCGTTAATCACATCACTCAAAAGTTTGTAGATGTATTCCCAATTCTTGATGTTGTTCGACGCGTCAACAGACTTCAAGAACACGGTTTTTCCAGCTGAGTATACCATAACATTAATGATACTCAATCGCGTTGGACCCGTCCATCCGTCAGACATGATTGTGCACCCGTACTCTTCCCAAACCTTACGTTGACTATCGACGTATGTTTGTGCCTCAGCAACCTCTTCCTTAAGGTATGTGTTGTGAATCTCGTACGGGGAAGGCAATGGAACGTTAGGACCTGTCAACAACAACGTATTACGTTATTTCACAAAGCGTTAAAGTACTAATAGAAATATGTTTCACATACCGAGTTCTGCAGCTTCGTGCATCATGTTTTTAAAGTGATGAGACTTCGCTTTATGGGCTGGAACACTCTCGTGTATGAAAAATCGGCTCACAAGTCTTCCTAATCGCTTCTTCAGAGACATACTTTTCTATGTAGGGACTGTTGGTTGTCGTGCCGAATCTGATCGATAGAGAGAAGGCGAGATTGGTGGCCTCGATCTTATGTCTTGTTGGGATCCAGAACCTCCTCCTGGCCCGGATCTCCAAGTCGCAGCATCGGCCTCTTGTCGACTTCTCTTCATTGCCTCATACAAGTCTTCATCTTCTCGATGATCAAGACGTGGATCGAGGTTTGCACGTAACTCTTGACGGATGGTTTCTTCCATCATGCTCTTATTCTTTTTCTTCATTTCTGCTTCATGTAGCATTTGCCGCATTTCTTCTCTGACCTCCGGCGGACACTTATCACATCGTTTTACATTCTTCTTCGGATCGTTTCCGCTAAGATGCAACTTCATACGAGTGATACCTCCACCTCTTGTGGTTAACCCACAATATTTGCACGTAAAATGATTACTGGTCCCCGCAACGACGAAACAATGTTTTCGGACGCCTTCATCTGCCATCTGTTATCGTTAACAAACAAAAAAATCAATTCCGTAACTCCAAAAATTATGAAAAAAATCCAATTTTATTAAATTTCAATGCCAAACAGATCCTATTTCATACATGTTTTTGAGAAAAAATCATAATCGACCGTTTTAACCAAAACAAACTAAAACAACAATTCCCGATATATAATTCAAATTCTCTAATCCGTGACACAAAAAATTTAAAAAAATTCAAATCTTCTTAAATTGAAATTCTAAGCAGATTCTATTTCACACATATTTTTTAGAAAAATTCATAATCAACGACTTCTTACTAAACAAAATAAAACAACAATTTCCGACAAACAATTCAAATTTCATAATCCGAGACTCAAACAATTATGAAAAAATTACACTATTATTAAATTTAAATTCTAAACATTTTCGATTTCATACATATGTTTCATAAAAAATCATAATCAACGACTTCAACAAAAATCAACTTAACGACTAATCGAACTATTAACTACAACTATTGAAATTACTTCATATTTCTCGTTTCCGACGTGAATAAAATCTGAAACAAATCCACGCAACTTAAAATGTCGTTCCAAACAGATTTCATTTCATACATTATTTCGAGTAAAAATCGTAATCACAATGTTCAAGAACAATCTTATAGTTCTTATTTCAACATATATGTTTTCATAACTACAACCTCCGAATTTACTTCATATTTCAAATTCCGGATCTAGAAAAAATTCAAAAAAATTATATCATCTTCAGAATCACATTCCTAACACATTGTATTTCTACAATTATTGCTAAAAAAAATCAACTTCTACTCGAAAATCAGCTTCAAACTACACAGATCTACAATTATCGGCATCTACCTCGGATTTCGCCGGTTTTCGGGGATTTTTGCCGAAAAATTGTTGAATCCTTGCTGAAGACGTCGGCCGACGACACGATCTGCGGAAACCGGGGGAAATTTCGGCGGCAAATAGTCGGGATCTGTCTTCTCGTCACCGAAATCCGTCGGCTAAAGTTTATGTGGGATTTCGAAAATGTTTGGGAATTTCGTCGGTCAAGTGTGGTTTTTATACACAGTGCGAACGACAACTATCGGCAAACGACATCCGGATTTCGTCGGCAAAAACGACGAATTTCGCCGACCAAAAACGACGAAACGTTTATATGGATCGTTTTTGGCCGGTAACCACCGAAAAACGGAAAACCGGCGGCATTTCGCCGAAAACCGCCGGCAATGAAAACGTTGATTTAAATGTACACTTTCGAAAGGAACTACGTGGGTGCGACCTTTCACAGTTTTGTTACATCTTATAAACATTAAACATATATATAGAATAATGGATCTCGGCCCGTAAAATATCTTCATTTAGGCTCGTAATTTGACTCGAGAAATTCTCCATATTACCTTCATAGTTCGACACGGTACAACTTTCTTATTTATCGTTATATTATCGCTCTACTCTTTCGCTTATATGCATAATGGCATATCAAATAAACATACTATATTAAATATAACATGACTATAGATAAGAACATTTCACTGATAATAACATCTTATCATATCATTAACTTTATGCCATATCATATGATTTATAACCTATCCTATCATACTATGTCATATCAAATCATGCATATCCAAACATCACACAATAACAAATTCAACCAGTATGATTAACAAATCAAATCACATATTTATCAAAAAAGTTATTTGAATTAATCTGTGTTGCGGTTAGATTATTCTCAAATTAGTTTTGGAATTTACGACCATTGGTCGTGAACTGCTCAAATAAATTTAGACGGTTCAGATAAGATAGACGGTTTGGAACCTAAGTGATATAAATATTAAACTTAATATATCTAACTTGTGGAAATAAATAAAGTTTTTGAAAAAATATCACAACTCACAGTTGAAACTTGAAACTGAAAAAGACAAAAATAACTTTTGGCTTTAGATTTTTTTGGAAACTTAATTATATGTAAAAGAGTGTGCGAAAATTCTAAAAATTAGGTAATATAATTTTGAACAAAAAAATTTATATTATCAAAATCTGTTTATAGTTCTAAATTTGAGAAAAAAAGAAAAATACTTCATTAATTAAAAATTGAAGTTTCATTTTGAAAAATCTGATATGTACACTGATTTGAACATAACAATTTTGCTATACTTGAGATATGAAAAATCACCTAATTTGTACACCAACTATATCATCAAAAATATCATATTAAAATTTTAAGTAAAACAAATATTATTATTTGGTCATAAATAATATAAAAAGTTGGAATAGAAAATTATGAATTTCAAAACGAGTGAACTTATAAAAATAATTTATATTAAATATTAATCCGTAGATTACAAAACTTTTATTTAAATATAGTTAGAAATGATATTTTTCTTTTAAATTCGAATACTATACCTCCTGAGAGTAGAGTAGAGAGATACAAAAACGATTTTTTCTCTAATCATATAAATGTATACATATATGTCATTTTCCATTTTAAAAATAAAATGACATATCACCATTATACAAGTTAATAAAAAAAAAATTCATTTTCTAGACCCAAAAATATAAAAAGTATTCAGATTAGACCAATTTTTTGAAAAAAATCTAAAAATAAACTTTATCTTCAAAATCTGATCAAAATAATTTTATATTTAAAATTTTAAAAAATACCTACGATGAGATACGATACTATACAATGAAATACGATAACATTTTGTACGATAAGATACGATAGTTTTGAAATTTTTGAGTAAAAAAGTATTTTTATCTGATTTTGAAACTAAAGTCTATTTCTGTATATTTTTATCTATTTTGGTTATAGAAAATGAAATTTCTCAACGTTAAACTCTTCTTAAGAAAAAGTGAGTAAAAAGGAATAAAAAAAAAAACAACTTTTCCGACGATGAAAACAGAGCCCGAGACATTTCCGCCGGAATCCGGCATCTCCAGCGTCGGAAGTCAGAGCATCTCGGAGATCATTCTGAATCTCCGGAAGACGTTCAAGGAGAGGGACTTCATCGACGCCGAGAAGGAGCTCGTGTCCCGCGACGAAGCTCTGCGGCGAGAGATCTCTCGGCTGAAGGAAGAGAATCGCTCGGCGATGGAGGACCAGTACCTCGATCGCCTCGAGATCTCCGAGCTCAGGGACGAGCTCGCCGCGGCGAAACGGTCCTCCGAAGGCGAACGAGAGAATCTCGCGAAGCCAACCGAGGAGAAGGACCTGAAGAGGAAGCGAAATTCCGGTGAGTATGTGAACTTTTAGGGTTTTGAATTCGAGTCTGAGATTTTTTTTAGGGTTTTTGCTTTGACATGATTTCTTTATGTGTGTTTGGTATTGAAAATGAATATCCGTACTTCATTCGTTTTATTTGGATTGAAACTTTGACTAGAATACTAAAGAATCTTCCTTTTTCTTCTTCTTCTTCTTCTTCTTTCTTCTGATTTGGTGATGATTAGTATTTCACTAAAAAGCTCAAGTAAAGAATAAAGATCATGAATCATGGCTTGGTTTCTTAAAAATAAAAAAATCAAATTAAATGTATGTAACGTTTCAGTCTCTTAAAAACACTGGAATTTCAATTATTTGGCCTAATCATGTTCAATCCCATGAAATTTTTAGCGCATCATGGGAAAATCATAATAAAGGGATTTTTTAGGGCATCATGGGAAAATCATAATAAAGGAAGGTACTTTATAAGAATTTGACTAAGCAGGGTTAAGTTCTTGGTTTTGACTTCACATTTCAAGACAAACCCATGATTTCTTTTATTTATCTGAGTTTTTTTTTTGGTAGTGTTTTCACAAGGCTTAGAAAACAGCCATCTAATCTGAATTGTTTCTTGTTACACTCAGGTGCTAAATCTTCACCAATCGAACCGATCGCGATTCTCGACAGCGACGGAGATCGTCCGTTCGCATCCGAATCGCCCGAGAAAGAATCGTCGTCGCAGTGGCGTCCCAAAGTGCCGAAACGGGAACCGCATTATTCTCCGTCGCAGAAGAGAGAAAACGAGTGCGAGAATTACCCGAACTCTCGGAATCACTCTCCGAATCGAGAGCTCGAAACCCCGATAATCATCAAACCCCCCCTCGATTCTCCGGCGAAGAACGAGAAGAGGCAATTCTCGATCTCCGACGAATCGAAATCGAATTCGAAACTGGGCCCGGGAAAGAGATGCTCGAGAACCCGATATTACGATCTCTTCTGGTCCCGTTTCGGAAAGAGCTGAGAGAGATTAGGGAAACCCTTCTGTGTGGATCTTCTTGAGATTATATATTTTCCCTTTTGAGAAGGATCTTATAAATAGAATCTGAAACTAGTTATTGGGTTTTTTTTGTTTCTTTTACTAGGGTAAGAAAATGCCAGGCAAATTATTGAACATGTTATCTCCTGTAAGTATTTTGACTAGGTCTGTTTTGATCTTTGGTTGTAAGAAAACTGGTTAATCTATTGGTGAATAGAGCTAAAATATTATATATAAAAAATTAGTTGCGTATATATCAACGTTTTGTAAACAGTTAGATAAATATTCAATGGTTCATATTATGCATATAATTTTTTCGAATTTTGGTTAATCATTTTGATCTAAAATAGTGTCGAAAATTCTGTAAGACGTTGGACTGAATATTTCCGGATAATATAATATGGTAAAAACTTTTCAGCTTTTTATGAGCATGTTGTAAAATCACATATTTGCTGTGATTAGGAATATGCAATTTTCACAGAAGCATTTGAAACCAAAATCAAGATATAGAACTAATTTTATGCTTGGTCTAAATCAAGGATTAAAATAGTTTACAACGGCATATTGATCCGATTTTTGTAATCGAGGCAGATGACTTGTAAATAACCTGTAAATAACTTGTAGAAAAGATAACTTTAAATTTATATAGTAGCTTCTTTTCTCTCCTAAAAATGTATGTTTAGGAGAGAAGAGAAGCGATTATATAATCATTCTCTTCTCTCCTAAAAGAATTCCTACCTCTCTACAATGATAAAAATAGAAGCTTATTCTTCAGTCTGAAATCCTCATCTCAACTCCAAGAACATCCTTCACAAGCTCATACGTCACAAACGCGATCGCTATCGACGGTACAACCTAAACCCGAACAAAAAAAATTTACGTCAACTACAAACAAATATAGAGAAATCGTCGAAATGCCACTTTCAGCACTGTTTTTCTTTTTCTATTTTTATTAAAAAAATATTTATTTCCAAGTTTGCCACAAAAAACACGATTTTTACTATTGAAATTAATTTTTTAACACTTTCAACCATTTTTCTTTTTATTTTCCCGATTTATTATATTAAAAGAAAATAAAAATAATTATTCAATACCCGGTTTCAAACCTATTAAAAAAAGGCATAAACTATTCAAAAAACTAATTTTAATAATAAATCGTCTTTTCAACTATTTTTTAGTTAAAAACTGAAATTTTTTTACGCGGATGTAACATTTTGTGCAAAAATTCTAAAAAAATATGTCCCGAATCATCATTGTAATAATAAATTAAAAATATTAATCCAAAAAAAAGAAAAGAAAAAAGACTAAGAATTTCCACCACCTTGAGGGAATTAGGAACGAGGCCTTTGTACAAGGCCCCGAACCCCTCGTGCCGAACGGTTTTTTTGAAAGCGTCGACCATCCCGCCGGAGTATTGGATCATGGTCGCCGGAATTGCTTTTCCGTCGCCGGACCAGCCGACCATTTGCATTCTCCGGCGAACGACGTCGAGAGGGTAAGCCACGGTCTGGCCCACCGTCCCGGCCGCGGCCCCACAAGCGAGCCTCGTCGTCACGCTCAGCTCTTCCTCCATCGCCTTCCATTTCATCGCCCACTCTTTTAGAGACTCGTAAACCGCAAAGTTTAGACCTACGTACGGTACCTAAATTCGCATCCATAATTGAAAATTTGAATGAAAGTGCGAAAATAGTCGGCGTAAATGATTTACATGCAAAAATGTCTAAAATAATTTATAATGCGAGTATTAATTTCAAAATTTTGAAAACAGATTGAAGTCAATATTTGTTGAAATAATGAATGAAGTAAATTCAAATTCTGAAAATAAACTTTCGAATATTTTCATATGTCGCGTGAAAGAGAAATGCAAAGTAATAAATATTCACGAATTTGATGTCATTTAATCAATTTAACTATTTATAAACTTTTATTAAAATATTTTTACAATTTTCTAATTCCGATGTTTTGAAGGCTTACTTGAATTTTTTTTAATTTTTATGCCGTTTATTTTATATATATATATATATATATATATATATATATATATATATATATATATACGTGCGCGCGCGCTTTCTCAACGTATAATTTTTATATCAAAAAATTGGTTTTATAACCTTATAAAACGTTTCCATTTTGGATATACCCAAGGTTTTGTTAACAGATTGAAAATACGAAGACAGATTCGTTTACATATCGTAAACAATCCAAAATACCCTTAATTCGTTTACATATTGAAAACATTTTTCGGGATATTTTTGTCTCCAAACTTTTGTAAACGATTATTCCTGGATATTTTCAATCTATTAACGAAACTTTGGCTAAATCTAAATTACACATAGTTTACACGGCTATACACAAAAATTACCTTTTTTATATAGAGACTAATCTTCAAGTATGAGCAAAACACCAACAAATATCGAATTTGAAATTGATTCTAGAGGGAGAGATTAGCTTTATTCCGGTTTGAAAATCAAATCTCTCAACTATAATTGATGATCCATCAGAAGGAACTTAAACAATCAATAAAAAAAAAATAGAAACTTGACTCTAGAGGAAGATATTAGCTTATTTTGGAGTGAAAAATAAAGAGTTAACTTAGTTTTGGTAATATGTCACGTTTAGTAAATTGTTAGTAAATGATCGATTTAAATCATTCAAAAAAATTGGACCAATTTCGCTAAATTTATTACAAGTAATTAACATAAACGAAAAGGGCAAATCAGTAAAAAAATCGAAATAAGTATGTCATGTAACAATAAATTAACAACGTTGGCTAAACCTTATATCTCTTGCTTTTATGTTGTTTAATTATCCAATTTTTTTTAATGAGTAAAGGTATAATTTATGATCTTAAAATGACTTTCACGAATTTAAAAGAAAAATAAATTTCACTCACAACTCCGATGACAGAAGGAAGCCATCCCTTATACAAAGCACGAGGCCCTTCTTCCCGAAGAACGGTTGTTAGAGCGTCCAAAATTCCTTTATATTGCCGAGGAGAATTTACCGTCTTAAAATCCAAAATGTTAAAAGTAAAAATATAGCTCAATCGAGAAATAGATAGTTAAGAAATTAACCGATAAAAAAAAGAGGGTAAAAAAATGATACTTGGACAGTGAGTCGGCCTCGAACCATGTCCATTGGGTACGTTGCTGACATGGCAATAATTCCGGCACAAGCTCCGGCCCCGAGCCGTAAAAGAGGTGTCAATTGAGCCGTTTCTGCATAACAAAAAAAATATTCGTTTGCATATTATTTTTTCGATACAAAAACGAGATGCAAGTGAGATTGGAAATAAATAAATAAAAACTCGAATTTGAATTTAGTGATATTTTATTTGTTATGGTAATATTTTTGTTTGCAATGAGAATCGAAGTCATGACATCTGATTTGGAGCTGGTGTAAAATTATCAGTAAATTATTTATATTAGTTGCTAATAGACATAGGTTTCGTATTTAAAAAAGTGAACCACTATAAATTTATATGTATTTTTATTCTCTTCGAGTAACTTGTTTTTGTACATTAGGTGGGGTCGACAAATATAAATCCTAACAAAAAAAATTAAAAATTCTTCCTCGATCCGAGTATTAATTAACGTTAAATAAATCTTAACAATACGTTAATTAATGGCAAAAAAGAAAAGCTATATTTTAATTAAATCCTAACAAACAGAAATGCAAAAAAAGAAAAAGCTTTTGTAACTAGTTCATGATCATGTACTAAGCTGTAGCAAATAATCATATCTAAATTCTTCAAAATTCATAGAAAAATAAAGTACCATCTCCAGTTTGCCGCCGGTAAAACCATAGAATGCCTCTGTTAACAAAACAAAAAAAAAATTCCGAAATGAGAATATGAACATCGAATTCTTGACTTCCGAAATATAATTACTAGCCACATCTAGATGATTTTATTTTTATAGTTCACGTTTTGTAAATTATTACAATTACTCGCTCATTCCAAAAACAAAAAAGGCAAACTGATAAAAAATTCTTTTGAAACTAATCTGTCACGTAAATACGCTGACTATTTACAGCAAATTAACAAAACGTCAGTTAAATCCAAATCTCTTATGTTTAAATTAGGTAATTACTCAATTTAATTTTTTATTTTATTTTACCGTGAAGCTTGCTCATAGCTATAGAATTTGACGGCGGAGTTAGGAACAATCCGAGCGCAATTAGTCCCATTGCCTTTGAAAAGTCCCTTAAAGCCTTCCGTTTTCCATATATACTTCAACCCCTGAATCGTTCCGTTGTATTTTATGTTGTGACGATCCTGAACCTGCGATTCGCAAACAAAGATCCGATTTCACATCATCGAATTAATAACTAGCTATAGATCATGTCAAAAATGGTGTAATAATCAAGTTTAGGATCGAACGAAGAACCTGGAGTAGTATTTTTAATCTTTCCAATGGAGCCACGGCAGAGCGAGACCTAAAACAGTAATGAAATCCGGATCGAGATTTAGAATCTCAAAATCGAAGAAACACGTATCGATATAATTTGTTTCTTTTTTTCTTTGTTTAAAGCGTAGTTTGAGTATCAATTTTTCATTTATTATTGAATTTTTCTTGGCAAACAAGAATCTGATCTTAGACCCGTCGAAACGAGAAATAAGAATACGAAATAATTATTCAATTTCGATAAATAAATCGCACTTAAATATTAGCCAAAAAAATCAGTCGCGTAGTATATAAAAAAAATACTCTTTTAAACTTATTATTCCAATAAAATACTCAATAAAAAACTCTGTAAATATCAGAAAAAAATAATCATTCCAACAAAATAAATATCTAATTTCGATGATGAATGAATCACACTCAAGTATTAGCAAAATAATTATTCTTCTGTTGTGTTTCGAATTTCAGAGATTTGTGCTTAAACTCTGATTTATGGAGTGAGAATTTGGATTATGATCATGAATGAAATGATTCCGAAATTAAAACTCGAGTCCCGAACGAGGAAACATATTTTGCACAGAATTTTAATCATTATGAAAAAGAAACAGAAGCGAAAAGGTTTTTGACGAACTTACACTCCTCCGGCGACTCCGCCGGCGACGAGAGACTTGCAGACTGTGAGTACGGCGTGGCTCGGCGTCTTGTCTCCTTCTCCGGCGAATTTCTCCGTCGTCTTCTTCTTCTTCTCCGACGCCGCCATTTCTAGAAGCCTCGCCGGAGCTCGCGGATTCAATGTTCGCCGGAGAGAAACTTTCGAGCGATTTCAATTTCGAAGAAGAAAATCAAATAATATTTTTATTTTTTTTGGCTCATGAAAGATCGTCGTTTTCTTGTGATTTATTTATTAAGGTTGAAATCAGTTATTATTATTATTATTTATTTATTTTGTTTTGAATCCTGATTTTTTTTAGAGAAGGAAAAGAAAGATGGAGGTTGTACGGTAACTGGGGGTAGTTTGGTAATTTAATGTCTTCAAGCTGCTGTTCTTATCCGCTTTTGATATAACCGATTTTGAAATTTTATTTTTGTTTTATAATTGTGTATTTGCATACTTATTATTATTTATTTGATTAATATGCGCATATATTGTCTTTAAGGCGGGTTTTAAATGATAATAAAAATCTGATAAGAAAATCAAAACTCTCATTAAAAATATTACATTTTGAAGAAAGTCATAGGAAATATTAATTGAAAAAGTGTAATGAAAATAAATAAATATAGAAATTAAGAAACTTTATTCCTAGATAATAAGTATTTAAAAAGAAAACATACATCTTCTAACTAGTAAGAGAGACTTCTAGGTAACTAAAATTTAAAATGATAATAAATTGTGTATGATTTTTAGACGAATGAAAAAAAAGCTAAATTAAATTTTGAGTCGATCAAAAAAAAATTGAGCAACTCAACTACTCTTTTATACGATTAATTCAAAGGTGAATGTATAAATTAAAATGCTCGAAAATCATCGTGGAAAAAAATTTGTTCAAGTACTTACATTACAAAAAACTTAACGAAAAAAATCGAAACATAATTCTGAAAGATGAATTTATCATTTCGAGAACAAAAAAACCACAGCTAAAAATGTTGTTTTAACAAAATTTATATACTAGACCAATAAGCTAAAATTTCATTAATATAGATCATCAATTTAATACCTTTATTATTATGTCAACGATTACCTTCCCCCTCGTTCACATGAAAAATCATTTTAACAAAAAAAGCACTTTACTAAATTTCATAGAAGTATTTTTTATATTCTCTTTTATTTGGTTCCGTGACTTAATACATGTTTGAAAAACATTACAACAATATAGCTTTGGGATAAGGTTTATTTTCTTAAAGGGGAGTTTATCCATAAGAAAACGTCGCTATATAATATCCACTCCAATTGAAAGCTGGAAATCATTTTAGAAAAAAAAAAAAAAAAAAATTTAGTCCACAATTTTAAATTGACATGTCCAAAGTGCATTTCTCTTGTGGCCTCAAAATTTTCAACATCAATTTAAAAGAATCTATTTCTTCCCACTTATTATAGCTGTTTGTTCCAAAGTTTATCATAGTTTTGACATTCCCTTCATAAAAAATACAAATAATACCTTAGCAACTAAGTTTCCAGTCTCCAAATTAAAATTTCAACACTCAATAAGTTAATTTAATAACTCTTTCACTATTTTTAATCTCCCTATTTTCTATTTGATTAAAGAAAAATTGATAATTAGTGAATATTCCTTTCGCATTTGATTTTTAAAGAACTTATTAACAATAATTTTTAGTTGTAAGAATCTAGTCTACATTCAAATCTTCTATATATATATATATATTAGCAACAAATTTCCCTTCTAAATACTTATGAATACAAACATTAAAAAAAAAAATTGCCCAAAATTACCACCATTTGTATTTGGTTTTCCCAAAATTCACTAATTTTTTCAAAAATATCAGTCCTAAAGTCTAAAATACCCTAAAACAATTTTTTTACATTTTATTCCATATTCTTGTTAATCGGTGATTATTTATTTATTTTTTAAAAATAAAATTTAAAAAGTTAAAAACTGCTCCACCCTAAAAGATTTAATTTAATCTTAATTTTTGTGTGTTAGTTTTAAGGGGTATTTCGTTCTTTCACATGAAATTTATTAAAAATATTTGGATGAATTTTGAGAAAATCAATAATAAAAAGGTGGTATTTGGGCAATTCCTCTTGAAAAAAACATATACAGAAGTTAGGTAAAAAATAAAAACCAAGCAAGAACCTTGAACAATCTGACCTTGCTTTCATAAAGAATTATTTAACATAATGATCCCATAAGATAGGCTAGGAATACAATACTACACTTTCATGTGAAAGTGCTTAATGAGTCTGACTCTACAAAACTTGCATTATCAACAAACACACAGACCTGCCTTATGTTCTAAACATTATAAAAAGAAGGCAAACGAATAATTAAAAAAAATAATGAGGACTTGAAAAAAATTAAACCAGGAACAATGCACATGAATTATGAAATCTAAGGATAAATAATCATAACAATAATAGTAATAAAAATGAAATAATTACTAGGCTGCTCTTTGGGTTCTTACAGTGGGCTTTGAGAGAGCTTCTTTGAGATAATCGTATCGGCTTCGATGATAATCGATCCATAAACAGAGCTGTCTTATCGCCTCTCTCTTCTCTTCTCCGAGACCCAGAATTCCTTTGTTCTTCTCTTCCATCAGATTCTCCATCTCGCTCACTTTCTTCTCGAGTGAAGTTAAAGCTTTGCTCAGATCATCCTTCTCTTTCCCTTCTTTCGTTGCCTTGGATTCCAAGTAACCGACTCGTTCGCGCAGCTCCGATTCATCTCGTGTCTTTCCCTGCAATTTCTCGGCTAGATCGTCGATCTCCTTCTTCATCTTGAGCTTGTCCGTGTTGATCTCGACGAACACTGTTCTCGCGATTCGAATCTCGTTCGATGCGTTGCTCACGGAGTTGGAGTAGATCGTGTAATCTTCGTGAAATTTGCGAAGCAGAGATTCGAATTCGGTCACTTTTATCGAGATTTCTGTGATGATCCCTTCGTAAGCTTCCTTTTCCGAGGATAGTCTCTCGCACAGAGAAGCGATTTTTTCTTCGAGGGAATTTTTCTCTTCCACGAATTTCTGCTCGGCTTCTCTGAAGCTTTGCTCTTTCTCTGTCAAGAGCTGCTCGGTGATTCGAAGCTTCTGGTTCGAGAGACGGTGCTTGACCTCGATGTTGTGGACGTTGTCGAGAACGGTGCTGAGCTCGTCTTCTTTCACTTCCAAGTCCCTCTTCAGCTCTTCGCTGATGAGCTCCAGATCGGCTATGATCTGATCCTTGGAGTGGAATTTCTTCCCGAAATCTTCGGCCATTTCTTCGATCTTCCTCTCGGCGGCTTCGAGCTTGGTTTTGCTGGTGTGGAACCAGCTTTCGACCTGTTTGTGCTTCTCGTTTAGTTCGTAATGCGAATCCTCTCGCTCTCTCAGCGTTACTTGATGGCTGTTTATTTTTCCGGATAGCTCGACTTTGTGATTCTCGAGTTCTTGCTTCTCTCTCTCAAACTGGGATTCCATTTCGTTCTTCTGGGCCTGCAACGAATCGAGCTCTTTCTGCAGATCGCTAACCCGAGACGTCAAGATCGCTATTTGAGAAGAAGCTTCGTTCTCCCCGCCTTCTTTCTCTCCCAAGATTTTCTCAAACTCGAGAACTCTGTCTTTGAGACTGACGATTTCTTCGATCTTACCCTTTATTTGCTCATCGAGTTCGTTGTTCTGGTTTTGAAGAGTGTCGATCTTGAGCTCCAACTTCTTATTCTCCGTAGCTACGCTTTCTTTGTCTTCGAGTAGACTCTGATGCTCAAGAGTCTTTCCGGTTATTTCCTCCTTCAACTGTTGAATGTGTATCGAGAGCTCGGAAATTTCTCGGGTTTTGCTCTCGATTTCCGCTTCCGATTCGGTTCTTTTCTGATGCAGGGACTCCAATTCTTGCTGCAACGAACTCACCTGATCAACCAAGTCCTTGGCTTGGATCGAGGCTTCGTCGCCTTTGCACACAATCAGCTCTTCCAACTCGAGTTTCTGGGCACGAGTCGAATCCAGATCCGATTGTAGATTATTGACCTGTGCTGTCAAACCCGCGATTCTTGATTCAGACTCGTTGCTGCTATCTTCGAGTTTCTTCGCCAGAGCTGAAAGTTCTTCGTCTCTCTCTTTCGACATTGCCTCGAGCGCCGAAATTTCAGCTTGCAATCTCGTGATGTTCTCTCTCAGTCGATTCGATTCAGCCTCTTCGCTCTCGATCTTCACTTCTAAGCCTGTCTTCTCGGCTCTGACCGATTCTAGCTCCAGTTCCAAACCTGTCACCTGAGCCTCCAATATCTTTATCCGAGATGATGTTTCAGTCCCATGTGTCTCATGCCTCTCGGAGAGAGTAAAGTACTCTCTCTCCTTCACACCCAAAGTCTCTTTCAATTGACTTGATTCGGCCAAGTGACCCTCGATCTTCTCCTGGGCCAGCTTAATTTCACCTGAGAGCTGTGCAATTTGCGCATTCAGAGCTAAATTTTCCTCTCTTACTTGTCTCGCTTCTGCTTCTTTGCTCTCGATCTTCGCTTCCATATCGCTTCTCTGACTCTGCGTCGAATGCAACTCCAGTTTCAGAGCAGCCAGTTCTGCCTCAAATTCTGCAACTCGAGCCAAAGTTTCAGTCCCGTGAGCCTCATGTTTTTCGGATAAAGTGACATAATCTCTTTCCTTCACGCCCAGTGTCTCCTTCAGCTGACTAGATTCGGCCAAATGTCTTTCTATTGCCTCTCGAGCTTCCTGAATTTCATTCGAGAGCTGCAAAACCTGAGCCTGCAATGCAACAATTTCCTCTCTCCGTTTCTCCGCTTCGGTTTCTTTGCTCTCAATCTGCAATTCCAAGTCGCTTTTGTGACCTCTCATAGCCTCGAGCTCTAGTGTCAATCCCGTCGCTTGTTCCTCTAACTCTTTCATTCGAGCAGACGTTTCGTTCGTGTGCGTATCGTGTTTCTCATAGAGAATCGAATATTCCCTTTCCTTCACGCCCAATGTCTCCTTAAGCTGAGTTGATTCATCCAAGTGGCCTTTAATTGCCTCTTGAACTTCATTAGAAAGCTGTTCAATTCGAGCTTGCAGTGCCACTTTGCTCTCTCTCAATTCCCTTGCTTCATCTTCTTTACTTCCAATCCGGGTTTCGATCTCACTTTTCTCACTCGCCAAGGACTCGAGCTCCATCTTCAGCGCAGTTAATTGGCCCTCCAACTCGATAATTCGAGCAGAAGTGTCACTCCCGTGTGCTTCATGTTTCTCAAAGAGAGTCGAATATTCCCTTTCCTTCACTTCCAATGTCTCTTTCAGTTGACTTGATTCACCCAAGTGTCCCTTTATTGCCTCCTGAAGTTCATTAGAAATCTGTGCAATCTGCGCTTGCAGTGCCACGTTGCTCTCTTTAAGTTCTCTTGCTTCATTTTCTTTACTCCCAATCTCGGTTTCGATGACACTCTTCTGACTCGCCAAGGACTCGAGCTCCGACTTCAGCGCTGTAAATTGGCCCTCCATTTCGATAATTCGAGCAGAAGTTTCGCTCCCGTGTGTTTCATGTTTTTCATGAAGAGCTGAATATTCTTTTTCCTTCACTCCCAATGTCTCCTTAAGTTGACTTGCTTCGTCTACGTGTTCTTTGATCGTCACCAGTGCCTCTTGAATTTCATCAGACAGCTGCGAAACTTGGGCCTGAAGTGCCACATTGCCCTCTCTCAGTTCTCTTACTTCATCTTCTTTGCTCGCAATATTAATCTCTAAGTCGCTTCTCTGAGTAGCTGAGGCCTCGAGTTCCAGTTTCAGCCCTGTAATCTGTGCCTCTAATTCGCTGATTTGAGCCGACGTTTCGGTCCCGTGCGACTTGTGCTTCTCGAAGAGAGACGAGAAGTCCCTCTCTTTCACTCCCAATGTCTCCTTCAACTGACTAGACTCCGTTAAATGCCCTTGAATCTCGGCGGAAAGCCCTGAAATTTGAGCTTGCAACACCATGTTTTCCTCTCTCAGCTGTTTCAGCTCAGCTTCTTTGCTCTCGATCTTCGCTTCCCCGTCTCTCTTGTGGCCTTGAAGGGATTCCAGTTCCTTCTGCAGAGTCGCCACTTGCGTATCGAACCGCTTTATACGAGCCGATGTTTCGGTCCCGTGTGCCTCGTGCAACTTGGAGAGAGTCGAGAATTCATTTTCTTTCGCTCCCAGCTTCTCCTTCAGCTGACCCGATTCGGCCAAAAGGTCTTTTATCGTGTCTTGCGACTTGTGAATCTCATTAGAAAGCTCTGAAATTTTTGAGGTTAGAGATGCGTTTTCTTCCTCTCTGTCTCTGAGAGCTTTGCTTAAATCCGCTCGCACAGCTTCTAGCTCTTTCGCAAGAGTCGCATTCTCTTCGCTGAGCTTGTTCGCCGTGGCTTTAAACTCCGACGCGGTCTTTTCCGCTTCATCTTTCTCACTCAGAAGCTTTGCCTTCTCGACGTTTAAACCTTCCGCTTCGCTCTTCAAGTCACTCGCGAGTTTCTCTACTTCCTTTATCTTGCTCAATGCATTTGAGTAATCCGAATTCAATACTTCTTTCTCTCCAGTGGTCTCTTTCAGCTTCCTGTTCAGGTCCACAACTTCTCGTTTTGCCGCTTCGAGTTCTTGCTTTACGCCATCAATTACTTTCTGAAGCTCGCTCTCCAAGTTCCCATTTTTACTGCTTTTTCCCTTTGAGTTGTCGTCCGAGTCTGAGTCCGAGCTGGATGAAGAAGAGCTGTCCTTTTCTTTTTTACTTTTCAACTTTTTCCTTAGCTCTCCCGTAAGATTATCATACTGATCATAAAGCGATGCGTACTGATTTTGGAAATTCTGGACTAGCTTCGTAAGCTGTTCTCGTTTCGATCCAGATACCGAATCACCATTGTTTTCTCCATAATCTCCATCTCCGATAAGCGTCAAGATTTCGTTCACATTGCCCTCCATTCCTGCCGAAAAATATGTTTCACACAATTAAGCAGAGTAATTTCTTTCAGATTTAGCTGACAGTTTTTTTTATAGTTAACACCAAGTGAAACTTACCCATTTTGGCTTCTTTCAGCTCATCATGTTTTTCTTCCTGAATATGACTTCCAAACAGAGATTTAAATGAACCGCGTATTCGGTGCTTTCCCATATCTTCAACTTTAAGACCACCTTAACTCTATTCTAGTCAGATATCGTTCATATCAGAGGCCTGAAACAGTAAAAGAATTAAAATCAAAACACCATTAAATTACTGGATTATCTAAAAAAGTAAATAAGTTTCTCCCAAGAAAATCTGAAAAAACATATATCAAAGATCATTGTTAAGGGGCTAGTATTGTTCAACACTTTTTAAAAAATAATAATTATATAATTGATGCAAACCATACAATTTATGCTTTTTGAAACATACCCTCAAATTGTAGACTAGTTGGGAAGGGGAAAAAGTATGGATTGTTACTCTCAGGAAATGACAAGATTTAGACTTCAAAACCCAGTATTTGAATCCTCAAAAGCACTAAAACCCAGATTTGTTGAACTATAGAACAAAAGCCTTTCTAATGACTTTTCTAAATCTAAAAGCATCATCAACTCGGCTTTTGGATCTTGTAAACAGGAAGACGAATGTACCAGGTAAGCTGTCCGTACTTTTTCCCTCAATAAATTATCTTTAATTCGTTTTCTTTCATTAATATATATTCTCTAGTTTTCATTCATTTTTCTATTCATTAATATTCATTCACTAGACTCTACTCGAGAAAATCTACGCTCCTCAAAACGTAAGTCTGTAATTATTACATTCTGAATCACTACTATCACCATGCAAATTTTGGCTGATTTCAAGAAAGCCATTAAAATTTACAACCTTTATAGTTTTTTATATTAAAAAATACAATTTTTTTTCTTTCTCGAATTTTATAAAGTAGAACTGGTCCCTTATTAATATCCATTTTTGGGTCAATGAAATCATTTTTTTTAAATAGTCAATGAAATCATCATTTCATGCCTTTTGCGCCAAAGAAAATGGAAAATATTAAGAAAAAGACTTTACAAAAGTCTTTTAAAATAAATACCAAAATTCAATCTTTGAATTTTTTATCCCGCGAGAATTCGCGAATCCAAAGGGACATCACGTTCGAAAATGCTCTATAGTAACACGCCACGTCATCATAATTCCTTAATTATTAACGGACCAACTGGGTGGCTAGAAAAATAAACATATATGAAATATAAATATATTAATCATACCAAAAGAAAGAAGAAAATAAATGAGCTGTTTTTCTTAATAAATTTCTTCTGCTGGAAAAGAGCTGTTTCTTTTTGTTGTTTAGTTACATAAATTGTTATTAATTTTAGACCATTTACATTAATTATTGAAGTAAAAGAATCATTAGCATAAAAATATTTTATTTCAAAACTGTTAAAATAGTTATTTTAGAAACTGCTCTTGGCTAAAGAAAATAAAAACGTCGAGCTTGTTATTGAATAATAATACAAACGAATTTACAAAAAAGCCCCTAAATAATTCTATCAAATTGAAGAGGGAACTACTATCACATATCTATCCTCCATGTTTTCTAGAAATGTTATATTTATCCCTACAGTTTTAAGAAATATCAATAATATCCTTTAAGATTCTTATCAATATCAACTATTTACTTTAAAACAGATTCTCCTTCAAAAACCTTACATTTTTATATTATTTTTGTCTACTTTTCAGATTTAAGTTTAGAAATAGGACACAAATGTCCCCACTTTAATCTATATTATATTTTATATCCTTTTTGTTTATATATATTCATATTAATGACGCCATTTCGGCTTTTCTAAAATATAATAAAAAAAGAGCATTTTAATAGATAAATCTATTTTACGGTATTTAATTGATATTAATACGAATTATAATCGATACTTTTGATATTTATTAAAATTGTGGGGAAAAACGCGATTCGATAAAATACAGGGATAATTTTCGCAATTGAAGAAAACAGTTTTACCTGTGATTTTCCCACACTTTCCCCTTCTCTTCAGGAACTACCGAAACGCCAAAAAGCCTGAATTTCCTGAAGAAAACCAAAATTCCAAACAGAAGATTCAACAAATCCTAACTTCAAGAGTTTCATTTTATTTTTTAATCTCAGTACATGCGATATCACGATCAAAAGAGGATTTTATATTAAAATTGTAGTGCAAGCTAGAGCTCTAAACATCACGATCTAGTCAATATCAAGGTTTAGCAATACAGCTGGATATGAATTCAAGATCATTCATGAATCATAGCTGAAACGAAATCAGCCAAAACAATAATTACAAAAACACGAACTCTCAACGACGACATAAACCACAGACGTCCGTACAAAACTTGATCTAACGAAACTCAAACGCTTAACACTTCATTTCGTGTCTCTCTCTGTGTACAATCTCTATCGCGAAAGTGTGAACTCGGTCAAATATAAAGAGAATCCGATAAAATTGATGATCGATGCATAAACTTGAGAGTCGGAATCGAAGAATCAATACCTGAAATCGGAGGCGAACACGTCGGAAACAAGACGATCAAAGCTCGGAGAAAACAGAAAACAGACGATTGATTCGAAGTTCTCACCAATCCAAGAGAGAGAGAGAGAGAGAGAGAGAGGTTTTGTTTGGATTAGAGAACTCTCTCAGACGAGTGACTCGTCTCTCATTTCTAGCTTCAAAAAATTACAAAAAAATAAATAAATAAAAATATATATTTTATTTTTTAATTTCAAACTTTTTTGTTCAGAGTGGAATCTTTGGAGCTATTTTTAGTAAACTTACCCCTTAATGTGCTTTTTAATTACGATAATCGCCATCGACCAGCGCGTATGTGATCTGGCATTATCGTTACTTTCAATATTTCGTTGTGGCTGGTCAAAATATCGCGATATAATCGTGAGATTATTGTTTTTCGTAAAATTTATAGCGTAGTTACAACGTTTATTTAACTATTAAATTATACTACACAGATAGTAAAAATAAATAAAACCTGAAAGTAAGTACCAAAATTAATGGAATAAGATTGTGATATGCTATTGAGAATTGACGTTCTCAATTCTAAAAAAAATAAAATTAGTTTGTTTTTTGTTTTGTTTTTAATAATAGACATTTCTTCTGTTTTATTTATGAAAAAGCTTTGCCAACATCATTTATATTGTCGGATATTCTTAGAACTGCAATTGAATTTTACTATAAAAAAAGGTAAATTGGTTATCACAATCAATAACCAAATTATGTGATCATAAAATAATAATATTAAAAGAGAAGACCAACATATGTTTCATGTGTATCAATCTACAGGTAACCAAATTTAATCTATTTTTATCAACAACAAAAAAAATCTAATATAATTAGATCAGATGTAATTTCATAAGTAATATTTATCTCATGGTCGATATAACAAGTTTGAGAAGGTCAACACGGTTACGATGATAGTCAACAGAAATACAAAGTTGTTTGATCGCCTCTATCTTCTCTGCGCCGAGGCTCAATAATCTATCGTCTTTTTCTTTGATAACTCTCTCGTATTTTATTAGTCTTTTCTCGAGTTGTGAAATCTCTTGCATCATGTTTAGCCTTTCGCCACCTTCTTTGCTCATTTTCGCCTCCAACTTCCAAATCTTGTCTCGCAACAAAACCTCTTGTTCTTCTTTGTGCTCTAAATATGCAACCAAACAATCTACATTGTGCTTCAGCCTCTTAATCTCGCTTGTCGCTCCATTGACCCACCTTTTCGCAATTTTTAGATCGATCGATGCTTTTGAAATACGATTTGAAAAGTTCGCATTTTGCTCCTCAAACTTTCCAACAAATAAATCAAGTTCGTTCACCAAAGCATATTGTGCCGATTCTGAAACATATTTCATCTTCTTGAACTCACTTAAGATCTTCTCCTCCACTCCTTTGTTTTCTTCTCTATATCTGTCTATTACCACCTTGTAGCTCTCTTTGGCCTCGTAATGTAGTTGCTCCGTTATTAAAATTCTTTGAGACAACAAGCGAAGCTTGTCTTCGAAACCAATCCGAAACTTTTCCACCATATCTTCCATTTTTCTCTTCACACTTTTTAGATTGGGCTTGTCTCTATTTTTTCCACTCAGCTTGCTATTGTTTTGATTACTCGTTATAGTAATTTGAGTTTTCTTTTCCTCCAACTCCGATCTATCTGAGAAATCTTCTGAATCGTTGATTCGCAATGACAAGACAGTAACTTCTTCATCCAAACCCTCATTCCGAGTTAAATAAGTGGTGTGCTCCTCTTTTTCTTGAGCTAATTGTGCTTCTAATTTTGTATTTTTATCCTCCAATTCTTCAACTTCTCCCAAAATATTCTCCAACTCTTCTTCCAGTTCGCCTATCTTTAAACACGAGGAATTGATCTCCGCATTTTTTCTCTCCAATTGTGCTTCTAATTCGATCTTTAAATCATCTGGTTCTCCTACTTCACCTAAAATGTTTTCTAAAACCACTTCAAATTCAGATACATTCGCATGCAAGGAATCAATTTCGAGCGTTATGTTCCTCTCATGTACATCAAACTCTTCAATTATTGACCTAAAATGTCGCTCATCTTCATCTAGCCTCTTCAAAAGCACACAATATTGACACTCTTTTTCTTTCAAAACCGATTCAAGCTCCAAACCCCAAGATTGCAATCCTTTACTTTTCTCTCCAAGTTGAATTGCCTCGTATGATTTTTCTCGCAAACGGCCTTCTAAATCATTTATTTGATCCAACAATTGTCTTTCATTAGACTCCGTGGTTCGAACTAAACCCGAAATCTCCCGTTCTTTTTTAAGCAATTCAACCTTCAAATCTCCATTAACACTTACCTCTTCTTCAACTCTTGCAAAAGCCGAGCAACAATCCAACCCCAAAACCTCGTTCTCTTTGTCCATCGACGCCAATTTGAGCCTCAACTCGACAACTTGATCATCACCAAAACTCGCTTTGGTCGCGTCATTGATCTCGATCTCATTTGACGAGAAGTATTCCACATCAGACCCCTCATCTGAATAATATTCGCGCTTCTTCTCATCCACGTCAACGAAATTCCTTGAATCGACTATTAACTGGTCGCACAAGGCATAGAGCGACTCGTACTCTCTATACACACTCCCAACCAGCCGAACTACTTCAATATCTTTCTCGGAGGCTTTTGAGCGCTTTCCTTTTCTTTCCTCTTCTTGGTGGCATTTGATAAGCTCCAAGATTCTTGTCACATTCTTTTCAACTTCTGTGATCACATGAGAAAACTAAGGTCATGAATAACTCCACGTGTAATGTGATATAATACATATCAATATTCCTTATTCTAGTGAAACAACTTGCATTATTCATGATATGTTGTAATGTGTTTCATATAAATGCCAAAGTTCAAAAACAAGATACAATGATTATGATATGTCAAAAGAAAATATCTTACATGTTTTTTAGAAGAAGTTTGTAAAGTAAAAAGTAAAAACTCAAAAAACATGATGATATCAAAGAAACAAAATCATGAGAACTCAATTTTATTTATTTATTAATACGTAGTAAACTAGTAAACTGAGTCCATATAAAGCCGTCAAAATAACAGGAAAATTGGAATATGAATATCACACGTAAACTTATACTTTTGATATTATAATAATGATAAACTAACGGTTCAAAAGCAAGTATACTAATATTTTTAATTTAGGAAAGATGAGCGAACAATCTACATGAAATTGAATAAAATAAAGATATGCAAGCCTATAACTAATTTTCAACCAAAAAAAAAAAAACATAATTAGTGTGACTTAAGTGAGTAAGTTCTATAAATCTTTACAAGACTACAAAACATGAAATTTGCATTTATTTTTTCGAATAAATAAATAAATAAACTACCTGCTTTAGTCCTTAGAAGCTCAATTCTCTGATCATCATTCCCAACTTGACTCCCAAAGGACTTTGTTAACTCTCTTAACCGGCTTAGCATCTCTAATTATTATTTTTTTGTAATATTTATTTAAATAATTTCACGTACAGATTGTAGATCTGAAAAAAAAATGTAACAAGAGAAATTAAATGAGTAATTTAGGGCCACATGAATTCTGAATGGAAAACAGAAAAATTCTCACACATCCCCAAAAATAAAAGATAAAAACAAAAAGTCTCTGAAAATTCCCAACTCTTTCACCAGATATTGATTTATTAATTGTGATTTCCATATAGAGAATTTCAGTCTTTAAACCTGATATTATAGCCAGTTAAGTTATTAACCAGGAGATTTTATTTATTTATTTATTTATTATTATTTATGTAGATCTATGTTTTGTTGGGGATTCACTTGGAGTTGGAGTCAAAATGTTTCATTTTCAACATAAATGTCAATAAAGAAGCTTGGGTCTATGGCCATAAATAACTATGCAATATATATTTTTCTTTTTTAAACTATATATATGATTTTTTTAAGGCATATATATATGAATTGTACTATTTAAGTTGATAGCAATTGGTTTCACTAAATAAGAGTTTAGATTATAAATTGGACATTATTTTTTGCTAGTGATGAGTTTAGAAGCATATTAAAAAATGATTTTGACTCTTCTTAATTATATATACTTTTTTTCAGAGAATCTAATAGGGTTGACATGTCTATTACTTTGAATAAAAGTAACACCTACTTTGAGTCACATTTTTGTTCACTGAATTGCATTTCAATAAAAATAAATTTCTTGATAGCACTTAAAAGCTGAATTGCCAAGCCAACATCAAAATCCTTTTTATTAAATTCCTCATAAAGAGCTTGAGTAAAAAAAAATTATAATAGAATATAAATAAAAAAAATGAATTATATAACTACTGCAAATTTATCAACTAATAAAAAAATGAATGAATTGAAACCTCTTTAAATACATTCTTGCTAAATATATGAATAACAAGAAAAGTTAGTGATTATGGACATAGGGAATATATTTGTAATATAGTACTGTTTATCTAAAAAAATAACATTCATAGCAACAAAAAAAAAAACTGAATAAGATAGAAATTAAATTGAGTATAAAGTTGTAGCATGACAAGAAATCTCATAAATGCTCACAATTTCTCCTAGAGGATAACAATTTAAGGACAAGAACAAGGACAATTTTTTTCCATTTAATTTTTAAACCAAAGGGGATTAAAAAAATTAATCAATTTCATGTATTTCCTATCAATATTTCAAGCAGAGGACATAAATGTGTCCATGTCAATTTTTATATCCAATTTGTGGGGGAGTTTCATTGTGAGTGTGACATAAAGAGAATTGACATAATTAATTTTTACAGAATTTAAAGAAGAAGAAAAATAAAATCATCGATTAAAATAATTGTAAATGTCACACAACCTAATCCAAAAAAAAAAATTAACAAAAAAGTGAGGAAGAGAGACTTGAATGATATATAAAAAAAACACAACAAAGCTTGAACAACAATAACAATAATCATATTACTAGTAATAAATATAATTTGATTTAATTTACATGATAGAAAGTAGATGAAAAAATATTAAAAATTACCTTGCGATTCGATGAATTTAACAAATTTCGCCCAAAAAGTTCATGAGCAGGTGAAAAGTTGAAGATCTATTTTTTTTTTTTTTAATTTCTTTTTTCTTCAATTGGTGTGGAGTTTTGTCTTTCCCAGGAGTGAATTGAAATCTTGGCACTTTATTTATAATGGAAAAAGAAGCCCCTCAATTTCCGACTTATTACGAAAATACCCAACTTCTCGTCGTTTTCAGAGAAACACAACCCAACCAAACCCAGATTTATTTTCTTCTTCTTTTTTTTTTCTTGACAAAAAATAATGAGAAATGATTAATTCAGAGAGAGAGAATAGATAATAGAGAGAAGCATTATTGGTTACTTATTTATCTCTGACGCCACGTGGGACGTTTTCCCGCGCTTTTCTTGTCCCTTTTTTTGGCGTTTCGGAGTTTGTGATCCTGTGCATGCGAGTTCATTTTAGTATTCGTGAACCTTCACTTCTTTTTTTTTTTAATCATGGCTAAAGTTAATAACTGAACTTCTTTAAATTTGGCGTTTTTGTTTAATTTTTGAGAATTTAAAGCTTTGATCACAAAAAATACAGTTTTTCTGGATGTAAGGTTCTCCATTAATACTACTATCAATAAGAATAATGTTTTAATTGGCTCAAAAGTTAATATCTAATCCTTAAAAGTTATTTGAACAATTATTGAAAAGGTAAAAGGGTCTTAACTAAATGTTCAATTGAAATCAATAGACTTGCAAAATAGTTAAATTATTCTTCACAAACTATTGACTCAAGACAAGTATCAAGTTTGTATTATTTATTTTATTCTCCGATTATATTTAAAAATGATAAATTATATATAAAACAAAGTAAAAAAAAATTGGCATTCCTAATTTAATTGTGGCTAGTATTACAAATAATGTGTGCAAGATCTTAAATGGAAATTTATCATAATTCAATCATATAAATATTATATGTAACGACCGTTGTGACACAACGATCGGTTGTTGAAGAATCTAAACCATATATTTAGAGTAAAATTATAAATTAACGCATCATATTATGTGAGCATATCGGACCAATCTCGTAAAAATTAGGGTTTAATCGCAAAGGAAGAAGAAGTGTGTCAAAAGTTTAGCGTTTAATCTAGATTTTAACGACTTGTTTCTGTTGACGATCCTATTGATAGAGAACGAAACTAGCTAAATGGTTTACCATAAATATTTAAAAATCAAATAAAAAATTTACAAGAAAAATACTTCAAGTTTGTGAAAACATTAGTAAAATAATACATATATAAACCACATCCAAAACATGATTTACGTTTTTGCAAGTTGTAATGTAATTAGATTTTGATTTCCAATTAAATTAATTAACTTAACTACGTGAATCCCACTTTGAGAAAAAATGATGATACTCCTTTACATAACTTTTGAACTTAGTCCAATAGCATGAAAATCATTTTTTTTTTTTGACTTTTTAGTGAAAACTACATTTAATACTATATACACATAAATACAAGTCATAAAATGGGAGAGAACATGAATTTAAGAAGGTTTTGGATTTCTAGGGTTGAATTTTGTCACCTAAACAGAGCTGTTAAAGAATCTGGTTGATATTGATTTTGGGAAAAGGTCTACGTGGACGTGTTCTAATCCAAAATTGCTCTACTTTGAAATTTTGGAACTTGGCCATTATTGAACTAGGCAATATTTACAACCATGCTTGAATTTGAAGCTAACAAACAAACAAAAAATAGCGGGATCAAATTGTAAAATAAATATACAAACAAATCGGGACTTTAATTAACATAATCATAAGAAATTTAAAAAATAAAATCCCGTGTTTAATCAACATAATCGTAAGGAATTTAAAATAATCAATGTTATATAGATATGTTGCATATAATCAATATATTGACGTGTTGATCGTTACAAAAAAATTATGCACCAAATTGACTTTTTCGATTTTAATAATCCAATGGACTTTCGTATCAAATGTTTCGAAAAAATTATGAATCGAATAACTTTTAATTTCAATAATTTTAATATTTATTACAAATTATTTATATTTGTTATTGTAATTCCGAGCGGTTAAATGAGCAAGATACAAAATTTAAGCTAGTCTTTTTTTTAAGGAAAAATTTAAGCTAGTTTGCTCCAAATAATCTTGGAAACAAATTGTTTTGACTATTGCACATTTACAAAATGGGCTATTATCAAAATATTACTTGGTAACTATAATTATCCAAATATATATATCGGAATGACCAGAAATTAGAGAAGAAACTCGATGACATTCATATCAACCATTATCATTATCACACACGTTAGATTTGCAAAAAGTATGATATGGAAGTGAGAAAGTGGTGACATTTCGGATTTTTTGAGTAAAAAAGAATAATTATCTTTGAAACAAAATAAATTTACAGTTCGATTTTGAAAGAAAAAAGGCATCAATCTTGGTCGGTAGAGAGCTTCTGCTTCTTCCATCTGTAAGCGGCTTCCAAGATCTTCAGATTCGTTGTCTGAGTTTCTTCCGGGAACAGATAATCTGTAAATTCTTCGAACCTGCCCAAACAAGTTTCAGACAATATTAAGAGTTTGAACCCATTTTTTGTTAAAAAAATATTCAGAGAAAGAAAAGAAAAAAGAAAGATTGTCCAAAATGGCTATTTATTTTTGTGTTTTTTCTGCTTTAGAATTTGTTTTTTTTACCAGTTTGCCACTAAACAAATATAAAAAGACCATTAATCTTTTAAATTTGAGATATTGTCCAAATATCACATTTTGTTTTTTATTTTCCCAAAATCCACTCAAACATGTTTTTATCTCAAAATACCCTTTAAAAATATAAAACTAACACAAATGCTACTATACTACCGGCCAAAAGGCCAAAATAAGAAAAAGATTAAAAAAATTAAAATTTTTAGAGTTGGAGCATGTTTAAAATTCAACATCTCATTTTCTCCTGAATAATTATATATGTATATAATTTTTTAATTAATCGCAACCAATTAAATGTTGGGATAAAAATGTTAAAAACAAAAAATTCAAGTCCTAAGTGGTCTTTTTAAGTGACAAAAAATAATTTATAAGGAAAATAAAAAAAATAAAAACATGAAAATAAGTAACAGAAAAATTTAGCATAGAAAAAAACATACCCAGCTGGGCCATCCTCGGTGAGGATTTGCCTCCTCTTTTTCAATTTCTTGGGAAGCTTAGACTGAACGGCATTAATGTCGCCGAGATCACCGAAACTGGCTTCTGTGTTCAGCCATTCTTCCAGAAGCATCGCTCTCTCCTCCTTCAGCTCCGGCGCAGATGTTCGGAAGTAATTCACTGCCTTCTCAAACAATCCTGATTACACACAAAATTCGACAATTAAATTAATAAATTTTATTTTGAAATATTTCCCAAAAATGCTACTTTTTTTCTACATTTTTCCCATTTCTCTTAAAAAAATGTATTTTTCCCAACTTATTAGTAAGAAACCTAAAATAATTTCAATTTTTTAGCATTTTCATCCCATCTCTTAACTATTCTTGGTTAATTAATAAAAAAATATGTTTAGAGAGAAAATGAAACGCCGGGTTTTGAATAATTTTTTAGATATTTTTATCAATTAACCGGGAATAATTAAAAGGTTGGGATGAAAATATTAAAAAAAAAAAAATTTAAGAAAATGATAAAAAAACAAAAGAAAAAAACTGGGATTTTGGGCAATTTCTCTTTTTTAATTGAGACTTTTTGAAAAAAATAGCAGAGATAGATTAAGATTTATACTTCTTGTTCTGTCGACGCAGTCTTTCTTCTGCTCCTGAAGACGGGCTTTCGAGTCTTCATCCTCCGCAGAGTCTTCACCGTTGTTGACATGTTCCATCGCTGTGGCCTCGAACTTGGCGTAGCTTATCCACACTTTCAGGTGTTTCGTTCGGTCCAAAAGACGCTCGTAGAGCTCTCTCGTTTTTCCCAGCTCGCCCTCGGAGATCTCGAAATCTATGTAAGTCTGTTCTCAGCCCAGAAATGAATACGAAATCAGTACCGTTTCACGTATAAGATGGATCAATCAGAGAAAAGAAAACATTTGGATTACGTAATGAAATGGGTTGAAACATGTTAAAGAGTGTCACTGACTTTCTACTGAAAACGAAAGATTAGGACAAATGAAAATTCAAAGAGAACCGCGGGATATAATTAATTACAAAGTATTCGATACTGCAGAGAAAACATAATTATCTTTTACAGGCCTTCACATGAATATGAACCCAATCAATAACAGCAAAAAAACATGGCATCAGAGCAAGCGACAAGTGCAATAAGAAACGAAATGGGTTCAAAACATTGTGAGAACATCATTGATTTTTTACTTTAAAAAAAAAAAAGAGAAATAGGATTATAACAAAAAAAACATGGGTAATTAGCTAGCTTAAACCTCACGGATTTGGATATGGCCATCGTTTCGTTAAATAACTGCTTACATTTTTGACATTTGATGAGTGTAAATAGATTGAACCGGCTATTTACCCATTATTTACCAAACATGGGCTATTTTTCAAATCTTATTTACTCTATATGACCAGTATCTACTATTACCCTTATTATAAATCTTACATTTGAAACGAAGTGTTTGATAGTGTCGAGAAAATAAAAATTTACCTTCCAAAGCAACTCGGGCATATCAAGGGCAGGTTGGTCAATTGCCAGCTCAAAAATGGCTCGTGCCCGCTCGGTCTCGCACAGAGATTTCTCCAATTCGGCGTATTTGGTCCATGCATAGCAGTTCTCCGGAGCCCACTCCAAGTACTTCTCGTACAGCTTTCTGCACCGGTCTATGTTCCCGATTTGTAGCTCGATCTCGATATACTTTTTAAATATCTGTTATTCGTAAAAATCCCAAATGGACTACTCAGTACAACTTCAAAACCAAAACCAAACCAAACCCGACCCGAAACTTGATATTCTAATGGGATAACGATAATAATAAACGGAAGGCATTACCTTGTCTTTGGGTGCTTTTCCAATAGCCCTGCCTAAGATCATCCTCGCTCCTTTGAGATTGAGCTGTCGGATTTCGAACTGAGCGGCGAGCAGCCATACTTTCGCGAAAGAGAACTTGTTGTGAGGAATCAGATTCAGGCATTCCCTGAAGGCATTGAAAACCCGGGTATTATTAATCTTTTTACCAATAAGCAATAACTCAACCTTTAAATTTTAATTATTGAAAAAGAATACATTATTGCAAGCTCACTAATAAGTAATAACTACACATTGAAACACCGAAAACACAAACAAGAACGAATAGTGCACCAAGTAAAGAAAAAGTAAGCCGATTTATATACCTGTACACATCTCTTGTCCTCTCCACATCCCCAGCTTCAATCTCCTCATACAAAGCGTAATTGATCCTGCGAAACCATTAAAACAAAAACTTTGAGTACCTAACACAAAGCATCATAGCATATAACCCCATCCTACAATCTCAAACATACTTAAACGTCTTCAATTAATCCCACAAAATCATCAAGACAACAACTTGATTTCCTAACACAAAGCAGAGCATATAACCCACAAACAGTATCAAAGTAATGATCGAAGTATTGAATTAATTCCACAAACACAACAAAATCCCACAAACATACTCAATCAAAGCATTGAATCAATCCCACTTACACAATTAAATCCCACAAACATAATCAAAGTATCCCAGACATACTCAATCAAAGTATTGAATTAATCCCACAAACATACTCAATCAAAGTAATGAATCAATCCCACAAACACTACAAAATCCCAAACTTCAATTAAAAATTGAGCTCACTCACCACAGGTAAATATATCTCTGCCAGTACCGCTTCTCCTCAGCCGGAGGAACATTCGCGATCGCCCGCTCGTACACTTCCCTGACCCTCTCTCTCTCCCCGACGCTCTCCTCGAGCCTCACGTAATCGAACCAGGTGTCGTACCCCATCGGATTCTTCCTCACCTCGTCCTCGTACTGAAACCTCCTCTTCCCCACGATCGCGTCCTCGATCCCGTCCCGGTTCCCGAACTGCTTCTCGAACGCCACGAACTTCCTGTAAATCTCCTCCGCCCTCCCCTTGGGAACACAGTCCAGCGCGAGCTTGAAGATCGCCCGAGCCCGCTCCGTCTCTTTGCACCGCTCCTCGAACTCGGCGAACGCGATCAGAAGCTCCTCGGTATCGTCTCCCTCGAGCCCCATCCTCTCCACGGCTCGCTCGTAGACCTCGCGAGCCCTGCCGAGCTCGCCGTGCTTCACCTCGAACTTCGCGAACCTCACCCACGCGCCGGCGCTCGGGTGAGCGTCCACGAACCGCTCGAGGATCGATCTGGCGCGGTCGATCTCGTTGTAGCGGAGCTCGAATTTCACGTAGGAGAGCCATCCCTGCCGATCTGGCGACCAGTCCATCCATCGCTCGAAGACCTGTCTGGCTCCGGCGATGTTTCCGAGGACCTCCTCCATGTGGATGTACTTGTACCAGAGCTGGTCCACGCGCGGGAGGAGCGTGACGGCGCGGTCCCAGACGTTTCGCGCGTGGTTCACGAAACGGTTTCGCATCTCCATTTCCGCGTACTTCAGCCAGGTGGTGTGGATCTTGTAGTCGACTTCGAGAGCTCGCTCCCAGACGGAACGAGCTCGATCGAAGTCCTTTTGCGATTCCTCCCATTGAGCGTACTTCACCCAGACTCCCGTGTTCCAGCGCACTCGCCGGACGAGATCCTCGAACTCCTTGCGCTTGCGGAGGCGGTAATCGCCGAGCTCCGTCGCGTCGGTGATCTTCTGCTTCGGCGGACGGATCTCGGACTCTTGGCGCTCGCGAGCCTCGCGGAGGATCTGCTCGGCGGTGATCTGTACGGACGCCGGAGTTTTGTTTTTCACTCTTGTGGCGCGAGGGAGCTTCACCTCGGTGTCTTTCCTGGTGAGGAAGCCCAAGGATGGGTCGGAATCTTTGTTCGACGCCATTGTTAGGGTTTCTCTGAGAGAGAGAGAGAGAGAGAGAGAGAGAGATTGGGGGTTTTGGAGAGTGTCGTGTTCTTTTTTTTTCTTTTACTTTTTTCTTATGAGGAATTTCGTATTCCTTAACTTTAAAAGAGATTTAAAAAATGTTATTAAGACTTTCGGTTGACAAATATTTAAATTCGAACTTTAGGATTTCTAAGTTGGGATAAGAATGTTTTTCCAACTATTTAATTATTCAACAAGTTTCGATAAATTTTATTGAAATTTGTCTGGATATTTTAAATTAATTTTGCACAAGAAATATGTATTTCTTAAAAAAAAAAACATCATTCTTTGAAAAGTGACATTAAATTTTTGTAGAATAGAGAATATTTAGCATTGTTTTCTTTATAAGATGATGTTTACTGACCTGTTCTATAAAATTGATTAAAACTTCAAGATTTATCTAATATTTTTATGAATTATGTGGTCCGATAAATTCAGACAAAATTCCGAGAATTTTTTATAAAATTCATTATAAACTATCGGAAATTAGAAATTAAATAGTTGAAAGAACATTATTGTTCAAATTTATACTAAAAATAAGTTTTATATTAATACATTTTAATTTAATTTAGACTATTTTAAATGGCCATTTCAATCATTGGTTAGTAATAATCATGATTTGGATAGATTGGTTATGATTTATATATAGTCAATAATATTTTAAGTCATTTCTAACCCAACGCATAACACCAAATTTGATGTCAATTTTATTCAACCCCACTGCAAAATTATCACCGGCAAATTTTTTATTTAAAAAAAAATTATGTTTTACCTCTAAATACTTTAAAAAACATATATTAATAAAAAATATATAAAAGTAATAATATAATAATGGTGAATAATTTTTTGGCGTTAAATTTAGTGTTGTGATTGGAGTTGAAAAAACTTTAACACTAAATATGGTGCTAAAAAGCCATCAAATTTTGTGTTCATGGTCGGAGATGGCCTTAGTTTGAAAAATAAATTACGAGTTTTTAATCCAATTTACTAATGAAAGATAGATGTCTTCAATGAGCTCTTATAGGTTTCGATAAGTTGCTTGAATTAGTTTGTAATGCTTGTCAACGAGTTGTATAGGTCTTTATTACAACCTTTTTTCATAATTAAAAACTTTGGTTACTTCCGATATTATAGTCTCTTAAACATAAAATTCAAGGATCAATGGATTTACACAATTGAATTTATTTAACCTCAAGGATAAATGGGTTTATATTGCCACGAAAAGTACTATGACGCTAAAAAATCAACACTCTTAATAATTCAAAGTCTACTGGCACTAAAAACCAACAAAAAAATGTACTAAATTTCAAATGGTAACTCATTATCATCACATTCTGAAGTCAATATCATTATTAAATACACTCCATTAAACAGACTCGTAAATTAACTTAAATCAATACTTGTAAAGAAAGAATTATAAGGGAAGTGTCTAATTTGGGCTAGTGTAGAACCATATTAATGGAACAAAATAAATTTACATACAGAGCATTATAACTATAAGGAAAAGAATAATGAGTAAATATGCACATACAAAACCGAGCTAAATCGAAATACAAAAAAAAAAAAGAAACTTCTTTTCCTTTTTTTACACATCAAAATTTACATCACTCCCAACAATTTACACTAAGCATGTGTATTTAAATGGTGACTATAGACCGTACCTTATGTAGGCCTCAGGTGAGTCTCTGAGTCTCTCTCTTGTATATAAAGATTGTGTCTTTCTTTCTTTCTTCTCTCTACACCAAAATCCCAATTCCGTGGGACAGAAGCAAAGAGCCCTCTTGAACAAAGCATCGGAAACGACGACTATACAAGAGTTCTTGGTGAATTATAATTACCGATCCTGGTTCTTCAAGGCAATTTTTTACACCCACTCTGTGGTGAATTTAGTTTTTACAGGTGTGAATTAATCCCAGTTGTCCTCGTCGTCTTCATCGTCGCTTCCGGCCAATGACTGCACCGAATTTGAATTCACACAGATACCGATCGGATGTATATAAACGAGGAAAGAGATGCGTGATATATTCACAGATACAGTTCTAAAAAAAATTATAAAATAAAAATAAATTGCCCAAAATGTCACTCATCTTCATGTTTCTTCTCATTTCCCTTACAAATTGTTTTTCTTTCGCTTTGCCAGTAGAAAAACCACATACTCTTAGATTTTCTTTCTTTTTAACATTTTTATCCCAACCCTTAATTAGTTTCGATTAATTAAAAAAAAATACATAACAAAGTATAATCATTCAGATGAGCGGCGGGGTTTTGAATAGTTATTTCTTTAGTATTTTTTTTTATATATTTTATAAATAATCGGGACAAATTAAGGGTTGAGATGAAAATTTTGAAAAAGAAAATTTAAAAAGTAAATGATTTTTTCACGTTTCTTTAGTAGCAAACTGAGAAAAAAAAGTTACCTGGCGAATAGCATTTGCTTTCTCCAATATAGCAGCGACCCTCAAGTTAGTTTTGTTAAAGGTAGGACCCATATTAGGCCTCGTCGCCGTAGTAGGCTTCAAACTAAAGGACTGAGATATAATATGGAAGCAAACAATTAGTCCAGCAACTAATAACACGAAATGACTTTAGAAAAAAAAAAAAAAAAGGAAAAAAGTAAAAATTGAAAAAAAAGCCTAACCTTTGTCCGTATCTGTTCGAGCAATGAGTCTCTTTCATCTACCTTTGGTCCAAGCTGAGGCCGAACTCGTTCCGCGACCTTCCTTAACTGCAAGAGTTTCATAAAGAAAGATGTTGTGTTATTGAATGCCATAATCGATCCTCGGGCAGTGAATATTGTTTTCCAAAAAAACTATCCAATTAGGTAATTAGCCAATTAAAACGGGTTTTGCTACATAGTCAACGTTTCTTAAATCTTGGGTAAATAGTCACAAACATGACATGTAATTCCTGGTTCGCGCTTTCATTGAAATAAAATAGTGGGATATTTACGTCAATCCACACGCGTAATTACATGAACATGCCTATTAACTTAATATTTACAATATTAAACTGTAACTATGGTTTACACACACACACACACACATATATATATATATAATATACATACCTTGCTTGTTCCATGAGCATTGACCTCGTCAATCAGGGGATTCCTGGGACGAGGGATCTTTGGCACCGTCTTTCCGTTTTCCTTTTGAGATTCGGACTTGTTTGACGACCAAATCGGCATCACCAAACCAAGCGGAGCATGTTCCTCTACCGCAACTAAACTTCCTTGTTCCCCGTCCGGGTCTGGTTGGCTCGGAAGATGGTTCGTCTCTTCTGGAACATTCAGATTTAGCTCAGTCGCGCATTCGGTTGTTTGTGGCTGAACGAAGGAACTTGGCGCGGACTCCTGAGCTTCTTCTTCTTCTTCCTCATGCCTCTTGCTAGAAATCTTTGGCGGAGAAGATGCAAATGGATTGTTCTGATTAGCCTCCGCTGACTGGGGAACGTGACTGGGTCTCTCATCTTCTCCGATAGCAAGAGGGAAGACTGAATTTTCAGCGGTTTGAGGTACCGAGAACTCTTCTTCAGCTTTCTCATCTCCCATCAATGGATGTATTACTGGAGAGAAACCCGTATCACCTTGAATGAGTGTACTCTGGAAGCTTCCCATTCCCATTAGGACTGAATTCTCAAGCTGCTGAGGCGCGATATGAGATACCGGTAACTCGGCTTCAGCTTTCTCATCTGCCTTTATTGGCTGCATTGCTGAAAAGAATCCTCGACTACCCTGAAAAGGTGTACTCTGAAAGCTTTCCATTCCCGTTAGAACTGGATTTTCAAGCTGCTGAGTAGCGATATGAGGTACCGGTAACTCGGCTTCAGCTTTCTCATCTGCCCTTATTGGCTGCATTGCTGAAAAGAATCCCCGATTACCTTGAAAAGGTGTACTCTGAAAGCTTCCCATTCCCATTCCCAAACCTGTTCCTGTCCCGAGCCCCATTCTCCATTGCATAGGAGGTAGGGGTGGCAATGGTGGCATCTCCGCGAGATCAACTTGAGCTACTTCAGGGAAGACAGGAATCACGTGTTCAAACGGATTCGATACTTGATTCGTGCTTTTAACTTCGTGACCAGCTGATTCTGATGAGAATTCCAGCACCGAGGATCGATCGAGCTCTTCTGCTTGAGGCGATACTGAAGATGAGTCTTTTCGAAATGCAGTTCGCTCGTCTACGTCATTACCCATGTATATATTCTTAGACACTGAGCTGGATGAGTCCACGCTTGCTTCGTCTACTTCTAAACGCTCTGCATTAAGTTGAGTGGCTCGCAGATAATGAGGACTTGCTTCATCTATCAATGGGCTCTCGGCACTGACGTGATCAACAGGTAACTCCAGTGAATCTTCTGGCTGGTGAGAGGTAGGTAAGGACATAATATCTTCCCTATTGATGAAGTGATCTGATGGTACAGACTCTGTCTTCTGATCTTCAGCTTCAAAAGACGATGAAGCTTCGGCGTTGTCAACGACAGGGAAACTGTTCTGGGTTTTTTCAGCCGGCAATGAGTCATCATTGCCACCACAAGTACCCGGGTTGTGTCTGTAAAAATCTGATATTCTTGGGGTCAAGCCCAAATCTTCTTCTCGAGATGTTTCTGATTCAACATTACATTCTGGAGAAACCCGCTCGAGAAATTCTGCTTCTTGCTGATGGGGAGCCACAGTGCTAAGAAGAGGTTCTTCCAAATTCGTGGTCTTTGACGGAGAACAAGCATCAGAGGGCAAAGAGATGTTCTGAATTGTAGATGGACCTGTCTCACTCTTCAGACTCTCTTTTGGAAGTTCGACACTCGCTTCTTCTAAAAGAGGTTCATTATTTTCAGTAAAATCTAGGTAATGTGGCTCCGTTATGCCAGTAGTCTGTGAAGAATCCCCTCGATAACCCTCTTCTTGCGTATACTTCTCTTCAGCAACTAACGTGGGAGAAAATTCATCTGTATGAAGTTCAACAGGAGTAACAATGTCCTCGACAGCAGGAGCGAGCTTTTCAGGCTCCAAAATATCTAAGCGATCGCGAGAGACAGAAAAATAAGGAATAGAAGTTCCTGAGTTTGCCCAAGGAGAGGAACATAGCTCCTCATGGGAGATACCCTGTGGCTCACCCTCATCAGAGCCCGAATCTTTCTCCGTCTCTTGGAGCTCCTCTTTGATTTCACAGACTTCATTTTCTGAAGCTGGTTCCAAAACTTTTGGGTCTTTGGCTTCTGATTCATCTGCGGGATCTCTTTCCGGAGTCTTTGCACTATCTTCACTAGTCGGGGAAGAGATATGAGGCTCAGCAGCAGCTGCATCAACAAGATTCGCCTCATTTTCAGCGGTATTTCGTACCCTCAAATCAGAACCCTCCAGCGAAGCTGCCTCAACTGAACTTGCTGCAGCAAATCCATCCTGCTTTATGGGATGCGATTCATTAACAATTGCACTGCCAGAGGCTTCTCTGTAAGGATGAAAGTTCTCCTCCTTGTCAGTCGTATCTGGAGATACAACCAGATTGTCAGGAATAGCTCCAAGAGATTCTGAATTTTCAGAGAGCCCATTGAATGAATCTTCCACAATTTCCGATCCACGAAGTTCCCTAGAAGGGAATACAGCTCCTGAGTCGGAAGCAACTCGTGTTTTCTCGACTAAGCTGCTCGGAGAATCAGAGTAAGAAAAGCTCGATCGATTTCTCTTGAATGAATTATTTCCCTCGTCCGATGTAGAACAGTTTCCAACAGACTGAGAATCTGAAAGCTGAGCTCGGCGCTCAGTTGGTTCTTCATTCGCCTCAGAATCTGTTCCGCGATTCACGTCTTTCAAGAAACGGGTGGTGCTATTCGGTCTGTACTCATTGTCTGTTTCTATTTCTGACTCCATACTGGCCACAGCATCCAAGTAATTATCAACCTCACTGGTCAAATCATCAGACTCATACCCATTGACAATCGCTTTACGCTTTTCTTCTCCATAGACCCTCACTTCCCTTTCAACTTGCACTTCATGAACACTAGAAGATCTGTCAGAGGTCGCATCATTAACGGACGTGTCAGTCATCTTGATAATTTCTGCATCACCCATGTCATTACCATAACCGTTTGTCGATGATTTTGATGCGATCTCATGGATATTTGGCGACGAACAAGCACTTTCGCTCCTCAGTGACTTTCCGCCAGGACTTACTGTACTGATATCAAGTATCCTAACTCCTGATTCACTCGAATACTCTGGCGTATATGATACAGGAACAATAGAGTTCTCATAAGCAACTTCACGCTCTTCTGGAGTTTCCACAAACCTCTCCATGTAACTTTTCCCTGCTCCATGGTCAACTACAGAACCATTCACATGCCTTCTTTTCAACTTCACTAGCCGTGCAGGGTCACTGTGACCGTTCTCAATTCGTTCCTCCAGGAATAACTGTTCCAATCTGCAAAAAGAAAAATAAAAAATAATAATAACAATAAATCATATTACCAAGACATATTTAAAGCATTATGTCAAGATACGATCCAAATGAGAAGTTCTCTTACCGGGTATGCGATGTCGGTAGAGCGTCTGTTGTGTTTTCTCCGTTCCTCCACCGCGCTCCTTTCTTCTGCTTAAAGTTAGAGATAAATTACTTATTTATCTATTTGTGCCCACCCACTAAAGAGCATTCTCATCATTAAAACGGGAAGTAAATGGTAAATAGATACATATAGTTACGATAACACATTAAACATTAACATGTCGCATTTACAGCATCTATGATCATGCATAACGTTGGAACTGGTACCATATGACAAATTTCCTCATGTATCCTGTACTAACTATATAATGATAACTGAGTTGTTTCATCACCTAAGAACTCTGACTTAAGGTTAACAATTACTTTGGGTTTTCGTGTCTAAAATCAAGATTAACATAAATTATTAGAAGTTGGTATATCTAGGGGAAATTAGCATATGCCAATATCAGTTTAGATTCTAAAATTCAAATGATTTCCTGGACAAGGGTACTTCCATACAGCTTGTCTGAAATAGAAATAATACAGACCGTACTTTAAAGTTACGTCAGCAGGTCAAGGTTATTATGGTTTTGAAAACCATATTTATCGCTTGCAATGAAGTAGAATACCTTGAACCTGTGATTTTTCTTTTCCCGAGGAATCTCTAGATTTTCTTTTCCAGATGCCGCTGCTTCTACTTTGAAGAATGATGGATCAGTATAACGTTTCAAACATGCTCCGGCTCCCGCAACATCAAACCTGTGAAACCACATCATATTCTTTTCAGTGCCAAGTTGAAGACTAACCTATTTATATCTGGCCATATGATCCAAGAAATAACAGCAAGGTGATCTTACTTGTCAAGAAGAAATAGGCGCGGAGGACCACGACTTTCTTCATAGGAGTCCATTACGAAACGAGGTAAGTCTCCACGAGCAACGAGATTCTGTTCGGCCCGCAAATTGGGATGCCAATCAACACCTATGGTCAAATAAATTGTCAACTCGCGATAAAAAGAGTTCGTTGTGCATCATAACAGTCCAAAAACTCTAATAAAATGCAACCAATACTTTTAAGTCAAAACAAAATTGCACAAACCCAATCCAAAAATTGTGGCACCCAACAACCATCATTGTTATAAGAGAAAAAAATGTGAAGTTCATCACGTGAAATGCTTGGGATGTGATCGATTGGATTTCAAAAGGAAAAGAAACGTTTAACATACGTTCACTAATATCTATGACTATTGAATTCTCTAATGGTACAGCTACGGTGAATTTAGAGATATGTAATCAGATGCTCCATGGGAATTTTATAAGCTCTTACAAGCCAGGATTACGACGAGAGGAAAACTATATGCAGTGCATCTAAGGATATAAACGTTTAGGAACCATACCAAGCCAAGCAATATAAAAATGAGTCAAGAAATCACTGCATAGCTATCACATTGCTTCATAAGACTCAAGCATACACATATAGATAGAACATGAATCGAGTATTCCAACCTGCATTGTAGTGAAACAAGGACTGGTTTGTTTGGGATAGAAGTGCCTTCTCGATCCGAGGAAATTCTGCTTCTAATTGTTGAACACGAGTTATTAGACCGTGACCTCTAGCTGCTGTTGCAAGTACTTCTTCATGCAAGTCATGAAATATTTCAGCAGCAAACCTACAGAATAAACACAACAATGTATAAGAAAGGAACTCCTAAAGCCGGGATCGCAAATTACAATATAGATCAAACAGAACAACATAAAAAGCAATGATAATGAACAACTGAACCACTCCAAATTTGATGTGAACAGTACATGGAATCAGCTTTTCCGTGAAATTATATACGCGCTACGAAAATAGAATAAAAGAATAAGTAAGGAACCTAAAGTTCTACAAACCGATGATTTCCTAACTGCGTTATAAAGGAAGAGAACAATCTACTGTTTCCGATCAGCAAAAACAAAGGTAGTTTCATATTCCAAATAGCGACAAATATGATATGTAAACTACGCTCCTAATTTTCAATTTGGGATGGAAACTTTGTAAAAACTGACAGTTAAACCCTGTACATTAACCTCTACAATCACTCTCAACTTACAGGAACACAGATCAAATTGAAGCCTTAACAAACTAAGGAAGCTAACTTGGCAAAGCCAATTCAGGACAAAATTGAAAACGAGTTTCAGTCTTTGGCACAATTCCATCTTCGGAAGATCCTCATTAAAACATCCAAATCTAAGAATGTTCGCAGTTCTACTAACCTATAAAACAGAGCTCAACGCACATTCGTAATCCAATTATCAACTCATAAAATTCCATAATTCTTCAAGAAGCAACTATTTCGAACACAACAAAATAAAAACGAAAAACAAACTATCAAACAAGAAAAGAGGAGAAACTCACTCGGCGAGATCGCCGAGCTGCCGAAGAACTCCGACGAGGCCAGCCATGGCGACACCTTCCAGAAGCGCCTCGGGATCGTCCTTGTCCGCGGCTCTATAAAGCTCCGGATCGGCCAATCCATACTCGCTCCTCACTCTGTACCTCGTCAACGGCATGATTTCTCTCTCTCTCTCTCTTAAAAATTCAGAGAGAGAATTGGAGATTCGCGAACCCTAGAAAAAGCTCAATTCCGAGAAATGAACAGAGATACGATTCTTGGTCCGTGTTCCTTCGACTAACTCCCACATCGGAAATAAATGAGAATTTGAAGAAGAAGGAGAAGAAATAGGAGGAGAGAGAAAAGTGAATAAATGCTACGGTGGTGTTGGTGGTGCTCACACACAACACATACGTGATGAGAAGAGAGTGACACTAATATTTAATTTTATATTATTTATTCTTTATTTTTTATTTTATTGAAAAGCGTAATTCTATTTTTCTTAAAATTCAGTGCATCTCTGCTACGATACAAGACACAAAATGTTATGGTGAAACTTTTTTTTTTTGGTTTATATATATTTAAATTCTCAGGTGTCAAAGATGTTGTTAAGATTTCAACATTATTTTTTTAAAAGTGAAGATTTCGTCACTTGTGTAATGTTTGTTACTAATTTATGTCTTAGTTATTAAATTAACAAATGTTTTATTAGCTTTTCTATTTTATTTATTGAGCATTTTAAAAAGTTTTTTGTTGAAGTTGCCCGAATTTCTTATTAAAAATTGGATAAAATATTATTATTATAGAAAAATAATTTACTACATGAACTATCTCAAATCTAAACCCAAGTTAATTAAACCCAAGTTTTTTTTTAGAGTTTCAACATTTTAGGACATGCTTTTATGTACAAAAAATACAAACATAAATATTGTTTAAGAAAATAATTATATTAAAATTACTAATACGAAATTAATAACTTTTCTTCCAAAAAAAAAAAAAAAAAAGAGGAAATGTAAATCGTTTTAAAGCTGTGTGATCGGCGTAGATCGTGCCACTTACAATAGAGTTCGCCGTATTGGATCACAATTTCCTCTGCGGCTTTGTTGCGAATTCATATGGGGCTGTAATCTCCTGCATCCGAGTGCATCGCAAGTTTCAGAGATTCAGCAAATCACGATGAGAAACGTGGTTTGTAATACACGAATCGTAGCGGAAATCCATCAAGCTTGGCTTAGAAATCACTCCTTCGTAATATGAACAAATAAATAAATGTGACAAAATTTGAAAATAAAGTGATGCCCCTACTAACTTAGGTTCACGTGAATCAATCTAATTTTGGAAGTATATGGTTTTTAATTTTTGTAATTATATTGTCACGTTCCTTTCCTTCGTGCTATCTCAATGCAAGTAGTTCCATAGATATATATATATATATATATATATATATATATATATCAACACTTGTATTACCTGAAATACAATACATAAATAGACTAATTAATTAAATGATAAATTAACTCATAGTTTAATAACTACTTTGGAAGAATTATGCTTTTGTTGTTGTTGTCAAACAACTCACAATAACAAGGTCATGACGGTTGAACCAGAGTTAACCAATACTGGTCCACTAGAAAAATGTCGCTTCGAAGTCAAATGATTTTAACAAAAATAATATGATACTCTTTATAAATTAGGATAATTTTAACTTATTTAATGACAATATTTGGACTAATGTAGCCAAAACCGAAGTGCACAAAACAAAGGTAAACGAACAATGTTCAAAATTTATGTAAACGACTGCCAAATAAACACATTAGTCATTCATAATATATTTAAAGAATGTTTGAATATTTCAAATTTTTGCGTGTTTATGTTGATTAAAAACTCATTTTTTGTATCATTTAATTGTTCGACTTTTATGTAAATCAAATATTTTATTCGCTAATGGGATTAAGCTTAATGCAGTATCGTTTTTACGTTGTTCATTTGCTAATGAGAAATTATCAAATTGATAAGGTTTTATTCTTTTTACATTATCTCAATTTTATACGAGAAATAGTCCAAACTATCATTTTTTTTACTCACTTTCTCATAATATATCAAAAATCATTTTCTTCCCATAATACAAGTGTTTTTCACTTGAAAATACCAAATACCCTTAAAAAAAAATAAAGCTAACACAAATGTTTCTTCCCATAATACAAGTGTTTTTCACTTGAAAATACCAAATACCCTTAAAAAAAATAAAGGTAACACAAATGTTCTACATTAAATTACCGGCCGAAAAACTTCAAAAAAATTATAAAAATTTAAAATAGTTAAAATTTGTAGGGATGAAACGATTTTTACGTTTTTTAGTTTATTTTTTTAAAAAAATAAATAAATAATAACCGGTTAATATGCATATGGACTAAAATGTAAACAAATGTTTTAGGGGTATTTCGATATTTTATACTAGTATTTTGGAAAAAAATAAATTTTTGTAGATTTTGAGAAAATTAAATACAAATAGTGGTATTTTTGGCAATTTTTTGTATACCGTTAAGAAATACTTAGTATGTACATAATTATATTGTTTAATAGTTGTTAATAGCCCTGAAAGTGTGGATCCCACAAGTTTTGAGACATGGGAATCACTATGGTGTGTTATTTACGTGAACATGCCAAAATTAAATTAATTAATATAGTGTTATCATAGCGTATAACGTAAAGCTTTTAAGACCCCTCTTTAATCATGTGTAGGACCATATGCACTTTTAAGAAGTCAATTAATGTTCATTTTCCTTTTTGTTGTTTCTTTTGAAACGTGTAGAGGTTTTCGTAGCCTCTATTGTTGAAGAACTCTTGATTTCGAAGAGTATATTTTTTAGTTTTTTTTTATTCCTTTTAATTATACTTCAATAATATATACCTTTTAGATTTGATTTTTCATATTCTTATTTTTAAGGGTATTTTAACTATATAATAATAAAAACTTTTATTAATTTCAAAATACTTAACGTTTCGTAAATTATCTGTAAATACTTAACTCAAATTGTTTACAAAATTATTTAGATTGTTTTGACCCGAATTTAAAAATGTTTACTATTTTTATTTTATGTAATTATGCTTGTAATTTAAGCCGTATTCTTATCCATACATGCTTTTGAAACATTGCTTGGAAGTCAAAACCAAAGTTAAAAATAATGACACTATACCATGGTATATAGTCGATAAAAGAATAAATGACAAGGGTCTAAAAATGATCATAAAAGATTAAATACCGATATATATGGAAAAATGCCTATAACAATAAAAAAAGCAAAGTTATTCCTTAAATAACAACTTTATGGGCCCAAACAGGCCCAAATTGAAACCTGAGTTATTTCACATTAGTTTCAAAAGTGAGCCTTTATTTGTTTGTGGTCAAATTCAAATAAATGGTAAATATTCACCCATTAAGTATCTTTGTGGATAATATACATATATATATTTGGAAAATATAAATGTTACATCATATTTTCATAATATTTATTTGTTAAATATGTCTTATCTTAGTGCGGCCATGGTCCGACTTTAGAAGTTTTGAAGGTTAAAGCAAATTTATTTTTATTAGGCTTGAAAAATATTTTAAATTTTGGGCTTTTTATACTTATGTTTAAAAAATGAGTTTTTTCTAACATAATTTAAATTATTATTTAGTGGGTCTAAATCAATAATTTTACTTGTCTAGAAGTTGAGCCGACCATGCCCATTAAACCTCAATGCAATTATTTGATTGTACTTGACATCCTAAATTTTGTAGAAAAATGTACTTTCATCTTGTGAATGGCTTCATTGAATAAAGTCATATAATCACCTTTTTATTATGGTACTTATAGAAACAGTTTAATTATTGATGACAATCTAGGAATTTAAAAAAAAAAATTTGAAAAAAATTATTACTGAAATGACACTCGGACTAAAACAATGTCCCACGATATCTTTGAAGAATAATCGTTCTACTAATAAAAATTACTCTCACATATCAAAACTTATAAAAAAAAAAATCGTTAGAAACTATTATTTGTTCTCTTTCATTTCCTAAAACAAAAAAGTCCATTCATATTTAAAGGCTATATATATATATGTAAGTATAAGTTCATTTTGCTTAATATATTTCAATTTGTGTAATATGTATTGAGGGTATTATCGGTATGTAAATGTTCACATACCGTCGTGATTCACGTTATTGCGATTTACACATGTTTATATGAGAAAACAAATATGTTATTTCGACTATCACTGTATAAAATTCATGCTAGCCATCGATTTCGTAAAATTAATTAATATTTAAAAATAAAAAATATAAGCGAAAACGACGCTAGAAAATGAGAAGATTTCGGGTCAACCTGTTTTGTCTTGAGTTTCCTCTTAATATATAGATTACAATCATTGTAATATATATATATATATATTCTGAAAAATAAAGTATAATTAAGGATATCAATTAAAGAAAATGCATCAAGGGGTTTTGTATACTGTCTGAAATATCTAATACGTAGCTTTACATGTCTAATCATAAAATACTAAAAATGGGTTATTTAACCATTAAACTCTAATATTATTTTCTATATAGAATGTTTTGTAAATAATTAGTAAATATTTAGCTCAATTTATTTACACGAATTTGTTTTCATATTAATCTCATAATTATTTTGAATTTTGGTTATTTATTTTGGGCTAAAATGATCCCAAAAATTTCGTAAACAGATTAGAATAATCAACGAATCTTGGTTCAGATTTTCGTTACTTATTTTGAATTTATCAAATACGTCGACTTTTTGAATATTCAAATGTTAAGATTTTATTCTATGTAATAACAATTCATAATCTTAAAAACTATTTTATTCTATGTAATTTTATGAATGTATTATCAATTTATTCGAAAAAATATTTATTTTTCGTTCGTAAACCCTTTACGTAAGAACTTTAACGAGATCGTCTAACGAGTGTTGTTACCATTTTCATTTATAGTTTTATTCAAGTTTAAGATTTTATTTCAATATTTTGGTGGTGTTGTAGAATATATCTCCAATAATGTTATCCATAATTTGATCTAATAACAAATATAAGAAATATTGTTTCATTTTACACGCACCTTTACATATACCCCTATATTATTTGTAATATATGTAACACTTATCTTAAAATTGAGGGACTTTATTTGTTATTTGGATAATAGTTTCTAAGATGAAGCTACAATATTGGACAAAGAGGTTGTTACGGCTTGAGAAAAGGCAAATTGAAAAACATACGTACACACAAGTTTATATATATTAACTTAGGTTTCTATAATTGGATTTGAGTATAGAAGTCTTTTGATGACAAAAGAAAAATAGAATTATAAATAAAATGCCTAAAATTTACATATGCATAAGATTTACACAAATATATAATATAATTGGTTCATAAAAAAAAAATATACGCATGCCTAAAATTTACAGAAATACATAATATAATTTTTTTTATTAGTGATTTTAACCTTTATACCTTTACTTGTACTTATATCTACTTCCTCAAGTTTCCCTATTATGATAATATATTCTAAAATTTGGATAAATGGCCAATGTCTGGTGTGTCTATTTCAAAATTCTCGATATTTTGGTTAATTTTGGTTGAACATTTTATTGTTTACGTGACATACATAATTAACAGGACGATTTTACAGTTTTGCTCTTTTTTATTTTGGGAACTTTTGAAATTTTTGAGCAAATTCGTCTTAAAATTAACGTTAAACTTTAACAGGATCATTTATAAAAAAAATGTTAAATGTTTGTCATTTTGAAATATCATTATGTTTAAAAGGCTATACTACTAAATTTAACTAGGTAAGCTTGTTTCAATGGTAATTTTCTTAATAAATATTTAAAAAATATTAAATGTAAAACGGTTTTTAAAAAATATTAAATGTAAAACGGTGATGTTTACTTCAAATTCAAACAAAGATCAATCAGAATTTGAACTAACAAGATCTAGTTTTGGACATAAGTCAAAGTTCGTAAGAGTAATTAATTTGTTTGGTACTTATAACTAGTAAGCTCAAAGTCGTCTATAAAGAAACTTCTATCCTACATTAACCTTTTAGGAAAGTATATAGTTTAAAGCTAATCTACCGGATTATGAGTATGACACCCACTAATAAAAAATTAGACCATCTTAAAACAACAAACAAAAACAACTTAAATCGAAAAAATATATCATTGACGCAAAAGTTATAATCAATTCGCGTACAAGTCCGCACAATAAGAATGGAGAATTTCAGAGGAATTTCGGAAGGTATGTGTGATATTACGGTGATTTTTTTTTAATGTGTGATAACATTTTATTACGAAATATATGTGGCAAAAAAAAAATTAACAAAATTTGACCGCAACATATCGTAATTGGTATTAATTATGCAAAATAACGCAATCGACCGCAATATACCGCAATTGTAAAGATTTATTAAGTTTTTTTTTAATCTTTTGGCACATATATTTCGTAATAAAAGTTAATCACACATACAAATATAAATTTACCCCACTATCACGCATATTTATTGAAATTCTAATTTTATTACGAAAAATATAAGCAAAAAAATCAAAAAAAAGCCTTTAACAAAATTTTGACCACCTACAATATATTATGATAAATTTTGTTATCTTCAAAATTTAATATCAATTACGATATATTGCTGTCAAAATTTGGTTAAATTTTGTTTTGTTTTTTACACGTATATTATATAATAAAATTTTATTATACATAAAGACAAAATTTCATCCTGGCACACACATATTTTGAAATGTCCTATAAAAATAAAGAAATCGAGCTCTTTCAGAAAGCTCTTTTGAAAAAGAGATAATTAGTATAATAACATTTTAAAACATTGTAATTGCAAAATGATCAACGTTTCAAACAAATTGGTTTATAGCAATTACCCTAAATAAACCGTGATAAAATGACTAGACTACCCATAATTTATAGCAAAATCAGTTATTAAATGTAATAAAATAGATTAGTACAAACAAAAAACATAATATTAACACATCATCATTATTGGTTATAAACTAAAAAAATAAAAAAATTGGCTATTTAGTGTTGGATTAACCTCTGAATCTAAAGACCAAAACAAATAATAAATAATATAAATAATGATTTGAAAAAACATCCCAAGAAGTTTTTTTTTATTACTTTTGTTATACTTATGCTTTTTGGATTATACAGTTGTGGCTTTCTTTTATAAGATAATTTTACCCACTAACATGCTATAATTACTCACCCACTAAAAGTCAAATTCATGATCCTATAATTTCTCTACCAACGTTTGACTACCCACAACTTACTTTCAGTCAAAATAAAACAATTAATTAAAACAACATATTAAAGCGTAGATTAAACAATTTTAAAACTTAAAATATAGCAGATTCAAAATTTTCATTGGTTATATGAAGTATTTTTTCTTTAAAAAATATGGAAAGATCTAAGGAATCTTATATAGTGCAGATTTTAGTTACATTGACCACTTGGAAATAAGTTTTCATATCTTCTTGGGGATCATGAAGTTTCGTACCAATTATTATACGTACAAAATAAATCTCATAAATCTTCTATATTTCTATTTTAGTTATAATGTACAGGATATATATATATATATAGATATATATGCGTGTGACAGATATTAAATAATATTATAGTCATGTGTTCTTGTCTGATATTGAATCTTGATGTATATAGTGAAGTTAATAAATAAATAACAAATTGAGTGTAGTTGATTTTTTATATATACTATATGATATGACCAAAGGCCAGAAGGTGATATTATCTTTTGACAATTCTTTATTACTTACAATTGATATTATTATTTTTACATTTTTTCTCAGATATGAATTATTATTATTTTTATAAACATTAAGTTCATACTCGTCTCAATAAATTTGTAAATATTTATCTTTTGAGTTCAAATTCTGACTCGCCTCCATCACCAGATACACAAGTTTCTTAATTGATTTAACTTGAGCAAAATCTACAAATTCTTTTTAGAAAAATTGTCCAATATACTATTTTTACTTATTTAAAAAAAACATATTTTTTTCATTTTTACATTAAAACTAGTTGGAAAAATCGTTTTTATAATTTTATTTAGTTTTCCAATTATTGATCTAAATGTAAAAAATAAACATCTATTTATGTGATCTATAAACTAAAGAATAAACAAACTTTTCAACGTCTTTTTTTATTGTTATAACAAAGTATGAAAAATAGAAATTAAAAAAACATTAATAAATAATAGTAAATTGGACCATTTCTCTTCTTTTCATGATCGATCATCAATTTATTTTTAATATTAAAATTGTTTTATACACCTTTTTTATTTGTTACCTTTTTTCAACAATATAAGGTGAGCTTGTCAAAGATAATTTATTACCTAACTGATCGAATTAGTTTTGAATACACGTGTTGTACAGCTATACACAGAACAGCTAAATTTGAGCACATATTTTTGTTTTATATCTTTTGGAAGCTAAAATTATTTCGTGCTCTTTGGTAGTAACGTTCAATTGTGTGGAAGAAAAAAAGAAAAGAAAAATTAAAAGTCTTACATTTTTATAAAATTATGGAATTGCAGGTGGATATTAAGAAGTAGAATTACCAAAAATACCATTATTTGTTCTTAATATTCTAAATCTACTAAAATTATTATTTTTTTCAATTTACAAGTATATAGACAAAATATCTCAAAAACAAAATCTCTTTTAAATTTTAATTGTTTTCAAATTTAGAGTCAACTTAAGTGATTATCTTATAAAATATAAATAAAAGAATAGAAAAATGTAGGGCAACAATCTGACCGATTGTTGCAAGTTAATTTTAATTTTTTTTATCAGTAATATATTGCAAGATATTTGTATTGAATTTATTTTTTTAAAAATATTTCGTCTTTTCATGTAAAATTTACTTGTATTTTAAAAAAAAAAAATTTGGATAAATTTTGAGAAAACCAAATAAATAGTGGTATTTCAATGTCTGTTAAGAATCTTAATTTAAGATTCAAAGAAGATAAGTCATAGATTAGAATTATGTAATTTAGATATGAGATAATGAACTTCGGGTATCGTGAGATTTTATTCATGGAATACACACCTAAAGTACGATCCATTTATTCATTTGTTATCTATGTATATAATTGATTTGCTTATGCATATCTAGCTATTAAATTTATTAATCATTGATCCTGCAATTATTATTTTTTTCCTTTGATCGATTCTCAATTGTTTGTTTAGATTTTTGTCTGCCCATCCCAAGTTAAATATCAAAAAGAAATAAAAATAGATGAAGATGTAACTTATTACATGGGACGAAATATATGATGCAATCTAGTATTTTATTTTTACAAGCTATGTATTTAAAATATAAATCACAGGTAATGGCTCTAATTGGTGCGTGTACGCACGAAATATTCCAATGTATCGATCTTCACTTATATTATTTTTTAAATGTCTTTTCACTTCCAACTCGTCACTATTTACCAAAAAAAAAATTAATAAATAGCAATATATCACGTTAAAACATATTAATTGTTATATAACCAAACGTTTGGAAAAAATTGGTTAAGACCCATTAATCAAAATAAATTTGTATATATTAGCAGTAAAAAAAAGTGTAATTTAGTAACACCAATTATTAGCAGTCACGTCAAAATAAATGACTATTTACGAAACAAACAAAATATAATGGCCAAACAACAATATCAATGTTTTATTTGGTTATTTAAAGTAATTTTTGAAAAATTATTATGAAATATTTGTCTCTCATTATATTTTTTGAATTTTAATTTTGACATGTTACGATGTTTTTATTTATTTATTTATATATTTTATAAATTTGCACAATAAATTTTATTTGGTTCATATTGATCTTTATATATAACATTATTATATGTATCAAAGAATATAAAAATCAGCGTTATAGTTATAAAATTAAATTTAAGATCAATGTTATATTTTTTAAAAACTTTAGGTACTAAACAAAATTACAAAGACTATAAATACAGTACATCTTAAAAATTGAAGAACATATTTATTCATTTCATATTCAATTGAATAAATAGATAGAAAAAGATGGTTAGTAAGAATAAACAAAACCCCCAAAAAAAAAAATCAAGTTATTTACCAAAAGGCTAAATTAGCATTTTTAGTTAAAATTTCTACCAAATCCAAATAAATAAAAGATTAACCTATTGAAATATTTAAATAATAAAAAACCTGACCATGATTTATATGTAGCAATCTATTTTTTTTTTATAATCTAACTATAGCATTAATTTTAAACTAGTATACATAACTTCAAAAAGATTATAATAATTTAATAGTCATATCAACATGCAAATGTCATATAATAATAATAAATAATCTGTTTACAAAAAACACAAATATCATCCAAAATAAAAATGAAAATTTAAATTTAACAGTGAGAAAGTGACGTCATCGTGGACCCCACTCACACTTTTTTTTTACATATATCAACCATTTCTTCTCTTCTTCCAATTCTCTCTCTATCTCATTACACTATAAATACACATACTCACATTCTTCACTTCTTCACTCAACAAAACATAGAAAGAAAGAGAGAAACACTTCTCTTCTCTACAATTAGAAAGTAGTTTCTAATTATTTAATAAAATAACAAAAAAATGCCAGCACAAGTTATAATGACTGATCAGAAAGCGATTCATGGATCTTCTGGAATAATCCATCCTCTTGCCTGGGAAAATAATCATCCTCTTCCTCAAAGAAGGTAAATAATATATGTATTTATAGTATATGTGTATATATAGCGTCAACGATCTTGATTAATTTTTTGAAAAAAAAAATGATATTAAAATCATATAAAAGTTAAACCAGGGATAGCATAGTAGTGCTCAACAGCCATAATGTTGGAAAGTCTACACACTATTATTATTCGCAGAAGCCCATGCAAATAATAATATTAATAATTAATCTCTTCTTGTACTTCAATCACTACTACTACAAGTCTACAACAACCAAAATAAAATGTCGAGTCGTTTTAATAATATATTTAATTCGGATTTATTTCCAAACAACTACAGTTAAGTTATGTACTTGCATGTGTTATTCAATAACCACTACAACCAATTTTCTTAATACACATATAATAAAAAGAAATTGTCAAAAATACAACTTTTTATTTTTAAATTTCCACTATCCACTCAAACATGTTTTTTTTTTCCAAAATACAAGTAAATTTCATGTGAAAAAACGAAATATCCTTTAAGAAATGTCCTACACTATACTACGGCCAAAATAATTAAGAACAAAAATTAAAAAATTAAAAAAATCAAAATTTTTAGAGCTGGAGAAGTTTTTACTTTTTAAAATTTAATTTTTTTTAAAAAATAAATAAATAATAACCAATTAATATGGATATGTAATAAAATGTAGAGAAATTGTTTTAGTGGTATTTTAGACTTTGTTACTAGTACTTTGGGAAAAAATTAACTTTAGTGTATTTTGGAAAAACCAATTACAAATGGTGGTACTTTGGACAATTTCTCTATAATAAACGAATCAATCACAAAATTATGATTTTTTTTTTTTTGGCTCATTACAGATTATAAACTTATGAAAATTATTTATTTTAATATGTGAATATATGTCCAAAATAATTAAATTATGCAATATATATATATATATACACACATATCTATGTATATATAAATAAGTCGTTTTAATACTATACAATTTAAATTCCCACAATAAAAAAATATTTAAGTGAAAATGTGATTAAATTACAAATATATAGAAATAAATATCAATCATTAGGCTCTGATATTTTTTTTTATCCCATCATAGATTTTTAGGTTATAAATTTTAATAAATTATGCAATGTATATATATACATATAATCAATGTCGCTATTGACATCCACAATCACAAGTTAATAAATAATTAATGACAGATTAGAGGGCAAAATCGCAATAATCACCGGCGGGGCCCGGGGGATAGGCGAGGCCACGGCGCGCCTCTTTGTGCGCCACGGCGCTAAAGTCATAATCGCTGACGTTGACGCGAAGCTCGGGTCCCACGTGGCAGACTCTCTGGGCCCCGCGGCCACGTTCCACCACTGCGACGTGTCATGCGAGGATGACGTGGCATCTCTCGTCCAGTTGACGGTGACGAGGCACGGCCAACTGGACATAATCTTCAACAATGCGGGCGTCTTAGGTGGCGACCAGGCTCGTGGACGGAAGAGCGTCCTCGACTTGGACGCCTCTGAGTTTGACCGAGTCATGTCGGTCAATGTCAAAGGAGTCGCTCTCGGGATCAAACACGCTGCGCGCGCTATGATCGCGACACGTGGAGGTACATTTTTTTGTGTCTGTTTATTTACATTTATATCCTCATGATTTTTTTCATTTTGTGTATTAGTCCTTCTAATTAAATTTTTTTGCTCCGTTGCTGAGTACATGTGTCATAATCTCGACCACCACATTTCTTTTTTACTTTTGGCCTATTTATTTACATTTAGGTCCTTATTATTTTTTATTTTTTGTGTATTAGTCCTTCTAATTGATTTTTTTAGCTTCGTCATTGAGTACAAGTGTCATAATCTCGACCACCAATTTTTTTTACCTTTTGCATATATATTACATTTAGATTCTTCTTATTTTTTTCGTTTTTGCTTATTAGTCCTTCTAATTAATTTTTTTACTCCGTCGATGATTACATGTGTTCATAATCTTACCCGCCACAAATTTTTAACTTTTCGCATATTTATTTAATTTAAATCCTTCTATCTTTTTCTTTTTTGCATATTAGTCCTTCTAATTTAATTTTTTCGACTACGTCGTTGATTACAGGTGTCATAATCTCGACCGCCAGCGTGGCGGGGGTGATGGGAGGGATGGGGCCCCACGCGTACACGGCGTCAAAGCACGCAATCGTGGGGTTGACTAAAAACGCGGCTTGCGAGCTTGGAAAGTACGGGATTCGGGTCAACTGCGTGTCGCCATTTGGAGTCGCCACATCGATGTTGGTCAACGCGTGGAGGTCAACGCTTGAAGGTGATGACGTGGCGGAGGAGGAGGGAATTGTGGTGGAAAAGATGGAGGAGTTTGTGAGGGGATTGGCGAATTTGAAGGGTCCCACATTGAGAGCGAAAGACGTGGCCGAGGCGGTTTTGTATTTAGCGAGTGAAGAGGCTAAGTATATTAGTGGTCATAATCTTGTTGTTGATGGTGGTGTTACTACTTCCACTAATTGTATTGGTTTGTAACTTTTCTTTTGTAAAATGTGTTATTCCTAATTGAATATATATGTAATTTAGTTTTTTATTGTTGTTGAATTAAAAGTTTGTTAGATTTATTACTCAAATTAAATGTAGAAAATGGCGAAATTAGTGGATGGGGAAGGGGAGAAAATTTGAAAATAAATAAATTTAGAAAAGGATAAACGTCGTAAAATTATATAATCGCACATATAATGTTTGAAAATTGCAAATATTATCTTAAAATTTATATAGCTTTTTATGTAAGACGGAGGATCGACAACAAATGTTACTAATGATTGTGGATAAATTAAATTTATTTTAGCGATGAGATATATTTTTAACCGATAGTTGTGATGATCAACACTAACCGCAAATCTAATTAATCCTCCAAATTTGATATCGAGCCGTCTCAATTTTAATTGTTCCATAATAGATTTTTTCTTGAACAAATTCGACTCTTAACGAAAATTATAAACTCAAGATCATGCATATTAATTTTGAAATTTTATTTATAAAAACTTGAAAACGGTTGAAGTTAATCTCACGGATCATTATTATATTTTATCAAATCAAAATATGTCTACGAACACAAATATATAAATACAATTATTGTATAATGACTATCGATTTCGTTATAAATTTGGAATAAAATATAAGTTAACGCACAAAAAAAAAAATTATAACGATGACTACAATATTCTACAAAATAAAAAATATTTCAAATAATTTTCTACAAATGAATTAACATCAAATTCAAACCACGAGACTATGCATGTATCAGTCATTGTCTCTAAGTGGGGAGAAAGTTTTTGTTTGAACAAATTAGCGAATTAATAACTAAAAACAAAAACCAAAATATTCCAAATAGATAGGAGAGACGACCAAAAAAGCTATCATATTATTTGGTCAACATTATTTAGATAATTAAATAAGCTCTTTCGTTACTTTTCGACTGAAAAATTCCTCAAAAAACATACAAATTTGGTGGCAGAAAAATATAATAATTAAGCAATATTATAGTAATTAAGAAGTAGTACGGCTTTGATTTCAAGGCTCTAAGTAAACTTGGTCCATGTTGTTATTAATAAGTTTTACTTTATTACCTATCAACATGTGAACTCACTACAAAATTCGATTTTACGGCGTAGATATGAGATAAAGTATGGCAAGTTGTTTCTATATAATATTTGCATTTTATATTCGTAGTAATCAATATATAGTTGATAAAAATATATGCAATATTTAGGTTGATATTTTCAAAGCTAATCTATTGTATTGTGTGACAATCAAAATGAACGTAGACATTTAAGCTTGAACAAAAATCATATCACGATCGATATAAAATATACAAAAAACAAATTGTATCTTTAACTAAAATAAACATAATTTTTTAGAAATAATCAATGTTTTATAAATATACCGTAAATAATCATTGTACTCACATAGCAATCATTTTCAAAAATAATTATGTACTAGTTTATTTGTTACACATTTATAAACTATTAATTATTATTATCAAAATACTACTAATTAATAATTTACGTATTGCCTTCCAAAATAATAATAATAATTTACATATTTATAGTACAAAGCGGGATTCACGTGGAAGAGTAAAATATATGCATGCCTCGAATGTCCTTGTATAGTCCCACTAATTTAAGGAAATTATTTAATTCGAAGAGGTCAATGACAGCTCAGTTTGACTTTCCGAATCAAAACCCTAGCTAGCTGAAAATATATATTAATATACAAAACAAAATATATATAATATATATATACTTTGGAAGCTGTCAATGTTCGAACCTTACTTCATCATGAGTTGTAACACCTTATTGTCCTTTCTATTTATTTGATTTCTTCAACTATATGACTAAATTAAACACTTTGATCTAGTTGGGAAAATCATCAACTTTATATGGTTATAATTTAAAATTAGATTGCCGCACTGAATCCAATAATTTTGGAATAACCACTACTATAACTGATCTGTGAAAATATGGCTAGTAATAATAATAATAAATATTGTTATATAGGACCTTGGCAGGAAGATACATAATTCCAATCTAAGACTGTTTCAAATATATTATCTAAATGATAATAATACATATCAAGAGAAAGAAAAAAAGCTTATTGGGGTGTGATAACATCATTAAGTATGGTCTTAGTATAAAGAGACAAAAAGCCACATAATAAGTATTTTAGAAAAATATTCGTACGGACAACCGATGATATCGATAATTTATCGACAATATATATACAAATTTTTATAACAATTATATATATAAATAATTCAAGTTATATAGACCAGTCATAAAATTTAAATTAAGACAAACAATAAACTTAAAATTAATTATCAAATGCTAATTATTAAAAAACTCAACAAGCTCGTCAGAATTTCAAACATATTTAAAATTTTGAAAGAAAATAATTTCTTAATATCGACTTTATTAGATAGTATACCTATACCAAAATTTTAATTTCCGAAATATATCGACAATATTTAACCTTGGATATTTAAAATATTGGTTATGCGTAATACAAAAATAGTAGTTATAAATTCATAAAAACATATTAGAAGACTGTTTACCAAAGGCTAGTGATGATAGGAACGATTACTAATCATACATGAGTTCACACTTCACACACATATTCATATTGAATTAGGTAAACCATCCATTTATTTAAGCAATGACTGTGATTATATAAATTGTAATTGTGTGTGAAGTGTGAACTGTAGATTTGCACTATCTTGCTTACCAATTCTATAAGATTCAGTTCCGCAAAATCATACACTTATTTATATATTGCAACTTGTTATTACAATGACATTCATTGTAACTTATTGTGTTGGCTTATTTTTGGGCAAAGAATATATTCTGCATGCTCATTTTGGGAAGTTCTATATGTTGACTTATTTAGTGATTAAAGGATTATTTTCGGATCTTATGTTATTTGGGAAGTTTCCTTTTTGACAGATTTCGTCATAATATCACGCATTGGTGTAATAATCGTCTGCTACAGTTGGATATTTTGGGAAGTTTACAAAGAAGACTTTTTGACAGATTTCGTAATAAATCTCATAATGTCGCGTTTACTGTCACAACAAATGTCTGCGACAGTTTTCTATTCTGGGAAGGTTTTATTAAAGGGTAAGGAAACCCTAGGGAAGACTTCCACTTTGAAGGAGTGCTATATAAGCCGAGTAGCTCTCCATTGGCAGAAATGAAAAACGCAACTGTTCACATCTATATGGTTGTAATTCTCTAAACACTCATTTATATACTATAAGTTTAGAGAAGTATCGGTTTGTGCTTGCGCGATTGAAGTTCTCGCGATTTGTTTATTGAAGTGGCCAAACATCGGGTGAGTGTTTGAAGAGTGGAATTGAGAGGGGTCTCAAAGTCAGGGGGAGTCCTTGATTTAGTTTTCACGTATAGTATTAGCCAAAGTGGCGTTGATGTCGAGATTCATGTAAGGCCATTGTTGTACTATTGACTATCATTAGTGAATTCTTTTCCACTGGGTTAAGAGCCCCCCAGATGTAGGAGACGTTGCTCCGAACTGGGTAAACAATTGTGTGTGTCGTTTATTGCTTTCCTATTTACTTTTCATCGCTGTTTTATTTCATCTATATCTTGCTCGTTGATTGTTACACACATTGTCATAACTTCTGTGTGTGACAATTGGTTGAGCGGCCAACAGAATTTCACAACTACTTAATATTATAGAAATAACACATCTAATTTAGATTAATCAATTTAGCTAATTTAATTAACAAAAAAATAGGTATTTAGCCAACATATATATATATAAAATTAAAAATGACATACGTTATGTAAATATGTTTGTAAATAGCGAACGTGTCTACGCAACAATCGTTTACATTAAATTATGGACCAAATTGCCCTTTTTTATTTTAGTAAGCCAATGTATTTACGCGGTAGTAGTTTACATGAAATTATGGACCGGATTATCCTTTTCAATTTTAATAATTTTAGTATTTATTGTAAATTATATTTATTTTTTATTTTAATTTGAGCGGTAAAATGAGCGGGCTAATTTCGTCGAAATACTTTTTATATACAAATAGGTTTTACTATTTATTGCACATTTACAAATTATTGACTATTATAAAAAAATACTACTTTGGTTAGTAACTAAAATTATCCTTTAATTAATTTTGTCAGATCATATTATTTTCTTAATAAAACTAAATTTTGTTTTAAAAGAGTGTATTATTGAATTATTATACGATCATATAACTATTTAGAACCTTTTTGAAGTGGTCCACTGTATTTGTGTAGAAAGATAATTTGGAAATCAGATAGATAGAGAAGCATTTTTTGTCAAGAGTAAAATTATTGACTAATTAATTATGTATATATTTGTTCCATACTCGTAGATTATGATTTCACTATATTACAGAAATATAGTAATTACTGATAGTATTTACTATATTATTTATTTATTTTTTGTAAAATATCATGTATAAACTGTCATATTTCTTGATGTTTACAATTTTTCAAAATACTCGTTTACTGTTTCAGAATCTATTTTAAATTTATTCACTATTTACCATTTAATTTAGAAGAAAAATAATTGTCTACAATTTAAACAATAACTATTTCTGAAAAGACTTGAAACAGAAGCTGTTTCGGAAACACTATATTTTTAGAAAGTGTTATATTTCTAATTTCTTAACCTATCCATTTAAATAAACCAAGTACAAGCCCAGTCCACAACGAAAACGACATATGACTAAATAAAGAAAATATCGTTTTTATTAAAAACAACGACATATGACTAAATAAAGGAAATGACATTTTTCTTCAACAAAAACGAAATGTGAACTAATAAAGAAAATATCGTTTTTTATCAAACAAAAACGACAAGTGACCAAATAAAATAAATGTCGTTTGTGTTGAACAAAAAACGACACGTGAACTTAACAAAGAAAATGTCGTTTCTGTAAAATAGAAACGACATGTGAACTAAGTAATATACGTGTCGTTTCTGTTGAATAAAATCGCCGATCTCGAGTGACGGGTCATATGAGAATGTCGTTTATGTGTCTAAATGAATGGGCCTTTAATGAAAATGAAAACTAAAAAATACCATGGTGACGTCACATATCATGTTTTTCATATGCTTATAATATGTTGTGTGTGTTTGTGTGCTTTTATTGCAATCTCTACATATACTAAATTTCTATAACATTGCTTATTTATCAACTAAAATTTTACACTATTTTGTGATAAACAACTTTTCATAAAACAGTTGATAAATAATCACTTTAACGTATTTACACGAATTTGTTGTACATATTAATCTCATCGAATTTCTAAACACACTAAATTGTGTATTTATCAATAATTTATAAAATATCAGTATCTTATCTCACTTGCATTTTTTTAATCATCAACTTCATTGATTTTCTAGCACTTCGTAATATAGTAACTTTTTAGTAAAACGTAGGACCTAAATATGTATAAAATAAAAAAATAAAAAAAACTTCCAAATCTAACACATAACAATTTTGGGGATCAAACGGTCATGCAAGTTCTAACTATTGTTTAACTATTAAATCAAGTATCCCATGTTAAAATAATAATAATAATAATAATATATAAATAAAAAGTTGTTTAGATTGACATGATACTCGGTTAAAGAAAACTTTTTTTTGGCAAACTAAGCAGTATAAATGAAAGTTAGATAATTCACAAACGGGTGATACTAATATTGCCAAATCTGAACTTTTTAATACACAAAAGTATTCATACACAGATTAACATCAAGCCCGTCTAGCTCAGTTGGTAGAGCGCAAGGCTCTTAACCTTGTGGTCGTGGGTTCGAGCCCCACGGTGGGCGATTTCCGTTTTTCTTCTTCTTCCTCAGATCGCCAAATCAATCCGTGAGCGAAAGAAGAGATGATGATGGATACATATATTCCAAACAGTTTTACGTTGAACTTCTGACTTGTAACGCAAGTAAACGGACGTTCATAAAACGCGAATTAATGTTGTCAAAGAAAAAGAAGAATACACATAGTTTTTCTTTTCTTTTCTTTTCAAAGACAGCAAAAGAATCTGAACTAGTAGTAGTGTGTCTATAACGAACTTACTTTTCGTGAAAAATTTCATAAGTTATGTTTTAAACGTCTCTAATAGTATTTTCTGGTTTATTCCATGAAGTTTCTCAGCTGTGACTTGGGTTTCACTCTTCCTTTCAGTTACCCTAGAATGGTAACTTGTGGAGCAAGAAAGATGATTCAAAAGCAGAGGATACTGCAAAAGCTTTAATAAATTATCTCCATTTTTATTTTATGTTTTTATTTTGAAACATCAGTGAGTGAGTGTAAGAAGACTATGGGAAATGTAATGAATTTAGCTTATTTTGAGATTAAAAAAAAACAGGCATTTCCACTCCTATAAGTATTTTCTTGATTATTGATCTTGAATGTACCACCTCAATGAATCATTAAATTACATCAAAATGAGGTGTTTTTTATATGGTTTCTTTTTAAAATCTAGTTTTTTATTTGGGCAATTATATGTACTAAGTATAAATTATATCAGATCGAGAAATAACTCAAGTTTTGTAAATAATGGGTAAATATCTGAGCCAATTATTTATACTCACTATCTTTAAAATAGGCCACAAAAACTTACAAATTATTTACGAGTAACAAATATTCAATAATTTCATACCACGTAGGATATTTACTGATAACCAACTAAACTTTAACTATATACAAATCTGTGAGATTTTAGTTGACTAATTACTCAATGTGTCACAAGTCATTTCGGACATCTATGAAATAATTTAAATCATCAATATAGTCAATATTCTAATTCCGTAAATTGTTTTGTGGCCGAATCAGCATATTTGAAGATCTCTTTTTTTGTTGATTTTTTGGTTGTTTGGTAAAAGAACAAAGATTGTTCGCTTTCACTTTCCATCAACTCCTAATCACTATGAGTTATAAAATCTCTCTATTAAACTCATCTTAACTTCTCAAATAGACATCAATAATGTATATGCTATAACTTTCTCTAACAAACTCAATTATTTCCCATATAACCTTAAAACGGAAGGACCACAAAATTTCCCTCAATATTTTTTTGTGGGCAATTAATGTTAGACTTTGTATATTATTGGTGTGTGTGCTTTTCTCATTTTTCTTGCCCATCTTGTAGTTATAATCTATGAAAGTTAATTAAGTCGAAACCGCAAAAAAATGTTCAATAAATGCGAGTTAAGTAATTTTTTATTGGTTAGTTTTGAAAATCATAAGATACGATCAAATTGTGATTTTTAGATCGTTTAGTTCATGGATGGATATTTTGTTGTTGACTCCAATAAAACTAACTTAATATTTCATGACATGAATTCGTGTTGATCTTAACTTCAAACTAGACTATCTATATGTAGATTTTCATCAATAATTTGTTCAAGAAATTTGATTTTGTTGTCTTTAATTCGTGCACAGGTGCATTGATATAGTGAGAATATCTTTTGGAGATGATCGTCCGATTTTTGGGAAGAAGAGTCGCGTCAAATAAAGGGAAACTCTAGTTTGAAAAGGTTTGAGAGAAGTCAAAGAAGTTAAGCGCTTGAAAAAGTGTGTAAATTTAAGTCATGTATCGTTGACTATTAAGGTGTTATATCGCTTTACATCGCCAGACATGTTAGCCCGAGGAGCAAATTGTTTATACCAAACAAATTATACAATTTCGTGTGCCTTTTAGTGTTTATGTCGATTTAGTAAACTAAAATCAATAAGTCGTTTGAATGAAAATTTCCAACAACATAGTTGAACAAACTACTTGATACACGTTATGCATTTATTATCAACACGAACGATTGAAGAAATGAAGTAAATTTGTGTATTAGTTGATATACTCTTGGATTAATCATCATATCAAAGTTCCGTAGGACGCATATGAACAAAATAGATTAAGAAAAATAAATCCTCGAGTTTTAACACTAAATCGACTGATAGCAATATATAATGATATACTCTTCAATTATTAGACATATTTAATCATCATTTGGAGTATAATTAAAGACTTCTTGTAAAATTGAGAAGACTTTTTCTCTATATATAATTTTAGTCGGAATTTTGGAAACGTTAGATATCGTTAATAATACGAAAAGCACAAGATATTGAAATTAAAAAAAAACATGCTAAATGGCTACTAAGTTATTATGTAATATTTAAATTTCAGATAGAGAGCACTAAATATTAATTTTTAGGCACAAAGAAAATATTAGTTTTTTTAATTCCGTTTCCATGAGTTTTTCATTACTATTATTTGGGAACTTTGTAATCACAAAACAATGTACTTGCCCCGAGATCTGCATGGAGCCAGCCTCAGTGAACTTCCTTGAGGAGTTCAGAGCGGCTACAATTGGAGAGACTCAGACGAGCCCGATGGTGACTACAACCCTTAGATGGACCCCCCCAAAAGACGAGACTTTCTCGATTAATCGTGGAGGTTTCGGTATTGGTCGTATAGTTCGTGACCACACCGGAGAGGTGATCGCCTTGCGTACGCTTTTCCTTGTTAGATGGTTCTCTCCTCAGCTTGCGGAAGCATACGCTATCCTCTGTGGCATAGAGTTGGTTCGCAGCGTCGGTGGCAGGAGAGCGGAGATCCAGTTTGACTGCTTGAGGGTGGTGAGGATGATCGAGGAGAGGGCGACGCCTGCGACAGAGCTTGAGACGATCCTGCACCACATCTTCAGAGATGTGAGGGAGCTTGATGACTTTAGCATTATGCATATTTCTCGTATTTGTAATGTTGATGCGCATAATATGGCGCTATGCGATTAACCATCACTCGTCTTCGACTTGGTTGGGTTTAGTCCCGCCTTGTTCGGAGGAGGCCATTAGAGCCGATGATCGCGAGTTGAGGTCCCGCACGACCTCTTAGAGCCTTTGTTATTCGAGTCTTTTGTGTGTATTTTATTACCGCTGATTTATATATTATTCATATGTTTGTAATCACAATTTTCTTCCATTATACGTGAGAATTTATATGATATCTCGTGGTATCGACCACACTTTTAAAAAAAATAAAATCCGTTGAGGTAAAAGAAATAAACTGAAAAACATTATATTTAATGCGCAATGGTCGAATGACCTAGGTCTATATATAAATAGCTTATAAAAATAAAAATATAGGTGTTGATTTTATGATTGAAAATAAGTATGTAGACAATGGTCTCTTCGTATATATCCTTTTGATATGGCTGAATTATAAAAATAAAAAAAAATAAAAAAGTGAATAAAATAATAGTTTAGCTAGAAATAGGTGAATAATTTAGAAGCACTATTAGGGTTTATATAGTTAGGTCATGCATTACATAATAATATATAATCATAATTTTACATGACAATTAATTAAAAGCAATAATAACAGATCAAATCAGTACAAAAATATCCTGCTTTTAAGGTTTGATTAGACATTATAGTAATGAATCATGCTTTTTATGAATTTCGTGATTCCTTCTGGATAATAATCACAATTAGGATTAAATATAACTATGATATATATTAATACTTTTTTTGCATGCGCTTATACATGTGTGACGATAGCATGACATAAATAACACGTTAATCATATTTATATGTATTTTATATAAATAACCTTAAACTATTGGTGAAGGTGCTATTTCATCCTTAAACAAATTTAATCAGTAAAATAGTAATTCAATGGCTGATTTCATGGGATTATTTTTAGTGTTTTTTGTTAATTCTTTTAGTTTTTGGGCGAAAAAAAATTGACCTGTTATGCACGTGATTTTTATAGTTGAAGGGCATCAATTTAGTTTTCTACATAAACAATTATTTTTAAGTAAAAAGCACAATTACACCTCATTAATGATTAAATTAATATGAATTCATTTGATATGCAAACAAAACTAAATGTAATATTCCATTAAAAACAGTTATTAATCCTGCTGATTAAAATAAACAAAAACAGACATTGTTATGAGATACAAGAAATAAGGACCATTAATTTCAATTACAGTAGTTTAAAATCTAAAGTTTCTACTGAAAAATAAGTCAGTGAAATATTTGCGAACACAAAATTAATTTATTTAAGGCTAATTGTGGGTATTGGGCATTTAAGATATATGAGTTTAAAAAACAATTCAATTTTTTCAAAATTATTGATAAATAATCGGTCTAATTTATCTACAACAATTCAAATACGAAATTAGCTCAAAAAAGTTTTTTCGCTCTTTGTATCAATCGAAAGAAAGAACGTAATAAATATTTCAAAATTTGAAGACATGTAAGTAGTTTCATTATTTACTACTAGTTAACGAAACATTGTTGATTTTCAAATTTATTGAGTTTGTGTTGGCTAATTATCCAATTTTTTATTAATGGAATGTAGAAATACTATAATACACATATATTTCCTCTTTTATAGGCTGGGTAGTTGTAGATGACGTGTCCAATTAATTTTGCACGTCTTTTATCTCACTAAACACTATAGTAATACTCCAATATTACTTGTCCTAATTATTTTTTACGCATATAAAATACATTCTAGATAATATATGTGTGATGTCAAGTTTAAGTTGGTTTGTAAAATGACAAACTTAATATTATATTTATATTTACATAAGTGCGTTGCGTTGTTTGGAAATGACATTCCAATATCTATCTAATTATTAAAATATTAATAGCCATGAAAAAATATTAGTCCTAGTGGAATTTGAGTAATATTATTAATATTGCTTAATTTTGTCTCTTGCTACTCACATCACCATCGTTGTCGAAGCAAGGTCAAATATTGTGTCACGTCTAAATTAAAGTGGCTTTTTTCTAGAACAATTTTATTTTATTTTAATTTTAATTTTAATTTTAACATTTCAAGAGATTAAAGAGATATTATGCTATAATGTCAAATATTGAAAAGTGCACTAGATTTTGTTTTTATTTATTAAATTTTTTATAACTTTTCGAGTTTCAACTTTAACCTAATTTGCTGCTTTTATTGTGAACATCTGCACGTAATCTAGCGAATTTTTTTTTTAAAAACGCGGGCGGTATCGCGGAAAAATATATTGCTACTCTCACTTAAGTGGCAGAGGAAAACCGTGGTTACAAACATGACTCTCGAGAGGCACAAGGTGGGGCATTCCCCTCCCAACGCGCATCGGTGTTACATTTAAGCGCAAACTTCCCTAGTTGGTGAGCCACTCTATTACAACCTCGCGGAATAAACAAGAAGTTACATTCCATAAAATTCAAAGACGCTACCTTGATGTCGTAAAGTATCGTTCCCAACTCCGTAGGCTGGACGATGTTGTCCTTGATAGCCCGGATCACGTTAAGGCAGTCCGACTGAACCACTAAACGTTGCTGCCCCATTTCTTTAGCAAAATGCAGTCCCTGAAGAACAGCCGCAGCCTCTGCGATTTGCGGCGCAAGACCAGCCCTTTTCACCGATATGTTCGATGCTATGACTCTTCCGCGACGGTCGCGGATGATGCAGCCTATCCCCACCCTCTTGCCTCGAGTATCCACTCCCGCGTCGACGCTCACAGCCACCATACCATCCCCAGGGGGGGGCCATTTTGTCATCTTCATGGTCTCGGAGTTTCCCTTCGTAGTCGAATTCGCCTTTTTATAATCATCGAGGTACGTGCCGGTCCATTCAATTAGCTCCTCCACCTTCCACATGTCGCGTCCCATGGAGATATTGTTCCTGTGATTCCACACTTCCCACACCAAAGCCAATAAAAAAATCAATTTTACCTTGAGGATACACACCAACTCACCGTTTCCCACCTTCCATCTCGCACCGCACTTTATAATCTCTTTCCCCCAAACGAGACTTCTCCACATCGAGGACGCATTCAATTTGCATTTGGCTTCCATGATTTCCCGTTAGGAAAATAACACTTGCGGTAGACTCTTCCAACAAGGCTATTAGGCCGTCGGATAAGTCTCCACACACTTTTGGCGATGAGCGCTTGGTTAGCCTTCTCCAAATCTCTAAACCCGAGCCCACCAACTTCTTTGTGCGATGTCAACTCTTCCCATTTGCACCAGTGAATCTTTTTTTCGTCGCAATTGCCCCACCAAAATCTTGCGATTGCGCTATGAATGTCATCGATGAGACCTTTGGGAAGCCGGAAACATAAGAGGTATGGCTTGAAGTATTGATTTAATAAGCGTCTCCCTACCGGCTTGAGAGAACCAAATACCTCTCCACGACTTGATCTTTTCCCAAACTCTCTCACGGACAAACGCGAACAGCTCTTTCCTTCTCTTCCCGGAAACCGTAGGCAGCCCAAGGTAGCGGCGATGACACTCGGTAATGGACACCTGAAGGAGGGCAGCAATCTCCTCCCTAGTTTCCGTTTTGACATCGCACCCGAAGCAAATATCCGATTTGGTGTGGTTGATCCGTTGACCCGACGCTGCGGAATATCTCTCGAGACAGGAAACCACCGCCGCAGCCTCCTCCGGGCAAGCTTTATGGAATATGAGGCTATCATCCGCAAAAAGCAAGTGTGACACCCGAAGGTTGTGGCGGCCGAATCGCACCCCGGTGATGTCCCCCCTCCGTTCTCCTTCTCTGAGAATACCCGACAATCCTTCCGAACATATGAGGAAGAGGAAGGGGGAGAGCGGGTCTCCTTGCCGAATACCCCGCTTTGGGATCACCCGGCCTCTAATATCTCCGTTGATGTTAAAGGAGAAGGAAACGGACTTCACGCATCGCATGATTTTTTTGGCCCACTCCCCGGCAACGCCCAACTTCATCATAACGGCTTCGAGATAATCCCACTCCACCCTATCATACGCTTTTGGTCATATCGATCTTAAGGGCTGCATAATCTCCATTTCCAAATCTGCCCCTATTCATTGTGTACATTCCTTAAAAGCACACCATCACGTTGTCGAAAATTTGCCTCCCCCGACGAAAGCCCCTTGGTTTTCTGAAATCACCCTATCCATGACGGTCTTCAATCTCGCCACAAGACATCGAGAGATTAATTTGCAGGTGACGTTGCATAAGCTAATAGGTCGATACTCACTAACCTTTGTGGGTTTGTCTACCTTCGGGATGAGGGTGATGATTGTGTCATTGATTCCGGCTAATGAGACCTCGTTGTTGTTGAGGATCGAGAGGCACATCTCGGTCACCCTCTTGCCCACCATCCCCCAATGACGTTGAAAAAAGAGAGCCGGGAAACCGTCACTTCCCGGAGCTTTCAGCGACTTCATCGAAAACAGCGCCTCCCTGATCTCAATGTCGTCGAAGGGCTGAAGGAGCATCGTGTTCATCTCTTGAGTGACAACGGTCCCGACTCCTTCCAAGGCCTCGGAGATAGTTGGCTCCGAAGGGTGAGAAGATTCGAAGATATTCTTGAAGTATTCCGTCACCACCTCCTCAATACCCTCCTCCCCTTCTATCTTATTAAATTGAAAAATTGTCATAAGAGTACTATTATTTCGTAGCATTTTTATTCATATCAAAAATATAATTTGGACATAAATACAAGTAACAACAATGAAGATAATATTTTTAATCGTTTTTGTTCTCTTTTCTCTGATTTACCTCTCTCTTTAATTTAGGGAATTTTTATTTTTATTTTTAATTATGATTCTTTTGAAGATTTGTTGACATATACATGTCAACAATCATAAATTACCCAATAAGTGATAAAATAATAAAATAGTGTATGTGTCATTATGTAATGGCTAAAAAATTCCTTTTTCACATTTCCTAGTTTGAGACTTAGACTAAATTTATTTTATTTGGTTTTCTTTTATAATAGCCATAACTTATAGTAAATAAAACTAAAACAATTTGGTAATTAAACAATTTTCACAATGCTCTCATCATATGACACGTGGACCAAATTCTGAAGATGTCAATATCACAATTTACTACATGTCTCTCCATTTCCGTTGTATTTTTTTTCAAAAGCTTTTTATAGGAGATTAAATTCAATTCTCAACTATACTGTCATTCATGTCTTTTGGTTTTGGGGAATATGCTAAAAATATATATAGTTTTCAATTATGATTAAGTGACGTATCATTTGAAAAACAATAGATGTTAAACATAACATCTTCTTGCTTATTTTTAAAATTATTTTCTACATTTTCCGGCAGCCAAAATAGTCAAATCTTATCATATATCAAAGCTTTATTTAATTTTTTTTTTTTTTTTGGTGGTAAAATGGCATTCTTGTTTTTTCAGATAAAATTTTACTATAAATGTTTTCAAGAAACAAGTGAATCGGTGGTAAATTGCTTCACGTACTTAACTATTTATGTCAATTGCTTAATATCTCAAATTGTCACCTTTCTTTGAGTGATTATATATGCAAGTCTATGTATACATATATATATAGTAATAATATTATATTTATTTCCTAATTTTATAGGAAGTATTACGAGAGCTAATGATAGACATAAAACTTCAATTATCGGATAACAAGGTAAAATAATGTTGAGACATTTTGAACATGAAAAAGTTTCCTGACAGATTATATCGTATTAAAATAATAAAAAATTGGCTATATTTCATTTTTAACATTGTCAATTTATATATACTTAAAATTTTATAAATAAATCGTAAATATCTACTATTATTTATTTATATAAGTTTACATTTAATATATAATTTACTCTTCATATTTTTCTTAATTTTTAACAATTTTCGTTCATTTTCGTTTAAAAACGTGATTTACGATTTGTTTACAAAATTTTGAGTAAAAACAAATTAACTATAATTTAGTCGAATTTGTACAAAAATTATGCAATTAAAATAGATAATATATATATATATATATGTATGTAAGTATATGTATACACCCCGCCAAATTTAATGCATACGTAATTTTTTTTAATTAATAATAGAAAGAACAGGACATTCAGTACTGTATTTGAGAAATATTAGGCCCATGCATTTAATTCTTCTAGGATATATAAAGTGATATAACTATAAATTCTCAGCATGTGCTTCATCATTTTTAAAGGCGTACTTCTGTATACAGATCATACAATATCTTTGTCTCTAAATTATTTATTGATATATTAAAAAAAGTTATCTGAATATTATTGTTTTTTATGAAGACAAACACTACTGATGTATTTTTCTTTCACTTTCTATATTATACTTGTATTCCATACTATCTTTAAATAAAATAAAATGATTGTTTTGGCGTCAGATTTAAATTTTTCACTTTCCTAATTCAATTTAGTAATTACTACATTTTTTTAATATGACCCCTCATTAAATTAGAAATAATAGTTATTATATTTATATAAAATTTAATGACAAACTTTAGTATATTAATTCTTAATTTATTTTATAATTTTTATTCGTAACATTGTGGTCCCCGAATTAATACAGCACGGACAATGTTTCATAATATATTCCTGTGTACACAGACATATTTATAAGTATTTGTAAATATATACTACTTATAAGTAAATTCATTATGTGGCAATAAATTTATTTGTGATAATGAGTGAAAATATCATAAGGAAAAAGAAAGAGAATTAATTAAAGTGGTTGGTGGGTGGGACTTGAAAGTTGGTAGAGTCAATATCTAGGGTTGGAAGGAATATACAACGAATTATCCCTAATCAAAACAATTATTACTTTATTAAATTATTTTTTTTGCATGGTTTTGCAGTTTATTAACTCCGAACATTACTTAGCGTAATATGATGTTTTTTTGCAAATAAATACCGTTGTGAAACTCAGAATACTCTTATATTCAAGGTGTATTTAAAAGTTATTCTAATTATTAGGTATATAAATTATTAGCATTTTGATAATAACTAAAGTTTTATAAATGTGTAATAAATAGTCAGATCAACTTGTTCACAAGACTATTTAAACCACTTTAGCTCGAACTTCATTTTCCACTCATTAAATCTTATATACAATAACTGAATGCGATTGATTTCTTGCTTATTTCATAAGCAGCATTGGAAGTAATTAATAAATTAAAAGAAAATTGAAAAAGATAATTCGATTTATAATTGATTGTAAATGACTGTCACGTAAACACGATAATTATTTACAATATAATACACAATATTGACTATATCCAATTTTTTTTAATATTTTTTTATGTTAACTTAAGATCAAATTTGTTATATATTTTAATTTGTTTATTTGCTCTAGAAGTAGATGTGTCTTGTTATAATGACAATTCAACCTAACACATCACGTTTTAATCAACATAACTTAATTTCCCTTTTAACAGATGTAATAATGATTTTTTTTGTCATGACATATTAACATCTTAATGTCATGAAACTTGAAACAACTAACATTTATGATAAAGACGCATGTAACATATGCACGTTCTGTGGCTAATATTAGTTCTACAATCTCCAAGCTTATTTCATAGTACATTTTCAATTAATCGGTGAGCTTTATATACTGTATAAATCTTGTGTACTATAATTTTTATTTATTTATTTATTTATTTATAAAGATGGATATATAGCTTGTTTTATAACTGAAATTCTATGTAGTGAATTACATCATAATTTTTTCATATGTTCACATGCCAAATTTGGTGAATTTATTTCGTACATATATAGATATATATTGTAGTATTTTTTTTTTATATTATCAACTTAAGCTTTTCATTAAATATAAATGATAATTAAAAAAAATACAAAATTTAATTATAAATTGAAAATAATAATAATATAATAAATATTAACTTTACCAATTGGAATATGTAATGATGAAATTTTTGTTGTTCTTGCCGTCACATGAACTTTATAAAATCTTCAAATATAATATATATAGTATATAGAGAGGAATGGATTTATAAATTTATTATTAGCTGTTATTGAAGGACATTTCAGTGTCAAAACTCAAAAGTTGGCTTTTGAATATAAATAGTAACCGAGTGGTGATTACAGGCTCTAATTCCACTTAATTACATGTTTTAATATAAAATAAAGCTAATTAAGGTATCATACTCGTTTGTACTTTGGATCAATATTTAATAGAGTACTTCTATTTATACACAAATTTAATTACAAAAATATTGGGGCTTTGGTAGTTGAGATGTACATGTATATAAGCACATGCATATTTAATGCATGCTAAACATTACTAAGACAATAACTTTACAATTGATACGGCTTCTAAAAAATGTGAATATATATACAATAATTAATGTGAACTTTATAAGAAAATAAATTATGATACAAAGTACACTAGCTACATGTCATGAAAATTTAGAAAATGTATTTATTAGAGCACGCTACTAAAGTAAATTCCATATATAAAAGAATTATATTAGTGTATAAGTAACAAGTGGTGGTTCAAAGAATCATAATGCTTCCGTTATTTATAAATATATATTGAACATCTAGAAAATGGGATAATATTTAATTATATATCTAAATTCACTTGTGCTGAATTCCAACTAAGGACCAAAATAAATATTTTTATTTTGTATATATTTGAATAGTGCATCTACTAGCTAGCCAGTCGTCACACTGGAATGTTATTAATATTATTATTATGATTATTTATTCGTTTTTGGTAACGATATGTTAGTCTCACACTTTGAAATAATTTATACTTTTATACTTTAATATTTAGTTCTTGTTTTTTTTTTTTTTGAGGAATATTTAGTTCTTGTTGTTTGTTGCCCATAAGAGTGCAATTAAGAGTACCATGACATATGTTGATTTTTTTTTCCTTTTTGTAGCAATACTGTATTATATGTGTATATATATATGATTAATTCAAGAGTTATTCATATTTAGAACAATTTTGAATAAATATTAATAATATTATAATTTTTAAAAAACGTAATAAACCTAAACATCCCAAGACTCATTAAATGATTTAAAAAAAATTATGAATCGATTTATTAGATATATATATATATATATTATATATATATGTGTGTGTGTGTTGTAATTAATAAGTAGAAGCTTCCAAGGATAAAATCAAAGAAAGCTATATCTTATAGAAAGAGCAAAGCAAAACTAGGGTTTTCATGAGCATAATATGTTTGAAAGTGAACTTTTCAACTCTTCATTTCTTTAATAAATAATTTACTATTTATAAGGTATTGTGTGATGAATATAGATCACTTTCTTCTAATAATCCATACTTTTATTTCCTGTCACTTTGTTTTTAACCCAAACAAAAAGAGTTGTTTAATTGATTGATTTTTGGAGGTTTGTGTGGTCCAATCCATAATGTTGCCGGGTGTGACAAATTTCCTCCGATTCAAAAATTTAATTTGAGGTCCCCATACCCAACTAATTCTCTCTCTCTAGAAATATATAATATATATATATAAATATTATATATATACCCCTCTTTCTCTATATAATATATATACGAGTAATTCTAATTATTACTCTAATTATTATATTAGTCGTATAAACATGTAATATTTTAATAATACTTAATTTGAATGTTTACAATAATATTTAAATTAATATATCTAAAAATTTGAATGGATACAAATGAGAAAATCTTATCAATAATTTCTTATAAACGAGTATCTTGTCTATTTACATAATATTTAAAAGAAAAGTTAAGTATTTTCAAATTTTTATGTTTATAATTGGACAAAGACCGGATTTTTATATATACAAATACATTACAAATATACCGACCTATATAATAATTTATATATAAACTAGTGTGAGTCATCTTCCTCACCAATTAGCCTCTTTCATTATAAATGAGTGGGCTATGAACACAAAGAACATATGTCTCAAACTCTCCATTTTTAACACCTTTTGCTTCATATCCTCTCTCTCTCTCTCTCTATATGTATATATATAATATAGCTCACACACACACATATATATATATATATATATATATACAAAGCATAAACACAGATATGGGATTTTCATGCATATATAGCTCATATATATGTAATGAATGCATTCCCGTTAATAGAAATTAGGAAATTAAAGAAAAAAAAAAGAGAACGATGAGGTTGAGCTTGATGGAGAAGCAGGGCACGTGCATTACTGACTCTCTTTACATAAAATTTTAATAATTTTTATAATTTTTTTTTCCAATTCCATCACAAAAAAAAAAAAAAAAAAAAAAAAAACTTAAGCTAGGGAGTTATCTTTTAGACTCCCTTATACATATATATATATATATATATATATATATATATATATATATATATAGATTATCCACAAGCTTTGTTTACTATTCTTCCTCTTCACATATATATTTTTACATGTATATATATATATATATATGTATGTATATATATAAGTGAGTTGGTTATTCATGTGCCCATCTTCGCCATCATGATCAATTTCATCAACTTACTAATTATTAGTCATTTTTTATGATTATATTATTATGAATGAAATTTCCATGCAGAGGCTTTATGAACATCAACCCTTCATTTCCAGGTATGCTCTTAATTCATTTTATTATAATTTTTTAGAATTTTATATATTTATTACTACTACTATGATGAACTTAAGGTCACTTATAATCTTCGAGAAAATTAGGTCCTAAGATATAGTTAGTGTTTATTGTTAAACGTTTAAGATTAAGTACTCAACGTTTTGTAAATTGTTTTTAAATATTCAGTTCAATGTGTTTACACAAAAATTTTGAGACCATTCTAGTCCGAAAATAGTAACCAAAATTTGAAATAATTATTGGTTAATATAGACAGAAAATTCGTATAAATACATTAGACTGACTATTTATCAAATGTTTATATACAATATTATAAAGTGCAGTGAGTAAATAAACAATTTTTTTTTGTACTATATGTAATGACCACGCAATTAATTATATATTTGTCAAAATATAAAATTTTGTTAAACAGCGAGTATATACAAAATATATAAAGCGAATTGAGTAAATAAACAGTTTTTTTTTTTTTTGTATAATATATGTAATGGTCACGCAATTAATTATTATCTTTGTCAAAATAGAAAATTTTGAAATGTATTAATAACTTTTCAAAATCACATTTTCCATGGCACGTGGTGTATCGATCTTTATCGATTGATTTGTTTTTATTTGTAGTGTCGTGATCAAAATAAACAAGCTATAGATATAGAGATTAGATTTTGTTTATAATTAAATTATGATTTAATATGTTTGAATAATGTGCATGATGAAGATTCAAGACTGACGAGTTATATTATATTGTCTCAGTTTTTATCAGTCTATGTTTATAGAAACTGGTCTTACTCTTACAAGATTTACGTACTTATAAGAAATCTTTTTTGCTCTCTAACTGAAAATAGATTACCCAACTTTGAGGGAAAATAAAGTATCAACTTTTGTGGCTAGAAATTGTTTTAAACATTTTTTTTATCCTTTAAAGAATAATAACGAAATATTGTGTTTTAGTCAATATAAACATAAAGAATTTGTAAATAGCTAATGTGTTATTTGTTTACAGTCATTTAAAGTCGTTTTGTGAATTTTGAATTATATTGATTTAAATATTATTGTAAACATATTTGACTGATTATTTTACAAAATTTTAACTATTATCAAAATATTACATGTTTATATTGCTAGTAACTAAATTTACTCAAATAATAATGTCAATCAGAAAATCAAGTAATTATTAAAGGTCCTAGGTTAGAATTATATTTATATTTATAAATTAAATTGTTGCAAAACAAAATAGTTCTAATCAAATTAGTAATATAAGTTGTTTTAAATTCCACCTGGGAAAATAATCTATTTTTTTGTGTTTATTACCCAAGATAACGGATATCTTTTAAAAGGTGAACGAATAAACCCTAAGACCTATATATATATATATATATATATATATATATATATATATATATATATATATATATATATATATGTATAGGTAATAACACTTTTTCACTTGCAAAATTCCTGAGTTGAACATTATTCACATTGCTGTGAAAATTTGCAAGTCAACTGAGGAGATTTTGCACAGCAAAATCCAATATTGAAGATGATTTTGGTACGTAGAATATACCTAATATGAGATATATATCATCATATATTTTATGGAGAAAAAATTTCTATATGATCATATTTTTTTTCATGAATTGGTTACCATCATTATTGAGAGTAAAACATTTGCATAAATAAAATATCAATCTTAGTTTTGACGCCAAAAAATAAATAAATTGACAATTATTTCAGTATTAAACACCCAAAATAAATCCTGAACTGTACTTAAATCATTTTGATTTTCTTTACCTCAATATTTTTTTTCTTTCATATCACGTGGTAAATACGTAAATATGGATATACATAATAATTTTTTTGGGACTTTCTTAATAATTTACAGCTATAAACATGAGTTAAAGTTGTGTTTTTTATTTCTCAATATTTTTGATCAGTTCTAGTGCTTTCTGGGTTGTTTTTTTGGGATTGAAGTTGACCTCACTCGTTGACCCCACCAATTATTTTTCCCCACAAAAACAAAACCCTAAATTAGAAGAGAAAGTGACAAGAAAATAAAAAAAAGTGGGGAAAGTAATGCAATATTACATGCCTAAAATTTTTCATTCAATTTCTGTCATATGAAATCTGCTGTTCAAAATAAATTATGTGGCTAAATTGAAGGCAAAAAAACAAATATAAAAAAAAAAACCTTTTTTCACACCGACAAAACCTCATGGCTTAAATGATAAAAAGAAAAAAGGGTTAAATAGAAAGCGAAAGAGAAAGGGACAACAACCATGAATTATTTTGATCCCTTCTATGATTTTTCATTCAAAAAGTGGAGATCAATAAATTTACCTTCTTTCTTGTTCTATTTTAATCTTTATCGTAAAGTGAAAGACGTGTTATAGGCCAATTATTGTCATTGTAATTTAAGTAACTCGTTTATCTCTCTTTTACTATTAATATCATTAATTCTTTGTATACAAAACGTAATGGAAAGTTATTATTATTATTATTGTTATATGCCAATTATTGTCATTGTAACATAAGTAACTCTTTTTTATCTTTCTTTTACTATTATTATTATTATTAATTCCTAGTATAAAAAAATATGGCTTTTTTCACCGGCAAGATGCAGTGTTTGCAAAATGAGGACAATAATATAAATTAATGGAGTGTATATTTGCATGTGACGTGACAAATATTGAGAAGCGCATGTTTCCAATCCTTAAACTTTGTGGGGAAATTTTTGGAATTAATGGTCCCCTATTAATGTAGAAGATAAGTAAATATGAGATGAAAAATACTTGTGATTATTAGTGTTTATTACTCAATCCCCTATCTATGAGACAAATACTTCACAAGGGCATTGAATTTTCCGCTAATAATATATGTAGTTATATATTCTCCTTTGATATTTGTAATGATTCTCAATATTTAATTATCAAACTTTCGAAAATGTATTACTATCCTCCGACAGTTTAATTGAGTGGAGCTTTTTCTTATGTATTTTTTTAGACTTGAAACGTGGATTGTCTAATCCTTAATGATGTGAAGAAAATAATAATATATCCAAGCTTGGGACTGAAGTTTTGTTTCTTGTCACTTGTATATAAAAGTATTCAGTGTGATGATAAACTATATGACTATAATAATATAAAATTAGAATGATTTTACTACCTATTAAGTTTCTGGACACAACAAAACTTCAACACTCTTTTATGCACATCTCTATTCTAGTCAATTCAATGCTTTATTTATAATTAATATGAAAAAATTATCAATGACATTTAAATTGGAGTCCAAAAGCAAGATGATCGCCGTATAAGACGCTGAAAGGATAAAATTGCTCACCCACCAAGTCTCATAAGATTGACTTGTGATTGAAGCAAATTTAGTACCAATAACACAACCATATCTACAAACTAATAACTTTATCTATAAAATTCAATAGAAATTTTCGACCTTATTCTATTTCATAGCTCAACTTAGCCCCTTAATGGTAATTAAATAAATAGTGTCCCTAGACCCAATAAAAGGTTAATATCTTAGTTTACTTTTTTTGCTGTTTATGCGTAGTATACTTTTTTTTATATCATGCAAAAGTAATTTTTTTGTCGTTTACGATTTTATCATCCCTCGTTTCTTTTTCTTTCTAAAATGAGAGTATAATCCTCAATTGAACCTTTAGATTATTTGACTCTCTTCGTTAAGACACGAATTGACAACATCATCAATACTCCTAAGAAAAGTTAGTATCATATGTGTGGTGAATAACATAATCTAAGAAAAGTTAGTATCATATGTGTGGTGAATAACATAATCTTTGTAATTATTAGCACTGACAAATCGTTATTAATTTTTTTTATATGTTTTTCATATATCAAACGAACAACATTAGCTATATTTAAGAAATTAAAATATTAAAAACTAATTAAGTAAAAACGAGGGTTCGTTCGGGTACAATCCAGCTACTTGTAAAAATCACAATGAAGATAAAAAAAAGGGTAATTTTTATATATATCTAATTAAACTATAGTCAATTTAAATATACTCAACGGTTTATAAACAAGTCGTAAATAATCAGATGAATTCGTTTACAGACGAAAATGCCTAAAAAATTGTTAAAAATTAAGAAAAATATGAAGTGTAAACTGGATCAAAAATTAATTGTAAACGGATGTAAATAAATAATAATAGTTATTTACGACTTGGTTACAGAACGTTGATTATATACAAATTGCTAATATTTGAAGTGGGTGAAAAAATCAATACATAAAGTTAGAATGTAAATGGAGAGAAACATAAAGGTAAAGATGAACTGAAAAGTAGAGAAACATAAAGGTAAAGATGAACTGAAAAGTAGAGAAACAGGACACAGATGGGCAAAGGGAAAAATTGCTGGGGTTCAATTTCAAAAAAGAATTAAAAATTAGAAACATTTCAAATATGATTTTGTGATGTACATCACCAAAAACTGTCTGATGTTACCTTATCACTTCACACACAAATATGATCTCAAATTAAAAGGAGAAGATCTCTGTAGTTGGGTCAAAAGCAATAGTGGAGAACAGTAATAACGACATGCTTTTGATGAGAAGAAATAAAATTACTTTTTATACACCTCACAAAAAGAATGTAAGTTTATTTCCTTAGCATATAGCCACAAAATCTTCAACCATGGTTAGGATCAATTTGTAGTAGTCTATGAAATTCAAAAAAAAAAAAAGCAAAGGAAACCTGTGAAAGTGGAGATGATGATCTCTCTTCCCTTTGGTTTCCTTCTAGCCGATTTATGAGAAACCTTGTCTTCTGTATCAGCACTGCAAAACTGAATGAATCTAAACTGAAAAATCAGAGATATTTGAAAATGGTTTTTTGCCATTGAAAAGAAAAGATCCGAATTATGACTCTATGAGCATATTTAGTTCTTAATTATTTTGCATTTTGCATATTAACTTAGTTAACTCAATTTTCTCCATAGAGCTAATTTACTAAAATTATATATACGACTTCTAACTTATCCATAGAGCTAATTTACTAAACTAAATATATGACTTCTAACTAGAGCTAATTTACTAAACTAATTTTCTCGTTGTTTGCTTGGACAGCAAGTCAACATGATTATTGGATTTCTGAGTTAAGATGGAGAGAAATCGAATTGGGTAAGAAACTTTGTTCTTGAATGAATATTCGATTCTCTTGTAAAATGTATAAGACAACGTCTTATGACTTATATATAACTGAGAGACAAAAATGCACAGTACAAAGAAAACTAAAAACGACGTACAAAAAACGAAACTAAATCAAACGACAGTCTCAAGAAAACACCGAAGAAATAACAAGAAACAACTAACAGACTTTTCTTCTAAAACTAAAACAAACAACAGAATTTTGTTATGTTCCAACATCGATCATTCAAAAAGACTTAACTTTTCACGTTTCGCTTAGATTATTGACATGTGAATAAACATAATAATTTGTGTCATATATATATATATATAGACTAAAATATTGTTGATAATAAGTCTGAATTGGAAAAAAAATTATTAAGCTAAAAAAGACTTCACGATGTGACAACTTAAATTAATATCATTTTAACTTACCATTAAAGATGGGCTCTAAGCAGCCATTTGCAAAAACCCTCATCGTTTGCTTGGACAGCAAGTCAACAAGCGATAACTCAAGTTGTGACTCGAAGAACTCGATCATTCAAAAAAGACCCTAACTTTTCACGTTTCGTCTGAGTTCAAGAGACTCGTTAGAACCTCCTTCGAAAAGCTGATCTCAAACCCGAGCCTCAGAAGCAACGACTCCCAAGCTTTGGCCCCGGGACCCACGTTCTCTCTCCCCATTTTCTCGACTATCTCCAAACCTTTTCCGACTTTTCCGCTCCGACAAAGCTCCGAAACGAGCTCGTCGAAAGCCGAGCAATGACTACACGAATTCCCGCTCAGCATTCTCTCCATCAGCTGGCAAGCCCCGTTCACGTCGCCTTTCCCCAAAATACCCTTCAATAAAATCATGCGAGTTTCCGAATTCGCCCTTATCCCCTTCGATCCCATCTTCGAGACGAGCTTCTTCGCGCGAACGAACGTTCCGTTCTCAATCATTTTCGAGACGACGAGATTGTAGGTCGTTGCATTCGGTTTGCAATCGAGTTCTTCCATGGCCGTGATCGTGAAGAGCGCTTTCTCGATGTGGTTCTGTTTGCAGAGTCCGAGTATGTACGCGTTGTATGTGTGTATATTTGGGATTAAGCCTAGCACGAGCATTTCGTCGAACAGTTTGTCTGCTTCTTCGAAATTTCCTTCTTCTTCCACGATTCCGTTCAGAATCGTGTTGTAAATGATGATTTCAGGTTTGATTCCGTCATTTTTTAGGTATTCCAGAACTTTCAGAGCATCTGAGATTTTTCTTGCGTTTACGAGAACATCGATTACTTTCTTGTAATCGATCGAGCTCGGACGAAAACCTAGTCTCCTCAATTCTCTGAGGAAACAGAAAACTCTAGATCCGTCGAGAGAGAGATTATCTTTCCGATCGCAAAGCGCTAACAAGATCGACGAACAGATCTTTCCGTCTAGATAATAACCATCGCTGATCATACACTTCAGAATCTCAACAGCCTGACCTACTCCTCCGATTCTACACAGAGCGCCGATCAAGATCCTGAAACTCGATTCCTCTAACCTAATCCCCATGGATCTGCTCTTGATCAGAACATCGGGAACTAACCTGAGAGCCTCGTCGTCTCTCTCGCAGAGCACTCGCAAGAGAGAATCGAGCGAGCGATGAGAAGGAACGCACCTGAACTTCGGAATCCTCGAGAAGACTCCGATCGCGTCTCCGAATCTTCCGGCGACGCCGTACGATCGGATTATCCGAGCCAGAAACGGCTCCGGCGTTTCGAAACACTCGGCGGACTCGAGACGGTCCAGCGCGGCGGCAATTTCGTCGATGTTGGAGGTTTCGATCATTTCTAGGGTTTGGTTTCGGTAGTTCAAAGGTCTGTGATTCTTTGCCTTCGACGGTAAGATTGACAAGCTTCTGATCTTTCCGATGAGTTTGATCATCTTCAAAAAAAAAAAAAACTCAGAGGGACTGAGTTTATTTTTTGCGCTTTTTCTCTTAATTACCCGCCATTTTTAATTTTATTATATGTTCAAAATTTAAAGTTTAAGAAAAGAAAAAACAATTGTGCTAACTTGTGGTAATCCGATGCAAAAAAAAATATAAATTATAATTTTATTTAAGTGTACTAGCAGTTTTCATTACCAATTATTATAGATGAATAACTTATAAAAATATTTATATCCAATAATATCGATAATTTATCAATGATATATCGACAAAATTGGATAAAGATTATATTTTTAAATCATTATAAAATTCAAAAAAATTTAAATTATAAACTGAAAATAAAATATTATACTGTTTATAACAAATATTAAACTTAAAAATAAGTTTTAAACGCTAAATATTAAAGAAGAAACAACAATATTGTAGATGGAATATCGGAAATAAATTAAAACTTGTAATTTGAAAGAAAAACAATTGTAATTGAGTGGTCACACTTACATCATATCTGATTTTAATTTTATTATGAAGTGATTAGAGATGGTCTAAGATATAATTGTAAGCTAAACCCTAATATATATATATATATATATATATATATATATATATATATATATATAATTCAACTTTTGAAACCAGCTTTTGGATAGAGTTGTCAAATTCAACTTAATGATGAGTTAAAAACGTAATTATATAATTAAAAACATTGTGACACTTACTTGAAAAATTATCTTAATTTATTTTCTGTAAATTAACAAATAAATTCAGGCTTTATCCCAATAGACCTAGAGGCCCAACACAAGGCCCAGTACATTTTGTGGACTAATTTTAGTGCTTCTCTTGACTACTTGAGAGTTTAAATGAACATATAATATATATTAATTAACCTTCAGACAAAACTCATTTTTCTAATATTGTTTTATACTTTTTGTAGTTTTTTTTTAAGTCAAGTTTTGCTTGCGGTGGAAATTGAACCCACATTTTCTAATTTGGAGAGTGAGTGCTTCTATTCTAGTTAACACTTTCCTTTTGTAGTTGAATCCGTGATTGAAGAGTTGAATTATCCCGTCATTAATTTCATATATAAATGGTATATCTACACAAACTTTGTGACAAATATATACACCTAGTACCTGTGTATTTTTGCAAATTTTACTAATTTTAGATAAATTTTAGCTATTTTGAAATTTTATTAGACTCAATTAATTATTCACCTACCTAGAAGACCATTAGGTTGATACATACATAAATGCCTAATTTAATTATTATTCCTCTTATAATTCATACGCGTCTCGGTTGTTACATTATACTTGCTATATATGTTGGTATTTTTAGTTTATATATTATAAATAGAAGCCAAAATAAACTAAAGGTTGTTTGGTATTTACAAGAATGACGTGCCATTTTGCTTATAATAATTACTTATTTGAATACTATTTACTATATATATATATATATATATGTATATATATATATTACAATTATTTAGTTAATAGCTAATACAAGCATAAATATCAACGTTTTCAATGCCGGCGGTTTTCGACGAAATGCCAACGGTTTTTCGGTTTTCGGTGGTTACCGATCAAAAACGACCCATATAAACATTTCGTCGTTTTTGGCCGCCGAAATTCGTCGTTTATGCCGACGGAAACCGAATGTCGTTTTTCGAGAAATGTCGTTTGGTCTTAGTATAAAAGCAACATTTAGCCGACGGAAAACCCAAAGAAATTCGGTTTCCCACAAGTTTTTTTGCCGACGAATTTCGGTGACGAGAAGAGAGATCCCGACGATTTGCCGCCGAATTCCCACCCGATTTCCGCAGATCGTGTCATCGGCCGACGTCTTCAGTGAGGATTCAACAATTTTTCGGCGAAAATCCCCGAAAACCGGCAAAATCCAAGGTAGAAGCCGACTATTGTAGATCTGTGTGATTTGAAGCTGATTTTCGAGTAGAAGTTGATTTTTTATAGCAATAATTGTAGAAATACAATGTGTTAGGAATGTGATTCTGAAGATGATATAATTTTTTTGAATTTTTTCTAGATCCGGAATTTGAAATATGAAGTAATTTCGGAGGTTATAGTTATGAAAACATATATGTTTACTTAAGAAGTATAAGATTGTTCTTGAACATTGTGATTATGATTTTTACTCGAAATAATGTATGAAATGAAATCTGTTTGGAACGAAAGTTTAAGTTGCGTGGATTTGTTTCAGATTTTATTGAAGTCGGAAACGAGAAATATGAAGTAATTTCGATAGTTGTAGTTGATAGTTCGATTAGTCGTTAAGTTGATTCTTGTTGAAGTCGTTGATTATGATTTTTTATCAAACATATGTATGAAATAAAAAATGTTTAGAATTTAAATTTAATAAGAGTGTAATTTTTTCATAATTGTTTGAGTCCCGGATTAGTAAATTTGAATTGTTTGTCGGAATTTGTTGTTTTATTTTGTTTAGTAAGAAGTAGTTGATTATGAATTTTTCTCAAAAATATGTGTGAAATAGAATCTGCTTAGAATTTCAATTTAAGAAGATTGAATTTTTTTTAAATTTTTTTGTGTCACGGATTAGAGAATTTGAATTATATATCGGGAATTGTTGTTTTAGTTTGTTTTGGTTGAAACGGTTTATTATAATTTTTTCTCAAAAACATGTATGAAATAGGATCTGTTTGAAATTGAAATGTAATAAGAGTGGATTTTTTTCATAATTTTTGGAGTTACGGATTTGATTGTTTTGTTTGTTAACAATAACAGATGGCAGATGAAGGCGTCCGAAAACATTGTGTCTGCGTTCCGGGGACCACTAGTCATTTTGCCTGCAAATATTGTGGGTTAACAATAAGAGGTGGAGGTATCACTCGTATGAAGTTGCATCTTAGCGGAAACGATCCGAAGAAGAATGTAAAACGATGTGATAAGTGTCCGCCAGAGGTCAGAGAAGAAATGCGGCAACTGCTACATGAAGCAGAAATGAAGAAAAAGAATAAGAGCATGATGGAAGAAACTATCCGTCAAGAGTTACGTGCAAACCTCGATCCACGTCTTGATCATCGAGAAGATGAAGACTTGTATAAGGCAATGAAGAGAAGTCGCCAAGAGGCCGATGCTGCAACTTGGAGATCCGGGCCAGGAGGAGGTTCTGGATCCCAACAAGACATAAGATCGAGGCCACCAATCTCGCCTTCTCTTTATTGATCAGATTCGGCACGACAACCAACAGTCCCTACACCGGCAACTATGTCTCTGAAGAAGCGATTAGGAAGACTTGTGAGCCGATTTTTCATACACGAGAGTGTTCCAGCCCATAAAGCGAAGTCTCATCACTTTAAGAACATGAGCACGAAGCTGCAAAAATCGGTATGTGAAACATATTTCTTAACATACTTTAACGCTTTGTGAAATAACGTAATACGTTGTTGTTGACAGGTCCTAACGTTCCACTGTCTTCCCCGTACGAGATTCACAACACATACCTCAAGGAAGAGGTTGCTGAGGCACAAGCATATGTCGATAGTCAACGTAAGGTTTGGGAAGAGTACGGGTGCACAATCATGTCTGACGGATGGACGGGTCCAACGCGATTGAGTATCATTAATGTTATGGTATACTCAGCTGGAAAAACCGTGTTCTTGAAGTCCGTTGACGCGTCGAACAACATAAAGAATTGAGAATACATCTACAAACTTTTGAGTGATGCGATTAACGATGTCGGACGCCACAATGTCATCCAAATTGTCACGGACAACGGGTCGGCGTATAAAAAAGCGGGAATGAAACTGATGAGAAAGTTCAATTGTTATTGGACACCGTGTGCCGCGCACTGTCTTGATCTTATGTTGGAAGACGTGACTAAGCGAGACACCATTGCTCGCGTCGTGGATGACGCTAGGCGCATAACGAAACTCGTTTATAACCACGGGCTTCAATTAGCGAAGTTAAGAGAACAAGGTGAAGGTGAGATAATTCCCCCCGGTCCTACAAGGTTTGCTACCAATTATTTAGCTCTTTCAAGATTGCGTAACAAGAAACAAGCATTGAAGGCGATAATCAATTCTGATTGGTGGGAGATCGCGCAACCTTAGCGGGATCATTTGTTGAGGACAAAGTAAATGATGCAAATTTTTGGCTACACCTCGATGGAGTTTGTAAGGTACTTTTGTATCTAGTATGATGTTTGTAGTTTACTTTGTAGAACTAACATTTTACGTTAATGCGACAGGTATTCGAGCCGTTATTTGTAGCTCTTCGGTTCGTGGACATAGAGGTCGTTCCGACGTTGGGTGCACTATATCACATTTTCGATCTAATGAAGAAAAAGTTGGAGACCCTACCAAATAAAAGATTGTTTGTCGATATCGTTGTCGACAGATGGGAAAGACAACTTTGTCACCCATTGCACAAAGCAAGTTATTACTTAAACCCGAAGTGTCAATACAACCCAGAAATTACGATGACACCAGAACATCTAACTTTTGTTATAGTCGTTTTTGAGGTGTTACATCCGCACGATAATTGTTCCGTTCTTGGAAATGAGGTACGTAATTACAGATATTTATATGTTCCTTTACCGTATAGTGACATATTATGTACACAGCTCATTGCGTTTCGAGATGCACGTGGACTATTTGGAAGGAAATGTACACAGCTCATTGCGTTTCGAGATGCACGTGGACTATTTGGAAGGAAGACTGCGGTTGGAAACCGTGATCATATGGCCGCAGGTACGTAACGATATCGTTGTGTGGGATCTGTTAACATTACCTGATTTTTTATTTACTTTTGTAGCCGAATGGTGGAGAATGTTTGGAACTGAAGCACCTACTTTACGTCGGTTGGCCATGCGAATTTTATCACAAACCGCATCCTCTTCGGCTTGTGAGAGAAATTGGAGCACGTTCGCCTTAGTCCACACAAAACAGCGCAACCATCTTGCGTATTCAAGGTTGGAGCAACTTGTGTTATGTAATTATAACATGAAATTACAGATACGAGATCGCAAAACTCAGTACGAAAACAAGGAACTCCGAGACCCCTTAGAAATCACAGAGCAATCTATGCAAGCCATGGGAGATGAGGCCGACGACGACGTTCTTCTTGAGTGGGTTCGACCATGCAACCTTGACGATGAATCCAACCGTCCTGATCCGCAAGTAGCCTCACAGGCCCGTTCCGAAGGCGTTGATGTAAACCGGGTCGTCTCTCAAGATGTTGGTATAGATTCGTCTAGTGACGATGATGGTGGCAGGACGGAAGGAGGCGGAGATGGTGGCGGGACGCAAGGAGGCGGAGATGGTGGCGGTACAAGTGTTGGTGTCGGGAGTGGCACAAGCAGAGGTTGGAATAACGATCCATGGACCATGGAATCGGGTTATCAAGCTACTCAAGATGAAGATCACGGAGCGCGGGATCGGGACAGGTACTAATATGTTACATGCATTTTTAATTTACATTTATTAACATCTAACTTAATGTCTCGTAGGTCGGATGACTTCTTTGACTTTGAGTCTGCGCAATACCCGGCAGGTCGACAAGTGGGAATGTGGTCTACTAGTTCTACGGATTACGACGTTGACTCCATTTCCACTCAATTTGAGTCAATGTCATTTGATAAAATGTCTACCCAATTTTACGACGGTCAAGGTTCGTATGCTTATCCGTATCCCGTTCCATATCCAGTTTCGGTCAATATAGGTGCAGAGATTCAAGGACCACTACCCGAGTACCCCATATTGTGCACCGTCGTCGGCGGAACGCAAGCCAACTACAACAACCACGTCATTAACTACACTTCATCGTACGCGACCCAAATGACGTGGTTGGACTATTGTAACCTTCAGGCACGAACAGTTGGATTTTATCAGCCAGCACGTCATTCCAGTTACTATTGAATACTACAGTTGTTGGATTTCGTATGATCTTTTCGAACTGCTCATGGTATGATATGTATGAACTTAATAGTGTATGACTGTATGGTATGTATGAACTTGATATTGTATGTTATGTATGAACTTTTAATGATTTTCATTTCAATGTGGTATGACATGTATGAACTTAATGATTTGAACATTTTCTATAGTTATAAATTCATGTTTTGAACTAAAAATGTCATCAACATTTTTTCCGTCGAATTTCCGTAATTTTTATCGAATTTCCGACCGGCCAACGGCAATCCCATCGACATTCCCTTTTCCGTTTTCCATATTTTTTCCGTCGAATTTCCGTTCGGCTAGCGGCATTTCCGTGATTTTGAGTTATCGGCCGTTTATCGGCTAGCGGCCGTTTAAACCTTGATAAATATATAAATCATTAAAGCGTTTATGTAAGAGTATAATTTATAAATTTTATTACTCATTTGTCATTTTTAAATTTGAATATATTTTTATCATTTTACAGCTAATAAATTGTTAAACAAAAACCAATTTACATATTCGATATTTTGTTTTTTAATTTTGGACGAGAATAATTTTAGACTAAAATAAAAAGTGAAATATTGCAGAAAGTTTTATTAAGCGCCAATAATTTTAAAAAAGGGATAAATAGTAATATAGCAGTTTGAAACATATTAATTGCCATATAGTCAATGTTTGTAAAAAAAATTGATTAATAGTCATTAACCAAAATAAGCTTCATATATTACTCTAAAAATAACCAACTACTAACAGTTATTAACAACCTCGTCATACTAAATAGTAATTTACTGAGCAACAAATAAAAGAATGGTCAAACAACAATATCAATATTTTATTTGGTTATTTAGAGCAATTTTTGTTTTAAAAAAGAAACATTTATATAAGGAATAAGATCGACATAAATACCACATCTTTTCGCATTTATACACATTTTAATACCTGATTTTTTTTCGCGGCAAAAATACCAAATGTTATTAGTTTTCGCATTTACTAATAACGTTTGCTATTTTAGCAGCGAAAAAAAAGTAAGGTATTAAAGTGTATAAACGCGAAAAAATGTGGTATTTATGACGGTATTATCCCTATTTATAATAGCTATTACCAACACTAATCTTTTTTTATCTATTTTTTCTTTTCATGGAAGATTATCAACGTATACATATATACTCATATTTTTCTTGTAATCACTAACAATCAAACCTCTCTCTCTCTCTCTCTGCTAAAATGGAGGAGAAAGTGAAAGGGCAGTTCTGGGAAGAGTCTCCTTTGGACTTTATGACGGCGAAGAGAATGATAGAGCTTGGAGAAGTCAACGGCAAAGCCAAGTTCGTGGTCAACGGCAGAATCTTGACCCACAAAAATCGAACGACCTTTCTTGATTCAAACCATAACACTATCGCCACCATTAGACAATAGGTACTAACTTTATCAATTTTTATTCTTCACATATATATATATTAAGATTAAAAAAACATCAATAATCTTCCTTTCTTTAGGTATAAAACTACAATTTATTGCAATTTTTTAATCATCAGTTTTCCCTAACTTATAAATTTGTGATTTCACAATTTTTTTTTCTTTAATTTTGTGATTGTGATTTAGATTTATATGCTTAACAGCAAACCTATAACTCTTATAAAATCGTTGACATTGTGTAAATATATTTTAAATATGGCAGACAAAAAAATATTTCTAAATTTATATTTTTAATTTATCTACAATTTCTTTAGCAATATATATTACACTTGCTAGCTAGTAACTTTGGATAAGACAATTGCAAATTAAAGAAAAATAGATCACATGCACTCCAAATATTTTAAACATGTTATTAATCTGCTTTGGTAATTGTATCTGTAGCTAAAATCTTACAAAGTGTGTTAAAAATCCGTTTTCTATTAATGGCCATAAAAGGTAAATTTACTTTTATACAATAATCATATTATAGTTATAATTTAAATTAAATGAACTTTCATGAAACTAGTTTGAGTGTTTTTTTCTATTTAGAAATAGTAAATCACGCTTTTATTAAGGTTAAAAATTAAATTCTGTTTATTTTTACCCAATTGCATTTTTTAAATTTGGCACGGAAAAAGAGGAAAAAAAAAAATATACTGTAATGTTGAAGTTAGGATGAACCTCGTATTAATTAGTTATCATCCATTACATATGCATATACAAGAAGAGTCTAATTTATTTTCTTAGTTCATATTTATAACTTGTTTCTTTAATCATGAAGAGGGTAAAAATATACTAATAAAACCTTATTTTGTATGTTAATTTCTTTGTTATGTTGGCTTGGAATAATAATATACCAAGAGGGGTAAGTTTTATTTTATTTTATATAGCATACAGTAAAATAGTTGAAAATAAATAAATTTCCGACATTATTTTAAACTAAATTTATTATTTATGTTTTTATTTACTAATGTTCGTAACTATAACTAAATTTAAACTGAGAATAAAAAATTCCCAAGCAATCAAAATCCATGCATCAACGTACATGTAAAACAATAACAAGTTTATATAAATTTTCAAAGTAAAAAAAAATGAGAAAAAAAAATAAAAATAAAAATGAAAAATTAAGATGAGAGTAGCTCCTAATAGACCTAAAACTAATCTATCTATGAACTCTTTATTGTTTTTTTAATTATTAATATTGCATTGAAATTGATTTCTTGTAAGTGTATTAACATAATAGTAACTAGTTAATTTTGCTTTTTTCAAAAAATTAGATCTTTACTCACTTTTATGTTTAGTGTTTTCAAAATTCCTAGTTTTATTTACATAAATATTGGGTCCAAATTACCCCTCTCGCAGCTTTTGTAAACAATTCTAAATTCGAGCCAAAATTGTCAAAATAATTATGTAAACAATTTGAAATGAGTATTTACACAAAATTTACAAAACGTTATATATTTTAAGATTGGTAAACGTTTTTATAAGTATATAGCTAAATGACCATTTTTTTGTATTGATATAATACGCATAGGAGACGGGAAATATATAGAAGAGATGGCTCATAAATACTATTCAAGGTTGAGAAATCATGGACTCATAAAGACAAGAGCCTTTGAGTTTTGTTGTTCAACAATCCAAAGGAAAAAGTGGCTGAATTCACTCTCAAATTCAAAGGAATAAGTTTCTTCAAGAGATATTTCAGTTCCACCATTTTTCTCAAGGTTGGAGAAACTTCCACCTCTGCCATTGCCCAAGTGAGAAAATATACTTCTAATTCTTCTAGTTCTTCCATATGCTAATTAATTTCAAAAATAGGATTTTTTTTATTATTGTTAAATTTTTTTATATAGCCAAATTAACGATCGATTTTTGTTTAAGGAATTTTAGGATATATGCGTGATACTATGGTGAAATTTTGTTTTTATTTGTGATAAAATTTTAGTGTAAGTTAATTCTGTTTTTACGCGTGATAAATTTTATTATGAAATATATATACAAAAATACAAAAAAACTCTTTAACAAAATTTTGATTGTAACAAACGGTAATTGATATTAAATCATATAAAAGTAACGCAATCAACTGCAACATATCATAATTGCTTAAGGCTTTGTTAAAGGTTTTTATTTTTGTTTTTTTCACATGTATTCTATGATAAAAATTTATAACACATAAAAACATAATTGTATTCACTATCACACGGATATTCTGAAAATTTTCAAATACTTGCTCATCTACCAGTACCCACATGAGAAAAAAATGCTTATAATTCTTATAGTTTTTTCACATGCTAATTAATTTTCAACACAATAACTTTTTATTGTTAGATTTGTTTATATAATTAAATTTTTGATTAATTTTTAATTTTTTTTTATCAGATGAGAAGCAAGCACGTAATGCTTGGAAATGATGATACAATTCCGGTGACTGTGTATGCCTTCGTAGTTGCTATTGTATCTCTTCATTATAAGTTTATGATATGATTCGAAACTTATATTGAGAATAAAAGGTATAATTATTGATTGTATTTATATGTGTAGATTTACTTTTATATGTATGAAAACGCTTTAGTAGATATATATGTATATATATATATATATTATATATATTTAAGACAAGTTTTTTCGTTACAAGTGGTGATTGAATTCAAGAGTTTAAGAGTTTTTTTTATGTAAATGTGGTGTGGAATTATCGACTTAATTATGATATAAATTACAAAACTCTTTAGTATATGTATGCGTGTATTTTTTTTATTGGCACGCAGATTAATTTAATTTATTATATAATTATCAGAAAGTTGGACAATGATTTATTGAAGGGTTATTGTATATAATAGCCTTATATACGTCTGTTATTTTTGATATGTCAAACGTTTCGTAAAATTTGTGTAAATACTTTTAATGTTAACGTGTCATGTCAATTTACGTTGTTATTTTACAGCGTAAATTGAGTTTTACAACATAAATTGACATGATACGTAAGCACTAGGGCTATTTACATGAGTTTTACGAAACGTTGGACATATCTAAAATGAATTAGTAAACTAAGCTATTTCATCGAAATTTTGTTTATTAAAATAGACTAAACAGTTTTAAAGGCTTTATTTTTATTTTTTTAAACTACCGAAATTTAAATGGTTTATAGCGGTATAAATATTTAGTGTGTTTATTTGAGAAACTTGAATATAAATTTTTTTCTTCGACAAGAAAAAACAAATATTAAATGTTACATTTATGGATTATGCTTAGAAATTTCAATAAATGACACATAGCCCTAAATTTAAAAGAATGAATATATGAATGTCTAAACTCAAACACAATGAGCAAATTTTCAAATAATTAGTATGGATATCAATATATCTCCATAATATATTTTTTCTAATAATAAAAAAATTATTGTAAAGAAAACACTTCCACGAACCTGCGCTAATGATATTATTTTATTGATTAGACATCGATGACCATATCATAAGAAAACATGTGAAACTTTCAAAGGTCTAAATTTGCATCAATTTTAGGGATGTTAATTAATGAACAATACTTCTCATTTGACTTTTCAAAAATCAATAATTTTTTTTTAACTCTTTTAGAAAGCCCGTTTATAAAAACGTGAAAGACAAAAACAAAAGTTTATGAGCAGGAGAAAAGTCAATTTAGGAAACACGGAATTATATTATTTTCTTCTTCCCTTCCTTTAATTTTGAGTTTTTTATTTATTATATTTATTTTTGGTTACTTATGTATTTAGAGTCTTAACGCGGCTTTGTTTGGAATCCCACATGCTACTTTGCCTCGTCAACTCTTAAAAATAAATGTGTTAAAAAATACTTTTTATTTTTTCTTTTACCTATCATTAAACATAATGAGATTAGTCAATATTTCATCAAAAAATTTATAATTTAATTTTTTTGTGGATTGTTTATTCAATTTTACATCAAAATTAATAAATAAAATTTAGAGTTTAATGACTTCATGTCCTCGTCCATCACTTCCAAAGGCGGGTCCTCACCCCTATCATGCCAAATTAACATTTTTTATAATTAAATTTATAAATTGTAATTATTTTTAAAATAAGTTAAAGAGGGCATTATTTTGAAATAAATTATTATTTTGTATACTAAGTTAAAAATTACATTACTATACGAGTAATTTTTTTTTCTTCCAAATAAAGTCGAATGAGATTAAAGAAGTCGCGCCGTTAATTTCGAAAGCATTTTATGACCTTTAGACTTTTTTCTTCCTCGTCGACTCAAAAGTGTTACGGATATACAAAATTTTCACTTTTTTCTCTATCTACACAAATATACTTTCACTCTTCCGATAATAGACTATATTTCGACTGCTTTCACTTAGATCATCTTGCATTTTGAGAAGGAAATTTTTACAAGTTTTTTATATCTTCATTTACATTATCTCTTTTATCCGATGACAAGAATAGTAAAAAAAATCACTCTTTTTCAGAAGTCAATGCGATGAGTTAGAGGATATTACGGTCTTATTATCCACACGCAATTATAAAATTTGGCATCGATCAAGTGACATGCACGGATTTAAGTCGTGATTCGACAAATAGCATTTACTTGAATTAACACATCTATAAACTTACTTTTAACACTAAAAATGTGATCTCAACATAATCTTCATCTAAACTCGAAATAAGAATTGAAGTAATGAATTTCAATGTATTGTAAACTTAAGAAAATACAAGAAACAATAAAGAAATAACTAAAAAAATAAAAAATCACTAAAGAAACCTAAAATCTATTAGAATATAAATTATAATAAGGGTTAATTAGCAAAATACTCATATATAGGTTTACGAATTTTATTTTACCCAACGTTCGTTTAATTTTTCGTAAATACACATTGAGTTTTGGTAACGAAAAAATTCGGACTAATTTAGCCATTTTTGGATTTCCGCCTCTTGAAGGACATTTTAGACTCATTATTATCATAACAAATTCTTTTGGATATTTACGAAAAATTATCAAACGTTAGGTATAATGAAATTATCAAACGTAAAAATGGGTAAACCGTTAATTTTTTGTTATAATAATAATCATCATAACTACAAAACCCTCAGACAGATAAATTTTAAATAACTAAAAATTACACGCTTTCTTACATAAATATATATATATATACGTATATAAATATAAACCACAACCCAAACCAAAGAGACACATCCATAATTGTCATTCAAACCCACGAACACGTTTCAGAGACAAAAGCATAAAAACTCTCTCTCTCTCTCTCTCTCTCTCTCTCTCTCTCTCTCTCTCTCTCTCTCTCCTATATATACATATATATATATATCTGAAATGGCATACGCGGCGACACCGAGCTGTCCTCCGCCGGCGCAGGCAGGGCCAGCGGGGCAGATAACGGTGGTGGGCCCACAATTCATAGCGCCGTATCCCGTTGACTTGGTCATCACGAAGAAGCTCATGAATCTCGCCGAAGGCACTTTCGCCGTCACTGACGTTAACGGCAACGTCATGTTCAAAGTCAAAGGCTCCGTTTTCAGCCTCCACGACACTCGTCTCTTGCTCGATAACGCCTCTAACCCCATCGTCTCTCTCCGTCAAAAGGTGACGTCTGCTATGTAGCTAATTAATCTGCTCTTAATCATGGTTGTTTGGATTTTAACAGAATTTTAGTCTCTTTTATTTTGTAAAAAGAAAAATTAATGGGTACAAAGTTACAAACTAGAGAGAATTATTTTGATTATTTTATGATTTATATATATATATATATGGTTATAAACTCAAAAAAGAAATCAACGTTGATATATTTGGATTTTCAACAGAATTTTTTGTGTCTTTTTTATTTTGTAAAAAAAAAATTAGCGAGTACAAACTAACAAACTAGAGAGAATTTTGATTATTTATATATATATATATATATATATATATATATATATATATATATGGTTATAAACTCAAGTTATATTTGGATTTTCAACAGATTTTTTTTTGTCTCTTTATTTGGGTATAGAGACTAGAGATAATTCTGATCTTTTTTTTATGGACTGGATCTCATCTAGATTGAAGCGGTCTAGTTTGTTTATATCATTGTTTGATTTTTTCTTTTAATAAAATAAAATAAAAAAATTGTAAAGAGGAGAAGAATTTGAAGGGTCAAAGGTTGGGGACGTTGACTTTGGGTATTAATGAGATCTATGTTTATCTTTAATATGTGTGGATGGGATTGGATGGATCTATTTTGACCAAGTCTTGAGAGTTGATAGTGGACAAAAAGAAACCAATATATTAATGATGAAAATATTATTGATTATAATTACAATACTGTTTTTATAAAATAAAGAAACCTTAAAAAAAATCTAGTTATTCTCCATTTATTCACTTAACAAGTTTTAAAAAAAACTTATCTATCAATTTAAATTTGTTATTGTTGATTTAAATATCAACAATAAACATTGATTCATTGTTTATCTAGATGTAAACAATACATATCTATTTGTTGATAATTTATACTAAAAAAATCAATTAAATGATAAAAATGATTTCTAACGTAAATTGATGAAAACTACTTTTTAATTTTTTTTTAAAGAAACATGACTTAAATTGACAAATTTTCTTTAACAACTACAATAGTAATAATAATAAGGTAATTTTTATATATAATCAACTAACTTATAGTCAATTTGGATATAATCAACGTTTTGTAAACAAGTCGTAAATAGTCAGAGAAATTCGTTTACAGACGAAAATGCTCAAAATAATGTTAAAAATTAAGAAAAATATGAAAGGTATAAATTAACTGTAAACAGATGTAAATAAACAACAGTGACTATTTACGACTTGTTTACAAAACGTTGAACATATTCAAACCGTCAATGTTTGAAGTGGGTATACGGCTAGTTTTTTGTAATAATAATCATAGTTATTACTCTATATATCTCTTATATAGTATAAATTACTATCTATAACAGATATTATCAGCACATAGAAGATGGCAAGTGTATAGAGGAGAAAGTTCGGATGAAAGTTCAAAGTTATTCACAGTCAAGAAATCTTCTCTTCTTCAATTCAAGACTCAATTAGACGTGTTCATGGCTGGTAATACTAGTGAAGCAGTGCCTGATTTCAAGATCAAAGGAAGTTGGTTTGAGAGATCTTGCACTATTTATCTCGGAGATACTTCCACAGTTATTGCCCAAGTAAGTTTATTATCACATTACCAATTTCCCATTCATAATACAAATAATTAAAAATTTGCACAACCATAAAAAAAAATGGAACTTACATAACAGTCGATTACAAGAAATTACAGATCGGATTACCCTTTTCGATTTGAGTAATCTTAAAAATTATTCGGACTAAATTGGTCCAAATAATTTTGTAAGATGACTATTTACTACTAACAAAAAATTGTGTCTTTAGCTGATATACTCTAAATAAAAAATAAAAAATGACCAATATTTTGTATACCAGTGCTTACATAACAGTCTTTTACAAAAAGTTATCGATCGGATTACCCTTTTCGATTTGAGTAATTTTAATAGTTATTCAGACTAGAATAGTTCAAATAATAATGCAAGCTGATTATTTATTACGTATTTACAAAACGCAGATGATTCAAATACTAATAATTTATATGTCTAGTAACTAGAATAACCTCCCTAATTTTACGTGTATGAATTTTTGTATTTTTATCTGTGTGTTAGCTATACTTTATTATCAAATACTAAATAGTTACATTAAAATTTTAAGATATAAATTTCTACATAACTAACTACACTTGTTCTTATTTCTTCTTGTTTGATATGGACCTAATACTAATTTGCTTATTCTTAAAAAAATGTGGCTACTTAACATGCTTTTTTCATGGATGTTTCAAAACTTTATTATATGTTGATTATATAAAATAAAAAAAAATTGATTTCATCCCTAACTGTGAATTTTTACCAAAAAAAACTCAAAACCAACAAGGTAATAATTTTGTAACCGTGCCGTTACCATAAATTAATTTTGAACTATATTTTTTTGGTTTCGGCTACCAATATAAAAAATAAAAAAAAATAAAAAAAACTTTCGTTCGTCGCATGACATAATAATTTATTATTTATTGATTTGATTAATTAGTTGGACTAATTGAAATTAATTTTTTTGCAGATGCACAAGAAACACAGTGCAAAAAGCATATTGCTAGGTAAAGATACATTTACAGTGACTGTTTACCCAAATGTTGATTACGCTTTTGTGGTCGCTCTTGTGGTAATTCTCTACGAGATCAACGAGGACAGAAAAGGCCAAGATTGATAATATTATGGTTTCTTTCAACATAATATGTTTAGTTCATATCATTATGGTTTGTGTTTGTTTTCTTTTTCTTTTTATTATTATTTATTAGTAGAACTAATTATCAGCTTGGCATTTGGAACATTGTATTATACTATATGGATGGTGTGATTTTGTATTGGCCTGTAAAAACTTTGTATGTGTTTTACTCTTGTATAATTGTGAGTAATTTGCTTATACTTAATTAATGGAATTTATGTGAACATATATATATATATATATATATATATATATATATTGATTGTAATTACATGTTAACATAGACGTCTAATTTTGTATTTATTTTTAAAACGAATTACGAGAATGTGACCTTTTAAAGTTTCATTTCATTTTTTGAAACCTAACATATTTGAGAAAAATTATAAAGAGTTTTTTGGTCCGAGAAAATTTCCTAGTTACGATCCGTAACTTGGCTTACAAAATTCTCTTTAAAAAATAAAGTAAGACTAGGAACAAAACATGTTATAAATATTATAGGTTATAGAGCTAGCATAAAATAACAAAGCATATCATAAACATTTTTTATAAGCAATAATTTTTTTTAGGTGTAAGGAGTTAATACACAAAAAACTTGCAAACTTCTAAATTACAATACCTCTTTTAGATAGTTCTCGATATTCAAATATTCTTGGTTAAGTAGTACGATAATTTTAAAATATTTCGACACAATAAATACTTCAAAAATTATATTCCAAACCCTTTTTGGTGACTTTTGACAAATAGAGGTTCTAATTTAGAAGGGGACTTTTATGTCTTATGAATATTTTACTCTTTGCTACCTTAATAAAATCTAAATGATAAATGTGATTAGTCTTTTTAATAATTAATTGAACTAGAAAAAGCTATAGCTTTGCAAACTTTGGTTGGTCCTATGAAACTCTTACTAGGTTTTATTCCATCTTTGACTACAAAAACATAGGAATTCTATAACTACCCTCCCCACATTTGCTTTTTCTCTTTTTCTATTTCCACTTTATCTATTTTGAATAATTGAAAGATAAGGTAGTGTAGTGGAGAATTTATCCTTAAAGAAAACTCAACTTTATTCACGCTTTTTCTTCATAACACTTCACATCTTCTATTAGTTTTTAAAAGGTGTTTGTAGACTTTTTTTTTGTACGCGGAATTGTTTTGTATTCTTAAATATTATTCCGTCGTGTCCTATTAAATTTTAGAAAAAAATCATTTTCTTTAGTTTTATTTATTTATTTTGTTTTCTATTAGTAGCTTCTTTAAAATTTTAATCTAATTAATTTATTGTTTTAAATTTATTTTTGTTTTGTTATTCACACAAAATTAGCATTTTCGTTATGCATAACACGAAAATGCCAATTTCGTGTAAGATTAGAAGGGGAAAAAAATTTCACAATGCTTAACACAAAACGGTCTAACAAAAACTACATTAATATGTTATTTCGTAGTTAAGATGAGTTATAGCAATGTATTATACTTATTGATTTAACATATTTTAAAACGAAGAATCGAGCAACCAATAAATAAAAATTACTACTTACGAAAGATTTAAAATACTAAAAAAAAACTAAATTTGTTGAAATTCCACGCTTCATGGTGAACTTCGTTGGAAACTCGCATGATCATGTATAAAATATGTCAAAAAGATAAATCATAGAAAGGAAACATATTTCCTCCGATAATAGAGAAAATTATCGATTTCTCAAACTTTGATTTCGAGTTTCGACGTCGCCTTAAAGAACAATAACATTGACGTATTTTTTCTTAAATTGAGTGCTTCTAATTTCATTGTCTTCCCTATATTCTTATTAAAATTTCATGGCTCCACCAAAGTCACTTGCAAACAATAATGTACAAGTACATTGTATCCTCAAATCTCATCTTGAAATTTGAAGAAAAAAATTACAAAAACAAAAAATGAACTTATGAAGCGAATGCCAACCCCAAAAAAATATAAAAACATTGTTGTGGACGAACATCGGACTTGGACATTATATATAAGGTCTTTTAGTTATATACCAATAGAAACATTTACTAATTTCAACATATCCAACGTTTTGTAAATTTTATGTAAATACTCACCTCAAATTATTTACGGAATTATTTGGTCTATTTTGGCCCGAATTTGAAATTGTTTACAAAAGGTGAAAGATAAGTATAGTTTGAATCCAATATTCATGAAAATAAAATTAGTAGGCATTTACAAAAAACTATAAAACGTTAAGTATTTTGAAAACAATAAAAATAAAAGTGGGTAAATAGTCAATGTTTTGTTATATATATAAAAGAAAGGTACTTAAGCAACTCAAACATAAGAATTCTATTTTCAACTAAAGTTTATAAATTGATGTAAATAATTAAAAGCAATGAACGAAAAACCATATTTAATTAAATTGGTCCATAAAAAATTATAAATAAATTTAGACTGACCATTTACAAATATTTATCAAAATAGTATATATATATATATATATATATATATATATATATATATATATATATATGAATCCAAGTCAACACAAGAAGCAATTAAAGAGGTACACATATATTTGTCCTTTGGATCGGACTAGTATTTATTCAATCCATATGGTCGAAAATACACGGACCTCAAATCATTTCAACAAAGTACAGACAATCATTTATGGCTTGACTACTAGTTCATGTTCTCTTAACTTCACGTCATTTATTTTTACAAGTAGTTGAATTTATCACATTCTACAACACAAAATTACAAAACCCGTGAATCATGATTTCATGACTTGTGATGAATCGATAGCATTATGCGAGTCAACTCTGACTTTTCCCTTTTGTGTTTTGATTACAAGGAGGCAATAAAATTATGGAAGGGTGTAAAATGTGATAAAATATTATTAAAAAGTATATGTGTAAAAAATTAAAAGTTAAAATTATTAACAAAATTTTAGTTAATTGACTAAAATTTTAGTCAATTTTAGTCAATTGCGGTCAAAATTTTGTTAATAACTTTTTTATAATTTTGAATATATTTTTCATAATAATAAAAATTTATCACTCTGAAATTCCTCTGCTAAGGGTAGAATAGGAATTTAGAAAAGAAGTTGATGGGAAAGCTTCGGAAGAATCTAAAAATACTTTTTCATTGTTTAATACTTGGTTTATGGGCTTCCATGACTTTTTGGGCCAATTCCAATTCCAATTCCAATTCCAAAGGAGATCAACAAGGAGATAAATACAAAACAAATAAAAATGATTTGACACATAAATTACATTATTTACTTTGAGATAAGATGACACAAGTTCTTCGAATTTTTGTTTGGTGCCACGTGGTCAAAATGGGAACGTAGTATGTTTTCACTTCTTTTGTCACATATACATATTGAGGAATTCTCAAACACTAAATATTTTGAGAATTTTATTTGTGTATTTATGCAATTAATAGCAATGGCCAAGTATATATAGACATTATAGAGTTCAATAATGGAATGTTTTCACCGGATAAGCATATGATTGAAGTCCTTATGTTTTCATAGTGAGTCCCACTATATATGTGGTCTATTCATTTGACATTACTTGAAAGAATATCTCTTTATATTCTTACATGAGTGAGTCTATATTTTCGCATTTGTGTCCCTTGATTTTATCAGAATTACACTACGACCCTATTTATATTTGTTAGTTTGAAGTTTGAACCTTGAAGTTGGAATTCATTGCTTTTATTAGAATTGCACTCCAACCCTAGTCATTGTTAGTTTGACTTCTTCTTTGTTGATCTATAGAAACTTCGAAACCTTTTATGCTCTGACATCGTTGACAATTGAAGTTTATGGATCGTAGTTTAATCAATTGTGACGCTCGTATGTTTTTATTATAACATAAGGACAATCACATGTTTCGCACCATAAAAATCCTAACATCCAAATTATCAGAATTATGACATCAAATAGGCTAATGATCCTAAATTTGACTAAAAATAGTGTGCAATTTTTGAAAGCATCGGCGAGAGCGAAATGTATATGCTACGTAAATGCATTCATAGTTCAAATACATTTAGACTAGCAACAACTTAATATCCTAATGAAAATTATAGTAATAAATTTTACAATTAGGAAAATAAAATGTAAATATTTTAGTGAGGTATAAAAATTATATTGGCTAGAATGGCTCGAAGTGGTGAATATTTTCCACCCACTCTAATACGAGGCCATGACGTTGATTCACAATTCAGACAATAATTTACTTATTCTTTTACTAACGATTAAAAAGGATGAATATCGTCTCTTACAAAATATGCAAAGCGATGATCTTAAAAGTACTCTATTTTGTAATAATTAAAGATAATTTATTTTTCAACTACGATTTTATGGATAGACGAGAATAATATTTTTTTTACTACTCAAACTCATCTTCTCGTTTTCGAAGTGATATGCGTGCTTAAAAACGAGCTAGTCACATGTTTAAGCTTTAAGTACTTTATTCATGATTTGCATGATACTAAAATAAATTATTTAACAATATCTAAACTAATTACACCGATTTCAACAAATATACATCAAATACACTTTAAACCATAAATCTAGGGTTTACTCGAGCATTTATAAGCACAAAAACTTAACACTCAAGGTCCAATTTTTGAACATTTAAAAACTTCTTAATGTCATAAAATCAATATAAATTTACACCCAATGAATAATTGACATTTCTAATTAGAATAAAGGGAATTTTTGCTTGATTATTTTGCCAAGAATGCAAAATTTCCATATTGTTTTAGTTGAAAATGACTGTATTTCCATTTAGCCACACGTGGTTCCCTTTTCTTGATGGTATAAAAAAGTTGATATGCAACAAGTCCAAAGAGACTTAAATTTGGTAGTGACTTTTGGATCCTTTTAAGAGACTATCACCCACTTGGTCTATAAATCTCTCTACGCACTATGATAATGATATATATGCCAAATGTGTATATTTTGACCATTCAAGGGGTTCTTCAAATAAATGTGCAATATCTCATGATATTGAGATTGTTAACGACATTTTTTTTCTTCAATGTATAGTAGCCTATTTATAATGATTTCAAACTTTGACCGTTACAATTAAAACAACATTTGGAAATAATTACATTCATTGATCTTTTCATAAGATATTTAAATAAATAAAAATTTCTTATTTCTTTTTAAAGATTTTTCGTAAAATTTATTGCAAAAGTAAAATATGAGTTGTGAAATTGATATCAAATGAGGCATATATGTAGTGAAATTTTTGAATATAGACGAATATATAAATAAATGTAAAAAAGTCAATTATTGATCATCAAACTATATAAAAATGGACAAAAGAAATTAAACATAAATTTTAAATGAAAATAAATACTTTAGTTCTTTATGCGTGTTCTTTGTCGTTTTCGTCTATTCACTTAAGTGTTATTTCTTATTATGAGTTTACGAAAAATAAAAAAAAAATTCGACCACAAAATATTTATTTCGTGTACCATCGAGCACGAAATGTCTCGCATAAAATATTCCTTTCGTATACCGTGACCAATAGCCAAGTTGACCTCTAATTATTCAATATTATACAAAACCTCTCATATAAGTTTTTGACTTTTAAGTGCTTAAAAATATAGGTCTTCATGAAAAATAGCATGTATAATGCCAAAGGTAAAACATAGATTAATTACCACTATTTTATTATTTGAAAGTAAAATAAATTTTCAATTACATTTTCTTTCACTACATTTCAATTTTCATCCAAAGAGAGGTGGCAATATATAAAAAATAATGAATTATCGCTAAAGGTGACGCACTATAAGCTAAATATTATTGTGGATTAATATGAAAATAAATAACAATTTAAAACTTATTAGTCATTATGATAGGGACACTAATAATACTTTGTTCCACCGTCCTACCTCACAGCAAATATTCCATCCAAAATAGAGACATTAAATTTTCCTTCTCTAAATAACTACATCAATTATTTAATTAAAAAAACATTACTAACGGATACTTGTTTGTGTAACACAAATAATTAATTAGCAACTAATAAATTAATAATATTTTTTTTTCCCAAACAAGCAAAGAAGACTTGGCAACACTTTTCACCACTCTCTTCGGTCAACACCCAATCTACTCGCCGTCTTTCACAGTAAATTTGCGTAAAGACACTTATTCATTTTTTTACCTTCTATTTGGACCCACAAACTATTAGGCATCTACAATTGTGTTGCTATTTTGGTGTAATTTCCAAAAATAAATAAATTATGATTAGTATACTTTTATTCCATTTACAATCATATAGTACAACTGTAAAAAAAAAGTTGTGTAGTACTATTAATTTTATATTTAACTATAGAATATAGAAAAAAATTAAAATTTTACTTAGATTCAACATTTTTTATTAGAATAAAATTTATCTTTTGTTGAACAGAAAAATAATTATCCTCAAAAAAATTATTCGCTTAAAATAACTAAGAAAATTTTAGTGGTGCACATCCAAAACTTGTTAGCAAATAAAAATATTTTTTTTATTATCTTGCATATTCTATATTAGTTTAATTACGATAATTATATAAGACTGACATTCATAAATTATTAACACGTATCACTTGTATGTATTAAATATTATTGATAATAGATGTGAATTAAAATAATGATTATTGATATATGGATAAAAATGAAGCTAAAAATAATTTTTAATTTGCCACGGAAAATAAATATAACTCTAAATATTATAAATTATAAATATGATGTAACAATTCAAAGGAAAACGAATGTCATTTTAATTATCACCCTCTAAACGAGTTAGTGAGTTGAAAGGACTAAAAAGAAATTATCCTAATTGAAAAAGGACGTTTCTAAAAGAAACTTGGGCCATATCGTAAAAGACTAAAAAGAGTCGGTAAAACTACTGAAGCTATAATCGCGCAGCGCTTACAAAATATCAAAAACTGCACTACACGCTCTACATTGCGCGTGGGTAAATTCCAACGGTGCAAGGCAAAAAGCCAACTTAACGGAAATGCTTAGCAGAGAGAAGAGAGAAAGAGAAAGAGTTATGGATAGAACGATGACACATAATAAAGAAACCCAATTTTCGCTAATTAATAATAATAAAAAACAATTATTTTCTTGTTCATTTCGAATATTTAATTTTAATACAAATTAATAAAATCAGTAACGCTGCTGATACATAACAAAGAAGAAAGAAAGCAAACCGAGAAAAGTATTCTGAGAGAGAGAGAGAGAGAAAGAAAAAGAATTAGAAAAAGCGATTTCGCCTTTTAGGGTTTCGGAATTTTCAATTTCTCATGTATTTTCCAAACGAGATTGAAACGACGAAGCGCGTGAAATTTCCGCGAAAGTGTTGTTGATAACTACAACAATCGAAGAGCGAGAATCGCATCGGTTTTTCGCTGAAATTTTCTTCGGAGGAAAAAAAAATTTGTGCGGTTCAGAAGATTCTAGAGAGAGAAAGAGGAGAGAGAAAGGATGTTGCCGATGGTGTCATCTGCGTCGGCGTCGGCGTCGGCGTCGTCTTCTTCGGCGACTGTGGCAGTGGATAAAGCGACGAGCGATCTTCTGATAAGTCCTGATTGGACTATGAACATCGATATCTGCGATTCCGTCAATTCTCATCACTGGTAAATCATTGATTATTTTTTTCATTCTTTTTCGAATACGAGAGCGATTCTGTAAAATACCTAAAAACGAGCTCACAAAAGTTCTCTCGCTTTTTTAATTCTCTCTCTCTCTCTCTCTCTCTCTCTATTTCTTTCTTTTCATTTTTATCTATTTGTTTTGTTCTGATATGGTTCTGGTGGTTTGACTTTCACGATCAAGCTTTCATTAATTTGATAATTAATTTAAAGGTCTGAAATTTGGCTTGTTTTCTCGATGATTTTAATGAGTATTGAAATCACCTGGGTTTAAGACAAAAAGAAATCACTTCTTCTTTTCTTTTTTCTTTTTTTGCTTTCTTCTTTGTTGATATATCTGCTTTTGTCTTGTAATACTTAGAAAGTATGAGTTTACAAACACTAATAATAGCTGAATTATATTTGTAACTGTTCAATTCGAATACACAGTACTGTGTATTTTATCTTTTACTGCAACGATTTGGTATTTGGTTTTTACTGCAAATAGCGTTCTGGTTTTTAAGTATCAAAAAAGAACAGAAGATGTTGAATAGCCATGGATTTTTTTTGTTGATATGAACAGGCAGGCAAAAGATGTTGTAAGAGCTTTGAAAAGGAGGTTACAGCATAAGAATCCGAAAGTTCAGATGCTCTCTTTGACGGTAATGATTCGAGTGAAATCAAATTATCTAAGCTTCTCCTTCAGTTTTTCTTAACCAACTAACTTGAAATTTTGTCCTGGTTTTTGTATAGCTTTTGGAGACAATGGTTAAGAACTGTGGGGATTATCTCCATTTTCAAGTTGCCGAGCGGAACGTGCTCGGGGAAATGATTAAAATTGTGAAGAAGAAGGTTAGTTTTTTTTTTTTTTTTCTCATTTTCATTGATTAAACAAAAAATTGTTTATTTACCCCTTAAACTCTATAGTGTTTTGTATGTACTCATCGTTTTGTAAATTGTTGGTAAATACCCAGTCCAATGTGTTTTACACGAATTTGTTGTCCATATTATCTGCATAATTATTTCGAATTTTGGTTATCCATTTGGGCTAAAATGGTTCCAAAATTTCCCTAAACACATTGGACTGGGTATTTGCGAACAATTTACAAGACGTTGGGTATTTCAAAATCCGTAAAAGTTTATATGGGTATATATCTCAATTACCCTTGATTAAACATAGCCTTTACACTGCAATATCTGATCTTTTAAACGGCTCTGCATATGCATGAGAACTTATGAAACTCTAGATTATAAAAAAGTGAGAACTTCTTATAGTTCTTATAGCGATTTCTTCGAATGCCTATAGAACTAACTTCTTACAATTCTCATTCAAAAAATATGGTCAAGTTTATGATAGATTTTTTAATCTGATTTCATGACATCTCTTGCAAATATTACTAATGGAAGCTTCTCTTTTTTTATTTCATTGGAATGTATAGGTAGATATGCAGGTGAGGGAAAAAATCTTGGCATTGCTCGACTCTTGGCAAGAAGCTTTTGGTGGCCCCGGAGGAAAATACCCTCAGTATTATCACGCGTATGAAGAACTAAGGGTATGCGTTTTTCGAATTCGCTGATCCTTGGTATTGGACCATTGTATTTCATCGATAACAAGAAGGGTAACTGTAGATACTAGCCATATAAACTATATAAATTTGAAAATAGCCCAGGTTTTGTAACTAATGAGTAAATAGCCGGTTCAATCTATTTACATCCACCATATGGCCACGTAAACAGTTATTTACAGGTAAAAAATATTCAAGAATTTGATGCCGCGTAAGCAGTTAGGCTATTTACTGATAATTAACGAAACGCTAGCTATATCCAAATCTGTAAGGTTTAAGCTAGCTTATTATCCAAATTTTTGTAATAAGAATGTGAACAAGTAAATTGTTCAATGGGCAATAACAAATTGATCAAATTTGCGAGCAGCGTTCTGGCATAGAATTTCCGAAGCGTTCATTAGAAGCTTCGCCTATATTCACTCCTCCGGCTTCACATCCGGTGACAAGTCGTCCTCAACCGGGATATGGAATGCCCAGCAACGCCTCGAGAAGGCTAGACGAAACTATGGCCACCGAAATTGAGAGTTTAAGGTTGAGATTTCTTGGCCTGTGATGAATTTTAGTTATACAGCCAAGGGTTTGATTTTCGTAAAGCTTTCTGAAAACTGTAATCTTTTGTTCTTGAATAGTATGTCGAGCATAGAAGCTATGTGGAACGTTTCTGAACTCCTCGGCGACATGTTGCAGGCTGTAAATCCGAGTGATCGTGCGGTATGTTTTTTTGGGTATTTCTTAACCTGGAAATTAGTTCTGAGTTTTGAATTTTAACCAACTGTTTTAAACTCTGCGTGTAGGTGGTGAAAGACGAAATAATAGTCGAGCTCGTGAATCGCTGCCGTGGAAACCAGAAAAAGCTTATGCAAATGCTGACCTCAACTGGGTATGTTTATATAGAGAGCTTTCATTTTCTAGACTCAAAACATACAAAAATATCACCGTTAGACCCGTTAGTTGAAAAATATACGACATTGGACTTTGATTCATGCAGATTTTTTATAAAATAAAAAATGGAAATCCAAAGGTATCCAGAAATATTAAGTGAAGCCGAGAGTTCTTCAAAAAATCATTTTTGGTGATTTCAATGTTTTTTTGGATATTTTATTTTGGTTATCGGTGTGTGAGAGATCAAATATGATTTATTAGTATTCAAAGATGGTTTTAAGGAGTTTTGGAGAGAAAGTGAAATGTCAAAAAAAAAAAATGACGTTAAATTTTGATTTATATATTTGCAAATTTATGTGTAACGATATGAAAATTAATCTTTGGATATTAATTAATTTATTTTTTTGAATTGCAATGGTAGGGACGAGGAGCTTCTTGCAAGGGGTCTCGAACTAAACGACTGTCTCCAAAGTTTGCTTGCGAAACACGACGCCATAGCTTCCGGTTCTCCATTGCCATCCCAGCTCACCGAAACTAGTGTCAAACAGTCTGAAGCGATTCGAGATTCAAGCTCGCAAGGCCTCAGTCCGAAACCCAATATCAGTCCTCCTGCTCCGGCGACTTCCACCACCACCGCCATCACGAGGACACAGAACTACGCAGACGAAGAGGACGAAGAAGAAGAAGATGAATTCGCTCAGCTCGCTAGAAGGTAGGGCATATGATAGTTAATAAAAGAATTAGCGACAAAAGTACCTATTTTTTTTAACGGATAAAATACCCAATGTTACCTTTTACTTGCACTCTCGGTACTTCCTCCGTTACTTACAAACGGCGTGCCACGTGGAGGGGGCTGAAATGGGCTCTGAAATTATTTTTTTCGGTTCCGCTTTTCTTAAAACCAAAGATGATATCTTGATATTTTTCCGAAGCAAATAAGTTCGGAGCCCATTTCAGCCCTCCACGTGGCCCACTGGTTGTAGGTATCGGAGGAAGTACCAACGGTGCCAAGTAAAAAGTAATATTGGGTAATTTTTTACCCGAAAAAAAAAAGAAAATCGATATTCAAGTGACTGAAATCTAAAACAATATATTTTTGCCGTAAGTTCCTCTGGTTTATATGATAAACTGCTGATTTCACTTATACAAAATAGCCATATGAACCTAATTGATCAGCAAAATAGTTAAAATTACATATCACAGCTAAATAACCCTTCATTTACATTTCCGATTCTGATAATGTCTTCATGCAAAACCCCAGGCATACAACAAAAGCACCACCACCTTCGAACGGAATCGCCGATGAGCTGGCGATCGTGAGCGTCGCTTCAGAGCCACCCTCTTCGAGCCAAGAATTATCTCCGGTCAGAAGTAAAGAGCAAGACATGATCGACTTACTCAGCATCACTCTCTCCGACGCCGGAACTTCTCCCCCTCCGGCGCCGGAGCAGCCAGCTCCGGCGAACCCGATAACACACGAAGCCCATCCACAGCCTCTCGTGGGGAGCTATGTCGTTTCGTGGGCCCAGCAGAGCCAGCCCGAGCCGCCGCCGCCACCGCCACCTCAGCAGCCGAGATACGCTTCCCCGTATCCGCCTCCGCCGTGGGCTGTTGCTCCCGGGTATTACACCAACCAGAGTCCGACACCTGTCAATAATAACGGCTACGCTGCTCAGCCCAACGTAGTAGCAGCGGCGGCTCAGGGAAACAATCCTTCTGCGGGTCCGACTCAGAAGCTGTTTGTTCCATCTTATAGACTGTTTGAAGATCTCAACGTTTTCGGAAACTCGAGCGGAAATGGAGCTTCTTCTTCGGGGCAGAGCGTGGTCGGAGGAAGAAAGTGAGGTGTTTTCTGTGTGTAGATATATCCACCCATGTGAATACGGTGACTGTAAATCGGTTTTTTTTTTTCCCTTTTGGAACTTCTGATTTGAAGATATTCAGGCTGATAGTGATGCGTTTGCAGGTTTCTTGGTGAAAGGTGAAAAAAAAACTAGTCCATTTTGTTCGTCAGTGAGTTTGGAAGTTTAATCCGTGTGAAAATATGAAGTGCCGTTTATTTATGCCTCCTTGGAATATTTTGGGCTCTGTTTACAGAAATTTGTTGCCCGTTGATGCGCTGATAAATGAATAACATATAAATTAGCAGAACCTGTTGCCCGTTTATATAACTTCCGACATGAATTTTGTACCATAGAAGTTGCAGGCCAATGTGTACATTATTGGATTTGAACCCTTCGTGTGGAAACAATAAGTAAAAAATTTGGTTGTAAAACATAAATTATTACGCCTATTCACATGTGAAAGTATTTATAACCCTTGGTGTGGAAACAAAAAGTCAAAAAATTTGATTGTAAAACATAAATTATTACGCCTATTCACATGTGAAAGTATTTATAACCGTTCGTGTGGAAACAAAAAGTCAAAAAATTTGATTGTAAAACATAAATTATTACGCCTATTTACATGTGAAAGTATTTATATATAAATACACAGCTAAATATCACAAGCAATTGGAAGAATTGTGTTAATGTTAAAGGTTTTTGTAAGTTTTTCGTGTAATAACTTAATTGATTTCGAAAAAAATAAAAAAATTCACATCAGCGTGTAACTTCAAATATACCAAATTTTTGTGTACATAAAAGATAAGGAGAGAGGTGTCTACGATCCTATATAGGACACTTTGTTATTCTTGTACAAAGCGTGTAATAAAGTCACATTGTGCATTTCAAATTATAGCGTGTTTCTTCTATATTTAACCAACAATGATCCGTATCAGCAAATTAAGAAACCTGTAACACTATAGTCAAAAGCTTGCATAATGACAAGAGAGAGACAAACCTCAAACACTAATGACAATGACGACAATAATAATTAGACAATAATATTGATGATGATAATTACAAGGGAGAATTAATGGAAGAAGAAGAAAAAAAGGCATGTATGTAATGTAAAACGTGGGAATGCTATAAAAGACCCTCTTATTTGTTGAGGGCCCAACAACCCACATTTTTCCATCTGTGTACGCCAAGACGACTAAATTACTGTTAAAATGTAATGCTTTTACAATTTTGGACAAATAATTAAAAGATAAAAAAAATTTAGCTAAATTAAACACACCGAAATGAGCGAGAAAGGAAGATATTTACATCCATTTACCTATGTAAACAGATTATTTCCAAAGCCCCCAATGAATATGTAGAATTTTGCCTTTTGTGTCAAAGGACCATCTACACCGGAGGCTAAAGAATATAGAATATATATATATATATATATATATATAGTTTGTGTATGTATATATATATATGAAGAGAGAGAGAAAGCAAACCCACCAATAGCTCTGAGAATCTGATGTAGTAGCAACCTGAGCCGATCCTGAGCCGCAGGGACTCCAATGGGAAGTCCTTCTCTTGCGCCGCAAGTCAATTTCCGAAGAAGAAAAAGCCAATATCAAACACACCTGGAAAACGAAATCTCTCTCCTCTCTCTCTCTCTCTCTCTCTCATGTTTCTCATGTACAACTCTCTCTGATTATCGAATTGGTCGATCAATCGGCGTGAATGGAGACCAGAGAGTCGACGGCACCGGCGGCGAGAAGGACTTCGTAAGGATGGAAAGTGAGGCAACTGACTGAGCCGATCTTTTGAGCCATTATCGTCGGGTAATACCGGATCGTGTTTAGCTGTTCTCCTTCCAAGCTGAACACTTTTATGAGCTGTTTCGCGGACCCACTCGCGATGATCGGAGCGTGTCTGTGGATCGCCAGAGCCGTGAGAGACCCTCTGTGCGCTTCGATCGTGAGCTCTGTGTCTCTCTGGCTTCTGATATCCAGGAATTGGATATCCCCGGCTTGTGAAGCACTGACGATCTGTGCACAACGAGAACGGATTCGTGGGCAAGTTTCATATGGGATTCTTGTAATGATTATATATCATATATATATATATGTACCTTTGCTGGGTCGAGTCCGGGTTGAAAGCCGATCCCGACGACTCTTTCTACCTTCTGAGTGTGTGGTCGTCTAGTGCAGACAAGCCTAATGAATTGCAAATGCAAAATGAGTTTTATTTTTAAGAAAAATCTTTAGAACAGAACAAAAATACTTCCTACTAGAAAGCTTTTTGTGGAATCTTTACACAGTGATGAGCACAGCAGAAAATATCAATGAGAAAACTATATTAAGACACACGGGTACACAAAAGCTTTGAGAGCTTACGCGTCAGGTGTTCGAACATCATAAACTCTGACAGAACCGTCGGTAAAACCAGCTGCAAATTGGCATCCGTGGACTTGAGAGGCAGACTGCAAAAACCCAATAATAAACAAGGATCAAGATAAGAAGTTTGATTTTTATATGAACCCATGTTCAACGACCATATGATTAAGAAACATTTCTGCAAATAAAAGACTAGCACTGCAGATAAAAACCTACCAGCGCTGTGATAGTGCAGTCTGACGATGACACAACAGAGTTAGCAAGCTGCTCTTTGTCTAGATCCCAGATCATTATACGCGAGGTATCTCCAGATGCGTACTATGAACAAGGCACAACGATGAATTTATTAAGCCTTGGCAGAGATTACAAAAAGGAAAAGGCATCTCCATGATGTCATGAAGTCGTACAAATGAAATTTCGAAAAATACCAGATATCCGGACTGTTGTTGCCAATCCACAACAGCGTTTCGGACTACGGGTTTATGGCCCTGAATTGAAGAAAAAGCTGTAACAAGCTTCTGCTCGCCTTTCACTGTATAGTCTTTCCATATCCGAATATTTCCATCGCCTATATAAAATTTGAGTAGGTGTTACAAAATTACGACAACTAATGTTTCTTAAAATAATTCAAGAGACCAGAAAACAGAAGTATATATACATGAAGCGGCGAGAAGCAAACTGTTGTCTAGCTCGTTCACAAGGGCAAGTTTTGAAATTCCTTTATCGGGAAAATCATGATTATCAAAGCTGTTGATAAGTGTTGCCTCATCGTAGTTCCATACCCTGTGGATATATAATAGAAGTAGAACAGGTGTCATTGACATGTAAACTTGAACTATGGAAACAGCAGGGAAAGTTAAAAGAAACCAAGGTAGTATACGTAATATGTCCAAAAAAGGACGGTCAAGTATTTATAGCAACTGGAATCGAATTTTTATTCTTTCTAGGTATTACAACCAAGAAACGTGTGAAAGCTCAACTGTCAAGTATAAAATACTGGAGTTCATATATGTCATCTTGCTGAAATAAAAAACCAGCTTTGAGATGAGAACAAGAACATCGTATTTACAGGATATACAAAGTGTTACATCATGTAAGTATGACATAAGAAACTGAAATCTGAAGTAATCCCAACATGTTCTACGCGAGTGTCAAGTAACATAATTACAGTAAATATGAGAGAACTTACCCAATTCGCTCGTTCTCATCCGCAGCGATAACAATTGGGGAGAATGGCTGCAGCAATATTGTTTTCGTTCCCGACTCAAACTTTGTATCCCACCGAGCAATTTGATTATCAAGCTTGCTTACAGCTATTCAACATTGAAACATAACGAAAAATTAATATATGAAACATATATTTTGACAAAAAAAAAATTGGAACACTGAAAAATATTTTTGACACTTACAAGAATGTTGGCATTTAGCTATGTGTTCCAGTGCAAATTTCTCTTTTGCTTCTCTTCTAACTAATATTTCAACACTATCATCTGCCACCGTTAGAAGCGGCCTGGAAAAATGGCCACAACTCCAATTGTAGATGGAAGATTGCGGAAGAAGACTACGCTCTGAAGGTGGTACAGAGGGCAGTCCTCCAGAACCTATAAGTGGATCTGCTAATCCAGAATCCGGAGAGCTCATTAAATGAGGTCTAAACTCCAATGAACAAACTCTTCGCATCCCCATTAAGTAATTTGGTCGAGGAGGGCTGACGGGAGGAGTTCGAAATGTCAAAGGCACATGCCCTGTAAAAAGAATCAACAAAAACAATGAGTTTAAGAGAAACTATCATGTTCAATCTGGTAAACTTGTAGAACTATATTTACAAAAGAATGGTCCATTAGCCAACATTTCATAAATAGTAGACGACCGTGTCCATGTATTTATAAACGAAAATGGACTTAAGATTTATATACCTAAGATTTATGAAATTTCATGTCATTTTTTGGCTATTTACCTAAGATTTATGAAATTTATAACGATCTCAAACCCAAACGTGGCTAGTTACCTAAACTTTTTTAAGAAGAATAAAATAAGTTACGTTGCACACCAAATTAACCAAAACACATACCTCCGCCATTCATATCAAACCACGAGGACGAACGAACCAACCCGAAATGAGACGTCCCAGGTTCTCCGGGTCGAGCAATGCTACTTGAACCTTTAAGAGGTTTTGCAACCACCTGTTCGATCCCTATAATTGCGAGTACTCGACGACCAAGCCATGCGATTCGAGGAGATGGGTCTTTAGCCAACGTGCACATAGCCAATACGCACTGAGAATACATTGCACTATCTAGAGCTCTTGGTGTTACGTGATTCACGACTCCATTGCTCACACCATCGTTCAATATTCCGGAATCAGAGAGGTGAGATGAATCGTCAGACAACGGAGAGCCATGCATAATTCCAGAGGTTGCAAGAGGGCTGCTTGTAGAGACTCTCCCATCTCGAACTAGAGACAAGTTGTCAGTTCCTACTCTCGAAAGCGGACCAATCTGAGACGGAACAACACTACTTGGACTTCTTATGTGAGCCAAGGAAGGGAAGGAAGTCAGAGGAGAACTGGACTGAGGTTTCCAGTACGCTGCAGCAACGGACTTGAGGTGGGTGTTGTGGCCAAATGAAAATCTCCCAAGAGCTGTCGGGATAGAAAAACAAAACAGTGTTATTCGCGATCATTTTCAGATCATTTGAAACTAGTCCAACTATTTGTAAGCGGCGATAAAGAATGTGAAGGACCGAGTAATACAATAATACCCAAAAAAAACACAGGTGCAATATGAATCAAACACAAAGAAAAAAGAGGTGGTGTATAAAAACCACATACCAACTGCGACCTCTGCTCGAACTAATGGACTTCCATCTGAAGCAACACTCAATAGATTTTTAATGATACTAATTTCTGCCCTAATCTTTTCATCGTTATCACCATCATCATCTCCTCCAATAGCATCTCTGCATAAGTTAGACCCCACATCCAGCAGAGTACCCATGGCGAAAACAGCAGATGCCCTAACCTGGAAATAACACGTGAATTTTTAAGATAATAAATTCCTTTTTAACAATTCATAAAAGACATTTTACTTATAAAACGTCTCATATTTCACATAATACAGGATAAAAGTAAGATACCTCAGGTTGAGGAGCAGACAGAAGAGGAGCATATATAGCAAGAGCATCTTCCCGTAGGCCAATTATTTGAGCCTCAGGAAAATCCTCCCATAGCTTTCCCAGACAAAGACAAAGCCACTGAAGAAACAGGGGTTCGGTTTGTGCATCGCTTGGAGTTGAACACTGAAGATGCTTCAAGCAAACCTCGATCAAACCCACTTCAATACAAGCTTCCTGACCTCGTCTATGACCATCCACGATAACAGCTAAAACAAATGCTGCCATTGCACGCTGTTCTGGATATGCTTCCAGGCTATCAAGAAACCGGATGAAGTATGTATGACCTCCATCCTTAACTAGATCAACCTGACATGACTGATACCGGCAAACAAGAGAGTTTTTTTAAGACCAGTTTGAAATCAACTGTAGGTAGATAGTTATCAAACCTATATTCCTATTCAAGGATTTTATTTTCATGCACATTACCTTATCAAGTGCTAGAATCTTTGTCCAGATGAACACAAGAATTTGTCGTAATTCTGGTGTTGTTGTTTGTAATAGCTTTAGAACATACGGAAATATTCCCACAGACAGTGCCTACAAATTCAAAAGTTGAAATTTATTTATTTGTAGAAGGAATAAAAAAATAAAAATCTGCAATGCAAATGATTTATTAGAAAAAATGAGTACCAGATCCACAGCCCAGGGTCCCATGTCAAGGAATCTTCCAAGAAGAACCAAAGCTCGGAAACGATGGCATTGACTAAGCAAAACCTGAGATAAACCTCATTCATAAGAGTACATCGCAGTGGTCTGAACTTATGTATATCAATTAGGCAAATCAACCAGATATTATTTTGGTTTATATTCTAGGATCTTAAAAAGTCAATCATGTGACTTGCCTCTAGATAAAAGAATTGTGAATACTTGAAACAAACTTTTTAATCTCAACAGATCTTGAGGCAATAATTGACTTTTGTGATCCAAAGATATAATTCTATGGCTCGCGAATAGTTCCAGGGGTAAGCCATGACACAATAACGCAGATGTGATCATGTCCAAGACGCAGATTATAAGAATTTTAATTGAAGGAACAAAAAGGAAGTCACACCCCAAACTTAAATCAACAACATACCTGAAGAACGATAGGCAACTGTTCTGGTGGTTTCTTGTGTTCAGAACCATGGTCAAGCCAAACCTCAAAGGCAGTCAATTGTTCAGTAAAAAAAGGACTCGGCTGAAAACAACAAGATGTCAATCGACAGCATGGATGATAAAAAAAACTAATGATAGACATTTAAATGTAAATAAATAAAATACTCGAGTAAAGAAGCTACATTTCAACCTGGCAAAATGAAGAAGAAAAGGAAGGGAAAAAAGAGGATGGACAGAGTCAAAATACCTGAAATTCTGCATTTGGATCTTCCACTAATGAAGGGAGCTGAGAAAGACATATCTCAGCAGCCATGTCCCATGCATCCCTGCACATGTGTGGCAGTGACCGAATCAGTATTAAGTTACTAATAGTATTTCGGCAGTACTAATAGCAAAACAATCTCTTTTAGTACCACATATGATGTTGATGGGTAGGTGGCAATATTGGGTGAGAGATTGGGGAGCAATTCGCTGAACGCATAATACGTTCGGCGAGTAGAAAGTTTCTAAACAAACTTGCAACCAATAAATCCTGTCTGAAAAGCCTTTGAAATAGATCTGCATCCAAAAACAAAGCATCAGCATCATAAGGGGGCATACAGATTTAGTAATTAAAAGAATAATTAATTACAATGACCCTCAGCTTATAAAAGGTAAGACCTACCATGAGGCAGAACATTCCACGCGATGGTATCAGTCACTGCAGTAAAAATCCAGTTCAATTCCCCCAAAAGTGTCTTCCGATCATTTTGACGACCGGGAATTCTGTCTATAAGTGACTCTTTAAGAGATTCGTGTAGCATTGAACGTCTGCAGAACCTGCAGCAATAAGACGATTAGAAATCCAATAACCAGTCAGCAAAGAATGAAAAAGAATACGCTAACACCTATTAAGAAATTGAATTCAACACTAACAAGTTTCCCATCATACTGCTAAAAGAAGAAACAGATGTTCAAAATAATATAAAACTGAATAAACTAGAACAAAAGAAGCAAGGTAACCATTTACACCACTAGACTAGGCAAAATAGTTACCACTTAAGTGCCATCTTGATAGGTGTAGTAAGACAAGATGTAAATACATCTGCAGGAAATTCAGCACTCTGTGGAAGGGTCTCATGGGCTTCACAAGCTGCAAGCAATATGCAATCCCTTGCAGGACCAGAGGAGCTAGAAGCACCCCATTCATGAAGCTGTCCAGCAAGTAAATATTGTAAATTCTCAAATTATATAACCCATATTAAACTCTCTTACCGGCTATAAAACACGTTCTTACCTCGATGAAAGCATTTACAATCATCCCAGCAGCAGAACAGTCGAAAACATATATTGAGGGCGTCTTCAACCAGGAGTCAAGATCACTGACAGGCAACGGAATATATTGTGTATAGCTCTGAAACAATAATATAAATCAGATACCAGAAAAAATCTAATAAACCAAGTCAACGAAGTTGCAGGCGTTTCAAGGAGAACAAGACCTTGTTAAAGACCCAGATTTCACCATTAGCAGTAGGCTTAGGCACACCATGGCCATTATAATGAAACAGAACCCTCTCAGACTTTGCGTATCTACGGCACGTATTACAAAGCTTCTTCACATCTTCAATAGTAGGATCTGGTTGTACCTTATATCGTGCCTGCTCAAATATCTTCAATATAAATACCATTAAATCAAAAACAAAACTGTACAAATGATTTCAACGCAAATCTTTCTCACCCTCGGTTGCCACCTTTCATATTGAGCGCTCAAATTCTTTCCAATTGTTTCAAGAGCCTTTTGAGGTGCCATAGAGAAAGGGTCTTATAACAAAAAAGATGTAGAAAGAGTCAGTGGACTTGGGGTAAGGAAGCAAAGTGCAAATAAAATAATACATAATTACTTAACATGATTTTTTATAAGAAAATACTTCTTATGAGTAGAATCGTGATTTTTTCATCAGGACACAAATAATTCGGTTTAATGATAGCAATAAAGTTCAAAGTATCCGCAAATATAAGCAATGCACCTGTCCAACACTCCATTCTGGCACAAGGAGATATTTTAATCACATCTGGGGGGTCAACACTGATGTTTAAACATAACACTAGAGCAACATATCCAGTTTTCATCTGCACCCAAGGAGATGAAAATTAGATTAAAGCATTATTAATGGTCGTAATGCCATGTTCTCAATTCATATAAGATGAAACAACCCATGAACCTGATTTAATGCCTTGAAAGACAAATGTTAAATGTGATAAATAACCCAGTCAATCATAAATTTAAAGACACTGATATATTTTAACAAAGTAACATAAGTAATTCAGTATGCAGAGGAACATTCTGAGAATTAGTGATCCCAGTTCAGTTCTAGGAAAAGCTGTCATCATCATAAAAGTCAACTAAAATGCATTTTTCTGAAACAAAAAAAAAAAGTAGCTAATTTGCATGGAAAGTAAAGACTGTATACTATTAGCAACTCGATTATTGTACGTTATGATCTCCAGCATGAATTACTAACCACTTAATTATAAAAATTACCATAGTCAGTTCAGCAGAAGACTGCTATTCTAACTTTATAAATTAGACCTATGTCCTTAAATATTCATCCTTTCATACAGAAGAAAAGGGACAGCTGATTAAGAAACATATCCTCTCTTTGAGGCGTCATTAGATAGAGCAATTGCGTAACTGGAAATGCATGTTTCTTATCATTCTATTCGAAGTTTTGATCATGGTTTGCATCACAGGTTGGTCGTGTGGCCAATCGTAAACTAAACGAGCAAAGAACAGTGAAAACACGAAATGAGCAATTGAGGAATAACACTCAATTTCAATTCTTCAAGGAAAACATCTAACTAGTTGTACTGGCTTAATAAACAATTACCCAAAGAGAAATATGCCTTAGAAAAACTGCATTACACACTTTTGAGGCCTGTATACTTGAAAATAATTCTACGGGGAAGTAAAATGGTTGAGCTGATTGTCATTTTCATTCTGGATTACATTTTCATAATCATCATGTTCAATGAACATTCATGTTCCATGCAATCTGATTTACCATATAAAACCTAATTATTGAGTTTTCCTGGTGTTATGCATTGACAGGTCAAACTATCCTCCTCATTAAGAGGTCAAATACTCTCAAGGAGCAGAGAAGCAATTCAAAACACAGAAAACAATTTCACGCCATAATAAATAAATAGCCATTGCAAAGGTAGGATATCACTCCCTTCTATCTTAAACACGATAATACAAGTCCTTCTTTTAGTCGAGAATATTAATATTGAGCCATATTGTATGTAGGTTTCGCAAACGACGAGAACCACAAGACACATTCCTTTGTACCAGATGATTCACTACTAGTATCGCACTAAACCTCATCGGTACAATGTCAAATTGTCAGCTATACAGATACTACAATCCATTCCTAGATATCGAAAGGTCCTAAAACTAAAACTAGTAAAATCCTCCTTGTAGTTCATCTACGCCGAGCAATAAATAAAGTTCAAAGCTTTTATCTATATTTTCCCTATCTCACGGTGATCATTCAAAATCCCCGATTTCTGAACTGTAAACTGGCTTCATTACCCTACTGTAACAACTTCATTAGTCTCTACACGAATACATAAAATCATCACTATGGAGACTATGAAAAAGAGATAACGAGGAATTGTGTGATTACTCTGTCTTTTGGCCGCCATTTCGAGACCAAACCGCTATCGGAAGGGCCGGCAGGGAGGCAAGCCTCGAAGGCGTCGTGGCGAAACTCACACAGAACCACCGTCTGAGGCAAGTACGCCATGCTCGTGGCGGCTCCGGCGCCGGAACCTGCATTTCCGTAGCCACTGCTACTCGCCGTCGCCGCCGCCTCCGAATCTCGCCTCAAATCCACGCCGCTTCCTCCGCCGCTTCTTCCGTCTCCGTCGTCGCTATCGCCGCCGCGGACCGAAACACACTCCTCCACCGCCGCCACGTGGCCCGAAACCACCGCCGTCGAAGAATGCGAAAACCTCGACGCCATCAAATCGCCCAATGCCATCCAAATCGGAAGAAGAGAGAAAAATTCCTAATCGAAACCCGTCGAATCGAGTACAACCAGCCAATCAATCAATCAATCAACCAACCAATCAATCAGCCAATCAGCCTTGCCCTAATCGACAGACCATACATTTTTCAGATGAGAAGAGGTTCGAATTTTTGTAAGGAAATAGGTTTTTTTCCGTTGATAATCCCTATGCGAGAGAGATAGAGAGGGACTAATCAACGAAGCCGCTGAACCAGCGGCGCATGGAGATTCGCCAGAGGAAGGTGAGAGAATCCAGCTCGAGAAACCCTAGGCCGGTCAGAGATTGAAAGCTGTGACTGAAAACCCTAGAAGTGTACGGAACCAAACCCAAACCCTAGAGAGAGAGAAGTGAAGAACGAAGAAGAAGAAGAAGAAGAAAAAAGAAAAGAAAGAAGAGGAAGAAGATGGAGGCGCATAAAAAAAATAGTGGCGGCACAGAGAGAGAGACCCAAAAAAAATGAGAAATTAAAATTAATTTAGAGAAAATAAATAATAATATGTCTGGAAATAATAGGTGATTTGTGGAAATCAAAGAAAATACAGTAAATATATTCATAAAATTATATAAATTTTACATTTTTAGAGTTAAGCATGTTTCATTTGTTTAACATTTGTGTCTTATAATCATAAAAATATTTTAATACAAAAAAACTATATAAACTTTAAAAAAAATCATAATATGTCTGGAAATAGTAGGTAATTTGAGGAAACCAAAGAGGACACAGTAAATATATTTATAAATATATAACAATATACAATAAACTTATATAATTCTTTTACATTTTTAGAGTTAAGCATGTTTCATTTGATTAATGTAAGATGTTAACATTTGTGTCTTGTATTCATACAAATATTTTAATACAAAAAACTATATAACTTTACATTTTATGAGTTTAATATTGATGTGATTGTTGTAAAAATTGGCTTGAATTTAATTTAATTGGGGTGTTTTTATAAATGTTGGAAAATGCAAAATTTGACCTCAACTTACTTGAAACCGATTTATTTTATAGAAATTAGACGAGGCAAATTTAAATAAACTCACTTTCAATTGTATATCTAAAAATGTAGATAAATATAAGTTATGTATTTCTAAGGAACTTGCTAATGAAGGGAAAAAATCTCATTTTATGTGTGCCCATTATAATAATTTTGAAATATAGCATTAAGTACAAGCAAATAAAGTATAGTATTGTTTTGGAAAAAAAAATCCAAAAGAAAATATTCTTGCCCTTTTTTATTATTTGTGTACTTGCTTTGTGTAACGGCACTCTATGTTTTTCTTCCTTTGTATTTGAATTGCATTATTTATTCAATGTTTCCATTGAGTATTTATAATGAGAGACCATTTTCAACAGCTTTTATGATATGTAGATTTGTATCTATATATATTGCAGGGCGATAAAATAAATCATTTTTTAAAAATAATATACAATAAAAGCAATGACTTTTTAAATCCATGATATATTTTTTTACATTGTTTTGGATGAGTTTGACTTTTGAACAATTTGGTCTCTCTAAAATAATAATGTTTTCCGTCAATATATATTTATTTATAAGTTTTTCAAAATAAAATTCAAATAATATAAATAAATAAAAATTATTAAGAAATATTCAGAGGGGGACTAATTTCACTCGGAATTGCATATATTTAGTTAAATTCAATCTAGACTCAATCAAGAAAATAAAATAAAACAATGTCAAACTATAAAATAAAAAAATAAAAAAGCCTACTATATGGTAATTAAACCTTACCACAAAAAGTCTATGTATTAATTATCATGAAATATGCATATACTAGTATTTATTGCCTGGTCATGATAACAAACTCTAATTTTATTTTCTCAACTAGAATATTAAAGTTTGAATAGTAAAATCATACAAGTTCAAGGATTGCGCAAACTATTGTAAATAAAATTAATTTTACATTTAAAATAATTAGCCCAATAATATGCAGTATCATTATAAAATAGATACTATGTCTAACTTTGATATAAAAATAACAGATTATACGGCTAACTTTTCTGCTTATTTAATGAGAATAATCATCCTTGTATAAAAAAGCATTAATGGTATAAATGTATGCTTTTAATATTCATCGTATTTATTAAGAATATAGGGACATTTTAAATAATTAAATCTAATTTTATTAACAAAATAAGAATTAATTAATTATATTAATTCAAATAACTCATCAAACTTAATTAAGTTAAATTAACTAATTTAATTCATTAATTAAAATTTTGTTTGATAAACTTTATTTTAATATAAAAAAGTCCCAAAAATAAATAAACAATTGGGATGATCTAGTTGAAATGTATTTTTAATATATAGTACTAAATAAATTAAATAGCAAATAAATGCACGTATAATAAGTACATAAATAAGTTATTAAAGGACAAATTATATGAATGTGATGTGGTATCTATTGTACAGGGAAAAATCCGAAAGTATTTATTTTTTTAAGAAAAAAATTATAAGTGTCAAACAGCTGTTTCTAAATATATATTTGCCGTATATTACCTGGCTTTGGTAAAATTAAATGTTATTACTTTGTAAATGTTTTATTTTTATTTTTCATTATATCGACAAAATCAGGGACCAGCTAAGATGTCAGTTGTTATATTTTCATTTGAAAACAGCTAAGATGTCTGATTTATTTCCCGATATATCTGTCTCTCTATTTTCAATCACGTTTTTTTTTTATTGTTCTTTGAAAGTACTTGATTATAATTATATTTGCTCATAAACTATATCAATGTTTTTTTGTCCGTAGAAAAAATATATCAGTGTGTTTTGTTTCATAGAAAAAAATTGTTGCACAATTTTTTAGTATTAACTGAGTGTCACACCCAAAAATACGGCTTTCGAAATCAATATAAAAAAATCACGTTTTAAAACTAAGAGATTTGAATTATAATTGAACTGAACTAAGTTGAAAACTATTTTTTTTATTTAATACCAGACATTCCTATGCTAATTTTAATGAGGATAATGGATAAATAAGTGGAAAAAAAAACTCATAAGATGACTTTTAGAACAAGTTTTTTAAACTCAAACATTTTGGAAATGTAAGAGGTTTTAGTTCTCGGTGAAAAATGTGAATTTGTTGAATATTAATAAAGAATCGTTGAGAGTTTCTTTAAAAATTAATATTGTCCATAAAATTTGAAGATTTATGTTTTATGGTCAATTATATATGTGTAAAAAAAATGACACACCTAGAATCCAAAATAATAATTAGTCTAAATTGCGAAACTATTCACCGAGTTGAGCTTGTATGCTTTTAGCACTTCAAAAACATTCGTATAAATACCGTAAGGCAATAAGACAAAGATAAGTTTTATCGACTTAACAAAATTTTATTTCTTCGGCACCTAAATCTTTTTTCTAAGCAAAATGTGACTCGTATCTCAAGTTCTGATTTGAATAATAGTTAGCGTAAAAAACAGTGCGTGATATCATACCCCTACCAAAACTTGACTCGTATTTCAAACTTATATGGTTGTTTGTATCTATGCCTTCACAATTCACGAACGAAATACTAAAAGCGTTTAAATTTTTTACATTCTACAATTATCTTTTCTGTTGGATATATATTGTGAAATTCGACCTAAACATAAAATATGTTAGTCGCAAAAAACAAAAGCTACACGTGTATTTATATCGGTTCGCTTTTAAGAAACTACATTCGTTTTGCCGTTGCAAAACTCCACGAAGCTCAAATGAAGGAGCGACGTATTTATTGTACCACTTACGCTCTACAGAAAGAAAAGAAAAACATCGGCGCATAAGATATTCATAAGAAAAAAAATTGAGTCCATTCGAAAATTATCATTGTATAATTGGATTAGACTTCATATCAACATTGTCATGTTATGAGCTCTAAAATAGTACCCATAATTACACATAAAATATATCATGTTACTTTGAAACGAGTACACCCTATACATCTCTTAAAAACTTGCAATATTCTCATAACATTGGGCTATTCTTATGGCTGCAATATCTCATTTAAAATAATTATTGCTAAAGGTTGATTTTCATAAGAAGCTTGTTATATGTTTTGCATTGAAGCCTCTTCTACTACTCCTTGAAACTAATTGAGCAATTTTGACCTTATTATACATGCTAAAAGAAGCCCAATATGAACACATATCACTCAACCCCATTCAAATAAAATGTGCAATTCTCATGACATTTTATGTCGTATACAATTTAATTTGAATGAGTAGCTCATGATTACATATAAATATATTATAACATGGAATTTGTTGACAAGGTGTGACATAAATGCACTTTGAACCTTTAGAGCCTCAACATTAAGACTAGAAAGAAAAAGTGAAGTTACTTTCCAATAGAAAAAACCACTTTCCGTTTCATGTACTCAAAACATTTTGAAAGAATTACGAAGCACATGACTCTTCTCATATATTTCCCAAACTAATAATAAAGTCCGGTTCTTTAGTCCATCAACATCTAATAGCTTTTTTAAGCCACTTTTCAAAACCGATCAGAAACAAATCGGAACGTTTTCACATAAGTGATATCATGAGCTTTATATATTTTTGGGGTTGTTTTTGTGTTTCGGATTCAAAATGGGTTGAAATTGAATTATTGATTTAAGTTTGACAATATGAGAGTCTTACGGTAGAGTTTTGAGTGGCAATAGTAGTGGACCCAATTTGTGTTCTTAGACCGTTGGTTTTGAATTGGAATGTCTTCAATAATAGTGACAAAATAATATATGTATATGTGTATATGCATATATATCCTAAATCCTTTTAAGACTTTATAGCCATGTGTATGTATGTCATAGTCCATCTTAAACTAGTAAGCATGGTCACATGGCCAAAAGGGTGTTAAAAATAATATCTACAAGAGTAAAATACAAGTTTTTTTTGTTTTATTTGGTGTTAAAAATCAAATTAAAATGACTAATTCATGAACATTAGCTCTAACATCAAGATTTGTAATCTATTATTGTGTGACAAAAAATAAATGTGGTGTTGAAGGTTATTTTTTGGGTTTTCAGACATACACACACGTTCACTTTATATATATATATATATATTAAAATTAAAATTTTAGTCTAGATTTATATGGTGTTATAATTTTGACTCTCTTAATTTTATTTTCTTTCCTATTTGCACCTTTACATTAGACAAGAATATTCTTCCGTAAATTATAAAAAGAAAAAAGAATCATGAATATAACTAAAAAAATATAGAAAGCTATAAAAAGAAAAAAGAAACAATTCAAGAACATAAACAATAAGTTGGTGACTGATCGCCATTAATGTTATTGTTGTTGCATGGCAAAGTTTAGTAAAGAAGAGTCTCCACATGCAATGTATTTCCTTATACTTTAAGACCCACGTGACTCAATATATAAATATATATAAAACTATAATAATATTATTATAATATTAGTTTGTGACTTGGCTGATTTTAACCTAATTCTAACTCTAGAAGAAAGCCATGTTTTTATAAAATAAAATGCATTGCTTCTATAAAAGTGGAAAAGTTGACCCTACAATATTGTTTCATTAAAAGTTTATTGCAACTTGTAATGTACATCATGATATTTGAACTTTATAACCTTTCCCTATATATTTTTTAAAATTTTCACCATTGTTTTTTGTGCTTCATTCAAGTATAAAGGAAGATATAATATATATATATATATATATATATATATATATATATGAAAGGAGTGTGTGTAAAAATGAACAAACTTCTATCCATGACATCATGAAGTGAAACTATGAATAATTCCGACTTTTTAGAAAAGAAAATTGCAAATAAAAAAAAATTGAATTTTCAATAGGTTTAGCTTGTTATATATTTTTATACAATTTATTGGAACGATCCGTTATGGGTATTGGAGCTATATTGTTTTTTTAATCATAACACAATATTAAATTGCAAACTTTGGTTCTTCGACAGAATATCCCTCCGCAATGTCAATGGTCCCCTATATATATCAAAGACTTAAATATATATATTTAAATTTAGATAAGCATTTTTGTGTTACGTTTGGTCTCTATATTTATGTACAACGAGACAATTCACCTCATACATAACGGCTTTATTATTTTATATACATCTGAAGCATATCCGTTACTCACACATTTATTTATATTTTTATACATAATATTTTAAAGAAATTTATATATATATGATAACTGCCAAGGATTTTCACTACTTACTTTGATTCCGAAAGAAAATTATCTCAATGATATTTGGTTAAATTAAAAGAAGAAAGTCTTTATAATATGAGAATATTTAACTTTGGATTATGTATTAATTTTACTTTTCCAATAAAATGTAAAAAACATATGTAAGCCAAGAGGATTGCCTTGAGAAATAAAGATCAGGTATTTATTCACCTTAAAAAAAACAAATGCCTCATTAAATTTTTCGCCTCCGAATCGGTGCGACGAAAAGAAATCGAATAATTTTCAATTATTAATAAAATGTTATTAAATACAAATGAAAAAGTTTCATATAAGAAGTAACTAGCTTAATTAACTTTTATTTTGTCTTGTATATAACGTCCTATTTAATTAATGTAAGAGCAATGAATTTAAATTTTCTTAAGCAAATGGTAGACTAAATACTTACATAAATCAACAAAAAACAATATTTAATATTGAGAATTAGAAGCGACTAGTCCATTTTAATTCCCCAATTTATATACTTAGTAAAATTTCAGCGAATAAATTTTTTAGCCAAATAATTGGAAAATTATAAGCGACATTAGAAGCGACTATATACTGAAAAAATTGGCGGGGAATAAGCGGATCAAAGATTTTGGGCATTAGAAGCGATTTGTTGCTTCTAACTGTCTAAAATTTCATTTTTTGGAAAAAACGGGTGTTTACATGAGAAGCGACTAGACGCTTGTATTGTTACTTATAATTTTCTTTGTCGCTTCTAAATGTGTGTTTTGTAGTAGTGAATCTTAATATCTCACGTGAGGGGTAAGGGGGATAGATATGGGCTTTGTTCCACATTACCTTATTGAACTATTTAATGTGTTTAATTTAGACCTATAAAACAACATTGAAGGCCAATTATTTGTCACTCGTGTTATCACAATTGATCGTAGATGAGCTCGAAGCGGCTAAAATTATCAACTAGTCAAACAATAAATGTAGCAAGATAAGCTTAGTCACTAAAGATAATCGTAAATACTCAGATTCATTACTACTTTGGTAACGAACTCGTGCTTCTTCGATGATCATCTGACCATATTATCACCAAGAAACAAAAATATATCATATAATCGACAATCATAAACGAAATATTGGCTTATTATGTATTAGCGAAAACAACCTAGTTCATACGATAATGAATTATTTTGTGTTTGGAGAGCGAGAATCGATTGCACGACGTTTCTCTTTACTTTGTGCTGATAATGAGCGCCAAGTGAGCCTTTTGCATCAATTTATATGGTCAAGAATGTTTTGCGAATGATGTAAAAAATCCGTGAGAGCATATGTTGATCATGAAGCATTAGAGTTACATACTCTAGATTCGAAACTGAGATTCAACTATTAATCAAATAATTGGCTGACTAAACGAATTACGGTGCATAAACGACTTGTCCAGAAGAAATATGTCTAATTATCGAGCATTCTCCGCGTATATGACATGAAAATATAATATCGTCGAGAATGAAGTAGAATGATGATACTAAAATTAAGTGTGTGGAAACTAGAGAGGAGGTGATCAACTTGGAGAATTAGATTGATAATCAATTGAGTTTTAGAATTGCCTATCCACAATAAAAAATAATATTTATTGACGTCCATATAGTGGTTGGTTTTTCTCTTCATGAGTTATCACTTACCATGATAAAAAGATTGTCCTATCTACTTATAAATGTTAAGTCTATTAACTTTTATATATTTAAAAATGAGAAAAAATAATATAAAAACTCATAGACTTAGTTAGTTCTCACCTCTCATTAGTATAAGATCTTAGTTCATCTCCCCTATAAATATATTCATTTACAACATATTTTTACATAATTTGTATATATCATTCAAAAATTGTATTTTTATTTTTGCCACATTTCTATGGGTGCATATTAAATTAATTATTTCTAAGCATTACTTATATTTTTATAAGTAATACACATAAACTCCAAATTGTTGTTATGGGGACCCAAGAAAAGGTAATAAGTGTTTGTAGTAGTATAATATATGGTCGGTAATAAATAAATTGCAGGGCCACTTAGAAGTTTATATTTATGCATATATTTTCACAAAGAAAGTTGAACTTTACAGCCACTAAATGACATTTCAAGCATTACCGTTACCAACTCATGATTTAAATAAAAACACACTTGTCTTCTTTTTGGGATAAAAAAAATTAAGGAAAAAAGTTATGATAGTGTCTCATCTTAAGACACACACACACTAGTTTCTCAAAATATACTTTATAATACTTGGTAAACTACAAAGAGTATTAACATATCATATAATTTTGTAATTATTGAAAACCTTTTTACTATATTTTTGTCACGGTATAACCTCCTAACGTATAATTGTCATTTCCATGAAAATAAACGGTATAAACGGAATAATTAGAAATGCAATGAGATCAATGGATTTTAGTGAATAGGCCCATTAGGCGGAATGGATTGACAACCCAAATAAAACCGATTGATGATTCACACACATCTTGTGACTAAAATATAATTTCATTTTTAGTTATTATTTTTAGTGAATACTAAATATACATTCTGATTCTTATTCTAGAGAATTTAGCCTAAATTGAGATTTATCTAGTTAATATGAATAATTTGCACAATTGCTCAAAAGTTCAGGAGATCTTTTTTCCCTTCTATAATGATGAAGATACATGAGATTATGTTAGGCTAAATTTTATATGTTATGTTATCCGAAACGATTTCAAAAAGGAATTGTCCAATAATTTTAATCAAATTTCGGTATAGCTATAATATGGGTTATAATATCGTTAGCGGCTATTGAATACAACATGATATCATATATGTTTTTGAGAAGAGTTTACAAAATTTACATGGATGGAAGGCCGTGTGGACTATCGATCGTGTTTTCAATTCGGTACAAGAGTCGATCGACAAACATTAACGACATCAAATTTTGGAAATAAATGTTTGCTCACAATTCATATAGTTCTAATCAAGTTTATGCTAGACATGTACAATTTAGTCATACGAGATCAAAAGTGTTATTGGGCATATATAGATTCAAAGGGTTCATCGATGTATCAAGAGTTAGTTCGTCTCAATTTATGGTAACCAAAGATATTTAAGAATCCATAACAATTAGACAAAAAGTCATTTTATCGCTCGAGAACAATTCCAGCGACAAGAATCAGTCGAGTATCCGTGCCAGAACCGGTGTTGGGACGCACATCGCATATTGCAACACTTCCTTGTAGATTAGGTAAGTTTTTCGGACTCACTAAACAATTTAAAGATGTCACGTCTACATCGATTACAACTTTAAACAATTTTATAAGAAATCTTTTACATTGTTTGATGTTGTCACGAAGATTTCGTGGGATTATAGAGGATATTGCCGCAGCTAGCCAAGTCAACACCGACGATTAACAATTTATTACTAACTTAGCATAAATATTGGACTAATACTTCAACATTGTCGTACTAATCTTCACCTCCAGATCGTGTTGAAGCTCAATTCACACTAGTACAGAAATCCACTTACATGATGGCGTTTAACTTTCGTTGCGAAAAATCTTTTGACGTGTCAATTTTCACAACATAAGTATGTTCGTCACATACATACTTTTTTCTTTGGCTTTTCCTAATGGTATTTTTATTTTCATAATGAAAAAGTAAAAAAAAAATGTTTTTGTTTTGTTGACTTTCCTCTAATGTCACGAGACAATATATTGATCACTAGCTTTCATTTCGCAAATGCCTAAACATATTGCTGAAAATCGATCTAAAAAACGTGAAATCGAACTTGTATATCACATATTTTCAAAACAGAAATAGATTTTCATGTCGGGTAAAAATTGATCATTTAGAGTCGACATATCGGTTCTAGTTCGATCATGATAAAGAACTATAATTGCAACAACAATGATTGATCACATTACTTCCTCTTGGATCGATCACAAATTAAGCATATATTATAAACAATGTTAGAACATATTATATGTGATATAATTAAGCTTTGAGTTAATTAGCAAACAAAATAAGAAAGAAAGTCAAGTGTCGACATTTCACTACAAAGTTCATATAATGTGACTGTACGGACACTTAAATATGATAAGTACACATGCCTAGATCTTTGCATAAGTGACTCCACAATGTCATCATCTTGTACTCTCTTCTCTTCTAGTACTACTCAGTCTGACATGCTTTGTAAATTACAGTTATACCCCTATACATTTATCTGCAATCAATTATTAGTCTAGTATACTATATACTTTTCCAATAAAAACACGTATGAATCAAGAAAAAAAAAAATAGAGCACATCTATAAAAGTTTATATAATTGCACATGTAATTGCTATTATTATTTTTTCCTCGATTATTTATTATTTTACATTAATTTTATGTCATACATTTGATTAAAAATACCATCTATAGGTGGAAAATAATCTCTTACAATTATTTTTTTTATTATCTCCTTACTAAATTTCTCACTTCATACATTAATACACAAAATAATTTTAATTTAGTCATTTAATTAATTTTATAACATATCCAACAATATATTCACTAACCCAGCTACATTTTCATAAAGGGTGTTTGCGTGTAAATATAAAACAATGTAGCTTGAACTATAATAATGAAATATTCCGAACCACTCTTTTAGACTTAAACGTGACATTGATATTTCATCAGAAAATACTTGTGATTGAATAAGACCAAGGACATTTTCGGAATATAAACCTAGTTTGGCATAAAATACTAGAAACTATATAAGCTTATATTATATATATACACATTTGATAATCTGATCTAGCTATATTTTTTCCTAAAGAGACTACACAAACATACATATAAATTTATATATATATATATATATATATATATATATATTATTGATATTGATATATCATTATCAGAATCAGAAATCACATGACGAGATCTGAGGCCAAGGATTTGATATCGACGATGATGTACGTGTTGATGAGAAAGAACATTCAAATGATCGGCGAACTTGCGGTGGTTCTCGTGGATTTAGTCGCCGTTTTGACGTCGGCGTTTCAGTTTTCAGGCCATTATTTTTTCCGGCGAACTACTAGGGTTCCGATGAGGCACTACTACTCTCCGGCGACTTCGATGACTGTGAGGCACGACAGATGAGATTATTTATTTATTTTTGTTCATTTTTTATTATTATTATTGAGAATGTTTTCATTTATGCTATGTCTCTCCAACAATTCCGAGATTCTTTTTTTTTTTTGGGTTTGGTAATTAATAATTATTGATGTAATAATAAATTCTGTTATGTTGCAAAAATTTATTTGGTTATTTTATGGTATTGATTTTTGTGGAGAAGATTAGCTAGGTTTACTTTTCTTTGTTTATTTTATTGGATGAATTATTGATATGAAGTTTTTTTTTTCTTCATGTATACGTTAAAACTGAAGAACAACCCTAGTTTTTATTTCTTTTTTAATTTGGATTACTTTTCTCTTAGCGTGAGTATCTATTTCTTTTTTTCTTTTTTTTTTTTTTTTTTTTTTTTTTTTTGCAATGAAGTGAAGATTTATTTTAGGGTGGTTGGATTTATAAATATTTGCACCAAGACTAGATATTCATGATGAAAATGAGTTTTAGGATTTCGTGTAAAATAAAAAATGGTTGTAATTGTTGACAATTTGCTCATTTTATTAACTTCTTCATCAAGCAAGCGTGGTTAGTGCCAAATGAGTTTGAAAGATGGAATGTAAAGTTTGATTAAAAATAGAAGGTTGGTTTGGATTTTGGATTAAATTCACGATGTATAATTGGTATCTTTTTATTCATTGATTAGAGCCCACTCAATAAGTACAACATTGCTCAAACACTACAACATTGATAAAGTTTATTACACTAATACAAAATATAATTTTAGAAGCAACGCTTAAGATTAAAAGCAACTGATTATTAGAAGCGACTCTTTAGACGCACGTAGACATAATTTTGAATAACTAGCTAAGTGTGCCTACATTTCATGATATTAGAGAAGTTAATTAGTTATTTAATTAGTTGTTTTGACTCAGTTAACTGTTAAGTTTATATGTAATAGTGAGTCATCAACTTGTATTATAAGTAACCATTTTACGTTTATTTCATTATTGAATACAATCAATCTTTCTCCCTTTCCAACTTATTCTCTCAACGGAAGTTCTATGGTATTAGAGCTCAATTGAATTGGATTCAATCATAGCTTCTACATAAAATCCCCAAATTTTTGTTTACTCTTCCTCTCAACCTACTACCTCCCGTCTACAACAATGGCGACATATAGAGACTCTAGCGAAGCGGTTTCAAGAGCTCGATCTGTGATTCGAGCTACCAATCCTTCGACGAACACAATTGCTACCGTGCCGATTGACCCATTTTTTCTTCATCACATGGATTCGCCGAGTATGATCTTGGTGACGGAATTGATGAATGGAGAGAACTATCATTGTTGGAGTAGTTCGATGCGAATGGCCCTTCAAATAAAGAGGAAGCTTGGTTTCATCAATGACACAATTCCTCTACCCGGTAATTCTGACCTAGAATTTCTTGATTCGTGGGAAAGCAACAACAATATAGCCACCACTTGGATTCTCAATTCCTGTACAAAGGAGGTCGCCTCAAGTGATACTTATGGAGATTCGGCGGTGGATGTTTGGAAAGATCTCAAATAATGTTAGTAACAAGAAAATGGATCTCGGGTTTCCGAAATCAGAAGAGAGATTATGTAGCTTAATCAATACCAAATGACTGTGAGCGTCTACTACACCAAATTGAAGACCTTATGGGAAGAATTGGGAAATTACAAACCTACTAATGAGTGCAGTTGTGGAGGATCGAAGAAATTGATGACTTTTCATCAAAATGAGTACGCTATGAAGTTCTTGGTCGGTCTCAATGATTTGTTCAATGTCGGTCGCGACCAGATTATACTTCTTGATCCCCTTCCCCCAATCAATAAGGTATTCTTGATGATTTGCCACAATGAGAAGAAAAGATCTTTCCGCCGCGATAACCAGAGTGGACGAGACTCGAACCCGATGGCTATGGCGTTGAATGACCAAAGAAAATTTGTCAAAAAAGATAAGCTGCTTTGTACACGCTGCAAAATGACAGGGCACACAACTGATAAGTGTTACAAACTTCACGGTTACCCCGCGGGATACAAACCTCGCCCTAAGACTCATGCAAATGTCTCATAAGCATCTTCACACATTCAAGAAGTCAAGACCGAAGGCACAGATCTATCGCTTGGAAACTTCACAAATGACCAACTTCACAAGATTATCAATTTGTTTTCTACACAATTGGCACCACCTATCCAAGCCGAAGGTCATACCACCATCAATTTGACCTCCTTCGACACAGGCTCTTACTGTTTTTCAAACAATTCAGGTTGTCCTAAAAATAAATGGATTATTGATTCTGGTACGACCCAACATATTTGTGCTCATAAATCCATGTTTCAAATGTTGAAGCCGCTGCGACACTCCACAATTACTTTGCCAAACCATTCAATTATTTCAGTTTCTTTTCACGGAGATATCTACATCAACAACAATATCACTTTACGCAATGTTCTTTATGTTCCTAATTTCAAATTTAATTTGATTTCTGTAAGTCATTTAAGTGCAGGTTTAGACATCATTATTATATTCTCACATGTTTCTTTGTGAAATTCAGGATGCCAAGATGAGGACTTTGGTTGTAATACATGGCATTAGCCACGTCATAAATGGTAAAACCCTAGTGACAATGATTGTTTTGCGAGTAAGAAGAGAGAAGCATTTTATCGCTCCAAGGATAGATCGGATTTCGGAAGACAATTGTTGGAGAAGCTTTTCGGAATTGTTTGATAGTAAATGGAAAATAGGGTCTCACGAGTGGGGATTATTTCTTTACCGTTTTGCATTTTTTGTTCTCGGCTCTAAAGTTGTTCGTCATTTCTTGTGAAGCAAGTTATCTCGTTTGATTTTGTCTATTTCATTGCTTATCTCTAGCACTAAAATCCGTTAATAAAAAGAGCTATAAGATTGACATAAACAAAACAAATAAATAATAGATTTTCGATACCCGAGAGACAACAAGGCATTGTCTCATCGTTTTATGAGAGATTCACAGACACAATAAAAATAACCATAAATGTATATTTGATCATTCTTAACCCAGAGCAACAAACTACAACAAGAACTTTAAATACGTTAACTTACTTATAAATACATATTGTAATCGTTTTGGCCTTCACAGCTTTCCCAGAGAGTAGTCCATAGCGTCCACAAGAAAATCTGAAATCAAAGTTCATAAATAAAACAAACATTTATATCTTTTACTTATTTAATTTTATTCATTAGTTTTTTGTTTAAAACTCTATATTGAAAGTCTTACCAGCATCTTCCTTGGTGAAGCAGAGAGGAGGGGTGATACGGAAAACATTCCCGTAATATCCTCCTTTTCCGATCAAGACTCCCAAATCTGATAACAACATATTCAAACGAAAAATCGAAAAATTGGATTTAGAAGGTGTAATTCTCTTTAGACATTTTTTACGAAAAAGAAAGAAAAGAACAAAACAAAATAACCTTTCATTTGGTCCATCACGAGGAGAGTTTCGTCTTTCGCTGGAGTTTTCAATTCGCGATCCGTGACGAGTTCGATTCCGAGCATCAAACCTTGTCCTCTAACGTCTCCGATTACTGTGTGGCAGCGAATGATCTTGTTAATCACAACTTTTCACAGAATATATTCATCCCATATATGTGTGTATATATATATATTCCTTGCTCACATAATAATAGTTAGAGTAATCGTGGATACTAGTCATATAAAGCATATAAGATCCGAAAATAGTCTATGCTTGGTAAATAATGGGTAAATAACTGGCCGAATCTTTTTACATGTTGTTTACGGATTATTTATAGGTAACAAATATTATGAATTTGATGTCCCATTTAGGATATTTACTAATATTTAACGAAACGTTGGTTAAATTCAAATTCGTGAGGTTAAAACTAACTAATTAACCCAACCTTTTTCTTTTGTAATAAATGTACTAAACATCGTGCAAGTTTGGATTTTTCTTTTTTCGTTTACCTTCATACTTGTCCTTCAAGGCGGTGAGCCTCTCTTTGAGGTGGGACCCGACGAGAAACGCGTTTTGCTGAAGCTTTTCCTTCTCGATGACTTTGAGAACGGCGTGTCCGGCGGCGGTGCAAACGGGGTTTCCTCCGAAGGTGTTGAAGTAATTCCGGCGAGTCAGAACTGTTGCCACTTCCGGGGTAGTCACCACCGCCCCCAGAGGAATCCCGTTCCCGATTCCCTAAACAAAGGACAAAATTCTTATAATTTTCTTGTGTTTTTGAAAATTAGAGAAAAATTTAAATTCTTAAAACTCCCACATACTATGGAGTTCATTAGTTTTCCCTTAAATTTTTTAAAAGACAAAGAAAACTCGAATTCTCCCCCTACTCTGAATTCTCGATCTAATAAAACAAAACTCGGAAAAAAGACATAATATTTTTATTTTTATTGTGTTTACGAGTCTGTGGTAAATTCGAGAGAGAATGGAGAAGGGAGTGAAAATGAAAACATCTTGCTTAGTACAACGAGTGTAATATGAAAATCTGAAAGGAATTCGCAGGTAACGAAGGATTTCATTCGTTTTCACTTAAAAAATAAAATCGACTTCCAAACACAATATTTATCTTCCTAGGAAATTCCCGTTCCAAGCTTAGCACGAGTGAAAATGTAAGTGTACGGAAAATATAGAATTACCTTTGCTAGCGTGACAATGTCGGGAACAACGCCTTGGGATTCGAATCCCCAGAAGTGACTTCCGGTTCTGGCGAATCCAGATTGGACTTCGTCGGCAATGCAAAGCCCACCGGCGTTCTTTATACTCTTGTAAACCGCCGGCAAATAACCCGGTGCCAATTCCACAATCCCACCAACACCCTGTTGCAACGTTACAAGCTCTTACTTCACTCCCAAGTAACAATGACAATAATTCTTAATTGTCCAAAATTTCATTTTCCTAATTTTTTTAATTTTCCTTAAGATTTTTTCTTTCTAGTTTGCCACTAAAAAAAGTGATATAAGTGTAAATGGTCAGCAATAAACGTCTATTGAAAACTACATAATATACAAGAGTAAATGCTGTTTTCACATTTTTATAGTGGCTAATTAAGAAAAAAAAATTCTTAAGAAAATGAGATAATTTAGTCCTGAAAATGACATTTTAAGCAATTTCTCTTTCAAAATAAATAAATTTAGAGTAGTTGACTTGTGTTACAAGTTACCTGAATGGACTCGGACATGAAACCAGCGACGTTTCCGGAAGTTCCAAAGTTGATGAGGTCTTGAACGTCACTCGCGTATTTCTCTCCGTCGGCGCCGAAAACGCCTCTGTAAGGGTCTGGATTCATGGCGTGATGAACACCGCTCTGTTCGAGCGACAAAGACAAAGAGCTTGTCAAGTCTTTTTCAAGAAATGATCAAAGACCGGACTTTTAAAAAAGTAGTACTTTCGTGGGATTATGAAATTTTATCTACCAATGACCATAATGATGCGATTAAAGCACTGTTAATGACGACTTAAATGCAAGTGAGTGTGATGGGAAACGGTTCAAGATTGTTTGTTTTTATGGTATCTTCTTGTTCATTGATTACAACACACCCACTATGATGTTGAGAGGTATATTTAAAAAAAAAATCCATCCTCTTATGGCCTACTCATTACTCATGTACCATTAAGATGAGTTTTGTGTTTAATAAGAAAATAAAAAATTCCTTATTATTTAAGTATGTAGAGTTCCTCACACGGAAATCTTAATTGCTCTGTCAGACCGTAAAATAGTTGAGATTGTGATATGCATTAAATCACAAGTAATCAAAGATGGAATTGCTTTATCTTCATCCTTTCTAGGATATATACGCTGATTGGGTCATGACTCACGTTCTAATTTATCACGGAATACAATAAAATCGTTTCTTGGCATTCTGGCAATAATTATATATTTCTTTTAAAAAAATCATATAACTAAAACGTATTTTCAATTAATTCTAATATAAATATACATGTACGACGATTCCATTTGGAATATACCTAGTAGTATGAATCTAAATGTTATATTCTCCATACTCTTTTAAAAATATGTATCTAATGACGATATTAAATGCTTAATTAATTCGTGGCACTCATGTTGATAGAAAAATACATGTATGTGCTATGATTCCATCTTGAGTTTTCCTTTTAGAACAGAAGACAATTATAATAAACTTGGTAAAATAATTGGAAAATGGACAGCCACATAATATAAAATAATAAAGCTCAAGTTAAAATGATGATGATTATTGTTATAATATATTACCTGGATGACATTGAACTTCCAGTTATTCTGAGCGGTGGCGCCCATAGTTCCGGCGGCATTGCCGTGATACGCATTCCTCAGAGATATGATGTCATGGCAGCCTGTGTACAACCTCGCCATCATCATCGCCAGCTCATTCGCTTCCGTCCCCGAGTTCGTGAAGAACACAACCTGAATTTCAATTCATAGCTGATTTAATTGACTAGGCTTCAAAATCGTCCCAAATATTAAGAAAAATGATATTCTAATCAATAGCCATATAAATGTAAATGTATATTAAATAAGTAGATAAAATTTGTTTACAAAATTATTTGGACTAATTTAGTATGAAATTGGTTTTTCGCTCACTTCATAATCAAAAAAGACAATTCAATACAAATATTTTTATGTAAATAACTGCTACCCGATATTATTTACAGTATGTTTACCTAAATTTAATCTTTTATATTTAGGTTGACTATATACCTAATTATTTGAAAAAAATAAGAAAATTCGTATTGACACGTAAAAATATGATAGAAAGTTGTGTTTGGTAATCATATATTATTAGTTTGAGTGATTTAATAACGTACTTACACAACAGTCATTAAAAAAACTAATGAACATGCCAATTCTTTATTATAACGTAAAATTTCGACTATTTTACTGATTAAGTAGTTTCAGATAATTATTTATTTCCTTTTTCCTATAGTGCTTCATGTGCGTGACAAATGACCCTCTCTCAACCTAACAAATAAGATGATCTTTATCTTCCATCAAATTATTGATTTCTCCAAAGCCAAATTATTATAGCTCGCTGGCCCAGCAAAACTTTATTACATTTTGTCTTCTTTTAGAATTAGAGACTTCTTTCACTGCATCTGCATGTATCATGATTCTCTGGTTATTTAATATTTAATAAACTATTCTTTTTGGAAATACGTAATCAGATAGGCAATAAGCTGGCACAACAACAAAAAAATATCAATATATAATTCAATAAAAATAAAAATAAAAACCTTGAGATCTCCGGGGAGCTTATTGGCGAGAGCCTCGGCGAAATCGCCGATTTCGCGGTTGAGATAAAGAATGGTGGAGTGTTGAATACGCTTCGTCTGAGCTACGATCGCCTCCACCACTTCTGGATGGCAATGGCCACAGCTCACGGTGGCGATTCCCCCAAATCCGTCGATGTATCTTCTCCCGTTCTCATCGAACAAGTATTGCATTTTTCCATCAACGATGTTCAACTGTATATATGTATATATATACATCAATCAATCATAATCATCAATACGTTTAGATCAGTCACAGATTCCATCTTCTCTCTAAATAATATTGTGAATTAGATAAGATTCTCCTTCATACGGAGACATAGAAGACAAATAAGAATTGACTACGTAGTTCTTCTATCCATTTCTCTTTGATGATTTAAGAAATATGGAAGGGGAAGAGAAAAACGTTTGAATCACGGTCAGGCATATAGTAAATTATTTCAGTCACAGATTCCATCTTCTCAGGAATCTCTCTGAATAATATTGTGAATTAGATAAGATTCTCCTTCATTAATTCGAGACATAGAGGACAAATAAGAATTGACTACGTAGTTCTTCTTTCCATTTCTCTGTGATGATTTGAGAAATGAAACGAGAAGGTCTAGAAATCGATTCTACAGTCAAATCAACAGAGTTATATGATGAACTCTGAATAATACACTTAAGGATAGTATCGATTGTATTAGTTTATTTGTGATTGTGATACTCTTAACGCATTTTTCATGATATATCAATATAAATAAATTAATAATAATTTTTCAAAAGAATATGCATAGACGGTCCACAATAGCCTATTCATGGTCCCACTTGCCTATAAATATACAAACAGAGAATCGAAATCTCGACACCTAATACACACCTAAAAGTATCTGCCAGTTCTGCAAACCAAAACACTAGATATATTTTTTTATATATATACACTAACAACGAGATATACATGAACACACAAATCACGCAAGACACGAAATCAAAATAGATCAGTGTTAATACGATGCGAACTTATAATACTCCTAAATCCTAATGCTAATAACAAAAATCCAGATACGAATTCAATCGAAGAATCGAAATTCTAAACCAGAGAGATCGATCGATAGAGAGAGAGGAATCTCACAGGATCCTTGTAGAAATAGAACATGGAAGGGCTGAGATACTCCTTGCGCTTGGCCAGAATCTCGGCGGCGGAAGGACCGTCGTACGGCGGCGGAGAGTAATCGAACGGAGGCATTTTTAGCGACGAAGCATCGGAGACTCCGCTTTCTCGAGCTTCGGCGACGGAACCGAGGCTTCGGTTCCATCGCCGAGCCTGATCTCTCACGGACGACGCTCCTCTCGCCAAGAATCTCTGCATTTTCACGATTATATATATATATATATATATATATATATATAAATACGTATATATGTATATGTAGTTTGTGTTTAGATGCTGAGATTTCTGGATTCTGTTTGGCTCCGATGAACGGAAATCTCGGGAGAGAGAAAGATACAGGGGTTTGAGAGATGGTGGACCATTTAGGACGAAGCGGATACTTTATATAGGCCGTGTTGTGAGGGGTATCATGGTCATTTGACAGATTACGAGAGAGTAAATAATCTGTAAAATAAATCAGGGCCAGGTTCAGATGCGGGGTCCGCTTGAGGGTATAATTGTCTTTTAACTGCCATTTTACCATTTTTTTGTGTGCGTTAACGAATGAGAAGAGAAACAACATTTACTTCTAACGTTGAAATAGCATTGAAGTCTTGAGATTTTTGAGTTCACCTGTGTGTGTGAGTCTAAAATGGGATTGTTTTACCAAATATTAATAAAATTAAGTGGTTTTTTCAACAAAAAATTTTGAAGTTTATGTTTACCGATTTTAGTATACTCAACTTAATTTTGTGTAAATATCCATTGTAAATTATTTACGAAAATATTAAGATTATTTTGTGTAAATAATTTCTTTAACTTATTTAAATAAAAAAGTCAAAATAATCCAAAATTTTCGTAAACAATTTACAATTAGTATTTAAACAAAATTAATGTAACATTGTGTATATTTAAATTGATAAACATAAATATGTGTATATACCGAAAAGACATTTTTTCAAATGAAATCAAAACTTAAAATTTTACTAGAAGAATAAAAATCTCACAATTATACCATCATTGAAATAGTGGTAGCTTGTATAATCTATTAGTAATAGCACATGACCTCCAATTAGGAGGTCGTGAGTTAAAAAAATATATCCTCAATGAAATTTCATAACACCACCGATAATGATTTGAGTTATATGAAAACAAAATACTTTTGCATTTCTTTTCGCAAAGGATGCAATAAACAATTATTCCTTTTACATACATAAAATAATATTGATTCCCAACAAAATTTAACGTATTTTGTATGAGTGAAATTTCTAAATCGATTGTTCGAGTTGAGAACATGAAAAATATGAGATTGTTCAAACAACGACGTAAATATCGCGATGATTAGTTTATATCATAGTATACTTAAGAACGTTTGTTCGACTTAACAATTGATAAGATATTGCTCCAAAGTTCGAAAACATGTGTGGCTTCTTTTGGATTAATACAATTAAACGGCCTCTAAGCTCCTAAAAGTTTTAAGAGTTGGGTATTCTTTGAAATATGCCCTTGATTTTTTTACCACTCTTGTCTAAAAGTGAATATTAGTGATGAAAACTTGATGAAATAAACTAATTTGTACAATGAAGTAAGAAACAACGAAGCTAAAATCTAGGTTAATTACGTGGGTATAAGGTTTGATTAAGAGGATTGAAAAATAATCAACTATTTCCCAATAATTTGAAAAAATCTTGAGTAATCTATTTCATAGTTTTTGTAACCATGCTTTAGTAAGAATGTCTTACTTTAATTGCGATGATTATATTGAAAAAATATGTATTAAAAATAGTTTTATTTAATGTACGAGTGATTTTTTTGGCTAATATTACTAAATAAATTTGTCCGATATGGATATTATCATGTTTTCGAGATAAATTTCGAGACAAACTTTGATCGGTCGAAGATTCTAAGTCCTCCTTGAAGATTATTAGCCATTGACTTTTTCGAATTAGAAAGTAAGTGGAGTCATATCTAGTAGGCCTTGGTATATCGTAAACAATAGCAAAAAAAAAAAAAAAAAACTAAAAATAGAGATGTGATGAACTCATGAACCTGGTCGATAATTCTCTAAGAGGTTCAAATTTTAGTATATAGGATACTCTTGTCAAAAGCATCTAAATTCATTTTTATTTCAAAACATCTAATCATCTTAATCAGAAACCACTAGCTATTGCCAAGTAATAAACTAGATTTAAATTTTAACAAGTTTGTTAATAATAGGGACGTTTAAATATTTTTATCTGCATCTCAATAATTTATGAGCACTCAAAAATTGCAATCATGGATTGCTTTTGTGTGTACTAAAGCTTTCTTATGTAGTTCCAAGTTTCTGAATTAACCTAATTCGATAAAACGTCAAATGGGTTTTGTTTTTAATAAACAAATAAAAGAGTTAATGTCGATAATAGTCATATAAACATATGATTTTTTGAAATAGTCGATGTTTAGTAAAAATTTTGTAGCTGATCGGTCAATTTGTTTGATAATATTTTATTGATTATTTTAGTCCAAAAACCGTTCATGCTCAAACCCATAAATAAATACATATTTTGTAAATTGATTTTTGTTTAACAATGTATTAGCAAGTAGAACGAAAAAGATATTCAAATTTGAAAATGAGAAATCAATAATGAAATTATATTATCTCATAAGCATCTTGATAAGTTATTGCAATTTTATAAAATATTTGTAATTTTTATGTTTATATTAGCTAATTAACTAAATATATCATATAAAATGTACTATTTTGTATAAAATATATCAGATAAAATGTAACTATTTTGTATAATTGCCCTAGAAAATTTATAGATTGCTGATCTTTATTAGTAATTTGACTCGATCAAACGTTGGAACAACTTGTGTGACATAATTCTTGGAATTAAAGTAACTTATGATTTTTTTTGTACAATAAGTTTGTTAATATATGAAACGAGTATTGTCATAGATAAAGAATAAGATAAATATATAGTGGGTTTCCAAATCGATCCACTACGTACTTCTGCGTTGGATTTCCACGTCCTTTTCTTTTCACGTAAACTCAGTTTATTTGTTAAGAAACATTTAATATTAATATTATCGTAGTTGTTAAAATTTGTAGGAAAGTCGATACGTGACTCACTTTGTGTGGTACACTCTTTTATAATGTTTTATTTATTTATTAATATATGTTGTTTGTATGGATGCGTCTAAAATTTATATTATTATTATAAATTGTTAAATAAATAAAACTATATAAAAGTCTCATAGTCAGACTCAGCTTGTAAATAAACCTATATTTACACGTATATATATAATATGTGCGTGGTTAAATAATATAATTATAAATAATATATCACAAGTAATATTTATAATATTTTTAATACCAAAGTTTGGTATTAGCTAGTGTGTAAAATTGAAAAACTTATATGACCTTGCTTCTGAAAAAAACATGATAAGGGAAATAATGAAGCGATCCAATACCGTGTCACAAAATTCGATACCAAATGCTATTTAAATATATATATTTTTTTAGAAAAGTATATATATTGAAGCATACCTAATTTTGTTAATTGCTACACTTCCAATACGTAATGAACTGGGAGTAGTGTAGTTGTTATATTATAATCATATCATGCATTCAACAGAATGAAATATTATTTATTAAAAAATAGAAGTATGACGTGGACTAAAATATTGCATTAGTTCTCAGCTTATCATGTTTATTTTTTTAAGCATAAACTTATCCTGTTTCTATTATATTATAATATATGGTTTGCATTATTAATTTATTATATATACAATCTTATTTTTATTTGAGTTTATATAGCTCCCACGTAATCTCCTCCAGACAATTTTTTTATTTAATAATTTATTGTTTTGTTGAAGATCCTAACAAATCCATATAGATTATTTATACAATTGCTAATTAAAAAAATAGATTAATTGTTCTCAACTTGGAATCTAATAATGTTGGTGACTAAGTTAGTTCTTAACCAATAATGGACTAGTATCCCAGAATGCTCATTCATAGTGTATGGTTTTTATAATATTAATTAAAAAAATAATGTTTTTATACAATTATATGATAAAGCTTCTCCTTATTGTTAGGGAATATAAGAATTGTATAGCGGAAGAAATAAAAGGTGAATGAAGAAGATGATTCTCATTAACTTGAATGAGAGTTACAGCTTTCTATTTATAGCTGAGCGTTCATAACAGCTCTTGCTACTAATAGAAGAGACTAATCATATGTTGACACATGGCACATTACAACCAATACAACAGCAGATGATTAACTACAGTCGATTGTACAGTAATCATCTAATACTCCCACTCAAACTGAGCGTGGCTAAGCTGTCAACACGCAGCTTCGGTCGCCACTCCAGAAACGCATTACTCGGTAGTGCCTTCGTTAGTACATCAGCTATCTGAGCAGACGCGGGAATGTGACGCACATCAACCTCGTTGCTCGCAACCTTCTCTCGAACATAAAAGATATCCAACTCAATATGTTTGGTCCTCGCATGAAGAACTGGATTAGCTGCAATGCGAACGGTACTCAAGTTGTCGCACCAAATCACTGGCGGTGCAGCTGGGAGCACATTGAGTTCTGTCAACAAAGATTTCAACCAAGCCAACTCAGCAACAGTTGTGGCGAGACTCCGATATTCAGCCTCAGCACTGGACCGAGAAACCACTTGTTGCTTCTTCGACTGCCAAGTGACCAGATTCGAGCCAAGAAAAACACACAGTCCTGTCGTCGACCGTCCATCATCACGGTCCGAACCCCAATCAGCATCGCAGTAGGCAGTAACATTCAGGTTTGGAGATTTCTTCAGGTGCAAGCCATGTCGCAGCGTGCCTCTCAGATACCGAAGAATCCTTTTCACTGCCCTCCAATGTTCATCTGTAGGCGACTGCATAAACTGACAAACCTTGTTGACCGAAAAAGAGATTTCCGGCCTGGTGATAGTCAAGTATTGCAAAGCCCCAACTGTACTCCTGTACTGCTGCGGATCATCCAAAAACCGGCCTCTGTGCTTCGATAATTGGTGTTTACTGATCATTGGAGTGTGCATGCTCTTTGCATTAGTCATGTTGACTCGTTTCAACAAATCTGTGATGTACTTCGATTGCGTGAGTAGCAAGCCATCAGGAGTCTTAGAAACTTGAATACCCAAGAAGAAATCAAGTTCACCAAGATCCTTCAGAGAGAACCGGTTGTGAAGCTCTGTGATGACCTGTCTGATCTCCGAGTTGTGAGTCCCTGTGATCAAGATATCGTCCACATAAACGAGTACATACAATGTAGACCGAGAAGTGTGTCTCATGAACAGAGACTTATCAGACTTCGAACTAGCAAAACCAAGAAGTTGCAATGCAGCATACAACGTTTCAAACCACGCACGCGGTGCCTGTTTAAGCCCATAGATTGCTTTATGCAACCTGCACACTTTTCCCTCAAGCCCAGCAACCTGAAAACCTTGAGGCTGATCCATGTACACCTCCTCGTGCAGGTCTCCGTTGAGAAATGCATTGTTTACATCCAACTGAGCAATTCGCCAACAATTAGTTAGGGCAAGCGTGAGCATCACGCGAACAGTGGCTGGCTTTACTACAGGATTGAACGTCTCCGAGAAGTCAAACCCTGGAGTTTGATGGAAGCCCTTCGCAACCAACCGTGCCTTTAATCTGTTAAGAGAGCCATCAGCATTTTCTTTGACTTTAAACACCCACTTACAGCCAATTGACTTTCTGTTCTGTGGCAGATCGACCAAGGACCACGTTTTATTGAGCATGAGTGCACTATACTCAGAATCCATAGCTGACACCCATTGTGGTTGTTCTAACGCCTGAGCCACTGTGTCGGGCTCCTCTATCACAGCTGTGTACGCCTTCGGTTTATGAACACCAGACTTGGCTCTGGTGCACATTGGATGAGTATTAACTGTGACCTGTTGAGGTGGGTGAGCTGCTTGCTGAGTTTGAGATTCTGAGTCAGGAGAACTTATAGCAAGCTGATTAAGTGGACTAACTTCAGGTGACATTCTTGAACTCTGCAGTTGATCACTGAGTTGCATTTGAGACTGTTGACTGTGGATCTGATTTTGACAAGGATCAGACGCACGAAATGGTGTAGTAGGATGTAGACGTGAGATAAGCAGAGAGACCGCTGACTGAGAGATGTTCTCCTGCGTAGCTGTAGGACATGAAAATAATACTGAATAAGGAAAGAGGTCTTCATCAAACACCACATTCCTTGAGATTATGACTTTTCCATCAGCCGTGAGGCATTTAAACCCTCTGTGGTTTAGACTGTAACCAACAAACACGCACTGTTTTGACCTGAAATCTAACTTGTTCCTATTAAAAGGTCTCAAGTTAGGATAACACGCACAGCCAAACCTTCTCAACACTCCATAATCTGGTTTGCTGTTAAATAGCTTAAAGAGAGGTGTTTGTAAGTTCAAAACAGGTGTAGGCAACCTGTTTGTTAAGTATTGGTGTGGATTGTAAAGTATTGGTGTAGCTGTGCCCAAACTTGTGAGGATTCATTGCATCCAATCATCCTCGTGAGCAAGCTTTCTGTCATGGAAGATAGCAACCAGGATAGTAACAACTGATTTTGTTGCTCCCAATCAGTGTACTCTGAGTTAATGATACCAGATTCTTCATCTGAATCTGAAAGAAACTATCTAGGTTTAGGATAACCTTGAACGAAACGAAGTAATTTGTGGCCTTTGATTGCTGCTAAGACTTGGTGACTCCATAGCAGGAAATTGCTGTCGTTTAGCTTGATAGACAACGCGTTGTTGAAGACGATCGGTCCTGACTTGGTTGCCGTCGTCGTCGGTAACGAAACATTGACTGCCGGAGAGGAATTTTCCATTTCCGACGGGGAAAGCTCTGATACCATATAAGAATTGTATAGCGGAAGAAATAAAAGGTGAATGAAGAAGATGATTCTCATTAACTTGAATGAGAGTTACAGCTTTCTATTTATAGCTGAGCGTTCATAACAGCTCTTGCTACTAATAGAAGAGACTAATCATATGTTGACACATGGCACATTACAACCAATACAACAGCAGATGATTAACTACAGTCGATTGTACAGTAATCATCTAATAGGGAATTAATATTGGTATGATGGTACGTCCATATGGAATATGGGCTCTTGATTTTGTGTTTTTTAATTTTTATTTGTTTTTTTCATGATTAGTGTTTGATGTATTTTTTCATTTTAACTGTTTTCTTTTTCTTTTAGTCATGTTTTCAATTGATTCCAAACTCAAATACTCTTCAATTAATCTTATAATTTAAATGAAAGTTAATAAAGGTTTATAATATTTATGTTGTGAATTCAAGGATGATTAATCATTTTAGTACTCATATTCTTCTTTTTCTGTATTTTATTAAACCAAAATTCAATGCTCTATGTTGCTATCTAATTTAACATTCTTACAATAGTATGAAGTATTGTGAAGTTTATATCATGAATTTATTTTGAGAAATAAATTTCACAAAAATTGAAAGTAAAAGTTTCACGATACAATGATTAATTATTTTCATGAAATAAAATTTAATTTATTTTAAGTCTCATGAAAATATTATTGAGCCTCAAACCATTTTTTGGAGACATTTATTATCATCATAAAAGTGATTGGAAGTCATATCAATCAATATAATAATAGCGGATGAGTTTATTAGGTCTCATATCAAAGGAATGAAACAAATGTGTTGCCATCAAAGCGTAACTCTCAAAACTTAGCAATCAAACACTATTAAAGACTCACCTAAGTTTGATACTTTAGCTTAATAATTGATTACCAGTCATGATTAAAAATGAACAAAAAAATCTACACGTGTCATATTGTCATTAAAAGTTGTTGATACTACTACATATGTGTATATTTATTCATTAATGGAACTACCAAAACAAGTGTACATATTTCATCATAAAATCCTTTCAAATTGGTATATTTTAAATTTTGGGTGTCAAGGTAATTTCATGCATGTTGTATTTCGACTTAATACAACGAATCATCTAACAAAAGTATAAATAAAAGCAATTGTTTTTGCAAAATTACTTGTACAATTAAAATAGACGTTGTTCATAGTCGTGCAAAGTAGACGGTGTATAATTTAAATCTTTCACGATGAATAGTGAAAAATTTATGTTGTGTCAAATTTGGATGATAACAATTATGGTCTTAATTTTCACAAATAAAAACGACAATATCAAAGCAAAAACGGCATCGTTTAGCCTCATTTTTGTTTGATCTTGTTTGAGCTTGTATGATCTCGTCACAACCTCGTTTGAACTCGTTCACCGTGGTTTTTAAAATCTTCCTCCGTAATTTTTGGGTAGGTTGAAGTGGAAAAGTTGACAAGTTCACTCAATCAATACTTTCAAGGTCTATTATACTCACCCATTTTTTTTCTTTCTAAAAACACATTTATAGGCCTTGATACAAATAAATTTTTTGTAGAGAAAATGGGTGAGTATAAAATCATTTACTTTAAACTCATACAATATCTCACAAAAAAAAAAATTTGACCTTCAAAATTGGTGAGTATAGACCTTAAAATGGGTGAGTATATACTTTCAAAAGTATATCTCACGTTTACTTTAAACTCATACATTTACTAGAAACTTTAAAATTTGAGATTTAGCTCGATTACTTAATGAAAAGTAAACATTGAAAAAAATAACAATGTGTAGACACTAATATTTGTTTAAAGTATAATTTCGTTATAATTACACAAATGAAAAATTGGCGAAATGGTCAAATTTTACTACTTCATTTTAAATTTAACCAACGTTTCGTTAAACTTCTGTTAATAGTTCAAGTGCTTATATGTCTAACTAATTAATAATGTTTGTTTTATTAAATTGCAGTTTAAAATTCGACCATAAAAAATTTAACTTAAATGCAAGTTTAACCAAACGTGATCATATTATAATGCAACATGTTCATAGGCCTATTATACTTAATTACATTAAGAACACAAATGATACAAATTCGATATAAAATAAAAAGTTAAAGTTGGACATTTACCAAACACATAAATGAATCACCTTCATTTTGTAAAAAAGCTGACTTTATATTTAGAGTTTATAGAGCCCAAAATCAAGACTCGGAACTTCTTGACAGGCCTTTGATTAGGCCCATGGAAAATCATTTACTTGGGGCCGGTGTTGACATTTATTAGTTAAAGTGTCGGTTTAATGATATAAACGACACTTTAAATCTCTACAACACATAATAACAACAATTAGACAATAATCCCTATATTTGAAAAATAAATTTATTCTCTATCCAATACCATTTTTTTGTTGGGAAGAGGGATGGATGCATAATAAATAGAGTAATTTTTGTAAATAACCAACTAAACTATAATTACTTTGTATATACTGAAAATTTTGTTTACAAACAAATGAATTTGTTTACAGACGAAAATGTCAAAAAATTATTAAAAATAAAAAAATTAAAAGGATAAATTGGAAAAAAATAATAACCTTAATTAACAATAAATAAATGACCTTAATTAACAAAAAATAAATAACAGTGATTAATTACCACTTAGACTTCTTCAATTTTAATAGACTAAAACTAAGATTGTAACCTTAATTAACAAAAAATTACGTTTTTAGTTAACATAACATAATAAACTTGAAAATAGTCAACATTTTGTAATTATGTTATACAAAATTAATGAGGTCATGTGACCGTTTACGAAGTAAAAATGTTTCTCAATAAATCATTAATATTCTGTAAAATTATTGTAATAACTTGTAAATAGCTTATAAATAATTTTTTTTAATAAGATTTATTTATTAATCTAAATTTTGTATTGTCAATTGAACAAGAAACAAATTTTAGACTATATTATAATATATTAACTATTATTAAAATATTAAGTGTTTATATAACTACTAACTAAAATATTTCTCACATTGACATGGCAAAAAGTAGTAACTTATATAGAGTTAATTAACCAATGCCTTTGCAATTCTTGAAACAAAATAATAATTAGAAGAAGCACAAACCACGTCATTCAACCGTGGGACAAGAGTCAGCACAGGCGTGAATATTTAGTGGTTTATCTGACAAAAAGACACGTGTCATCCACCCACATCAATACTGATCCGACTTTATAGTAGGACCTACCACAGCAGATTATAATTTATAACAACTCACAAAGCCAAAAAGGCAAACAAAAAGAAAATAAAGAAAAGGAACGCACTCATTCACCAACTCGGATTTCGTTTTATGTTAATAAATTATTTCTTAAAACGTTTCACTCTTAATAAATTTTCCGTGTTAAATGGATATTATGAATATTGTACGTTCTTGAGTTAATTTAATTTTAAACAAAAAATATTTAATGGCTATTACTGAAATAAAATTTCTATGTATATAAACATGAAACCCCTGTTTTATGTTATGTATGATGAATTGTAATAATACAATCAAAACTAAAAAACCGTTACTTCTTTATATTATTACATTTTTTAAGGGTTCTTTATATTACTACATTCAATTCTAAAATTGTTACACGTCTTATTTTTCTTTTAATATTTAATAAAAATTAGTTACTTGCCAGTGCGTCACCAGAAAATCATCTTCTTCCACAAATATTTTTTTTCCTTAAAATAGTTTGAACAAAATTAACTTTCATTGAACTTGTCCTTAATTCTTTACATGTTCATTTAACTCAATGAACATTTCGTTTTAGAATAAATATTCAAAGAAATCACAATACTCAAAATGACAAATTTGTAAGACTCTCCAAAATAAGATTGAGCCATTACTATTTTTTGTTTTGCTTTCATAAAGTCACTTACTATTTTGTTTTCATTATATAAAAACCTCAATAAAAACATCAAAATAAGGAATAATCCAGTTGTATTTCAATGATAATAACAAAAACCAAACAATTAACACATTTTTATTAAACCCCTTTTAATGCCCATCATTATATCCACTGTCAAGTATGGCGTTACGCAATAAAAAAAAAAATCCTAAAATTAAAAATCACATAATTTATTTATTTATTTATTTATTTTTTTTTTTTGGAGTAGTAGTCGTAGTATTAGAAGTGGGAGAGAGAAAACCACACAAAGCATTATAAAAAAAAATAAAATTTTAAAAAAAGTGACAAGAAAGTGAAAATTTCTCATTCTCCCTATCACTTTTTTTTTTTTTTTTTTTTCTCTTTTCTCTCATGTTAGCCTATTATCATGAATCCTTCACTCTATTACTACTCATAGTTTTCCTCTTCATGAATCCCAAAACCGGGTTCTCCAAACCGGAAATCGGTCTAAGCTACGAGTTCACGGTGGTCGTACCGGACCGGCCCGGTTTTGGGGTAACGGGCCGGGCTTTTCTGATGGACTCGAACCAAGCCGAGCCCAAATTCAGAGTGGCATTGAGCGTGGAATCGGACGAATACGACAACAAGTACACGTGTTCGTTGGGGGTATTTTTGGGAGACGTGAAAGTGTGGGATTCAGGGCATTATTCGAAGTTCTTTGTGAAGAACAAGTGCGTCGTTGAGTTGACCGGCGACGGTGATTTACGGCTCACCGGTCCGACCGGGAAGATTGGTTGGAGAACCGGTACTTCTTCTCAAGGTGTCAAGGTAATTAATTTATTTTTATTGATGTTATTTATTGCGATTTTTCTGTTGAAAAAATTACATATTTTTGACGTTTTAAAAAGAAGAAGATGTGGAGATGTGGAGTATATTGTAATTGAAAGTAATTAGAGTGTGGCCCCACAAAAAATATACTAATTTGCGTTGTAGTTTATTGTAAAAAAATATAAAATGAATGACCGGTTTTTTGTTAATTCGACTATAATTTTTATAATTTTTTAAATGGTATCCAAGGTGAGAATGATATAATGTTAGAATAGAGGATTTTTTTTTATATATGATTTAGAGACATTAGAAGCAAATTTTCAAAGACAAATTTATTTATAGTAATATTTTTTTTTTAAAAGAAGGAAAATAAAGAAACAAAACCGAATTTCAGGGACAAAATAAGTACATGAATTTGTTTCTTGAGTTTTAATAGCAAAAGCTAATCTAGTGAATTTGATGTAGATGTTACGGATACTAAACAACGGTAACTTGGTCTTAGTTGACGGATCGAACCTTATAAAGTGGCAGAGTTTTAACTTCCCAACGAATGTCATGTTATTGGGACAAAGACTCAACGTTGCAACTAGGTTAACTTCCTTTCCAAGAAACTTAACGTCGTATTACTCATTCGAAATAGAGAACGATAAGATTGGACTCTACTTCAATTCCCTAGGCTCAAACTATTCGTATTGGGAATTCGAGCCATCTGGCAAACGAAACATGTCGTTTATCAAACTCGGGGCAAAGGAGCTCGGAATATTCGATGACAGTGGAAAGAAAATTGCTCGAATATCGTCTGGCGCCTTCCAACCTCTCAGATTCCTAGCATTGAGCAACAAAACGGGCAATCTAGGACTATACTTCTACTCCTCAGTCGAGTCTCGATTCGAGTCCTCATTTCGAGCCATAAATACAAGTTGCGATCTTCCGTCTACTTGCACACCTTACGAGATTTGTACGTCTTTGAACTCATGCTCGTGTGTAGGAACAAGTCTGGGCTCAAATTGCTTGACGGGACTTTCCTCTGAAAGAGAATTTTGCCCTACAAAAGATAAAAATTTTACGATGATCGAATTAGAAGATGTTGCGAGTGTGTTGAGGAGTAAGGACGAAAGGGTCAATGTGAGCAGAGAAGAATGCGCCAAGTTGTGCTCGAGTGACTGCAAATGCGCTTCGACTTCTTTTGAGTCGGGGATTTGCTCTTTGTATGGGCTCGTCGGGGGACTCAAGAAAGTTGATAGAAAGAGTGGGATTAGCTACACTATGGTCAAGGTCCCAAAAGGGATTCATCATAAGAAGTCAAATTTGAAGAAGTGGGTTTTAATTTTGATAGGAATTGTTGATGGGTTGGTCATTCTTCTAGTTCTTGGTGGACTTGGTTATTATTTGGTAAGAAAGAAAAGGAGGGCTTCATTGTCACAAGGTGGTAATCTAGATAATTGATGGTTTGAGAAAATATACAATTTTTTCAATTTGTAGGGGAATATTGTTTTTCAAATTTCTAAATTTTGCCATATTTCATTTTTTTATATTTTGTGGTGATCATTTCATTATTCAGATTCCAATAATCACCAAGTTTTGATATAATGTGTCCAACTAGTTATGGGCTGTCCATGAGCATACAATATATATATATATATATGTGTGTAGATAATATAATTTCTTTGATTAATTTGTATGAAATTAATATGAATATGTATGTGTATAAAAATAGAAATTTAGCTCAAAAGCTATAGACATAATCATGGGTTTGAATTCATGAACATTGTTATTGTTTGTGTCATAGAACCAAAAGAAGCTAAGCTGAGAATGAATGTGGCACCACAAGATGTGATGATGATCATGATACACATTTTTAGACATCATCATAACCATCTCCGTGTGACAATTTAGGAGGCTAAAGTTTATGGCTTTTAATAAGATATTTAATATTTGGACAATTCTTTTGAAAGCATTTTGTCGCTGCTTTTGGATATCGAACCCACGACTTTTTAGCTGAAAGTGAAATAAAATACAAGTCTATAAACATATAGCTATATATAACCGTATTAGCTGTTTGTAGCCAACCTTTATTATAAAAATAGCTATAAGAATATTTATCAAATATTTACTTAATGTTATTCGCAAAATAAAAAAGACAAACCTTCTACATGCTTCCACGTAATTATTGTGATTATTTATTATAGATTTATTAAAATTTGTTTATGTAATAACATATGAATGTATAAACATATGCAATTTGCTAATTATTTGTCAAAAAATTGGAATGATTCTAACGAATATCAACATAATAAATAACATAAATGTCTATTAATAGGAAAAGAGAGAAATGAGTTTAAATTAATTAATCGACCAAGACGAAAATGCTCATAGATCTCTCAACTGTCGAAGATTTTAGAAAGAGATCATGTTTGAAGACTAATGAATATTAAAATTATAAAAAAAAACACTTTTATGTATGACGAGAGTGACAATAAAGACGATTGATTGTCCAAAATCCGTTTAAATTTTCCAAAATTTCTTTGATTGATATGAAAAACTCAAGTGGTAATAAGTTGATTGTTGCTCACAAGTTTCATAGAAAATTACTAAAAATATCGAGTTTCTCATTTGAAGTGTCAAATCAAGATTCAGAACACGAAGGTGAAATGAAATTCACCCTCAAACAATTTAAAAAGAGCCAAAGTTTGCGAATGAAGAGAAATAAGAGTGAATGCAAAATATAAATTATCATGAAACTGACTTGTCGCAACTATATAAATTTTTGGATGAGATAATGTTACATCTAAAATCGTATATGATAATACTTTTTATATTCGACTTTGAAACTATTTAATGCGACAAATATCACATCTAAACTTCTAATTTGTTGAAGTGTATATGCGTATTAAGACATTTAATTTATATATATTTATAAACTACGTATATAAGAATTATATCTAACTATGTACATGAAATTTACTGCAATAATATTTAAAAGCTTATACACCAAATTATCAAACTTTGGATATAATAACTCATCTAGTAAAATATCAAAGTCGATCAAAATAACACTACTAAAACTAGCTGAGCCATATATATATATATATATATATATATATATATATATATATATATATATATATATATATATATATATATATATATGTCGTCATGCTTTCAATATATGTGCTCTTTACAAATACAAAAAAATTGATCAATTACGACAATAATTTGTGGTGATAGAAGCATGTGATTTTACGTACGTATATACATCCATATAATTATACACGAATAACAACAAACGATCACCCTGAGGCCTGAACATATTAATAAAGACAAAATTAAGATCAGTCATTGTCGAAACGTACAATAAACACAACATTATTTCTATAATATGCATGCAAATGCAAATATATCATAAACTAAATTTTCTCAATGTTTTTTGACGTGTCCCTTTCCTCTAACGAGTGTAACGTGAATTAATATTTGTAAACTCTGTTTTTATTATGAGTTATTTTGGTTGTTAGTCATATTACTTAATAATATTTTGATAACAATTAATATTTTATGAATGTGTAATAAATAGTCAGGTCAATATATTTACAAAATTATATGGATGAATTTAGTTTAGATAACTGTTTATAACATATTTACTAAATTTTAACTATTTTCAAATTTTTTATATTTATATTAGCTAAAAAATCAATTTCTTGTTTATCATACGTATTTAGCGTAACATTTATATGTTCAAATTAAATGGAAGAGAGCAACAAGAATATGAATTAATTTTATTTATTTTGTAACATGATAGTGACGTGGAGTAGTTTCCAGGCTGGCAGATTGAGAAAATTGGGAAGATATATTTAATTAATTCGACAACGCTAAGATAAGACATAATAATAATAATAATAATAATAATAATAATAATAATAATAATAATAATAATAATAATAATAATAATAATAATAATAATAATAATAATAATAATAATAATAATAATAATAATAATAATAGCTATAGCAAAAAGTCAATTTAGTCAACAGGTTTACATGCACGTGAATGAGAACATTTGTTCCCGGAAATGTAATATTCGGCGTTTTAAATGAACGTTATGTTAGAGATATATATTCGATAAATAAAAGAATGATATTAACTACGTCGGATCATTTTATTATAACTTTAATTATATTTATTTTAGTTGTATTTTTATTAATATAAGAGGTAACCCGTGAGCTTCAATATTGTCATGAACTTTCACATCACATATGGGATGTTTTTTTGTTTTTTATTTATTTTTTATATATATATATTTTAGTGGGACAAATGCCAATAGATACAAGTTGAATGGGGAAGTATGATCATTGGAAAAATATATTTAAACGCTACCCCCCGATGTATATAAATATCATTTTTTCATCGATAATCATTTATACTTGAGGAAATACAAAATATCTCCATTGAATTATTCAAATTTTTGATGAAATAATACATTCATATATACACGTGTTATAAAATACATCACATTTCTCTCTTGACTTTTCAAATTTTTTAATAAATTACCCTTCCGTTTTAATTGGTGAAAAAATTAAGAGCCATGTGTCCCGGTATAGTTTTAATCTATGCTGGGGATATATTTGAGGATTTTCCATGACTTATAGTTTCAATTATATAAGAGCTTAGTGTTACAAATAGAGGTATTAACTAAAATATTATACTCAAAACAAAAATTAAAAGAATAGCATTATATCTAGAGAAATTGCACCATGTACTGTTTTTTATCGTTGATTTTTTCAAAATTCACAAAAATATAATTTTTTTTTGAAAAAACAAGTATATTTCATGTGAAAAGATGAAATATTTTTTTAAAAAATAAAAATAATACAAATGTCCTACACTACACTACCGGCAAAAAATAAAAATAAAAAAAAAATAAAAAAACAGTTTTTAACTTTTTTTTGTTTAATTTTTTATATATATATAATAACCGGTTAATATGGATATGAAATTAAAAAAATTTATTTTAGTGGTATTTTGGGAGAAAAAAAAATTAATTTGAGTAAATTTTGAGAAAACGGAGTACAAATAATGGTATTTTGAACAATTTATCTCGTATCTGTATATGTGTATATATATATATATATATATTATATTCATAGATGTAATGTAATGTGATACAAGCAGCGTAACTATATTATCAATAAAATAACCATTGCTTTATTCAACTTTAATAAGTACTTTATAGTTTGACGACATTATATTTTCCCCTTCCTAATTTATCGGACACCAAATAGTACCATAGAGATTATAGAAGACAATTGTTGAATTTTGGGAAGAAAAAGTAATTCGTCCGAAAAGAACAAATTAAGTTAATTCGAGAGGGAAAATGTGCTATTTATCATGATTATTCGTCCAAATAATTTTTTTCTTTTCACCAAATGTAATTAGTGACATCATATTATTCTCCACTGGGGACCATATTGATTTAGATTAGTCTCTTATCAATGTATCAACGTGTTACATGAATATTGACTTTTTTAAAAAAATTAATCCTATATATTGATTCATTTATCCTTTGTAAGATAGTTGGAACGTATTAATTGAAACCTATATATATTAATTTTGTTAAAAAAGGGTTTAATAGTCAACTGCCAATTTAAATTCATGAATGTGTTTATTCATAAACAAGAAAAGTTTATTTGATTGCCGAAATAATCAAGAAGTATCGTAAACTTAGTTTAATAGACACAATTTAGAAAAATGTGCAATATCAAATAATTAGCATACAACGTCAAAATCTGTAATGATGGTATATTTTTGTTTTCAAAACGAAATGTTGACTATTATATCAACAATTTAGAGTTTAGCTATTTACTCATTGATTAGGTCGAAATGCCAATTATATATTCTATTTTTATTGGATTGTAAACTTTAAGACCTAATACTATATATACGTCACTTTCTAAAATTAAATTTAAATTGAAAAATGACAAGGAGGCACAAAATTATAAGAATTGTTGTGTTGTGATGATTATTAGCGATATATGCACACATGTGAGTTTGGTGGGTACGTTATAGTTTGTTTGTGTGCAATGAAGACAATTTTATTTCTGGAGCCAATATATATATACACATTTGGCATATATATATATGCATGCATGTAGTAATATATTTCTAAAATTATTTTTGGCAACGATTTATCGATTTGTCCAAAACGTATTTACATTTTATATGCATGCGTGTCGAGTGTACGTACTTTAAGAGAGTTGATGTAAATGTGTATGTTTATATATACGCGCTCTCATGAGAGATGAGTTTATCTATATATATACTATATGCATGCTATATATGTATATGTATATGTATATGTTAGTGCTAATATAGGCGCTCACAAGAGATTCAAACTAAATTAGCAAAACATAGGAAAGAGGATCATGTGAGCAAATGTTGGCTGAGATTAAACTTGACTTATCGGGACCGGAGAGACTTTAAAAAATGTATTCAAGTAATGGAATATTTTTTTTAAAAGTATTGAGAGACTGAGAAGATTCATTTGTTATACGATTTTGTAATAATTTTAAGTTGTAGATGTAAAGTAATAGGACTAAATAAATATATCAAGTATATGAGACGTTATTTTGTTGATCAAGATTATTATGCACTTGACTTTTCAGAATCATGGAAATCTTTTATGCTATTTTTATGATCTAGCAAACGAAACTCCTCTCGCAGTATTGGACGCAGCCTACTCAGTCACAGATACAACAGCCACGATGACATCAATTCCAGAACGTCTTCGTCAGCGCTCCAAGGTATAGTACATATATTCAGCAACAAGAAGTCTAGTCAAGTCAGCCGGTGGGAATGGACACACAACCGCATCCAGAGATATTGGAGTACGAAAAAAACGAGTGGGTCAAACCGGACGGCAAAAATTTGAACGAAAATAGTCTAAAAAATTTGGTCAAATTTTAACGTGTCCATTAATCAAAGTTTAACTAAATGTTGACCATTTTGAAAAATTGCTTAAATTTAAGGGCAAAGTAACAATATAGCACTCTCAAACTTAAAACTTGCAATATAGCTCAACGTTTAACAGATTTTGGTTTATAGCCATAACCGAATAAAAACAACAATGAAAACACACAAATGCCCTAAAATTTAAGCGGCAATGTTTAAAACTCGAAAATTAATGGTTTAAAATTTCTCTCTCTTACAAGGGTTATATTGGTCAATAAAATAAACAATAAATGGACACCTCATCAATTAAGCCTATTTATTTAAAAATCACAAACGTTTGGCTATATTACAATAATCATGTTTGTTTTGGTTAATTGAAGCAATTATTCTAGATTTAAAGGACTATATTATTTAATAACCCATATATATACATTTATATGCAAAAATGAAAGAAAAAGGGACACGTGCAAGCATCACGGAATAGGGTTTTACACTAGGAGAGCATAAATATAGCACATAGTATAATTAGCAACTGACAAGGTTAATTATGTTCGGGTTTATTGTTAATAAGAGAATCTTCACGTCATAAGATAGAAGCCTTGTTATTCATCGATTCCTGTAACGGAAGCGTCAAAGGTTGTTTAGCTGTCAAACATATCTCTCTCGCTCCATCTCTCTCTCTCTCTCTATAATATATATATATCTATATATATCTCCATCTCTCTCTATATATCTCTCTCCATCTCTCTCTCTATATATCTCTCTCTCCATCTCTCTCTGTATGTATCTATCTCTCTCTCTCTATATATATATCTCTCTCCATCTCTCTCTCCATCTCTCTCTATATGTATCTATCTCTCTCTATATATATATCTCTCTCTATCTCTCTCTATATGTATCTATCTCTCTCTCTATATATATATATATATCACTCTCTCTCTCTCTCCATGCACAGTTGTGTTTTGTGTTGTGTGTACCTCCTCAACTACGTACGTGACTTTTGGACTAGATACAAACATTATTGTTTTAATAATAATATACCTTATTTTGTCATATAACCGTTAGTTAAATAATATCATACAGACAAATGTATGCAATTATTATATATATAGTTGAATTCGTGTAATATTTATTTATTACTTTGAAGTATTAAATACCATATTCTGAATTTTATGTATTAAGTTAACCCTAGTTAATAAAAACCTTGTTACGTGTTGTGAAGTTTAAAAAATCCCTAGTCAATTTTATTAGACTCAGGACACTAGTGAAACAAACTGTCATATTATGTGTATATATATATATATATATATATATAGAGAGAGAGAGAGAGAGAGAGAGAGAGAGCTGGGTTTTATATTTGGGTTTGCCTTATAAAAGGGCTCTTGAGAACATGCTTTCTGATCAGAGATCAAGAGAGCAAAAACATAAGCCTGTAGTGAAGATTAAATAGAGCAAAAAAGAAAAGATCAGATAGTAAGCCATACTTTATTAGCTTGATATATAGGAAAAGAAAAACATGAGCTCTTCTAGAAAGCAAAAGAGAGCTCTACAAGAGAGGCTTGAGCACCTAAGAGTTATCACTAACTCCAAAGCGGTAATCTCTTCTACACATATAAACTATACTTATATACTTGATATCAATGTCTTTAATTTCTAATTAATAATTTTTTAAAAAAATTTATGCCGGAAATTATATTTTCTTTAGACGAACAACGCCTCGATTGTGATCGATGCTTCCAAATACATCGAGGATTTGAAGAAAAAGACGGCGAAGCTTAACCAAGATTCCGATACCTCTTCTTCTCAAATTCCATTCTCCGAGAGTGAATCGTCCGCGGTACAATTATTTTTTACTATATAGTAAAAAAAATTGTCCCATCAAAAGTTATGTAACATATTTTTCTGTTATGGTACTTGCAAAATTCTCTCCCATCTTTTCAGGTCAGAGTGGAAACCCTACAAAAAGGCTTTCTTATCAATGTTTTTTCCGAAAAAAGTTGCCCCGGTTTGCTCGTCTCTATTCTCGAAGCCTTTGAGAGCTTGGGGCTTGATGTTCTTGATGCTAGGGTTTCTTGTACGGACACTTTTCAACTAGAAGTTGTTGGTGGGGAAGTAAGAAAAATTATATATATTATATATATGAAGATATATAATAAGAAGAACTATATATATATATAAGAAAAATTATACATGGATATATCATAATAAATTATATATATATAATATATTAATTATTTAACTAACGAACCAACATAAATATTTTGTAAATGATGAAGGTGCTTACATGATACTTTAATTTACAAAATTCATTACTGGTTTTCTGTTTCCAAATTTTTTTTTATTTTCGTTTTTTTGTTAATACATTGTTAAACAAAGTCAATTTACAAATTTGGTATTTAATTGTTTGCTTTGGCCGGCCATTTACAAAACTATTTTCAAAAATGTTTATAGGACTATTATCAACATTAACCATATATACATACTCTTATAATTCAATAATCTTAGTTATATCACTTATAAATTACGTACTGATCATGATTAGCCTGAATATCTGCATGGGTTAGGTCTTATTTCCACACTTCTTTTTTGAAGAAAAGGGATTAGTAAATAATCTATTTAAAATAAGTTTTACTCAACATTTTATTTGATATTTTTTATTACTATCGTCTTGACTCGATTGGTAGATGTATAATAGTCGTCTCTTATCCATTTACTTGGAATTACGTGATATCAGTTTATATAATAATTAATAGACACTGTCCATATCTGACTATAAGAAGTGTCCTGATGTTTTGCATAGAAAATGTGATGTTTATTTTTGACACATTATCCTAATATTAGTGTTTTTATTTATTTATTTATGTGTGTAGAGAGATGATAATATAAATGCTCAAATGGTCAAGCAAGCAGTTCTGCGATCGATTCAGAATTGGAGTGAACAAGATTAGTGTTTAAATTACTTAATCATGTATCATTTATTTGTATATGCTTCCTTGTAATTCATTCTATATTTACCTATTTAAATAGATCACGGCGTTTTGTTACAAATATTTCATCTCAAATTATCATTTTTTTAGGATCATGTAGATATATTTTTATGCCAACAAGAACTTGATTTTTCTGGGTTTTTTTTCCTTGTCGACGTAGAAGTAGAAGTAGGTTTGTTTATCGAATCTTCAATTCAATCACGAGAGAGTCGAATTGTTCACTTTTGTTTTAATTTGTAAATTTCTCGAGGAACAAAACTGAATTGAGATTTTTGTTTTTGTGTAGTATTCGCATTACTCGATCAAATATTTTTTAAAAATACCCAATTTTTAGAAGCGATAACGTTTATTCTAATCATTTTAAAAGCGAGAAGTCAACACAATTTCAATAGCAGTGTAGTCATTTGAAGTGGATGTATGTGGAGAGGTCTTATAACGGCCTTTTCAGCTTCGGAAGTTAAGATGAAAGTTGTTTTTTCTTAGTATCGTACTTGCTAAATTCATAGTCTGAAATGAAAGGCGACTTTTGACATTTACATGCGACGTCGCATCTAAAAGTTACATTTATCCCAGTATGGCATATAATTATTTTAAAAAAATTAAAGAAGACAAAATTAACCATGAATTGTTTAAAAGGCGATAAACAATGCCCATTTTGGTGTTTATTACCCATGTATATGAAAATCGGGTGTTATCGATTTGTTTTTTTAATCTATTTCCTTTGCTTAGACCAACAAAGAATCCAACCGAATTGCCCTTAACTTTGTGTCAATGAGCTTCTCGAGATAATAATTATGAATTCGGTTTTTGTACGGAGTAATTGTAACGAAAATTTAACATTTTTTTAAATTTTCTTTCTTTTTCCGTTTCTCTTTTTCCCTCTTGAGAATGTTAAAGAGAGCGTGAATTCTAATTTTTTAAAAAAATCAATCTTGAATAATGAAATAGCTAACCCTAATTACTAGTACAGTAATGCATGGTTGAATTGTTTCATAATGGGCCTAAGCTATGGAAGTCAGAGCCTAGGCGTTGAACCTGAATTCAAAACATGATAAAATTACGTTTATTTTTATACTATTTCGAATCACACCGTTGTTCATATAAAACGACCATCATCAATGAAATTATTCTAATATACATATATATATATATATATGTATATCAAGTATGTCAATAATAATATTATAGAACCATATTACCAGCATATTAAGCAAACGATTTGGGGTCAAACATTCACTTCATGACTAATAATCTATCCGTTGAACAATATATATGAATATCTCACAAACATATATAACTTATTATTTAAGGCTAGTGGCTATATTCTCTAGGTACTTTCTCAGCGGTGCAAAAAAGTTATAAAAAAAAAAACTACTATTTTTAGGCGGAATATTATTTACGTGTAGAATAAACGCGCATGTATATATATATTATAATTACTTTGGCATAAAATTACATTCACATTCATTATTGTCAAAATCAAAGAGACATCGTTGAAATATTATCCCACTTTAATTGCTTAAAATGAAAGAAAAGAACGACGTCATTACACTTTAGTCTTTATATATACACTATATACTATATATAGCTAGCTTTTGAAAACTATAACATTTTTTTTTCTGCCTAAGACTTGATGTTACTTAATACCAAATATACTGTTTCCTATATTTCTAGAAAAAGAGACAGTTTTCTTAGAGCCTGTGGATAAAGTTGCATGGTAATTAATAGATTGGTCGTACTATCTTTATCTCATGTTCAATTTGACTTTGTTTAAGTCATCCTTTTCCTTTTGTCCCTTAGATTAGATTTAAAGTTGAGTTCTTTGCATTAATCGATTTTCTAATATATCTTAAGTAGTACTCTTCACTACAATGTTGGATTCAATACTTGATATATATATATATATATATATGTACGTGACAAAAATAAAATTATATTCAATTCATAATAACCATGCAAACAAGGCCATATAGTAACTAATATCTCTTAAATTTAGTAAGTCGATTTTTTTCCTAGTCACAGCCAGTATAATTGACGTTTCCTTTGTGGTCATTATGTATGTATCTATAATATATGACATGTGTATTTAAAAGAAAATTCAATCTCCTTTACCAATTAATCAATTAATTATATTTTTCTTCTCCTCTGGGCTTTTTCAGCCTATTGATTTTTCAACTTATAAGGATCTAATTCTATATATATATATATATATATATATATGTATACATATACATAAATATATATATATAAGTTAATTAGTAGTATAGCTTTATAAACATATTAAAATTTTGAAATGTCAGACGTTTAACGAAAATTAGGTAAATGACCCAGTAAAATATTTTAGCAGATTATAAAAATCATTTACAACTGAAATAATAAAGGTAAAATTGAAAAATTAGACTGTTAATAATTATTCTGCGTAAATAACCACAATTTTATCAAACGTTTGGCATTTTAAAATTCACATGCCAAACGTTGACCATTTGGCCAATTATTTGCATATATATATTAGTTGTTGGGGCGTGAAATTCGTTAAGCATGTTTAAAGTCTACGAGCTCATGATATATAAATGTTACACCACTTTTTTAAGAGCCAAAAAAAAGTAGTGCTATAAAGAGGATGACATGATTATTCTATCCATGCATGCATGTTTGTGGTTCTTATAGCATGCATAATATTTAGAATTTGGAATAATAATAATCATTCAATTAGAAACACCTTCTTCTGGTAGGTTGAAATGAAAAGTAAAATATAATTAATGATATACCAACCGTTTTATATATGATTAATATTTATTGGTACCATTTTTTCCTAAAGTTGCAAGTAGTATGCAAAAAAAGCAAAACTACCACGCTTTGAATATTCGTTGCCCTCTTTTTCTACGTCCGTTTTAGATATGAGAGGCAAATTGTCAAATAATTACACAAACCAATTGATATAAAGAACATGTAATATATTATATTTCTTCGTCCTCGTGATAATTAATGTATTAACTAATATATTTCTTCATTAGTGCTCAAAAGTAACTGGTCATGTTTATTAGGGTTCGTCAAAACATTAAATTTAGTGGTAATGCAAGGTGTAAAAATTATATTACGAAAAGCTTTTTTTAGACTAATTTAAGGTTTAGGATTTAAGCTTTCTTACGCTAATAATGTTTATTAGGGGCGTCAAATTTTTAAATTTAGTGGTGATACAAGGTGTAAAAATTATATTACGAAACGGTTTTTTTAGACTAATTTAGGGTTTAAGATTTAGGCTTTCTTACACTGATCGTGTTTATTAGGGTCGGTCAAAACTTTAAATTTAGTGATAATACAAGGTGAAAATAATATTACGAGACTTTTTTTAGTTAAATATGTATTATATATTGTTCATGTTGAAAAAGTTTGCAAAGGATAAGTTTTGACGTGATTATTTTTTTTACTGCTCGGTTATATATATGTGTAGTATATCGCTCTCATGATTAACTGCATTTTTGACAAACTAGTGTATTAATGAAAATACAATGAAAGAAGAACCAAGAATAACACGGTTGGTAAAATATAACATCCGGTTGGTAAATGATAACTATATTAATATTGGAGAAATTGTCCAAAATACCATGTATTTGGTTTTCTCAAAATTCATTAAAATTAATTTTTTCTCAAAATACTTGTACAAAATTCTAAAATATTTCTAAAACAATTTTTTTACATTTTATTCTATATCCATATTCATCGATTATTATTTATTTATTTATTAAAAAAATTAAACTTTAAAATGTAAAAACTACACTAATTCTAAAAAATTTAAATTTTTTAAATTTTTAAATTTTTTTCTTAATTATTTTGGCCGATAATATAGTGTAGAGCATTTGTGTTAGTTTTATTTTTTAAAGCGTATTTCGTTTTTTCATATGAAATTTACTTGATTTTGAAAAAAATTACGGATTTTGGGAAATTAAAAATCCGTGTCTAATATGTTATATATGCACGAGCTATTACTAGCTATTTATCAACCTAGCCAAATACTATAATCACATAAATTATTAAGACAAGACTGTAACTACCACATATATCCTTTTAGCCTTTTCTTTTTGTCCAAAGACCTCGAAATAAGATATTCTACTTTTCAATTTCCATCATTATTATTATTATTACTTTTCCTCAATGAAAGAGGACGAGTTAAAAATCTCTCCTATAAATACACATAAAAATCAAACGAATTTTCCACAACCATTGACAAGTAATAGATAAGCTCTCTCTAGCTTAAAAACCCATACTTGATCTTTCCATTTCCTTCAATAATATTTTTCTTCCTCTCTCTTCATTCTAATTAACTAAGCACTATGGCTTCAACACCTAAAATATTATTGCCTATTTTGATGTTCCTTTTCGTCGGAGTAGTATCGGGTCAACTTTCTTCAAATTTCTACTCGAAATCGTGCCCAAATGCATTATCGATCATAAAATCCGCAGTCAAAACCGCTGTTTCGAACGAGGCTCGCATGGGAGCTTCGTTGCTCCGTCTTCATTTTCATGACTGCTTTGTTAACGTAAGTTGCGAGTTATTTTTATATTCGGTATATTTAATATGTACAATTTTTTTTAAAATTCAACTGCATGTATCATTATCCGATTTATGAACTATCGGATGCGACATATTTTTGCATTTGAAGGCTGTATTTGTCTTAACGAGCTAATATTTAAATAATCCGGAATCAAAATTAAGTGAGCATGATACATACACATATAATATTGGGCTGTATCATATTTAATCATATTTGTTTCAAGAGTTGAGTATTTATTGAGCTGGTAGAGAAGATTATGTAAACAAATTTAATAAAGTTTTTAATTAGGTTCAGTTTTTTTCTAACATCTCGAGTCTTCGAATTAGTTTAACTTTGGATGTCAAAATTTTCTGTATGATTACGTCCTATATTTACTTTTACAACACTTTGAATGAGTAAAATCTTTTACTTCTGGAAGAAATTTATTTTAAAAATACGTTGACTTGGACAATTGATTTTTAGTGTTTTATTATTATACGCGTTTCTTTTTTCATGTAAACTGCAAAAGAAAACAGAATAAAAGGATACCTCCAAGCCATAATTATTAATTCCGCTTCTAAAAGTAGTATTTTGTAAAAGAGAGAACAAAAATAAAACAAATTAATAAACACTAGAATAATAGTATTTGCGATTATACGTGACAGGGACTACAAAATAAAATTACACCTCATAGCTGTAATTTTTTCTCCTTCTAAAAATAATATTTTGAAATAGAGAAGAAAAATTATAAAAATAAAAAGTAAAAGAGTGACGATAAAATTAGTGACATAATAATATTATTTGTGATTATACGTGACAGGGGTGTGACGGTTCGATCTTGTTGGACGACACATCGAGTTTCACCGGAGAAAAAAGCGCACCACCAAACGCAAATTCAGTAAGAGGATTTGGTGTTATCGATACAATTAAGGCTCAATTAGAGAAAGCTTGTCCTTCCGTAGTCTCTTGTGCTGATATTGTCGCTGTCGCTGCTCGAGATTCCGTTGTTCAGGTAACCCTAAAATAAAAATAAATAAAAAATAACATATATAATGGAGATTTATTGATTTTTTGACTATATGATACCAATACTACTAATTTTTCCATATTATAACTAATTTAGATGTTTATTTTGAACCGGTACTATGATACGACTATACTTTATGAGAATATAAAATTAAATGGAATAAAATGATTGCCTTTTTCTTCCTCTCAAGCTGACTTCCAATTTATATTTAATTTAAATTTAGTTAATTCATTAAAAAAAACTAGTAACTTTATTCTATCATGCTTGCCATTTTTTTTGCAAATTCTTCTATGTTATAAAGTTACTCATAGTCATTTGTCAATTAATTTTTTTATTTGAATATATATATTATATATAACCATTAAAGTCATATATTATTTTCAGCAAGTACAACCAACAAATTTTATTTATATTTTGATACGACACTAAAAAATTCATTTATTTTCCTATTTATATCATTTATTTAACATATCATGACACTCTTTATAAGAATGAAAATTCATGTGATTACTTTCTACTTATTAAAATTGAGTTTGAGATTATTTTTTTTTTCTTTCTAAAAAAAAAAGAATATTATAAGGCTTTGATATGTCCCAAAGTGTTAATATTTATGAATAGTGAGGGACTAATTTGAATGTAATAATAGTTAGGGGGTCCAAATTGGGCAGTGGAAGTTGGAAGAAGAGACTCAACAAGTGCAAGTCAAAGTGCAACGAGTTCAATCCCGGGCCCACAATCAAGTCTCAGTGCACTCATTTCTTCTTTCTCAAACAAAGGCTTTAATGCCAAGGAATTAGTGGCTCTCTCAGGTTCCTCTCTAATTTAATTGCATAATTTATCACTAATGTTAATCTTACTTTACCAATAAAAATGAGATGAAATATTAAATACTCATAAAAAATTATAGTAATTCATTCGTCAACTAAAAAATCGACTGAAATATTTAAAAAAAAACTCACCTTTTCACCCGCTAATCAACGAAATAAATATGATTTTTTTAAAAAAAAATTAACTGGTTACATTTGTTAATGAATTGAAATGTAATTAAATGTTATTCAAAGGTAAGTGCTAAATTATATTGGTAAAATGAGAAGAAAAAAAATTGTGAATTATGAGAAAAATATTAGTAAGTAATAATAAAATAAGTAATTTCTCTTTAATTTTCTATAAGCATGTATTAGATTTGTGTTAAAAAATAACTAAAGAAAAGGAAAAGAATGAAAAGATATATGGATATAATATGACAAGCTTGCATGATGGCTTTAACATAGGCCCACAATTAGGACCGGACGTTTAATAACAATGGGCTTTTTATAATTAAGCCCATACGTAATTTTAATACACAAAATACCATTAACATCCTTAAATAATGATTTATTGAATTGAAGATATAAACTTAAATACATGAATAAAACCAAGGAAATTATTACTTAAGAATGTATGCTCTGGGATTAATTTTTGAATCGGTATTTGGATAATTAAATTTGTAAAATTAGTATAGGTCAATAACACAATTTTGTTATATTTTAGGTGCCCATACTATAGGTCAAGCAAGGTGCCAAACATTTACCACAAGACTATACAATGAGGCCAACATTGAGAAATCATTTGCCACGTCCTTGAAATCGAAATGCCCGAGATCCGGCGGAAACAATTTATCGCCGCTCGACACAATTAGCCCTAATGCCTTCGATAACGCGTATTTCAAGAACCTCGTGGCCCTAAAAGGATTGCTTCACTCAGACCAACAATTGTTCAACAACGGATCCACGGATTCGCAAGTTAGAGCTTATGGGAACAATCCTTCGAGCTTCAGGGCCGATTTCGCGAGCGCTATGCTGAAGATGAGCCGGCTCAGTCCACTCACGGGGACGAATGGTCAGATCAGGCTCAAGTGTTCCAAGACCAATTGATTTGAGTCATCTATCGTGGCGATTTATTGAACGTTTTTTCATATGTTTTATGCTTTTTCGTTTTTGTTTTGAAATTAAGTGCTTGTGCTTTTGTTTGTTTTGTTTTCGTTTTAGTTGGTGTGAGACTTAAAATTAAGTGTGCGTGGTTTGTCTAATTTCCAAAACAATATGTGGTTTTATTGACCAACGTTCTTTGTAATGAATAATTCAATGTCAATGAGAAATTTAATTTTGGAATAAGAAACGTTTGAGATGAGAATGAATGTTATTAAAAATTTAATTGTAAGATTTGCTTGATTAGAAAATTCCTTATAGGATTTGATTTCACATACCACAAAATCAACTTCATATTAGAAACAATGAATAACTTCAAATCCGAAAAAATTGCATGTTAATGTATCGATTTGAATGAAATAATGAGATATCAAGAGGTTTCAGAGATCCTCGAAACGTTTACAATGTACGAGGTACGAGATGAACTACATGACGTTGTCCATGATCGAATACATATTCGAATTACTTTTATCAAGCGTCAATGTAGGAAGTTTTTTAACGATTGTCTATATATTTGCGAATCCGGTTATTAACGTTTTTTAGATTGACCATTAATAATAATTAATTTTTTTAATTAACAACTATCCGCTATATTGTCAAACATGAGACATCATCAAGTAAATTTCACTAATTTCATTAATGGTACGGAAGCAGCTAGGAGATTGCTATAAACATTCTTTAAATAGTTGTCAAAGATTATCACTGAATAAATTTCAAAGTATATATTTTATTACCTAACTAGTTATTAAAGACCAAGTAAAACAAGGCGTCGTAATGGCTGAGACCCGTTCAATACATTTAATAACTGATTGAGATTAATAAATAGTAAATATTTCAGTAACACGCTCACAACATTATATCATATTATACTAGATCTAGCATCTAACGCTTTCTTATGACATCATTTTTATTAGTAAATATTGGTTCCCTTTTTTTTTATCGTTAGAATTTTGAACAATTTTTGGCGGTATTAAAGAAATGTATAGAGCAAATAACACATATTTATTTGGGTTTTAATGAAATATCAAATTTCAATTTTGATTTTTAAAGAATGTCGATTTTGTAATATTTATTTAATTAGAATAACGAAAATTATACCATATTATAATTATTAGGGTAAGAAAATTAATTTTCATTTATATATATATATATATATATTGTATATTAATGTTTATATAATTGTGAAATATTGTGATCTTGAATGCACCTTTTTTTACTATATCTGTAACAATGAAATTTATATATAATAGTTTCAACATCTTGCAATTGGTTAATAAACTATTTATATGAAAATGTCAACGACATACGACCAAGTTTCCATAATATATTTTGTTTGCTCATCTCTTTTGTTTCTTTATGTTTTAAAGTATCCTGATGAATATATACTGACTAATAAGCTAGACTTTTTCAAAAATATACTTTTTTATTTTTATTTTTCAACAGTTATATGAACGTTGGTTTAAGTGTTATATTCTCGAGTATAAATTTATTCGCGTACGATGATAAGCATGCCATTTTATTATTATTATATAACTTAAAAAATTAAATGAAGACGTTCGAATATGAACTTTTAATTAAATCTCACATATGTTTAATTTTTCTTGCGCTAAAAGATTTACAGAAAAGTGGTTAATATATAGATTAATTAGTTAAATGAAGACGTTCGAATATTAACTTATATATATATTATTATATATATATAATATATATGTAATATTATATAAATCGAGAAAGAATGCAACTCCGAAACACCATCCTTTATTCTTGGATTTTCTGACGCTTATAACTAATTTAAGGTCACATATTATTGTCTATAAATATGTTATTTGTTTATTTTCAAGAAATGGTCAATGAATTATCATTTTACCGAAAATATATATACAAGTTTCAACATTTAATAGTACGTGAGATTTGGCAATGGTTTAGTATAATAATACAACCACTATGTATTGCACTTGCACAATCATTTATTTAATATCAATATGAACATTCTTCAAACTATATCCATTCTGACTAGTTCCTCTAAGTTTTCTTGTGAAGTGTGGTTTTTTGCAACTTGACAAGTTACATTAATCCAAGTCTTTTTATTTTATTTTCCTTAATGATAATTATTTATAAAGACTTTTCTAATATTTTACTTTGGTCTAACAAACATCAAACTTAGTCATGTTGTCCAATTCCAAGAAGCAAACTCTTCTATATATATAAGATTCATTTGAAGTTCATAAAACACATCAACAAATACCATATACACTAAAAAGTATACAAATTCTAACTAGCTCAAGGCAAAACTATAGAAGGAAAAGAAATGGATTCAAGAAAACTTTTTGTAATGTCGATTTTAGTTGCTTTGACTTTTGCTTTAACCGCAACTATTTCTTCGGCGGATCTCTCAACGGAGTTTTATGCTTATTCATGTCCCGAAGCAATCCCAACCATCAAAAGAGTCATCGAAGATGCAGTCGCAAAGGAGCGTCGTATGGGAGCTTCTTTGCTCCGCCTTCATTTTCATGATTGTTTTGTCAAAGTTAGTCTTTTTATTGTTTAAATACTAGATTAAAAGACATTGGTATAGTATATTTCGGTAATCCTTAACCATAAGTATTGGGTTTTGGGTCAAAATTTGGTAAAGATAAATATTAGTCAATTTAATTTCTTTTTTCTTTAGCAAATATTAGTAGGTTAAAATGATTTTAAGAAATAAATCAAAAAAATAATTTGACCTTTTTTTTGTTTTTCATATTATGATGTACCTATTTCTTACTAATAATATTAAATGGGGTGTTGCAATTTTATTAGGGCTGTGACGGTTCGATTCTTCTTGATCCAACGGAAACAATGGAGAGCGAAAAATCAGCACCCGCAAATTTGAATTCGGCTCGTGGATTCGATGTGATTGATGCGATCAAAGCCGAGGTTGATCATGTTTGCGGTGGATCAATCGTTTCTTGCGCTGATATTTTGACCGTTGCTGCCCGTGATTCCGTGGTTGCGGTAAGTCTTTCCCCAAGTCAAGCATGTATTTTATTGATCAAAACTATTAGATATGTACACAAAATAAACAAACAAAAATACAACTAGCATATGAAAGATGAAAAGGAAAATGGTAACACTTCATGTATAATGAAAAAAAAGAGAGGTGAATTAGCCATATTTTAGCAAAATTACTACACAATATTTTCACATTTAGAAGTGTAATATCTATTCTAACTATTTGCTTAAATTTGATTTTTTTTAATTTAATAGAAGATTAAATTGAAATTAAAGACTATTCCGACATGTATAGTTAGGAGGGCCTTGGTGGGAGGTTCCACTAGGAAGGAGAGACTCTCTCGCGGCCTTCAAAGAAGCCGCGGGAACCGATATTCCATCACCTTTCATGGACTTACCCGATCTCACCGAGAGTTTCAAGAGCCACGGCCTCAACGAAAAAGACCTAATTGCCCTCTCTGGTGGCCACACTCTAGGGTTTGCTCAGTGCACTTTTGTCAAGCCTCGTCTCTATCAAGAGACCAATGTGAACCGCGATTTTGCCGCCGAGCTCAGTTACGTGTGTCCTAAGGAAGGTGGTGACACAAATCTCGCGCCTTTTGACCCCACCCCAGCGACTTTCGATAAAAAGTACTTTGAATCTCTGGTCGATGACAAAGGACTTCTTCACTCTGATCAAGCACTCTTCTTCCGGGGCGGGCCTTTCAATGAGATAATCAAGCTTTATAGCCATGACATTGAAAAATTCTCGAGCGATTTTGCTTATAGCATGGTTAGGCTTGGAAACTTGAAGCCGTTGACTGGGAACGAGGGTGAGATTCGTAAGAATTGTAGAAAAGTCAACTACTAATTGCGAGTGATGATGATATGATAAACAAACCCTAGCTTGATACTTCTTTAATTTGTTGTGATGGTAATAAGAAGACTATGGTTTCTTTGACTTTTTTTTAAGTATTTTCTTTGATTGAGTGTGTTTAATGGAGTTTTATGCATGAACAATAAGTGAGGCTAACGCCTTTTGTTGTAGTATGTATTATGTGTGTGTATCGAATAATTGCATATGAACTATACAAATTATGATTCGTTGTAACTTAGCTATTTGTCAAAATTAACGTATAAAATTATTAATGACGATCATGTAAAATGTTATCTAATTACTTAGACCATATCATCAACCTGGTTAAATGTTAAACAAGCTTGAAACATTGTCTAGATTATAAATAAATAAATTAAATTTCTTGAGGTACACTTCTTGAGAAATAAATAATCAAAATAATGAGCGATCACATGTACTCGGTCATAATTCTATCCCAACCTAAGTCTTTGTTGCACCTTATACTAAAATGCTCTTGTACTAACATATTATTATAATTTTTGTACTAAAATGCTCTTTTATCATATATATTCTAATCACTTTATTTTTGCAATAAAAAAAAAAAAAACGGCTACCAAAAGTATTGATTATTTAATAGTAATATTGGGACGTGGAATTAGGTTATAATCAAAACAAGATGATCATATTTTACAAATTCATTGTATTTTTAGTGCCATCAATATATAATGGAAAAATTACGTTTATATCGCATTTAAATTTTGATAATTTTAAGAAATCCAATCTTCAAGCTTCCAACGCAAGTTTTTTAAAAAAGAAACTGTAAAAAAAATTAAGATAAAAAGGTATTTGGGGAATTAAGTTTGATAAAAAGGTAAAAAAGGGATGAAAATTCATTTTGTATATACATATATACCAACGTTGCCGTCGGTTTTCCGTTTTTCGGTGGTTACCGGCCAAAAACGACCCATATAAACGTTTCGTCGTTTTTGGCCGGCGAAATTCGTCGTTTTTGCCGACGGAATCCGGATGTCGTTTGTCGATAGTTGTCGTTCGCACTGTGTATAAAAACCACACTTGACCGACGAAATTCCCAAACATTTTCGAAATCCCACAGAAACTTTAGCCGACGGATTTCGGTGACGAGAAGACAGATCCCGACTATTTGCCGCCGAAATTTCCCCCGGTTTTCGCAGATCGTGTCGTCGGCCGACGTCTTCAGCAAGGATTCAACAATTTTTCGGCGAAAATCCCCGAAAACCGGCGAAATTCGAGGTAGATGCCGATAATTGTAGATCTGTGTAGTTTGAAGCTGATTTTCGAGTAGAACTTGATTTTTTTTAGCAATAATTAAATACAATGTGTTAGGAATGTGATTCTGAAGATGATATAATTTTTTTGAATTTTTTCTAGATCCGGAATTTGAAATATGAAGTAAATTCGGAGGTTGTAGTTATGAAAACATATATGTTGAAATAAGAACTATAAGATTGTTCTTGAACATTGTGATTACGATTTTTACTCGAAATAATGTATGAAATGAAATCTGTTTGGAACGATATTTTAAGTTGCGTGGATTTGTTTCAGATTTTATTCACGTCGGAAACGAGAAATATGAAGTAATTTCAATAGTTGTAGTTAATAGTTCGATTAGTCGTTAAGTTGATTTTTGTTGAAGTCGTTGATTATGATTTTTTATGAAACATATGTATGAAATAGAAAATGTTTAGAATTTAAATTTAATAATAGTGTAATTTTGTCATAATTGTTTGAGTCCCGGATTATGAAATTTGAATTGTTTGTCGGAAATTGTTGTTTTATTTTGTTTAGTAAGAAATCGTTGATTATGAATTTTTCTAAAAAATATGTGTGAAATAGAATCTGCTTAGAATTTCAATTTAAGAAGATTGGAATTTTTTTAAATTTTTTTGTGTCACGGATTAGAGAATTTGAATTATATATCGGGAATTGTTGTTTTAGTTTGTTTTGGTTGAAACGGTCGATTATGATTTTTTCTCAAAAACATGTATGAAATAGGATCTGTTTGGAATTGAAATTTAATAAAATTGGATTTTTTTCATAATTTTTGGAGTTACGGAATTGATTTTTTTGTTTGTTAACGATAACAGATGGCAGATGAAGGCGTCCGAAAACATTGTTTCGTCGTTGCGGGGACCAGTAATCATTTTACGTGCAAATATTGTGGGTTAACCACAAGAGGTGGAGGTATCACTCGTATGAAGTTGCATCTTAGCGGAAACGATCCGAAGAAGAATGTAAAACGATGTGTTAAGTGTCCGCCGGAGGTCAAAGAAGAAATGCAGCAAATGCTACATGAAGCAGAAATGAAGAAAAATAATAAGAGCATGATGGAAGAAACCATCCGTCAAGAGTTACGTGCAAACCTCGATCCACGTCTTGATCATCGAGAAGATGAAGACTTGTATGAGGCAATGAAGAGAAGTCGACAAGAGGCCGATGCTGCGACTTGGAGATCCGGGCCAGGAGGAGGTTCTGGATCCCAACAAGACATAAGATCGAGGCCACCAATCTCGCCTTCTCTCTATCGATCAGATTCGACACGACAACCAACAGTCCCTACACAGACAAGTATGTCTCTGAAGAAGTGATTAGGAAGACTTGTGAGCCGATTTTTCATACACGAGAGTGTTCCAGCCCATAAAGCGAAGTCTCATCACTTTAAAAACATGATGCACGAAGCTGCAGAACTCGGTATGTGAAACATATTTCTATTAGTACTTTAACGCTTTGTGAAATAACGTAATACGTTGTTGTTGACAGGTCCTAACGTTCCACTGCCTTCCCCGTACGAGATTCACAACACATACCTTAAGGAAGAGGTTGCTGAGGCACAAACATACGTCGATAGTCAACGTAAGGTTTGGGAAGAGTACGGGTGCACAATCATGTCTGACGGATGGACGGGTCCAACGCGATTGAGTATCATTAATGTTATGGTATACTCAGCTGGAAAAACCGTGTTCTTGAAGTCTGTTGACGCGTCGAACAACATCAAGAATTGAGAATACATCTACAAACTTTTGAGTGATGTGATTAACGACGTCGGACGCCACAATGTCATCCAAATTGTCACGGACAACGGGTCGGCGTATAAAAAAGCGGGATTGAAACTGATGAGAAAGTTCAATTGTTATTGGACACCGTGTGCCGCGCACTGTCTTGATCTTATGTTGGAAGACGTGGCTAAGCGAGACACCATTGCTCGCGTCGTGGATGACGCTAGGCGCATAACGAAGCTCGTTTATAACCACGGGCTTCTATTAGCGAAGTTAAGAGAACAAGGTGAAGGTGAGATCATTCGCCCCGGCCCTACAAGGTTTGCTACCAATTATTTAGCTCTTTCAAGCTTGCGTAACAAGAAACAAGCATTGAAGGCGATAATCAATTCCGATTGGTGGGAGAGATTGACATTTCGCTTAACCTTAGCGGGATCATTTGTTGAGGACAAAGTAAATGATGCAAATTTTTTGCTACACCTCGATGGAGTTTGTAAGGTACTTTTGTATCTAGTATGATGTTTGTAGTTTACTTTGTAAAACTAACATTTTACGTTAATGCGACAGGTATTCGAGCCGTTATTTGTAGCTCTTCGGTTCGTGGACATAGAGGTCGTTCCGACGTTGGGTGCACTATACCACGTTTTCGATCTAATGAAGAAAAAGTTGGAGGCCCTACCAAATAAAAGATGGGTTGTCGATATCGTTGTCGACAGATGGGAAAGACAACTTTGTCACCCATTGCACAAAGCAAGTTATTACTTAAACCCGAGGTGTCAATACAACCCAGAGATTACGATGACACCAGAACATCTAACTGCTGTTACAGACGTTTTTGAGGTGTTACATCCGCACAATGATTGTTCGGTTCTTGGAAATGAGGTACGTAATTACACATATTAATATGTTCCTTCACCGTATAGTGACATATTATGTACACAGCTCATTGCGTTTCGAGATACACGTGGACTATTTGGAAGGAAGACTGCGGTTGGAAACCGTGATCATATGGCCGCAGGTATGTAACGATATCGTTGTGTGGGATCTGTTAACATTACTTGATTTTTAATTTACTTTTGTAGCCGAATGGTGGAGAATGTTTGGAACTGAAGCACCTACTTTACGTCGGTTGGCCATGCGAATTTTATCACAAACCGCATCCTCTTCGGCTTGTGAGAGAAATTGGAGCACGTTCGCCTTAGTCCACACAAAACAGCGCAACCGTCTTGCGTATTCAAGGTTAAAGCAACTTGTGTTTTGTAATTATAACATGAAATTACAGATACGAGATCGCAAAACTCAGTACGAAAACAAGGAACTCCGAGACCCCTTAGAAATCATAGAGCAATCTATGCAAGCCATGGGAGATGAGGCCGACGACGACGTTCTTCTTGAGTGGGTTCGACCATGCAACCTTAACGATGAATCCAACCGTCCTGATCCGCAAGTAGCCTCACATGCCCGTTCCGAAGGCGTTGATGTAAACCGGGTCGTCTCTCAAGATGTTGGTATAGATTCGTCTAGTGACGATGATGGTGGCGGGACGCAAGGAGGCGGAGATGGTGGCGGCACAAGTGTTGGTGTCGGGAGTGGCACAAGCAGAGGTTGGAATAATGATCCATGGACCATGGAATCGGGTTACCAAGCTACTCAAGATGAAGATCACGGAGCGCGGGATCGGGACAGGTACTAATATGTTACATGCATTTTTAATTTACATTTATTAACATCTAACCTAATGTCTCGTAGGTCGGATGACTTCTTTGACTTTGAGTCTGCGCAATACCCGGGAGGTCGACAAGCGGGAATGTGGTCTACTAGTTCTACGGATTACGACGTTGACTCCATTTCCACTCAACTTGAGTCAATGTCGTTTGACCAAATGTCTACCCAATCATACGACGGTCAAGGTTCGTATGCTTATCTGTATCCCGTTCCATATCCAGTTCCGGTCATTATAGGTGCCGAGATTCAAGGACCACTACCCGAGTACCCCATGTTGTGCACCGTCGTCGGTGGAACGCAAGCCAACTACAACAACCACATCATTAACTACACTTCATCGTACGCGACCCAAATGACGTGGTTGGACTATTGTAACCTTCAGACACGAACAAGTGGATTTTATCAGCCAGCACGTCATTCCAGTTACTATTGAATACTACTGTTGTTGATTTCGTATGATCTTTTCGAACTGCTCATGGTATGCTATGTATGAACTTGATATTGTACGTTATGTATGAACTTTTAATGATTTTAATTTCAATGTGGTATGACATGTATGAACTTAATGATTTGAACATTTTCTATAGTTATAAATTCATGTTTTGAACTAAAAATGTCATCAACATTTTTTCCGTCGAATTTCCGTACTTTTTATCGAATTTCCGACCGGCCAACGGCAATCCCATCGGCATTCTCTTTTCCGTTTTCCACATTTTTTCCGTCGAATTTCCGTTCGGCTAACGACATTTCCGTAATTTTGACTTATCGGCCGTTTATCGGCTACCAGCCGTTTAAACCTTGATATATACTTAGTGGATATGGATTGGATCTTTAAATCTTTTGACCCAATAAAATATTCCAACAAAGTCATGACGTGTCATAATTTCAAAGCCGCAAACGGTTTTCTCTGACTAGATTCTGTTGGCCGTGACTACGAGGAAAGCTTTTTCTTAATTTTATTATTTACATTATTATAATTATAATTATTATAGCCCACGGAAATCCAAAAACAAGCAAAGCCCACTTCATAATAGTGTAATATATATTAAAAGTTAAAAACTTTGGAATAAAATAAATAACTCTCATTTTTCTCTTCTCTTCTAAATCAACACCAAAAAAAAAAAAAAAAATGCCATGGCTTCTTCTGCAAAGAGAGTCTTCTCAAGCTCAATGAACCGATCATCGTTGACCTGGTGGGACCGAGTCAAACCAGCCTCCGTTGACCCCATCACCAGCATCACTGAGGCTTTTCTCGCTGACCCAAATCCTCACAAGATCAATCTCGGAGTGGTATGTATGTGTATATATATATATATATATATATATATGTGTGTGCATGTTCATGTAAAGTTCGAATCTTTATGTTTTTTTGTTGTTGTTGTTGTTAAAGGGGGCTTATAGAGATGATGAGGGAAAGCCGGTTGTTCTTCAATGTGTTAAAGACGCTGACGTCAAAATTACCGGCTCTGAGTTTTTGTGAGTTTTTTTTTTTTTTTTTTTTTATGTTTATATTTTCCATTTAATTGTTTAAACTAGTTTTTGTGTTCATTCATATGTGTGCGTGTGTATATATATCCCCTAATTCTTCTCATTTTATCATTGGGGTGAATTTATGTTGCAAAATATAATTTACAAAATATGACTCCTGAGTTAAATATTTAAAAAATATGACTGGCTGGACGAAAATACCCTTATATAATATATACTTACCCCTTAATTCTTCTCGTTTTATCATTGGGGTATTTATGTTGCAAAATGAAATTCACAAAATATGTCTCCTAAGCCAAACATTTGAAAAATATGAATTTTGGACTAAACTACCCCTCTAATAGTTATATGGGTGTATTTGTCAAACTAGTTATATTTTTAAAAAGTTTACTAATTTATACAGATATTGAATTTTATGACCGTTATATTTTCTTAAATATTGTGTTGCAAGTTACTTTGAACATGTATTAAAATTGTTTTTGAGGAGAAAGATAATGAATTATTGGAACTTAATATTTATGGCCTCATTGGCAGAGAATCTGTTTCTGCCACGGCCGGCGAGAAATTCGTCGAAGAAAGCTTGAGATTGGTTCACGGAAACGATTTCTCAAATTCCGATCATTTCAGAAGTAGATTCGCCGGAATTCAAGCTCTCTCCGGCACCGGAGCGTGTCGTCTTTTCGCAGAGTTCCAATCCCGATTTTACCCCGAATCGCACGTTTATTTGCCCGACCCAACATGGTCTAAGTAAGTCTTTAATTAGTTTTGTGACATTAACTAATGTGCATTTGAAATGAATTTAATAATGTGTGACAAACATTTGTTTAGCCACCACAATATTTGGAAAGATGCTCGTATTCCTCGGAGAAGTTTTCGGTACTATGATCGCGAGAGCAAGGGCTTGAATTTCACGGGACTAATGGATGATATCAAGGTTTTTTTTTACCATATTTATATTTTTTTAGCTATTTAAATATATTTCAATACTAAAAATAGAGCTCATTTTAGTTCAATTAATTACTTGATAGAGAGCTCCGAAGAGTTCCTTTTTCTTGCTTCATCCTTGTGCGCACAACCCGACCGGGATTGACCCAAACGACGAGCAATGGAGAGAAATATCTCATCTTTTCAAGGTACTAATTTAATAAAATTTATGCGCGAAGAAATGTCATTTTTTTGTGTGAATTGCTTTAATTTTGTCTATGCTTTTATTTTGAAGGTTAAAAACCATTTTCCGTTTTTCGACATGGCTTACCAAGGATTAGCCACGGGGGACCTCGAAAATGATGCAAAATCAATTCGGATATTCGTTGAGGACGGGCATTTGGTCGGATGTGCTCAGTCATTCGCGAAGAACATGGGATTATACGGCCATCGAGTTGGTTGTCTAAGGCAAGAACTAGAAAATTATACTAATTATATTTACATATAAGCCCTTTTGATACTATTATCAAATTCCCGTTTATTTTCATTCAGCGTTCTTTGTTCGGATGAAACTCAAGCGGGTTCGGTCAAAAGTCAACTAAAACAGATTGCTCGGGCGATGTATAGTAGCCCTCCCATCCATGGCTTATTGCTAGTCTCGACCGTCCTTGGAGATCCGGAAATCAAATCACTTTGGGTTAGAGAAGTGAAGGTCAATATTTTCTTAAAAAGAAAATAAATTCTCTAAATTCGATTAACCTTAATCATTAATTAAAAAAACCCTCTTTTATCAGTTTAAACTCAACTGAGATTAATTTCAAGTCATAAAAAATTGTTTTGAGAATAAATCAAACTAGTGTAGTTGTTTTTTTGTTGATTGTGGGATCGAACTCACGACTTTTTAACTGAAAACTGAAAAAGTGAAGTGTTATTACAATTAGGCTAATTTTGAACACATAACATGATATAAATGTTTGGCCTAATTTTAATGTGTCAAATCGTGTTGGCCGAATTTATAGGATATGGTGAATCGGATTAGAGAAATCCGATCAACTTTGCGAGGCAGTCTCGAGAAATTAGGCTCTCCTCTAAATTGGGATCACATTACTAGCCAGGTAAGATTAAATCAAAACCAAATCTTTAATTTATTTATTTACCACTAATTGTGTAAAAACTATAGGTTGGAATGTTTTGCTTCTCCGGCTTATCCCCGGATCAAGTTGATCGGCTAGCAAAAGAGTTCCACGTTTATATGACTCGAGACGGTCGAATTAGGTTCGAATTATTACTACCTTGATTTTAAGTTATTTATTTAGGTGTCTTATAAATTTCAAATAAAATGTGATTTGAAGATATTAATTTTTTTTTCATATGGTGATATTTGACAGCATGGCAGGTGTGACCTCAGGCAATGTTAGTTACTTGGCTAATGCAATACATCAAGTTACAACTTCTCATCAATAAACCTTGGATTTGATATAATAGCTCATATAAATTGGTTTTTTTAGTTAGATACAAATTTATATATAACTTGGTTTCTTCTTTACATAAAAATTTACGTAATACCAAAAGCAGGAAACTTGAAGGTATTTATTAGCCGTGTAAGAATGATAAAGTGGAGACAAATGTATATTATTTTGTGTGAGAATAATTGTACGGACAAACATTAAAATAGTTTATAGACATGTATCTGATCTTAAGTCTTTTGTGACATAATTTTTAGTTTGTCAAATATTTATAAATTGTCCGAGACTACGTACAACTACTTAATTCTTCAAGATACACGGATTACAAGGTCAAATTTTTCTATTCCGCGCGAAATCAACAAAAGATAATTTTGCCTTTATTTATGAGATAAAAATTCGAAAATTGAGGTTGATGAAACATCTAAAAAGCATGTGACAACTAACAAAAAAAGAAATGAAAATCACTTGAAACTAGACAAGGAGTTGGAAAAAAACGACAATTGTGTTAAATACTCATATAAACATCTACAGATTTTAATACGCTCAATGTTTTGTAAAATTTGTGTAAATACTCAACCGAAATTGTTTACAAATATTTTGGGACCTTTTTAACCCAAAAATAGTTTCTCGCATACTTATCCCGCTGAAATAAATTAATAATTTTTTTAGCGAATTAATTTAAATTCAAATACAAAAAATTTAAACCGAAAAATTAATTTACAAATTAAAAATTTTGTAACATATTTTAACTGGTTATTTATTCAAAATTTACAAGATTTTAAATATTTTAAAATCACTATATAATTTAGCGTGTAACCCCAAGTAAGTGAAAAAAATGTAGATGTGATATTATATTGAGTGTGTAAATATATAAAGGACCCACAAAGAGGACATGCACATGGGTTTTTAGCTGCCGACAATTTTTAGACTTTGTTTTGAGTAAAAGCATATCAAATGTCCATTCATGATTCATATATCTATGTCTATATCTATATATCATTCTCTTTTTCATGTACCATATGATTTATGTTATTTTTGGGTGACTAAAATTTTAGAAGTGAATGATCTTGCATTTTTTTTTGTTGCATTGAATTGACGACTTCTTATTTGAAAGTGGTGGGCAAATGATAAATTTAATTACAAGAAATCACAAAAAGGAATGACCTTTTCTTTTGGACTTTATGTATATGAATATTTCACCCAACAATTTTTTATATTAACTTGCTCTTAATTTTTATCGTAAAATTAGTTACATTATTCATTGATGAGAAACTATGATATTATTGTTTACCGTTTTCGAAATTACACATTAGAAATAGAAAATTACTGAAAAATTACATATATTAAAACAAAACACTACTAATTGTCCCATTCACTCCCTTGATTACAGAAATTAAGAATTATATTTTTGGGACATATTTCTTGATTTTTTTTCAGTCTCGAAAGGATATTAGGGAAAAAAAGAAACACATTAGTTACACTCATTAAAAAAATCAAGATCAACGACGTTGAAATCATATATATATATACAAAGAGATATTATTATTTTTGTGATCGTCAAAATCTTAAGTTAAAAACTATTCAAAATCGGAAGGTGTGTACGAGAAAACAATGAAAGGAATAGACTAAGATTTTAGGATCAAAGTTCAAAACAGCTCAGAAATTAAATTTTAATAAAATACACGTTTAGGAATGTCCCAAGCAATAAATGGTTTTCTGTTACATTTAATACTTTAATTAATGGCCTTTGAGACTTTCTTTTTTCTTTCTATTATATTTCTTTTTTCAATTTGAGACTCTCTCTTTAAATATCGAAACTTCTCATCCGTTTTTTCCATCTTTCTCTAAATAATAATTAACATTAAAAAAAAACCCATACTTACAATGTGCCTTTAATTTTTGGTTGATTAATATATCTTTATTGTTATTTATTAATTTAACTAATATATCTAACCCCATTGATATCCCAACCCAATACAAATCTCTCTCTAGTATTCTCAAGTTTATTGGTCATCTTTATTTACACGATCGTTTTAAATTTTACAATATATTATAGCTGAACTCTAGTATATAAACGACCATTTTAATTATTATTTCATTTTCTAAAAAAAATAATATTATTTCAGGAATTAAGTTGAGCTCAATATATATAATATATTATATACATAATATATATATGTACTATATAATGTATATATATATATTACACTACTCCTACATATTTTATATCCATGGATTAAATTGTCTAAATACATATAATATATATATATATATATATATATATTTCAAAAAATTGACTCTATAGTCTTATAAAACGTTTTCATTTTAGATATACTCAAGGTTTCGTTAATAGATTGAAAATAGCCAGACAAATTCGTTTACACATCATAAATAGTCAAAAATACCCTTAATTCGTTTACATATTGAAAATATAAATTAAGGTTACTTTAAACTATTTACGATGTATAAACGATTTGTCTGACTATTTTCAATTTATTAACGAAACGTTAAATATATCCAAATTACAAATAGTTTATAAGGCTATACGTCAAAATTACCCTATATATATTCCTCTTTTTTATCATTCGCATCAAAATTTATATATATATATATATATATTAGTTGTAATCTGATATATGTGCATGACGAGTCTCTACTCTTTAGAGTTATGTATATTTATTCTAGGGTTAAAATTGACGTGATTTTTTTTTCTGACAATTCACCCGTGAAAAGTATAAAAAAAAAAGAATATGAAGATATCATATAACAACAAACGAATAGGTTTTTTTTTTTATCACACGTCAATTATTATTGACTTACGTGCATGTTTTCACACAGTTGTCCAATAATTAATATGTGAGAGTTTGAATGAACAAAAAATAGGACTTTCACAACAAAAAAGAAAAACCAATCCCATCTCTTATTATTGATAACAACATCATGGACTTTTATTTCATATTTCTCAACTTCATATTAAAAAACATTGATATCACAATATTGCTCACAACAAACAATATGCATCTTTAAAAAACTATAACCCCACAATAATAATATTAATAACTACAGCTACATTTTCTCTATTTTCCTAAAACATTAATTAAAACCTTAGCTACCAACATATATTTAACTTTAAAAAAAATTACATTATGAGAAAATTCTATATAGTTTGTACTAAATAAATACCACATCTTGATTACAAAGAAAATACAACACAAAAACATGTGGACGAGGGAGAGACAAATATATGTAATAATATTGAAATACACAATAATCTTGGTAATCAAGAAACTAAAAATATAAGCTAATCCTAATACAATCAAAGACGATAACACCCAAAACAAATCGTTGAACTACGAGAAACCTCATTATCATCATCATCATCATCATCGTCATTATCATTAAAACCAACCTCTAATTCTTCTTCTTCTTCGTTGTCTCTTCTCGAGTCGAACGAAGAGCTCGAGCTCGAAATCCAACTAACTGTGGTAGTACTTCCGCTTCGAAAAGTCGCTGAATCGAGCATCGAACAATTCTCCAAACCCGTCCTCTTCGCGATGGGCTTGACCTTGATCAAGCCCATAAAATTGAACCCTTTAGGAAAAATCAAGCCCAACAAGTTCGAAGATCTACAACGCTTGTGAACTCGATCACGACGATGATGTTGATCCTGATGATGATGATGATGATCTTCTTCGAACTTGATTTTCTCCGCGAAGAATTTCTTGGGCTTGGATTTGATATTATTATTATTATTAGGGTTGTATGAAGGTGGTGGGGTTAGAGGAGAGCCGTCGAAAGTAGTATTAAGGCAAAAATTGTCGTCATTTTTGTCGCGATTTCGAAAAGTGGGGTTATTTTTGGGAGTCCCGGGTTGGGATTCCCAAAGAAAAGGGATCGAGCCGGGACGATCGGCGTAGTAAAGGACTCTCGAAGATGGATTCGCCATCGAGCTTTCCTTTGACAAAAGCCTTGTGAAGAACTTGTCTTCTTTTTCTATTTGGAGTGGCTTGTTATTCTTTTGCTTTGACATCTTATTACTTTCACTCTTGAAACGACTCATGAGACGAAATATTTTATTTGTATGAGAATATGGTTTGGTGGAGAAGAGGGTGTGAGAGAAGTGAAGTGAAAAACAAGATCTTGAGAGAGAGAGAAGAGAATATGGGAAATATGTAATAAGCTTATAGCTTGTTTGATTTTGTTTGGTGAGATATATAAATGTATTGACAACGTATAATATATGTACACGTGTCATCATATAGAGGTGAATTAATTATTTGATTGCACCACTTGAAAAAAAAAAAATTTGTAGATGTTGATTTATTTATTTATTTTTACTTTTTATAATTTTTTTTTTAAATGGAGGTTGAAATAATTGGACTAATAATAGATATAAACTCTTCGGCTATGTTACATATTTACATTCATGATTTATTCTTTTTTCATGTTTTCTCTCGTCTTTTTGGAAATAATTAATTTTTTTTAAAACTCGTCAGTTGTAAATTATTCATGAGCAGAAATCGAAGTCAGAAAATAATCATAATTTTTTTTATAACTACAGTCTTTATAATAGCACACAAGTACAGTAAAGAAATGTTGAGTTATTTTGACTGTAGCTATATATATCATGTTACAATAAACAGTATAATACTGTTTAATTTTTTCAGTACAAGAAATAAAAATCGGATTCGCATGCTTTATAAATGCGTAACTAAATTAAAGTGAGATATAAGTTAAGCAAAAATGATGGAGCACGTACATTATGATGATGTGTATATATATATATATATATATATATATATATATAGATAGCAACAATTTCAAAATATGGCAATTGTATAGGTAGCTCAGTCTCATATATTTATTTTGAGTTAAAATATTATAAAACAAAATTAGGGCATAAATATCTTAAATTTTTGCATAAGTGTTCACCAGATTTTAGCTTAAAATTGTGATCATTAAACTCTCGTTGTGAGTCCGACTTATTCGAGAATAAGAATAAAATAAGAAAAAAATATAATGTAGAGAAATTGCCCAAAATACCGCCATTTGTATTTAGTTTTCCCAAAATCGACTAAAATTATTTTTTTCTCAAAATACTAGTATAAAAGTCTAAAATACCCCTAAAACATTATCTTTACATTTTATTTCATATTCATATTAATCGGTTTTTATTTATTTTTTTTTAAAAAAAAATTAAAATTTAAAAGATAAAAACTACTCCAATCCTAAAAATAATTAATTTTTTTAAATTTTTAAATTTTTTTAATTAGTTTGGCCGGTAGTATAGTGTAGAGAAATGTGTTAGTTTTATTTTTTTAAAGAGTATTTCGTCTTTTCACATGAAATTTACTTGTATTTTGAAAAAAATCATGTTTTGGTGGATTTTGAAAAAATAAAAAATGGTATTTTGAGCAATTCCTTTATAATGTAAGGATTTTTTCGATCATTGGTCATATAAATTAATAGTATTTTGATAATAACCAACGTCATATATTTAGAAAATTATTTCGACCAATTTGTTCAGATAAAATAATGATAAGTTGAGGATATAAGTTAAAAGTGACATCTTTTTGTTGAAGTCATTCTTTATTTAGAAGCTTTAATGTGTTAAAATTAAACTACAAAGCTCATAAATTATACAGACGTGTTAAATTATTAAATATTATTACTCAAATTGCTATAAACCGTGCTTAATTGGTGCGCGATTATTTTAAACATGTTAGATTAGACAAATGATATACTACATTTTTGGGGGGTTAATATAGATTATTAATACAAAAATTGCTCAAAATAACCAAATGAAACATTTATATTGTTATTTGGCCTTTTTTTTTTTATAGTAAATAATCATTTATTGTGATGTGTCTGCTATTAATTGGTGTTAATAAGTTACATTTTTCGTTAATATACACAGATTTATTTTGATTAATAATTATTAACCAATTTTTTCAAAACGTTTGGGTATAAAACAATTAATATGTTTCGAAGTAAACCTGGCTTACCGGAACCGGACGGACCGGTTCGGTCCGGTCCGGTAAGCATTTTAACAGACCCGTTAGCGGTAACGGACCGATCCGGTAAGGTAGCGGACGGACCCTTGGTCCGTTAAGGTCCGTTAATTTTTGTTTTTTTTAAAAAAAAACTGACCGTTGGATTTTAGATCCAACGGTCAAGAAAAATATTTTATATATATTTTTTATTTTTTTTTATCCAAAAATCAATTTTAAATGTATTTTTAAAATTTTTTCCTCTTAATGGACCGGACCGATGGCCAGGTTTATTTCGAAGTGATATATTGTTACTCATCTCTTATTAATATACACGATTCATTCGTAAAGATATCTGTATTATGAGAATGCTAAAGATTTTTTTTTTCTTTTTAGTTTTAAATTGTGTTGGAATTTAAAGTTCTCTTTAAATGATTGTAATTGATAAAGCCTTATATGGTTGAAAAATTTGAGAGAACTTTTAAAAGAGAAGTACTAGATGTTGATAAATTTTGAATGGATCCAAAGTACAATCTCATATATATATAATAGTCACATACAAATACTTTTGCTTAAAAGGTTACAAGAATATATTTTTACCACGAATTTAATGTGAAATAATATTAACATTAAATACTTTATTTTTACACTGAATCTATTTACAGTTTTAACTATGTGATTATGTCCATCATCGGCTCTCAAAAATACATTTATGGCAGTTAAGATCTGTTTTTTTATCGTTTTATTTTCAGTTGTTTTTTTGTATGTTGAAGAACAATAAAATTGGACAACTTTTAAAAGATGAAGGTAACGAAGTATGGAAATCTCTTAAATAAATAAAAATTTCACCATAAGTATTTTTGGAAATAACCAATGTTTAGTAAAACTTATGTAAATGGTCGGTCGATTTGTTTTACAATATATTACTTACCATTTTAGCTTAAAATTGTACTTTCTAAAGTTAAAAATTAATACTGTATTTTTAAATTGGTATTTGTTTAACAATGTAAAGTAAAATGAAAAAAAAAAATTCAAATCTGAAAAGAACAAACCGATATTGAAATTCGTAATTATACTTCTACATAAATGCCTTGACCATTTACAACAATTTTACGAAATGTTAGACATTTTCAAAATGTGTAAATTAATGTTGCCTAATTCGCTAAATAATAATTATGCATATGTAATGAATAAATTATAAAAAAATCCAGTTTGTAATTATTTAGCCGCCAAAATTAAATATGTACATTACGCGTCAAAAACATAAATTAAGTAAATAGAATAATAGAACACGCACAATACACAAATATAGTCACACATTTTTATAAATTTGAACGTGACATGTTCACCATATTTTTATCATTTCCATGAGATTTCGTATTAATTTTTTTATACCTTGGTATACACGAATTTTCTAGGTCATTTCCCTTGTTTATTTATGGGGCTAACGAAAATGAAAGGAATTAAAATTGTTGAATCAAATATTAAGTGTTAGACAAAACCGAGCCCCACTAGTATATATGATAAATTTCAGTGAAGATCTCTAGCCAAAATTATTTTTTAATATCTTTTTCGTCGGCAACTTTAACATCTCATAAATACATAAAATTCTATGAAAAAAAAACTATAGTTTTATTTTTGTAAAATTCATTTTAGGCCCACAAGGGCTTAAACCCCTCTTAATTTATTTTTTATTACATTTTTATCCAATTTGATTTATTTTCTCATTTTTTTACTTTGAAAATTTACAAAATAGTCCCCCCTCAATTTTTTTTTATTTTAACCCTTTAAATACAAAATTTGTCTCCATCACTGGTCATTTTATATTTATATTTTTACGCGACGTATGAATATATTTTTTTTAAACTATATATTCATTTAGATAACATTTTATAATGTAAATAAGGAAAAAACTGAGTAAGCGAGAAACAAAGTCGTCTGAAACAGGTCACGTAAATTTAATTTACATCGTTCGTAAAATTCGTTCGAAAACGTGTTTGTATATGAGTTATTATATATGTACTTTCCACGACATTTTGTTTAAATGTAATATTTAAATTACATATGATTTTGAATTGAACAATATATTTTCTCGAATATTATCACATATTCGCATGATGTCATATCTCGTTAACCTTAACACAATTAATCGAGCTTAATATGTTAATAATAAATTGCTTAATACAATTTTAAAATAATATATTTATTTAAGTTAAATAATGAGCTACAACGGAAACATGTCGTATTAATAATTAGTTTTTTTCTGTTTTAAAATTAAATTACCTTCCCAACGGACAAACGACAATTACAGACCTGAACACTCTCTCAAATAATAATTAGTTTGGACCAACCAAAAAGCTTTACTCATTCTTCTTTAAAGCCCGTTGAACCCAAAAACTAGAAAAGAGAGTAATAATAATAATAATAATAATAAAGAAGGCAAGAGAAAAATTATGTCCGTTGCAAAAGACAAGAAACGACACACGCGCATTGGGATTAGACTAAATTGCCCTTCATTTTATTATATTTATTTTGTTCAAACCTCGGAAGCGTGCACAAAATACACCTATCACTTCTCTCACTCCCTAAAACCTCTCTTGGCTTTTGTCTGTACTCTTTTTCTTATTTCCAATTTTACCCTCAGTTGAAGTAATAGTAGTTATTGGGAAATTCTGTGATAATTTGATGATATTTTGTTTTTATATATATAATAAAAAATTATTATAAAATATGTGTAGAAAGTATAAAAATAAAACGCAATTAATATTAAATTTTAATTTATAAAATAATTCAATTGACCTCATTTTGTTTGGGTGTTTTCGTTTTTCACATGTATATTTTATAATTAAAATTTTATTAAACGTAAAAATAAAATTTCACCTAACCGTACTACATATTTTGAAATTCCAGTTATTTTACGGGGGTATTTTCGGAAACCCACTTAAAAACCCCTCTCCGAAATTCCAAACGTACATATTTTCAGTACTTCTTCTTCTTTCTCTGCTCACTTCACTTCTCTCTCTCTCTCCCTCTCTCTCTCTCTCTCTCTCTAAAAACTCGATTTTTTTCGCGGTTTTGCAATTCGTGTTATTGGAGATATTTTTAGGGGGTTTTTTTTTTATTTTTTTATTTTTTTTTCTGGGAAGGAATTATTTTAATGGCGGAAACCCTAGAGGTGTCGGAAGAAGCGAAAATGGCGGGAAATCCGAGGGCGGAGATTGACACGTCAGCGCCGTTCGAATCCGTCAAGGAAGCGGCGAATCGGTTCGGCGGAATCGGATTTTGGAAGCCTTCGAAGATTTCTCAGCCAAAGGTTTTTTTTTTTTTTTTTCTTTTTCTAACTCTTTTTTTTTATAGAAAGAAGAAAAAGGAAGGGTTTTTGGTTGAATAGTGCTTTTGTCAATGGAAAAAAAATGAGGGGTTTTTGTTTTGTTTTTTTACAGAAAATTTAAATTATGGAAAAAAATTGCCCTTCGTTTTGTTTGTTTTGTGAACTTTCAAATTTGGGTTATATTGGTTCAAATATTATCGTATGATTATTAACTAGAATTACCCATTTCTATTATGCATTGTCTTTGTTTGTGATTTTATTATTTTTTTAGTGAAACTCAAATTCTAGGCTTCTTTTTTTTACTCTCAAACCTGTTTTTTTTTTATAATTTTTTATTTATTATATTTTTAATGAAACTCAAATTCTAGGCTATGGTATGAAAATCTCTTTCTTTTTTTACTCTCAAACCTGGTTTTTTTTTTTAAACTCTTGTCTGTGTCTGGTTTGTAACAATCTATTTGCATATTTTATTCAGAAGAAGATAGATTCGGAAGCATTGGATATAGTTAAACTCGAAGAACAAGCTTTATTTCTCGAAAAAGATCTGATCTTGAAAGAAAAGGAAGCCTTGGACGTTCTAAAAGAACTCGAAAGCACCAAAAAAGTCGTGGAAGAGCTGAAACAGAACCTTCAGAAAGAAACAACCGAGCTCAATCTAGTTCTGAAAGCGAAAAACTCGGACGAATCGAACAAAGAAAACAACGGAGCAGCGAATCGAACGACGATCCCTTCTTCGGCTCCGGGTCTGATCTTGATGGAGCTGAAGCAGGCGAAAGTCAACCTCGGAAGAACGACCACGGACTTGGCCGAGATTCGAAGTTCGGTGAATTCGCTCAACGAGAAGTTGGAGAAGGAAAGGCTCGAACTTGAGAAGACTCGCGAGAGGTTGAGCCGAAACGCGACTCGGGTCTCTCGTATGGAAGGGGAATTGTCGGAGGCGAAGGCGAAGGCGAAGCTCGACGAGGACGATCCGGCGGAGATTTCGAAGGAGCTTCGTCGTCTGAGCTCGGAGGTCGAAGAGTTCAAAAGGGTCGGAGAAGCTGCGAGATTTGAGGTTCAGAGAGCGACGAGGGAGATCGAAGAGACGAAGAGCAGGATCAGGACTGCTGAGACGAGGCTTGTCGCTGCGAAGAAGGTGAAAGAAGCTTCGAGAGCCTCTGAAGCCTTCGCTCTCGCCGAGATCGCTTCTAAAGGTGAGAACTTTTTTACCCGTGACAAATGAATTCGTGTTTTTTTGGGTTAAAATGATCTAAACGATTAGTTTTTAGCCGTTTAGTTTGGCCAAAATTAACTGAGGGGTTAGTTTTAACTAACTTTGGTGACTCTAAAGGTGAGAACTTTTGACTGGTTCGCATTTTATCTTGTCAAAATTAACGACACGATTACTTAACCGATTAGCTTTTGGCCGAAATTAACCAAGAGGTTAATTTTAACAGACTCCGGTGCCTCTAAAGGTGAAAACTTTTGACCCATGACGAATAAATTCGCATTTTTTTGGTTAAAATTATCCAAATGATTACTTTAGCCATTTAGTTTGGCCAAAATTAACTGAGGGGTTAGTTTTAACACACTCCGGTGACTCTAAAGGTGAGAACTTTTTTACCTGTGACGAATTAACCGAAAAGTTTACTTTTTAGCTGTTTAGTTTCTGTAAAAAAATTAACCGGGTGATTAATTTCAACAAATTGTTAAAACAGACTCCGGTGCCTCTAAAGGTGAAAACTTTTGACCCGTGACGAATTAATTTTTCATTTTATCTGGTTAAAATTAACCAAACGTTTACTTTTAACTGAAATTGACTCCGGTGTTTCTAAAGGTGAGAATTTTGACCGGTTAAATATTTAACAATCTTAACCATTTCGAACGGGTCAGCAGTAGAATAATTCGCATTTCATCTGGTCAAAACTAATCAGCAGTTACAATATAGTTAACCATTTTTTCACCCACGTTTAGGCGGCTCCAAAAACGAACGAGTCACACTCTCGTTCGAGGAATATTCCTCTCTCGTCCTCAAAGCCCGAGAAGCCGATGATCTCTCTCGCGAGAGAGTCGAAGAAGCCATGCTCAACCTCGAAGAAGCCGAGCTTTCGAAGACCCAGATCCTGATGAAAGTCGACGAAGCCGCCGAAGAAGTTCGGACGAGCAAGAAGGTTCTAGAAGAAGCTCTGTCCCGAGTCGAGGCCGCGAAAGGAGGAAAGCTCGCCGTGGAAGAAGCTCTCCGGCGATGGAGATCGGAGCGCCACCTCAGCGAAAGAGCGCAGAGGAGAAGATCGTCCCACAAGTTCAAGAATCAGATTCACCGGAGAGACTCGAGGCCGATGGACGTGAACGGGATGAGCCTGATCTCGGACGGGTCGATTCCTATTCCGGTTTCGAGACCCGGGACGCTCTCGATCGGGCAAATTTTGAGCCGGAAATTGCTTTCTCCGACGGAGGAGACGAGAGGTTCGAGAACGAAGGTTTCGTTGGGTCAGATGTTGAGAAGACACAAAAGCGATGTTCTTCGTCCTTCTTCTTCTTCTTCTTCTTCTTCTTCTTCGTGTGTGAAGATCGAGAAGGAGAGCAATTCTTGTGGTGGGAATCGAAAGCAATTTTCGGGGAAGAGAAAGAAGTTCGGGTTTTCGAGGATTTCGTTGCTTTTGGCGAAGGAGAGTGAGAAGAAGAAAAAGAAGAAGAAGACTAGTCTTAACTTGAGGTGATGTATTTATTATTTATGTGTGAATGTTCTTCTCTCTGATTTGAGTAATTCTAATTAGTAGTTGTTTAGTACTTAACTACCTTATGTAATTTTAAGTAAATTTGAGTTTGCTCAAGAGCTCTCTCAATTTGCATGACCTTAATCTATTTAGTAATTGTGGGTTGACGTGGTTTCCAAGGCATGTTTAGTGATGTGAGGCTTTTTAACATATAATGAAGTTTAAGTAACTTGAGGTGATATATTTATTATGTGTGAATGTTCTCTCTGATTTATGTAACTCTATGTAAACTTTAATAGTAGTGTTGTAACATTAAGAAATTTGAGTTTGCTCAAGAGCTCACAAATTGCTTGACTTTCATCTATTTAGTATCTTGTGATTGAAGTTTAGTGTTTATTAAGGCACATTTAGTGATGTGAGTTTGGGAACATATAATGAAATTTAAGTAACTTTAGGTGATATATATTGTGTGAATGTTCTCTTTGATTTAACTCTAATTAATAGTTGTTTATGCTATCTTATGTAACTTTAATTGAAGTGTTGTAATATTATTAAGAAATGTGAGTTTGCTCAAGAGCTCTTTCAATTTGCTTGACTTGAATTTATTTAGTATATTGTGGTTGACGTGTTTCCTAAGGCACATTTAGTGATGTGAGTTAGTGAACATATTGTAAAATTTCTTTTACTTTTTAATAGCTTTCAAATTATATATTATGGCAATTGGTAATGTGGTTTTAATGTAAAAATTGTGTAAAATGGGCTTCCCCTAAATATATATGTGAGAGCAAAAAATTTGTGACATTTTGACTTTGACAAACTCTTTCCCTTCCTTATATAATGGCTAATGAATATCTCATGGCTTCATAATAACCAAGTATTTTATTTATCATTACAACTTTGAAATACTACCTTTTTTTTTTTTAAGAAAACCTGTAATTGATCATATTTAACATGTCAAAAACAATACAACTGAACTTACGGTGAAGACAAAACTATAATGAAGAAGCAATTACTTGACGAAAAGCTTGTTAATTATTTTAACATGTTTAATAATAACAAGTTACTTATTAATTATGATTCACCAATCATAGCATACTGATCTCTTTTTTGATAAATTATATTCCAAACTTTTACAAAATATCAAAATTGAATTTGTTAGTAAATATATTTTTACCACACTATATATCATAATGAATTTGCTAGCAAAAATTTATTTTTAAATATTTGTAAATAAAAAAATCTAATCTTAATATTTTATTAATTTTGAAGTTTGATATAATGAAATTTCTCTTAAATTCTCTATGGTATAATAATTGATTTGATCTTCTTCTTCCCCTAAATAATGCCATTATAAACTCCAAAAAGCTTGCTTGACCCAAAAGCAACTAATGATTAGGACCAAAACTATGCTCTCTATCTCTACTCTTCTTATACTTATCCTCTTTCCCTCCTAAAATACAATCTTACCCTCACCCAATTCAGCACGCATCATTCTCACCCATACAATAACCGACACGTGTACAATCCACGAAGTATCCTTGGTCCTAACCGCACTGGATAATAATCACCCAATCGACGACTCCATTAAAATAAAACTATAAATAATAATTAAAAATAAATATCGATTAACCAACCACCCAGTTCTTCTCAACACTCCAAAAAAAAGAAAGGAAAAACTGATTTCAATTCTCTCTAGCTTCGGATTGAAAGGTACGATCGAGAATCAGAATAATTTTTTTTTAATGAATTTTAGTTTCATATGTTTCAATGGAGCTGAGGATAGATTTGGATGCCTATTTTATTTTCTTATTTTTGTCGGAATTTGGAAATGATCATCGATCTTTTCTCTGAGCTTTTTTTTTTTTTTGTTCTTCTGGATTTTATCTGATTTGTTCCATGATGATCTATCGCTGTGATTTTTCTCTCTTTGTTTTGTATTATGATATGTTCCATGAAGCTTAAATATAGGCGAATTTAAGTTTCAATAGTTAGTAATAATCCTTGATTTCAACATCTGGTGGTCAACGGAAATTATGATAACCTAGAAGGCGATTTGTGATGTATTTTTTTTTTATGTTGAACTAATATTGGATTAAATTGCTTTTCCTGAAGTTGATCCTGGTTCTTAGGCTCTCTCATGGAAATATAATATTAAAAGACCAAACTATTTTGGGCGTATTGAATGTGCTTTGAATTACTTTTTAATTTTATTTATTTATTAAAAGCCAATTTGGATTCTGATCACTTTAGATATACCAATTCAGTCTTTAGATTGATATCAGAAGCTGAATTTGATAAAAATAGACGCACGATTTACGATATGATCTTGATCGCGGCTCTGTAATTTGTGTTTTTGTTCATCCTTGTTTATAATTATTCAACTTGTTTATACCTATCTTTTATATATATATATGTGTGTGTGTGTGTGTGTGTGTGTGTTTCTTCAGGTATAATGGATGCGAGAATTGCGTTCTTGGTTCTTATCTTAGTGGCTGCAAATCGGTGTTGTGATGGTAGACAATACATGAAACCGTTATCTGGTAAACATTTCAATCTTTAATCTCATTTCAGTGTTAAAATTTAATCTTGGTATTGATCATGTTCATATGATATTCTAAAACACTAGTGATAGCTCTGTAATTATATCAGCTTTGAGATTTCTAGGTTCGGTGTCTTGTAACAAATATAACACCTGATTTTGAAGACTCTATATTATGTTTTCAGAAGCACAGATCGAGACTCGAGACAGCGAAATTCAGACCTTGACGGATGTTTCCAAAAAGGAAAAGATTTGCACTTTGTGCGAGGAATATTCATCCCAGGCGCTTAATTACCTTAGTGAAAACAAAACCCAAGCCGAGATTACGGATATGCTACTTCAATCCTGCTCCGAATTGCACTCCTTGAAGGAAAAGGTAGCTTATATTTTTTATTTATTTTTGCTCGATCCAATGTTACCGTACAAGTCGTAACGAAAATCTATTGTTAATTGAAGAAAAATTTAAAGAAAGGTTAAATAGTTTTGATATTGGTTTTCAGATATGAAAGGTTTTAACAAAAAATTGGATCTTTAACCAACGTTTTTTTAATATGTTGTAAATAGTGATTGTGCTTACATGGCAGTCATTTACAGGAAACTATAATCTGTATTGTCCTTTTTTTATTAGAGCAATTTTAAGAGTTATTCGGGCTAAATTGGTGCAAATATTCTTGTAAACTAATTGACTGTCTATTTACTACACATTTACAAAACATCGGTTATTATCAAAATACTACTAGTTTATATGGTTGGTAATTAGAATAACACAAGGTCTAATAGTTGTTTTTTTTTTCTGTGTGGGACTCTTTGTTTGTTGATAGTGTGAAAGATTGGTGAGCTACTATGTTCCTCTATTCTTCCTACAAATTTCGGAGATTCAACCGGCAGATTTCTGCCAGAAGGTCAACCTGTGTCAAGAAGTTGTGATGGTTTCTACTCAATTCCGCGAAGATTGTTGTGGGTTATGTCACCGTACTGTTTCAGAAGTATTAACCAAGTTGAAAGATCCCGATACCCAGGTTAGGAATTTCATGACTTGTTCGAATCAAATGTATCTGATTTAGTATAATCGAATTGATCTGATTGTCTTTGGTAAAACGATGATTCGAAAAGCTAAAAGCATCTTCTTTTCGGGAAGAAAAACATCACGATACATGTCTTAGATTTGCTAATTTATTTACTTGTGAACACTGATTACAATAAGCCTCCAAAATAGAGTATTGTTTTGATTCATTAGTTAATCTTTGATGGCTGAGTAGGTACTTATCCAATATATTTTATCCTATTTTCAGATGGATATCATTGAGGTTCTTTTGAAGGCATGCAAAACAATGAAGGACAATGAGAAGAAGGTGAGCAATTACTGAACTCTAGCTTCCTTCAGAAATGTTAATAACTCGCTAATCCTATCCCTAAACTCAATGCTAATCAATCTGGAATCTAGGTAAAATGTTTATTTACAGAATGAGAATTTTGTGTTTTAATTAAAGGTCGTTGTAGTTAATAGCCACCCGAAGTTGATTGGATTAGGAAATAGTCAGCCTTTTATTAATTTTGTGTAAATAGTAACACACATTAAAAGTCAAAAATAATCCAAACCACTTCCATTTGTTTTTTCATTCATTTTTAGAATTTAATATTTCAAAATTTTTGAAAACAGATCGAACTCAATATTTGATGAACCGGTAAATAAAAAAAATTAAAATTTGAAAATAAAAATTCACAAATATATTTCACAAAAGGGCAAACAAGTAACGTAAACTCACGAATTTAATGTCACGTAATCAATTTGGCTATTGACAAAAAAAATAACGTAAAGTTAGCTATTTCTCAATTCGTGAAGTTTTGGTTAATTAATTTGCTAAATTTTTGTTTAATTGATTTCGCAGTGCAAGAGAATGGTTTTCACGTATGGACCGTTGATCCTCGCAAACACGGAGCGATTTCTTGAAAAAAATGATATTTGCACCGATCTTCACGCCTGCAGTTCCCCCGAAGAACATAAAAACTCGAAAGCCGGTGAATCTTTGATCGCGGAGTTTTAAAGTGCTTAAAAATCATTCGAAATTAGAGAAAAATAATTGATTTCTTAAACTGCAAGATTCAAAGATAGTTTGTTGCTTGCTTGTAATATGTATATGATTTATGCGTCCCTGTGTTTGTTTGTATCCCAAGAAATGTCTTGTATTGAAATGATTGTTTTATCAAAACTCTTATTCGAATGCTTGATTTAGCCACAACAATCACTATTGGCTAAAAGCCTGTATAAATCCACTCTTTAAATTCCATTTATGTTTTCGTATTTTTGTTTCTTCCCAAAAAGAAGGCTAGTTTTTAATAAATAATTTCAAAATCATTTGAAAAACACCTAAACAGTCAAATTGGTTAAACCATTTGATTATTATCATGAAAGCTTTGTTGCTTAATTTTATGAAATCTAACGAGCTGTTGAACTTTTGCAAAATCTACATAATTCACATGTGATCCATAATTTGTTGTCAAAATGCTAACAAAAATATTCTGTCAGCCTATTAACAATTAAGAACGAAAACGTGACGTGACTTACTACTTAGGAGTAATACTTAAAATTTGACAAATAAAAAACCAAATATAACGTTTTCAATTGGGACACATAGGAGTTTACTTGCCAAAACTAGCTTTTTGACTTGAAAAGGGAAATAGGAGAAGTTGAAACAAATAGTGAGAATTTTACATTAGCTAAAAAGCCTAAAGAATATCACCACTATTCCACTTCTTTACCCCTTTTTTTTACAGAACAAGTATTTTTTCACATGAAAACTCTCTAGTGAATTGATCTATTGGGAACAAAAATGTCACCTGATAAAATAAAATAAAAATGTTACAAAACCACTGTGTCAAAGACAATTACTTTCGCTTAGAGGCACGCTTTCCCTGGCCCTTCTTGGGCGGTCCTTTCCCTCGTCGTTTCAACATTTCAAGCCTCGCTAAACGCCTGAGAGTCTCACATTATTAGATTTATAAACTTAATCATGATTAAACAAACAAAAACCTAGCCACACAATAAGAAATAAAAAACTTATATAAATTTGCTGTATGAGAAACGGGCATAAAAATCTCGCGAGTTTTATCAAAACGACATGAATTTAGTTCAATATAATTTTACATGGTATATTGTGTGAGAGGAAACATACATATAGCCAATTAGATTTATGTATAACACAATAAACAAACATCATAAATGAAGAACATAACAAATATATGCACATACATATAAAAGTCAAAAGTGATGATATTGACCATTTTTGCAACTTATTCCAACTTTAAGGACAAATTTGTTTATAATTAAACACAAGAGAGGTTGTGATATAAAACACATCAATTGAAAACACAAGGTATTCATGAGATTGTGTTTGTAAATAACTCAAGTAGTATTTTTTTTTGGTGCTATCTTCCCCTAAAAATTGGTGCTTAGAACATAAAAGATATATTCAACAAATCATCCAAAAGCTGAGACTCAACAAATATATGAAGTTTTCAACATCCAGATACACAAACCCATCAAATAAAAAAAAGGGTGAAATACAAGTTTTCATGAAGCCAAAATTCTTCTCACAAAAACCTACCCAACCAACTTATTTTATTTCATAAAATAAAAATATTAAGGGTAATTTTATTTACTAGACATATAAACACGTATTACTTTGATAATAGTCAATGTTTTGTAAAAGTTTAGTAAATAGTCATGCAAATCTGTTTACAACAATATTTACAGCAATATTGTCCAAAATTCAAAGTGCACAAAATGACTGTAAACGAAGGGCAATCCGGTCCATAATTTCCTGTAAACGTCTTCCACGTAAGCACATTAGCTATTTACAGCATATTTACAAGGCTTTGATATTTCCGAATTTCTTATATTTATGTTGGCTAAAGACCCAATTTTTTTAAAATACTACGGATTATAAACCAGTTGAAACCCAAAAGAAACTCAATCTCAAATCCAAACACTAAAACTGAACTCCCACATAAAACACTTCCAATCCAAAGTACAAAAAATTCAAGCAATTAGTTAATTCAAACAGTAACTCAGTGTGAGCTTTCTAGAACAAAAAAGACTTGAGATTGACAAAACTAATTCATATCATCAATTCGTTCCATACCAATCAAACTAACTAACTTACTAAGAAAACTATTCCAAGCCACAATTACATCATTAAGTAGTATACGCCTAGGGTTTATAAATTATAATCATCATTGAGGCTAAAATTTAAAATTTCATAATAAACTTCAATTTATACATATAAAATTGAAAACTCAATCTCAAACCTAGACACTACAATTGAACTCCCACATAAAATAATTTTCAATCCAACAGTAAAAAATTCAAACCGTCACTGATTCATATCATCAATTCACTTCTAACCAATCAAACTAACTAACTCGCTAAGGAAACTCTTCCAAGCCACAATTAGATCATTCTGTTAACTATAAGCATAGGGTTTATCACCATCATTGAGGCCTAAGCTTTCTAGAACTGAAAGACTTGAGACTGATGAACTGATTCAAATCATCAATTAATTTCATACCAATCAAGCTAACAAATCATTCTGTAGCTATCTGCCTAGGGTTTATCATCACAATCATTGACGCTTAAATTTCAAACTTTCTGGTATTTCTCAACTAGTCAACAATGCGATCTTAGAGAGAGAGAGACTAAGTTTCAAAATTTCTGGTATTACTCAACTAGGTCAACAATGCGATCTTAGAGAGAGAGAGAGAGAGAGAGAGAGAGATTACTGATATTCTTTGCGATCGGCCATCTGAGGATCTTCGCCGGCGATATCCGGCGGATAATAAGAGGCGATCTGTTCGCCGATGAGCTTCTTTCGGAGGATCTTGTGAGAGGTTCGTTGACCAGTCGGATTCAGAACGTGACCGAATATCGCAGCCCTAGCCTCCGTCACGCCTTTCTTCACCGCCGCCGCCAAAATTAACTTCAGACCACCACCTTTCGCGATCTCCATTCACTAATCGATCGATGAGGATGAAAGAAAAAAAAAAGAAGTTGTTGTAAATCGAAATGAATGAACTCTCGATGAATTCACTGACCTTGAAACTTGGTTGAAGGAAAAAGTATTGGGCTTTAATCCCTAATTTACAGCCGTTGGATTATATCCATCGGTGCTCGTATTTTTTTTTCCTTTTCCTCTTCAAACACTGAATTGCACAATTAAAATATGGTATTTAGCATTTTATTCAATATTTATATTTATGTTTATCAATTTTAATATATTCAAATATTCGTTAATTTTGTATAAATAACAAGCCTAAGTTGTTAACGAAAAAATTCGAACTGTTTTTATCTTGTTATTTGAATAAATTTAATAAATTATTTACACAAAATAATCTTAATATTTTCGTAAACAATTCACATTGGGTATTTACACAAATTAACGTAACGTTGAATATATTAAAATTAGTAAACATAAACATGGATATTGAGCTAATTTTTTATTAAAATATAAATTTGATTTTGTGATTGGGTAATCAAACATTACTCGTCTTGCTACTTTTCATCTGAAAAATAGACTTTTGGAATAAAAACAGACGAAAATACGATATAACACAACTTTCTTTGACACAAAATTCAACAATTATGTTGAACTAAAAGAATCAATAATGATTACTTATCTCGTGTTTGTTTTTGTGTCATTTATCAAGATGAGATGATGACGCATAAATTGTTAGCATGTGAATGCATTAACTATAAATATCTTATGATTTCAACATTGATTATTATCTTATATATGAGACGGATTTAGAAATTAACACAAGCCCAAAAAATTAAACTAGAGTACAGCTCATAAAATATTTTTAATTAATATATATTTTTAAACATTTTAAAGGGGTTACTGGCTCACTCTGACTCTATCTAGATCCGTCACTGATAAAACATCATCTCAAAATCAAGCACTTCCTTAATGTAACGAGAATGAGATTTTTAGAAGAATTTATTTCACGAAAATTGTACAATGGTTATTTGTGTATATTGCATTTTTTTAGTTGTCAAAGAGAAACTTTTGAATATATTTGATCACAACTACTAAAAAAAACCGTACATATAAAAGAATTTTACCCCATTGTCAAATTACGTACGTAATTTATCATGATTAGTTATAGGTTCTCGTAATGATTTTATATAGGGAAATTTCATAAAAAATATATGAAAAGCCCAAAATCGGACAACACATCATATGACTTTAAAATGCAACTTTTGACCATTTTTAAACTTAAAATGTATCTGAATATTTAGCACATGTTTGAACTAATTTAATGCTATAAATATGAAATAGCTCAAACTACTACTATTTTTTTAAATTGATTTTTGAAAATCCACCGAAACATAACATTTTTTAAAATATAAATAATTTTTACTTGAAAAAATTAAATACTCTTTAAAAAATAAAACTAATTAATATAAAAATGTAAAAATATTATTTAAAAATACTTTGATACTGATATTTTGAAAAAAAAAACAATTTTAATGAATATTTTAGTGAAAATTTGAATAAACTAATAACGGTGATAAGCCATTCCTCAATCTATATTATATCAAGGAAAAAGACGAAAAATTGCCGAATTTACGCGTTTCATCATTTTTTTGCCGAAAATTTTCGTTGTTAATATATATATACTAAATTATAAATACTATGCGTATGATTTTTGTAATCTTACGGTGAATTTTCAGCCGTTTATCAGCAATATTTTGAATTTATTTTCGTATATACTAAATTTTAAATACTATGTTTCATATATACATATATATAAATAAGAAGGAAGATTGGACTCAGATTGTAGGGCTTTAACCCGTAAGGGAAGCCCTTCCAGAAATTCTTTTGGGCCAAGGTCAAGCCCAGGCCCAAAAGGGGGTTTGGAAATAGTTTTCAACCAGCAATTGACGCGCCTCGGTTAGTACCTCACTAGCTGCGTCATTGCCCCAAGCGCAAAGATGCTTTATCCCATCCCACGCATCACCTTTTTGTATTACTCACTCACACCCATTTACTTCTTCTCTAATCCATGTGGGACTAACTATACTCAAACGTTTCGTTTCCTTTGCCTTTTAGTGTCTTAAACGACAATAGCTAGTTGGCCGTTTTTCTTATTTCTATTAAGATTTAATTAAAACTAATAAATTATTTTTAAGTAGGATGACTCTTGATACTTGAAAGGGAAGCTACCAATATAATATATTTCCCTTGTATATAGTTCATAGAAACGTGAAACTAATTGTATAGATGTAATTTAAGCTATACTTTAATTTTCCATAACATAAACCCACTATTATAAAAAAAAACTTCAGTTTTTAGTCAATATAAATATAATTTTTTTGAAATAATTAACTTTCTGTAAATATATTTTTTAATATTATATTTACGTGACAATAATTTATAAGAAAAATGTGAATTGAATTGTCTTTCGTTTATAGTCGTTTTATGCATTTCTAATTTTGAGTTATTTTATCCAAAGATTAATGTAAATGAATTCACTTGACTATTAACTAATTAACTAATCGTTTACAAAACATTATATTTATAATATTATATGTTTATATGACTAATAACTAAAATTAGTTATTAGTATAACATTTTATTGTAACCAATTCATGAACCATCTTGAAAATAAATTACATGTTAAGTATACATATATTCTTCGGAGTTAGCTGAACCAAATTTGCCAAAATTTATGACACATTAATTATTCTTTTTTTATATAATCGCTCATCAATTTTAAGCAATAACATATGGCATGCATTGCAAGGTTTAGCTAGTCCTTTTCTTGGAATAATCTAATTTTGTCAAACTCATTTAAGTCGTTATCTTTTTCTTTTCAAGTAAAAAAAATGAAGTAGATATATGTATAGCCAAACAACTATTATTATATGTGATGGTCTCTTATAGTTTACATATATTAGTCCAAAAACAATAAGAACTAATATCCGACATTCAATTACGTGTTTCTCTTTGAATGTTATGGCTTTCTATTTTTGTTTGCTTTCTTTTTCTAATTTTTATTTAAACTTCAAACTAGTGGCTATATAATTTATATACGTATACATGGACCATATCATTTTCTAATCAAGTGAAACAACGAGACAAACTCAAATGTGGGGCACAAAATAAATCCAATTTAATTACGTTGAAATACGTGTTATTTACAACAATAAAATAAAATAAATAAATAACTATATTAAGAATACTATTTTGTTATTATATGACCACTACACATGGTATGCATGACTGCCCTTTGAACGGAAAAAAAAAAGATGATTGTAGAGAAACCTACTTTTATTCTTTTGAAATATGTTATTATTGAATTTAAACATGATTTTATCTATTATATATATATATATATATATATATATATATATATATATATATATATATATAAGAGAGAATGTATTAGTTTGTTCTTGCATTTATTGCAAAAGAGATAAGCATAAGATGAAGAAGAATTTCATTGTCAAGTTCATGTGGATGTCTTTTCTTTGTGAACAGAAAATAAATAAATAAAATAAATAAATAAATAAAATAAAATAAAGTTCATGTGGACGTACGTGCATTGAGAGAAATATGTGGATAACGCATGTGTATTTGACTTGTAGAAATAAAATAAATATAAGCTTCGTGGCTTGTAGAAATAACAAAAATATAGAGATGAAATAAATATAAATATAGGATAAGAACACATAAACTTCAGTAAGATTCGTTTCATATAAAAAATAAATTTTACAAGCATTATAATTTAAAACACCTCTCAAACTTTGAGACAATGAAATTCGAGATATTCCTCACAATGTCTTACGACTCCTAACAATATTGTTTTTATTTTATTTTACAAAGACATTGAAAAGACCTCAACCATTTAATAATAATAATAATAATATCTAATTATATTTTAATTTTTGTTCTGAAACAACAATGTTTGATAATGTAAGAGCTATCATTTATAGTTCAAAGCCTTTTAATAATAATAATCAAATTTTACACGAGGCGATTCAAAATTTAATTATATTAACTAATTAATATATAATTTGTATGATCGACGTATGCATAATTATTATTTTGAATATCATCTTCAAAAAATTAATTACGCCATTTATTCGTGATCTTACGCGGGCGATTAATTTTAAAAGGAATTCTTTATTTTGTGTAACACTTTTATTAGTATGCACATTGCATTATTTCTCTTATTTTATCTATGTCATTTTATTAAAAAAAAACAAAAAAACAAATTTTGTACGTTTCATATAATCCCACCAAGGCACCAACTACTTGGCAACAAGGCATGCCTTGTGCGGTGTAGGTTTAATTAAAACAAAAATAAAAACATATTAATAAAAATATGACAATAATAATAAAGTTGACACACAATCATAAAGAATTGCAATGTATTATGTAAACCCTCGAATCTCACCTAATTCAAATCTTTAATATTTACATAACACAAGATGGGATCTATACTCTATATACAAATAAATAAATAAATAAAATTAAGCAACAATTATATAGCGACTTGCGATTTAGTAACGCATTAAACTAATATGAGCCATTCAAACCCTTACACCTCAAATAACTTATTCACAACGATTTGTTTTTTATTTTATTTATTTTTCTTATGAGAATGAGGTTTTTCCTTCAATGAATCCGCTACACATAATATTTCCTAAAAAATAAAATAAATAAATCTAAGGATATATATTCTTTTTCCTTTTTTATTTCCACGTAAAAGATTAAAATAAAATGGTAATAAAATTTCCCCACAAACGCCTATTTAATAAAGATTCCGGTTTTAATGAAAAGAAAAGATTCCTTGATGCCCATAGATTCATAGTCAGTACTTGATTCGGAGGGTAATTTGGTAATTGGCAAGTTCACTTGTGTCTGTAGTGTTGAAATAAAGCGGGGCCCACGGAGAATCTGACGACAGAACGATCAATGTAAGGTCTTCTTTGGCGTCAAACTCTTGAATGTTTTACACGTGTACGGTTATAAACACCCCATGTTTTCCGGGCCCACGTGGTAGGAACCAGAAGAACCTGCACTGAATATGCAACTTTTTTTTTTTTTTTTTGAGAACGAATATGCAACTTGAATTATTATTTTTATTCTCTGAACAAATTATTATTGGAATTCTTTTTCCGGGAACATTATTATGAATTTAGGAAGTTATATACAATAATTCATGTATACCATAAAAGGAATAATATTAATAATTTGTTAAAGGGCTAATTATTATATACTAGTCTTTGGTTAAAAAAAAATTAAACTTCAGTAGTATAGGAAATCATTTAAATGCGTTTGAATTATTTTCAAGCTCTTTGTGACCTTAGGAATTATATACAAAATTCATGTTTAGTATACCAAAAACTAAATAATATTATAATTTGTACAAGGTCTAATTATTATATACTAGTGTAGAGAAAGACAAAATTTGTACTTCTTAAGCATGAATAGTCTTTGGTCAAAAAAATAAACTTGAGTAGTAGAAGAAATTAATTAAATGCGAGCTCTTTGTGATTTAGGAATTTATATACAATAAATCATGTATAATATACCATAAAATAAATAATATGAATAATTTTTTCAATGGCTAATTATTATATACTAGTGTAGAGAAAGACTAAATTTGTATTCCTTAAACTTGAATAGTCTTTGGTCAAAAAAAATAAACTTGAGTAGTATATGAAATCATTTAAATGCGTTTGAATTATTTTCAAGCTCTTTGTGACTATATTAGTTTATATACAATAATTCATGTATAGTATACCATAAAAGAAATAATGTTAATAAACTGTACAAGGCCTAATTATTATATACTAGTGTAGAGAAAGACTAAAATTGTACTTCTTAAACTTGAATAGTCTTTAGTCAAAAAAATAAACTTGAGTAGTTTAGGAAATCATTTAAATGAGTTTGAATTATTTTTCAAGGTCTTTGTCTTACTATATAGAGTCAAAGTGGGCAGGATAATTTTCCAACATTATTTTGAAAAATCATAAAACAATGAATTTTATTTTTAAACTCGTTATTCTTAATAATAATATTTTTTAATTAATTTGTATTGTATTACACTATATGGAAGGGTATGAGGTATGAGCAATATCAATGTTAACATTTTACCCTAAGAAAATATAATTAGTTTGAATTAGAAATAAAGAAAAGATGGTTCCACATCATATCACTTTATGTGGGTTTCCGTTGTCATGCACTCCAAATAATTGAATTTTTTTTATGTTATCGTTGTGTATATTAAATTAATAGCTTTTATGAATTGCGTAGGTCCATGTGATTTTTTGATTTATTTTCTATCATCTTACACTTTACACTTCCATTGAACATATACCATGTGTAGTGTTTTAGTGTCCTATATATTTGCAAATATAATTTTTTAATATAAAAGGCATATCAAATGATTAAAAAAATCAAGTTTGTGCATTACAAAATCAGCGTGAAGATATTCAAATACTTTTACAATATAAATATAAAAGTGGCGACAAACAATTACAAATATGGATTACCAATTTACACAAATAATCACTTATGACCAATTTTGCTTGTCACATATTATTGTTTTAAGAGTTTTGCTCTACTAAATTCTATAGGCAAACAATAAAATCATAACTTAAATATGAAATTCAGTTTTGAATAGAAAAATCAATAAATTAATCAAACCATGACTATGAACTCTATAAGACAATGACAAAAAATCACTTCAAACTTAACAAAAATTTAGAGAAATAAACGAGGAACACCTCTAATTAAAATTTATTTGACGATTAAGATAAAGAAAATCTCGTTCGACGAAGCACTGTCATAACAAAATTTAATTGTTAATAATTTTTTTAAGGGTTATAAGCTAGGGTTTTTACGTTTCAACAATGGATTAAGTTTATTTACAAAATTGTAATTTTTTTGGAAAAATGAATTAGGTCAATTTGGCTATGGAATATTTGAATGCTAATGTTTAATTGTAATTATATAATTAAATTAGAGTCAACATTTTCAATCAATTAATATGAGTTTTATGAACCATTTACCAAATCTAGAATAGTACATAAACTTTTATCAAATAAATACCCTAGTTCTTCTTCGTTTTTCATCCTAAAAATCTTATTAGGGTTAAAAGTATGCATATTAACGGCTTTTTAAGGATTTGAGAATCCGAGTTTTAATTTTCAAAAACCTCTCATTGATATTTCTAATTTTTTTTTATCGTTCGTCGCTTTTCGAGAGTCGATCACGAGCTCGCAATTTTTCGTTGTTATAGTAATAAATTTACGTTCGCAAAAACAATTTTTAAAAGAAAACTAGAGATTTTTCCCAAATAATTAAATAAATAGAAATGGAAAAGAAAAAACACTAACCTTTTTAAGCCTCACGCCTATTTCGAGTCAATATATTAATGTTGTAACGCATTAAAAATAGACGTTAGTTATGAGTGATGCAACTAAAAACAAATAAACCTAAACAAACGCTCTTAATTTGTAACACCAATTTCCTTTGATTCCTTTCCTAACTGAATATAGACGTCAATGCATTCTTAACTTATTTAAAAATCCAATTTTTTTCTTATTTATTATAACATCGGAATAATAAAACCGAATATTCCGTTTAACAAATTATTATTTTATTAAATTTTAATTTATGTTCCGAAAGAAGAAGGACCGGTCATTTATTTTGTTGGCTCGAGGGATCGAGAGAGTGCTATATATATAATATAATATAGCTTGTTTTAAAAAAATAAAAATAAAAATAAAAATAATTAAAGAAAAAAAAAAAAACCAGAGGCGGCTGATATTTTGAGTGCTTAGGTATTTCAGGCATAGTTTCATTTCATTCATATATATATTTTTTTCTAAACAAAAGCCGAACCACACAACAAAACACAACATAAACAAAGAAGAACATCACAAACGCAAAAAACACAACAAACCCATTTTTCAAACCACTCGCTTCAACTTCTTTCTCGTCAATCTTCAAAAGGTTTGTTCAACTTTCAATTTTCCCATCTGGATTTGTGCTGTCATTTTTTTCGTTAGTATTTATAATTTTATTTTCTGCTTAATTATTTTCTCTGTGTGTGTGGATCCAAAAAGCTTTTCTCTGGCTATTCTGTTCCTTGAAAGTAAAAAAAGGAAAAACTGTGATAATTTTTTTCTCTGATCTCAAAGTTTTCATCTTTTCTTTTTGGGTCGTCCTGTATCAGTGTAACGAAATCGGTATGTACAGATTTATTTCAATTTGCTAAAATAATTCAAATATACTCTCTTTGCTCTTAACCCAGGAAAAAGATTAAGTCTTTTTTTCTGTTCTATGTTTTACAAAGTTCTCTTCTTTTATAAATTGGTACATGCATCAATCAGGAGTGTTAATATGAATTTGCTGAAATAATTCAAAGCTTGAGTCTTTTTGGGAGTGTTCGTTATATTTAATAAAAAGCATAATTTTTTTTTGCTTGTACTTTCATAAACCATAAGTTGAGAATTCAATAATTGTTTAATTTTTCATTTTTTTGCTATGTGGAAAAATTAAATTTATGAGCACAGATTGTACTTGCTTTTCCGCTTTTGATCAATTCAATCATGTGACCTAATCATTCTTATTTGTTGTGTTTTTAGGTGAAATTAAAGGAGATTCAATTCGCTGCTCACCGATAATCTGAATTACAAAAAAAAATTTAAAAAAATTCCAGGGAATGCAGAAAGATGTGCTTGAAGGCCGAGAATTTTAGCTCCGATTTTTCCCCAATTGAAGCTCGATCCGGGCCGTCCCTTTTCATCCACGATGAACTCGGTCGCCGTCTGAAGAATCGAATCGAAACTCAACCCGATCGAACTCGCAGCTATTCCATACGCGATCGCTGCAAAGACGGTTGAGCTTTTCAATCTCATCATCATCACCATCATTCGATCTTCCCAGAAGAACTCGACCAAAAGAAGAAAAGAAAAGAAGAAAACTTTGTTTTTTCATCATCATCATCATCATAAAAGATCCGAGCTTTAATCCCATCCTAACTACCCCGAAGAACTCAAAAACCGAGAGAAGACAAAAACTTTGAGCTTTTATCATCATCATCAAGCTCCGATCTACCCCGAAGAACTCGAAAACCGAGAAAAGACGAAAACTTTGAGTTTCAACCATCATCGTCGTCGAGAATCGAGGAGAGATGGAGAAGAAAGGAAGCGTCTTGATGCAGAAGTACGAGCTGGGTCGAATGCTGGGCCAAGGAACGTTCGCGAAGGTCCACTACGGGCGGGACTTGAAGAACGGGACAGGTGTCGCGATCAAGATGATCGACAAGGACCGCGTGGTGAAGAGCGGGATGATCGAGCAGATAAAGCGCGAGATCTCGGTGATGAAGATGGTCTCGCACCCGAACGTGGTCGAGCTCCACGAAGTGATGGCGAGCAAGGCGAAGATCTACTTCGTGATGGAGTACGCGAAAGGAGGCGAGCTCTTCAACAAAGTCGCCAAGGGAAAGCTGAGGGAAGAGTCCGCGAGAAAGTACTTCCAACAGCTGATCGGGGCCGTCGATTTTTGCCACAGCCGAGGCGTCTCTCACCGAGACATCAAGCCCGAGAATCTTCTCCTCGACGAGGAGGGAAACCTTAAAGTCTCGGACTTTGGTCTCAGCGCTTTGGCCGAGTGCAAGAGACAGGACGGGCTGCTTCACACCACTTGCGGGACCCCCGCCTACGTGGCGCCTGAGGTGATAAACCGACGGGGCTACGACGGGGCCAAAGCCGACATTTGGTCTTGCGGGGTCGTCTTGTTCGTCCTTCTCGCGGGCTATCTTCCGTTCCACGACTCGAATCTCATGGAGATGTACAAGAAGATCGGAAAAGCCGAGTTCAAGATGCCCGGATGGTTCGCTCCCGAGGTGAGGAAGCTCGTCTCGAAGATGCTCGATCCGAATCCGAGGACCAGAGCTTCCATGGAGAGAATCATGGCTAGTCCGTGGTTTCGAAAGGGCTTCGTTCCCAGGCCCAAGCCCAACGACACTCCCGTTATCCCTAAAGGTTTGTGCTTTTTATCCGTCTTCGAATCGCCCTTTGGTTTGAAATTACTTTCGTTAAAAATGGACTAGAAATGATGATATAGAATACTGAATCTTATAAGTTAAAGATCCGTGCTTTATCGGCTTTCGAATCACCCGTTGTCTTATCCGGTTTGAAACCACTGTTCTTTTCGTGAAAAATGCTGTTAGGAAAGGTAATATGGAATACTGAATCTTATAAGCTATGTAGTTTCGATCGTATAAGCTAAAGATCCGTGCTTTATCGGCTTTCAAATAACCCTTTGTTTTATCCGGTTTGAAAATACAGTTAGTTTTGTTAAAAATTCTGATTAGGAATGACAATGTTACTTAGAATTGAATGGAATACTGAATCTTATAAGCTAAAGGTCCCTGCTTTATCCGCTTTCAAATGACCCTTTGTCTTATTCGGTTTAAAAATCACCCTTCGTTTCATTAAAAATGCTGATTAGGAATGGTAATAAGAATGACAATGTTAATTAGAATAGAGTGGAATACTGAATCTTATAAGCTATGCAGTTTCGGTTTGTGCTTTATCCGCTTTCTGAATCACTCTTTGTCTTATTCGGTTTAAAATCACCCTTCGTTTCTTAAAAATGCTGATTAGGAATGGTAATAAGAATGGCAATGTTAGGCAGAATAGAATGGAATACTGAATTTTATAAGCTAAAGTTCCAAGCTTTATCCGCTTTCGAATCACCCTTTGTTTCATCCGGTTTAAAATCACCGTTTTTTTTTCGTTAAAAATGCTGATTAGGAATGGTAATAAGAATGGAAAATGTGAATCACAATAAAATGGAATAAGTTTTCGAGTATCTAACGGTAATTTCCCGTTTTGCCCACGTGTAGAAATCGCCGAGGTGGACATATTCGAAGAAGAGGAGACAATCTCCGAGAAGCCGTGCAACAACTTGAACGCGTTCGACATAATATCGTACTCTTCGGGGTTCGATCTCTCGGGGCTTTTCGTGGAAGAAGAGAGGAAGAAGAAAGAGGTGAGATTCTCGTCGGACAAGCCGGCCCGGGCCATCGTGGCCCGCCTCGAGGAAATCGCGAGGCGGGTCCGGATGAGGCTCAAGAAGAAAGAGGGCGGGTCGTTGAGGTTCGAAGGCTCGAAAGAGGGTCGAAAAGGGACGGTCGGGATTGAAGCCGAGATTCACGAGATCACTCCCGATTTCCACTTCGTCGAGATGAAGAAATCGAACGGGGACACGCTCGAGTATCAGAAGATCATGGAGAACGAGATCAGGCCGGGTTTGAGCGACATCGTTTGGACTTGGCAAGGCCAGAGGGAACAACCCCCGATTCTTCCCTCGCCGGAGATTTCCGAGAATTCTTCTCCGGCGATTCAGGAGTGTTAGGGTCAAAGTTCAAACATTTTATTTTATCTTTTTTTGCTTGCTATGTTCTTTATTTAATATATATTTTTAGTGTTTTTTTTAGATTTAAAAGAGGCAAAGAAACTATGATGCCTTGTGTTATTATGGTAATGATGGTAGAGAGAGGCCTATTATGTGACCTATTTGAATTTGTTTTTAGTAACTTGTTTCTATAACCGAACTAATTATAAGATGTTCTTCATTCTTCAATTTTAGCATAATTAATTATAGATCTATTTTAGTTATTAGTCATTTAAACCAATAGTATTAATAGTATGTGTTGCTAATAGTCAATTTTTATTATTATAAATGTATGGTATATAATTGGATTAATTTGTCTTGGACTAATTTAATTCTAATAATTTTTAAAATTAGACAAATTGAAAAAAGTAATCCGGTATATGATTTTCTGTCCAATTTTTTTATGGGAACACTCAATTTGTTAATTATATTTGAAAGACATGAGTTTGTAAACAAGTTGTACTCTTTACAAGAATAATAATGATAAGTTTAAAAAGGAAATACATACAATTTCAACATAATGAGCTCTTTAGTAGATGGTGTATGTGGACTCAAAGAGTTTAAAATATACGGGGGTGTGTGTGACTAAGAAAGAACAAACATTGGACTAACTATAGTCCAAAATGTAGGAGTGACATATTAAATTGGGTTGCTGGCGAGATAAATATCATAATTTTATAATTTTATATATTTTTGTATCACATTCTATTCTGAAACGGTTAAGAATAACTTTTAATACAATAATTTATTATCGGTATTCTCTTTTCATCATTTTCTTTTCCAAAGTTCTAATAAAATCAAAATAAAAAGTCCCATATATATAACATTAAAGACTGATTTTGCCTTTCACCTACCATGTGGGACTATTTTTTGTTTAGCTTCGCAATTTTCCTTTTGACTTTGACTTGGTTCGAGATTTTATACTACAAGCACCTTCGACATATTCATTAAAATTGACTTTTGCTAAAATTTTAATGAAAATGTCCGTACATTATTTTCTCAAACTCCACGATAATTTTCCGATAGCTGAGTTGTTTATAGTGACAAAGCATGAGGACCCTCCGCGGGAATATATAAAAAGTCAGAAAATTTTGTGCCGAGTCGAAGTTGCATGACATTTTGTGGAGTTTTATTGTTTTATTATTTTAAATGTTTTTTTGTTAATTTATTCCAATGCTAGTTAAAGTCTATTTTGTATAGGCTTAATTTGAATTAATTTCTTTAGAAGACAAATAAATATGAACAAACTATATACATGTTGGATAACTCTTTCTCATTTTGTTTAGCATTACACAAGACAATTTAACATCATATGTACATACTCAAGATAATATAATATCATATATACATACACAGAATAACATCATACCATATATATATACATGCACAAAATAACTTCATACCATATATACATGCACACCATAATATAATATCACCATATATACATACACAAAGATAATTTAATATCACACATACATGCACAAGATCACATAATAATATCGTATATACATACACAAGATAATCTCATATAACCTATATTCGGGGATTTATATATATATATATATATATATATATATATATATATATATTTGCTCCAACTAAGGTCAAAAGGGTCTTTTCAAGAAGTGGGATTGTGTGTTCTAGGGTTTAAAATATATATATATATATATATATATATATATATATATATATATATATATTTGCTCCAACTAAGGTCAAAAGGGTCTGAAGTGGGATTGTGTTCTAGGGTTTAAAATAGAAAGCTAGAGGAAACAGAGAAACAAATAGTCAACCAACCCACGGTAGCTATGGCGTTGAGTTATTATCTACATTACAGCAGAGCTAATAGAGACAGTTTGACCACTCGAATCTACGAGTTGACCAAGTTGATCTTGTTCCATAACCCAACCCACCTCACGATCTGCTTCCGCAACTACCTCGACGACGACGGCGGAGTAGTCAACGCCGAAGACTTTTTCGACATCGGCGAGGATGACCTCATCCGCGAAGACCCGGAGGTCAGGGCGTTGACTTTTCTGACGGATATGGACGGGGTTGACTTTGACTGCGCGATATGCTTGGGAGACCAAAAAGTCAACGGCGGCGAGGAAGAGGAGGAGATCGCAGCCATGCCGTGCTCTCACGCTTTCCACGCCGAATGCATTCTCGAGTGGCTGAGCATAGCTGACACGTGTCCTTTGTGCCGTCATCTATTGCCGAGCGAACCGGATCCTTACACGTGGCCTCCGCCGACGGGGCTGAGGTTCGTTCCGACTTTTCACCTTTTCGAGTTCCGGAGTTTTTTCCCGTTCATGGGCATTTTGGTATTTGTGCGTGGCTACGACTTAAAACCTTACGATGATGATTATTTTAATTAATTTTCTGAGGAATAAAATCACCTTACGATAAAGATCTGTTCTTTATGCCATTCTTAAAGTATTAAAGTTTACTCTTTTGTTCATAGGTAGGATTTTTATAACACTCGTTTCTTTTCTTATTGGTTCGTGAATTTTGGAATCTATTATTGTTATTATTTCACATATGAGTTTTGTTTTTACTACGTATTATTATTTAATTGCTTTCTCATCACACAAAACAAAACAAAAATATTTATAAAACGAGTTGTATGGATTTTTGTGTTTTTTTACTAGAAGCAACGGTATCACGTTATTAAATAAAATTTGTATTATTTCATATAATTAATGTGTAATCCGTTAAAATGAATTATTAGATGTACAAACAGTACAAATTATTTCATGGAAATACAAATAAGTCTTTCATCTATAGCTTATTATTTTTTTTAAATATGAAGATATAGAAAAAAGTTATTTTGTGTAGGAGAGACTTAATTTATTTATGTAGCGGAAATTTGCGGCGTTTCACGATGTAATATTTGGAGGCTCTTGGTCTTCTCCTTGAGGATGACCTGCCTCGGAAAAACGTCGACCAAGAAGCTTCCACCATTCCAAGCCGCGGCCGAGACTTTTAGAATTTGAAAAACGACGTGTAACTTGTAAGACAAGAAAATGGAGACGCCGAGTCCCATTGTGGCCACCGTGAAAATCCCTTGTAGCAAGATGTACATCACCATTCTCTTGTCGTCCCCGAGCAATCCGCTCAATCTCCACCACACGTTGTTCGCTCTTTGCGCTTTCTTCGATAGTTCCCTATCAAATACCACCAATTTTCTACATCATCAATAATTTTGAATATATATATATATACATATATTGTTGGAATAATAGGTTTAAAAGAGTATATTTTTACTAACATGTGAGTGATTTTTTACTAATATTTGAGTGAGGTCTACTTATCGAAATTGGATAATTTTTTCGTATTTTTTCATATATATATATATATATATATATATATGTGAGAGAGAGAAAGACCTATAAGAGGTCATGACTTCGGGGTCTCTCAAGAGTCTTTGATGACGCAAAACGTTGACGATGAGGAAATAGAGGAATTGCCAGAGGGTGTAGGCGCACAAAGGAACGACGAAGAGCCACGTCCACAAGTACGTCTTGCGAAAACTCCCTTCTGAGTGTATCGCATCAAACGCAGTCGGGTCCCACCATCGAATCGTAAAGAATACTATTCCTATACAATCACAAAACGATCGGGGACAATGAGTTAGATATTTGGATACCTAAAAATTATCGATAAAGAAATTAGGATTTCTCAATAGATCATGGGTAGAGATATTGTTATATTACTAGTTGTCTAAATCAAACATTTTTACTATTACGAATTTAGATTATTTAATTAGGTTTACTAATGTAGCTAGGTATTTAGTCGGCTGCGGGCCCGACTCTCAGTTAATTTAACGAAAATAGTAGTTTCCAACTAATACCTTAATTTTTTCTGAAAAACGAGAGCGTAAAAAGATTCTTATTTGATGTTTGAATTCTTGAATATGCTTTTTTTTGGACACTTACGTCAAAATTAATACAATGAAAGATACAACAACGAAAAACAAGTGCAAAATGTAATTGAGGTTTCACATATTGAAACTCACCGGGTAAAAGATGAATGAGGACGCTAACAAGTTTGTCGAGCGAGCTAAACACAAGGCTACAACGCCACACGATCAATGCCCACGCTAGTGGTCCCTACACATCGATTATTACTTTCTTTTTTTTCTAAAGACAAATATTTTTACGTGAGCCTTGAATCCACGACCTCGTTAAAATAAACCAAAGGCTTGAACACTAGACCAACGATCTCTTAGGTTAAAAAAAAAAAAAAAAAAAAGTATAGCTTTCATAATTCGCAAAGAAAATCACATACATGGTTAGTACGAAGATACCTCGGCGAACGAGAAGCAGATCATGAAAAGCTTTTCGTTCCTCGGATACAACAAGAGATGCACCAAAAATATTAAGTTGGCATAGTAACAAAAATCCTACACCAAAGAGGGAAAATATTCTTCATTGATAAAGATACAAGAATATATAAAGAACATAAAAAGAATAAAGAAAAAGGGCTTACCAAGAGATAGTAATGACATTTCTTGAAACGGTAATATATCCATCTTAGAGGGATGAAGATGACACAAAACATACAATACACACACCTTATATCTTGTGGTCCTTAGATTAAAAAAAAACAAAAAAGATTATATATCAGAAAGCTAGTTCTTCTTAAAATCGACAAGGTTGATAATAACTCACTAGCTCCGAGAAGAAAGCAAAACCCTCCGAAGGAAAGGACTCCGAGCAAATGAGTCAGCTGAAATATGTCGGAAAAGATACGATCTTTTGAGACCAAGTACGGCAAATAATTTGATTATGGAAGAAGAAGAAAAAAAATTAAGAAAAAATAAAAAAATGAGATTTGTGTTGTACCTTGGCGATGAAGCGTTCGTGTTCTTCGGCTTGTTTAGCGATCTTGAAGGCTTGTTTGGAGATGATTTCTTTAGTTTGAGCAACTCGCTGAACAATCAAATTCTTAAAAGAGATCAGTTATAACTAGAAGTGGAAAATTGTCACACACTTATTATAACATTATTTTACTTAAATATCAAACCAGCACCAAAGTTTTGAAACGTTAAGATTTCATCAAATGAAAATTTGCCTGGGAATGGTCTTTGATTCGCCGTTTAACTTGCTGAAACGAATCACCGTTTGACTCTTTTGGGTTATCTTCGCTCTTCGACATTCTTAGAGAGAGAGAGAGAGAGAGAGAGAGAGAGAGAGAGAGAGAGAGAGAGAGAGAGAGAGAGTAAATACTATAAAGTTGTCACCTTTATTTTCTGATCATGTCTTAATGCTTATTTATTTGGAGTTCTCTTCAATGTTGATGATCCCTAGAATTGCCTCGAGAGGAACGATGTAAATCTCATGATATATGAATCATGATTTCTCAATCTTTCTTTTCTTTTAGCAATTTTTCAGTCCATCTTGTTCTACATAGTTGAAATATTTTTAGTAAAAACCATTTGCATTTTAATAAATATCGCCAAAGATGTATCATTCCTAGGGTATTGAAAATGTTGAAAACATTGTCACTTATAATAATTAATAACAAAAAATTAGCTCTATAATCATGTTTATGTTTACCAATTTTAATATACTCAATGTTACGTTAATTTTTGTGTAAATATCTATTGAAAGTTGTTTACAAAAATATTGAGACTATTTTGTGTAAATAATTTATTTAAATAAAAAAGTCAAAATAGTGTAAAAATTTTCGTAACAACTTTAAACAAAATTAAAATAAGTATTAAAATTAGTAAACACAAATATATATATATATATATATATATATATATGGTTATATAACTAAAAAGAACTAATAATAATGATGGGACCTAGCATAAATTAATTTCTGCCCATCCAATTTTGGTCTTCGAAATGTGTGCCACGACACCAGGTACTGAGCAAATAAATAAAGGAAAAACATTTCACATGTTTCAATTTTAGATCTTTCGCTAGCTATGATAGTAATGAATCCATGCAAAATCAATAATGCGAGAAGGGTTTTTTTTTTATATGAATTCCTTCAGATCATTATATGATTTCCTGAGATTTTTATATGTTGTTCTTTTAGTCTAGTTGAAATTTCAATCTTAATATTAACAAAATATCAAGAGATTGAACCTGCTATTTCAAAAGTACTCTCAAACAAAAATACTCTTTTAACCATGTAGTATAGTAAAAGATCATATTGAATGATATTATAAGTCTACTTTTAAATAAGTCTCTAGATATTTTGTCAAAGTTGGAGGGGCACAAGATGAAATTTTAAGATAATAATTTAGACCATCTCCACCCGAACACTAAAACAATCAAATGAGGTAGGGGTGAACTCCAACCGAACACTATAACCAACGCTATTATAGTGTTGAACACTATTTGGAAATTTTTTTACAACAAAATAGCGCGTTACTATTCACTGCACTATAATATTTTTTAGTCCCTATAAAAGCTTATGATTTATATATTAGCACTTAATTATAAAAATTGTATCATACTTACCCTTGCATAATACATATTTTGTATTTTAAAATTATTTTCAAATGCAACATTGATATTTGGAGTTTGAGAAAAACAAAATGATATTAGTTTAAATACTGAAATGATATGTTTCGTTTGTGTTATTTTATATTTTGAACTATTTCAATGGATAAGTGGTATAATTAAATATTTTAAATAAACATAAGGGTATATAAATAAATAAAAGAAAGTTGATTATAAAATTAATATTTCAATTTGGTGTAAAAAATAGAGTTCGGTTGGAGAAAAATAGTGTTGGATGTGACATGTACTGTAAAATGGTGTAAAAAATGGTGTAGTCGGTTGGAGATGGCCTTAGTACATCACTAATGTCAAAACAAAATTTTGCTAATCAATTGTATTGTAGCAAAATCTTTACTATAGAACCTGAACAGATAAAAAAAGAAACCGAAACAAAATCTGGATCGCCATTTTGATTCTTCGGAGAGAACAAGGATTTCGAGTCTTCACTTGAGGGGGATGAACCTGGACGAGTGAGTAGCTCCGATTCCGGGCCTTCCGTGCTTGACGGGCTTGTACGAGATCGAAAACTCGGCGAGGTAATGACCGATCATCTCAGGCTTGATCTCGACTTGATTGAAAGTCTTTCCGTTGTAAACTCCGATCACGCTTCCGATCATCTCCGGAACGATGATCATGTTTCGAAGGTGGGTTCTCACCGGCTCCGGTTTCTCTCCCTGTGGAGCTTCCATTTTCTGTTTCACATCATTAAAAATCATCCACAATTCAAATTACTCGAAGAGAAAATAAAAAAGGAATGATTTTTAAGGTAATATGTTATAAGTTATTATAATACATGTATTTTAGATAGATTGTTGGTAAATGACTGGCCTAATTTTTTTGGACCAATTTAGACCAAAATATACAACAAATTAACAAAAATGAAAAGGGCAAGTAAGAAAATTTTGAAATCAGTATGTCACGTATGGTTTAAGTTGGGTAAATACAAATCTCTAATGTTTAACAAAACGTTGGGTAAATACAAATCTCTTATGTTTAAGTTGGCTAATTACCCAATTTTTTAATTAGTCAATCCATAACAATCAGTCGAGAACACGATAGCCGAGTTGAGGAAAGAAAATTTGTGTAGATTTTTAAGACTCTTAACAAATACCTAGAAAATCAAGATGACTCCCTCTCTCTTTCTCTAACTTTGCTTACTCACCAGTCTCTCACCCTTTTTCTCTCTCTGCCAAATCACCCAAAGATCAACTCTTCACTCTACCCATGAACTACAAAATCTAACCCTATCTCCCAAATCCAGACCCAGCAAAGCATTTCGATTCGAGCATAAATTAACATTGGCGATAAGTTAATTTCATTAGATGATAAAGTGAGAGCTAATTCTAGATTCTTCCCCTTTCGAAACAATACTCGCAACATCTTCCTATTTTCATGAAATAACAGAACTTAATTACTTTCAAATGCAGGGCTAATATCATACACAAAAAGGGATTATTGCAGTGTACTTTTCTATATAATATATACACATTCCAAAAAAGTACCTAAAACGCATCTTTTGGCTAAAGTATTCGCTTATTTGTGGGCTATACTAAGTTTTCTCTATGCTATAATCCTAAACTAAGTAAACATAAATTTAGTGCAAAAGCATGCCTTATTGGGAAATAAAACAAAGCTAAAAGACACTTGTGGTAACATGTAATCCGTTCCAAAGAACTATCTCTAGTTAGAGCAAAGAGCAAGAATTGATTTTAATTTTTCTAACAACTAAGACCCAAACATTCAACAATTGAAAAAGTGTAAATTTCAGTCTAATTGAACTCATTTGCAAAAAAAGTCAAGCTCAAAACTATTAATAGAATACTCACAGCTTTGCGAAGCTTCTTGACCAAAGCCATGGGCTTGCGCTTCAAACCCCTCTTAAACCTAAAAAATAGAATCACAAAAAATCCACATTCTCAATCTCTATAATATAAAAAACACAATTCCGAATCAAATAATCAATTGAGATTTGATAATAGTACCTTCTGCGAACACGAGCAGTGAAGAGCTTGACGAGATCTTCAGTGGACATGTCGAGAAGAGAGTCCAGATCGACTCCTCTGAAACTGAACTTCTTGAACGTCCTCTTCTTCGGAATTCCGGCCACAGCCACCTCTGACTCCACATCAGCCTGAAATATATAAATACATCAATATATATAAATATAGAAGACGAAAAATCGTATCGGAAGAAGCTTAATCAGAAGCATCGGAAGAAGCTGAATCAGAAGAATCGGAAGAAGCTGAATCAGAAGAATCGGAAGAAGCTGAATCGAAAATTGTCGCCGAAAGTACCATGGTTGGGGATTTGTTTGAGCTGCGACTCTGCTAAACCCTAATTCCTCGGAGAAACGAATGATTGTTTGAATGAAAGTAAACGAAACCCTAAAAAAACAGATCAGTACACTGAGGAGTGGAAAGTGGCTGTTTCAATTTGGGCCCAACTCCATCAAAATAGAAAGCCCAATTTACTTAAGGCCCAAATATTTTCAACGCACGTGGTCTATTTTTATTTGTAATAGCGTTTATTCTTTACTAATTCCACATGTAGCGTCTATTTTTATTTCATAGTGTTGTATTGTTACTTATCTTTTTTCTTAAATTCGTGCCTCTTTCGTCCAATTTCAACATAAGACACACCTTGGTACCAAAGTATAAATATCCAATGGAACATAGCTTTTGGTGATGAGTGAAGCTATAGAGGTTCATAAACAATGCTTTCAAGCTCATGCTTAAGGCTTATATAGATAAAAATCAGTTAAGAGGATAATCTAATTAATTATATCTCCAAAGCAAAAAAAGCAAAAAAAAAAGATTCAACACAAACAAAATAATCTGAAGCTAATAATCAATTGTATTGGACAACCAGTCTGTAAAAACCTCGAACAGATTACATTATAAATAAATAAAAACGAAACAAAATCTGGTTCGATATTTCGAGTCTTCACTTGAGGGGGATGAACCTGGACGAGTGAGTAGCTCCGATTCCGGGCCTTCCGTGCTTGACGGGCTTGTACGAGATCGAAAACTCGGCGAGATAATGACCGATCATCTCGGGCTTGATCTCGACTTGATTGAAAGTCTTTCCGTTGTAAACTCCGATCACGCTTCCGATCATTTCCGGAACGATGATCATGTTCCGAAGGTGGGTTCTCACCGGCTCCGGTTTCTCTCCCTGTGGAGCTTCCATTTTCTGTTTCACATCATTAAAAATCATCCACAATTCAAATCACAAGAAGAGAAAGAAAACAGGAATGATTTTTATGGTAATATGTATCATGAACTAAATTATTCAATCCACATCAGTATATAGTACCCACAATTCTAATCACTAAACAGAAAAGGAAAAAAAGTCTTGATTAATGTAATATGTCATGAACTAAATTATTCAATCCACACCAGTATATAGCATCCACAATTCAAATCACTCGAGAGCGAGAGAGAAGATAATTTGTGTCGATTAAGACTATCCTGAATATACACAGCAAAGTCAAGATTACTCGCTATCTCTAACTTTGTTGACTCACCGTTCTCTCACCCTTCTTTCCATAGGTCAACTCTTCACTTTACCCATGTACTACAAAATCTAACCCTATTTCACGAAGTCAAAACCCGATAATGCATTTCGATTTAAGGCATATTTGTTTAGGTTCTTCGAGCATAAATTATAATCAACGAAAAGTTTTGATTATGAAGCGCGGGGTAAATTTATATTCTTCCACTTTTGAAGCAATACTCGAAACATCTTCATATTTTCATGAAATAACAAATGCTTAAATGCAGGGTTAATCATACAAATACATGGATACTCTCACTTGTGGAATGAAATTTTGTGATGCAAATATACCAAGTTTTCTATATTCTATCATTCTAAACCAAGTAAATCTAAATCTATAGCAAAACGATTTCTTTTCGAAAAATCGAACCTACGAGAAACTAATGTCTAAATGTATAGCAAGAACTACTTTTTTTTTAGAACAATTAAGACCCAAACACTCAATAATTGAACTGCGTAAAAAATTTCAGTTTCATGAACTTATTTACAGACAAGATTCAGTCAAAACACAATTATTCACAGAAAACTCACAGCTTTGCGAAGCTTCTTGACCAAAGCCATAGGCTTGCGCTTCAAACCCCTCTTAAACCTAAAAAAACGAACAACAGAAAATATACGTTTTCACTCTCTGAAATAATAATAAAAAATAGCACAATTCCGAATCAGATCATAAATTAAGATCTATAGAAAGAAAGAAGAAAGTACCTTCTTCGAGCACGAGCAGTGAAGAGCTTGACGAGATCTTCAGTAGACATGTCGAGAAGAGAGTCCAGATCGACTCCTCTGAAACTGAACTTCTTGAACGTCCTCTTCTTCGGAACTCCGGCCACAGCCACCTCCGGTTCCACATCAGCCTGAAATATATGATATACATAATATATATATATATAAATACAGAGAGTGATCTAGAGAAGAATCGAATCGGAAGAAGCTGAAACGGAAATCTTCGCCGGACTCACCATGATTGGTTGTTCGAGCTGTGATTCTGCTAAAACCTAGCTCCTCGGCGAATCGATCGAACGTTTTTGATGGAGGAAACGAAACCCTAAAAAGAAAACATAAGTATATAGAGGAGAGTTTTAGTTTGGGCCAAACTCAATAAAATTAGAAAGGCCCAAATCTTTGTTTACCCAGTGCTCTGTTTTCTTTTATTTTGATAGCGTTGTTGTTTTACTAATTCCACAAGTAACGTTTTGAGTTTTTAATACGTGGAGTGATGCTCTTTACTTTTGTTTATTATTTTGGACTCTATTCATTTTGTTTACTACGCCAAATGCAATTTCAGATAAATAGTTTTTAATGTAAAAAAACATTATTATTATATATATATATATATATATATATATATATTAATGGAGTTATTTGTGGGGAAAGCATTATTCTTGACTAAATTTCAAGATCTTTATGGACAAAATAATAATTTAAGAAGGTTGAGGAAAGATCCAGTTATCATCTAAAATAAATCATACGAAAAAAAAATGTATAGAGGATGTATGAGCCAGTTTTATATATACATGCTAAAAGTGTTCAATGCTATACATACATACATATATATATATATATATATAATGTCAAAATGCAAAGTGCATTAGTATAGCATACAGATAGATACGGATATATCATTATATATATATATATATATATATATTCTCAAAATAAAAAAATGCATGCAAGTATAGTAGTAGTATATAGATATAGATGGACATATATATATCCTCAAGATGAAAAATGCATGCAAGTATAGTAGTAGTATATAGATATAGATGGACATATATATATATGCATTTCTGAAAATACAAAATGCATGCAAGTATAGATAGACATAGTTACTTGTTGCAGTTGGTGGAGATGCTGATCTTGTAGGGAAAAACATTTCAGATGTTTCAATTTTAGATCTTTCGCTAGCTATGATAGAAATGAATCCATGCAAAATCAATAATGCGAGAAGGGTTATTTTTATATGAGTTCCTTCAGATCATTATATGATTTCCTGAGATTTTTATATGTAGTTTTTTTAGTCTAGTTGAAATTTCAATCTTAATATTAACAAAATATCAAGAGATTGAACCTGCTATTTCAAAAGTACTCTCAAACAAAAATACTCTTTTAACCATGTAGTATAGTAAAAGATCAAATTGAATGATATTATAAGTCTACTTTTAAATAAGTCTCTAGATATTTTGTCAAGTTGGAGGGGCACAAGATGAAATTTTAAGATCATAATTTAGTACATCACTAATGTCAAAACAAAATTTTGCTAATCAATTATATTGTAGCAAAATCTTTACTATAGAACCTGAACAGATAAAAAAAGAAACCGAAACAAAATCTGGATCGCCATTTTGATTCTTCGGAGAGAACAAGGATTTCGAGTCTTCACTTGAGGGGGATGAACCTGGACGAGTGAGTAGCTCCGATTTCGGGCCTTCCGTGCTTGACGGGCTTGTACGAGATCGAAAACTCGGCGAGGTAATGACCGATCATCTCGGGCTTGATCTCGACTTGATTGAAAGTCTTTCCGTTGTAAACTCCGATCACGCTTCCGATCATCTCCGAAACGATGATCATGTTTCGAAGGTGGGTTCTCACCGGCTCCGGTTTCTCTCCCTGTGGAGCTTCCATTTTCTGTTTCACATCATTAAAAATCATCCACAATTCAAATTACTCGAAGAGAAAATAAAAAAGGAATGATTTTTAAGGTAATATGTTATAAGTTATTCTAATACATGTATTTTAGATAGATTGTTGGTAAATGACTGGCCTAATTTTTTTGGACCAATTTAGACCAAAATATACAACAAATTAACAAAAATGAAAAGGGCAAGTAAGAAAATTTTGAAATCAGTATGTCACGTATGGTTTAAGTTGGGTAAATACAAATCTCTAATGTTTAACAAAACGTTGGGTAAATACAAATCTCTTATGTTTAAGTTGGCTAATTACCCAATTTTTTAATTAGTCAATCCATAACAATCAGTCGAGAACACGATAGCCGAGTTGAGGAAAGAAAATTTGTGTAGATTTTTAAGACTCTTAACAAATACCTAGAAAATCAAGATGACTCCCTCTCTCTTTCTCTAACTTTGCTTACTCACCAGTCTCTCACCCTTTTTCTCTCTCTGCCAAATCACCCAAAGATCAACTCTTTACTCTACCCATGAACTACAAAATCTAACCCTATCTCCCAAATCCAGACCCAGCAAAGCATTTCGATTCGAGCATAAATTAACATTGGCGATAAGTTAATTTCATTAGATGATAAAGTGAGAGCTAATTCTAGATTCTTCCCCTTTCGAAACAATACTCGCAACATCTTCCTATTTTCATGAAATAACAGAACTTAATTACTTTCAAATGCAGGGCTAATATCATACACAAAAAGGGATTATTGCAGTGTACTTTTCTATATAATATATACACATTCCAAAAAAGTACCTAAAACGCGTCTTTTGGCTAAAGTATTCGCTTATTTGTGGGCTATACTAAGTAAACATAAATTTAGTGCAAACGCATGCCTTATTGGGAAATAAAACAAAGCTAAAAGACACTTGTGGTAACATGTAATCCGTTCCAAAGAACTATCTCTAGTTAAAGCAAAGAGCAAGAATTGATTTTAATTTTTCTAACAACTAAGACTCAAACATTCAACAATTGAAAAGTGTAAATTTCAGTCTAATTGAACTCATTTGCAGAAAAAGTCAAGCTCAAAACTATTAATAGAAAATTCACAGCTTTGCGAAGCTTCTTGACCAAAGCCATGGGCTTGCGCTTCAAACCCCTCTTAAACCTAAAAAATAGAATCACAGAAAATCCACATTCTCAATCTCTATAGTATAAAAAACACAATTCCGAATCAAATAATCAATTGAGATTTGATAATAGTACCTTCTAAGAGCACGAGCAGTGAAGAGCTTGACGAGATCTTCAGTGGACATGTCGAGAAGAGAGTCCAGATCGACTCCTCTGAAACTGAACTTCTTGAACGTCCTCTTCTTCGGAATTCCGGCCACAGCCACCTTTGGTTCCACATCAGCCTGAAATATATAAATACATCAATATATATATATATATATAGAAGACGAAAAATCGTATCGGAAGAAGCTGAATCAGAAGCATCGGAAGAAACTGAATCAGAAGAATCGGAAGAAGCTGAATCAGAAGAATCGGAAGAAGCTGAATCGGAAATTGTCGCCGGAATTACCATGATTGGAGATTTGTTTGAGCTGGGACTCTGCTAAACCCTAATTCCTCGGAGAAACAAACGATTGTTTGAATGAAAGTAAACGAAACCCTAAAAAACAAATCAGTACACTCAGGAGTGGAAAAATGGCTTAGTTTCAATATAGGCCCAACTCCATCAAAATAGAAAGCCCAATTTACTTAAGGCCCAAATATTTACAACGAACGTGATCTATTTTTATTTGTAATAGCGTTTATTCTTTACTAATTCCAAATGTAGCGTTTTTAGTTTCAGGGTAAAAATTACGAAGTTATGAATATTATTATTATACAAAGTAAGAACATTATAGCAAATTGGATCATGAAGAATTCATGAGAGATCGTCTCCATGAGAATCGGTGATTCGGCCTCGTTGTTCGTCAATGACTACTCTTAGAAGCTTCTGAGCTCGGATTGGAAGATCAGAGGTAATGAATCTACACATTCTTTCGCAGGTACTTCCTCGTTTTCATAATCAGCTAGTTCTGTGTGAAATCGGAGAATGAAATTTGAAGTAAGCACAAATCTCCTACTGGAAAAATGAATGCTAAAGCTCCAAATTCGATTTTGATCTAATGAATTTCACAGATCATGAAGCTTATCCCCGAGAGATCTGCAATGAGTTCATCTCCATGAGAATCGGAGATTTGGCCTCGTTGTTCGCCGGAGACTTCTGAGCTCTGATTGAAAGATCAGAGGTCATGAATCTACACATTCTTTCGCAGGTACTTCCTCATTTTAATACTCAACTAGTTCTGTGTAAAATCGGAGAGAATGAAATCTGAAGTAAGCACAAATGTCCAACAGGAAAAATGAAAGTTAATAATGCTCCTAATTCGATTTCACTAGGTCAGGATACATGAACACCAAACATTGAAAACAAAGTGTATATATATATATATATATATATATATGTAGATCAGAAACTGTTCAAGATTCTTAGGTTAGATCGAGAATCCATCCAGAAATCCAGCTTAGTTTTCCGTCGGAGAACAACAACATGTATCCGATGGAAATCCCGACAACGAATCCACTTGCGAAACCCCTTGCCACTATTTTCCACATTCTTATCCCATTTGAATCATCATCTTCGTCGTCGTCTTCTTCTTCTGGCGCGAGATTCGCCGGCGGAGATTGACCACAAGTTTCGGACATCGGAAACCCACACAAGCCAAGGTTTCCGACGTAGGAATCGTTGGCGAACGTGTTGAACTGTTTTCCGATCGGGATCAGTCCGGTGAGTCGGTTCCTCGAGAGGTTCAAGAAAGAAAGCCCAGAATCTCCACCAACTCACTGGGGATTCGACCGAGAAGACGATTCGAAGAGAGATCTAGCCATTCGAGGTTGGTCATGTTTCTCATGGACGACGGGATCGAACCTCCGAGGAAATTCCCAGATAAGTTCAGACCTTTCAGCGATCGAAGCTTCCCAATCACCGTCGGAATCTCTCCGGTGAAGTTATTTCTAGAAAAGTCGAGGACCGTGAACATGATCAAGATTTTAACGAGCTCGAAGAACGAGCCTTTTGCAGACACCACCAGAGAATCTTTATAATATCCTCTGTAACCCATTTTCACTCCGACGTACTTCCTCGAATCTACGATTCTCGGTCCTGTCTGCATAGCTTGGAAGCTCTCGAAGTATTTGATCGGAAGTTCTCCGGCGAACTTGTTCCCGAAAATATCCATGATTATCAGTTTCGGGAACGGAAGCTTTGCAGTGGGAATCCCTATCCGCCCGTGAAACCTGTTGTCCCTCAGAACCAAGACCTGCAAATCCGGTAAAGATTCGATCCAGTTCGGGAACGTGTCGCTCAAACGATTCTCTCTGAAGTCGAGAATCTCGAGCTTCGTGCAATTTTCCAGAGATCTTGGCAACGCCCTCTCGAATCGATTCCCGTTTAAATGGAGACTGGTCAACTCGCTTTTCCTCGAAAATGCCATTGGAATAGCTCCGTGGAAATCGTTCCTTTGAAGATCGATTAGGCTGAGGCGATCGGTGACGTTTTCCATGGAGCAAACCGAGTCGGATATTCCTCCGGCAAAACGGTTTCTCGATACGAGCAAATACTAAGTATATTCTCTTTAAAGTATTTACATTACTACAAATATGAGATTATGATACGGGTGACTTTCGGATGCCAAATTAGCGCATTTAAAAGTCCCATTACGTGACTTTTAGACGCGACAAATTGCATCGGATGACGATACTTAAAAATGAAAAAAAAAAACATATTTTGACACTTTTAGATGCGACTCTAGTGTTAATACTAACTAATGTATGTCTACTCGTTACTAATTTCACTCCATGGAAAATTAGTTTCACCTATTGATCCTTGATATCTTAAAGGTAGTGAATACCGTCTAAAACAAGGTACTTTATTCATATTAATCCTTATTACGTACGTGGAATGAAAGAGCACTCGATAAATATGAAAGAAACATAGTGAATATTATACCCCAAATGGTAAAGTCTTTTGTTTGGCAACTTTTAAATTATTTGCTTTCGGTGAAAGTTTTAAACTTGCAATGCGACATATAGCATATTGATGATACATTCTTTGTGAAAAATAAATGAAAAATGGCTTTAAAATTTGATTATATATGTAGTATTTTGACGTTTAACCAACCTCATGCACCACTAACCCTTGTTGATTTTATATTAAACTATATAAGTATTGATAATTATATATATATTGTATGTAGTTAGTTAGTTTTGCTCAAATTATTTGTAACACAAGCAATCTGTTTTCAATCATTAGTTGGTTAGATTGAAATATTGCTTATATAAAGGGCTTTTAATTGTTGCTTTCAATTCAATGAGAAATATTAATGATTGATCAATCTCGATTCATCATTCTCCGCTTTCGATTTTTGTCATAAGATTAATCTTCAGAAAGTATTAGCTTTCATCTTCTTTTAATTTATTTTCCAGTGGAAGTTTCTTCAATGATCATACAAAATTTTATGATCACATAAAATGTAATGTAACTTAGCCTTGATTTTTTTTTTTTTCACTCTATCATAATTTCACTATTAAGAGCTTTCCATTTGATTATTGGCCAGTGCAAATAGAGAAGTTTCTTATATTGAGAGGCAAACAAAAAGAAAACGTACATCATGGTAAAACGACAACATACTTTTCCAAACGACACGAGTAGTACATAGTAATATAATATTTCAAAAAAGAGAGTGGCACTAAGCAGAGAGGAATTAAATTCCAAACTCTCTAGGCTACATTTTATTCTATTTCTCGTTTATTATTCGTGATATACTAAATTAAGCTTAGCTATGAGGTAAAATATTCGTTCTTCGTATGATCCCATATCTCAGCTCTAGCTCATATATCCAGTTTTGCCTCACTTGATGCTGCAATATATAAAAATCAAATATTATATTACGAATCAATAAAAACGTATAGAAACTTCGAGTAAAGAGAGGCATAAAATCATTCAAGTATATTAATATATATATATATATATATATATATATATCCCATGAGTTTTAAGTATAGTTTATTTCACTTTGTATATATACAGTTGAAAAGCCTGAAAAAATAATATACATATATATATATATATATATATATATATATATATTAATGGAGTTATTTGTGGGGAAACGCATTATTCTTGGCTAAATTTCAAGATCTTTATGGACAAAATAATAATTTAAGAAGGTTGAGGAAAGATCCAGTTATAATCTAAAATAAGTCATTCGAAAAAAAAATGTATAGAGGATGTAATATATATATATATATATATATATATAAAATTGCATATATAATAATTCAAAAATATATAACTTAAAATGTATGAGCCAGTTTTATATATACATGCCAAAAGTGTTCAATACATACTTATATATATTCTCAAAATACAAATGCATGCAAGTGTATAGCATATAGATAGATGGATACATATACATATATATATATATATTCTTACTTGCATTCATCTTGCATTTTGAGAATATATATATATATATATATATATATATATATATATATATATTTTGTCAAAATGCAAAGTGCATAAGTATACAGATAGATACGGATATATCATATATTTATATATATATTCTAAATAAAAAAATGCATGCAAGTATAGTAGTAGTATATAGATATAGATGGACATATATATATCCTCAAGATGAAAAATGCATGCAAGTATAGTAGTAGTATATAGATAGATGGACATATATATATATGCATTTCTGAAAATACAAAATGCATGCAAGTATAGATATAGATATATATATATACGTACTTGTTGCAGTTGGTGGAGATGCTGATCTTGTAGGGAATCTTGGCGTTGCATGCGGCGGGAAGGTTGGCGGCATTGGCCGGAAGGATCCCGGGAATCTTTCCGGCGGAGGTCTTGAGGCAGTTGCAGGCGGTGCGGCGGTCAACGGTGGTCGTCGCTGACGTCACGAGGGACCTGACGCCGGAGCAGCAGGCCGGCGTGGGCTTGGCGCCGGCGGTGCGGAGGTAGGTCAGGCACGGCGCCATCGCCCCTTGCACGCTCCCACACGTCACTCCCGCCGCCTCCGCCGCCGTCAACGCCAACGCCGCCGTCACCATCATCGCTATCGCCAATTTCACTCCTGTTCCCGCCATTTTCTTTGTGAGGAGAGAGAGAGAGAGAGATTAGGGCTTTGTTTTTTTTGTAAGGGAAAGAGAGAGAGATTAGGGTTTGATGGGAGTGAGATTTTGGGGTGGGGGTTTGTGGGGTTTATATAGGGGAGTTTTGTGATGGATTTTTTGGTTCTTTCTTCTAGGTTTTTTTTTTTTTTTTTTTGTAATATTCGTAAGCAAAAATGGGAATATATATATATATATATATATATATATATATATGTATGAGTGTGACGTTCACTAAAATTGGATTTTTCCTAAAATATCGGTAAAAAAGTAAATATTAATTTTACATTTTATTTTATATCTATATTAACCGGTTATTTTAAAAAAATTAAATTAAAAAAGTTAAAAACAAAATTTAATTTTTTTTTACCGGTGATGTAATATAAGGTATTTGTATTAGTTTATTTTTTTTAAGATCTTTTCAAATAAAATTACAATCAATCAAATCTTTTCAAATAAAAAAAATTTGTAATTTTGGGAGAAATTATGTTTTGGTGAATTATGAGAGAAATAATATATGTACGTATTAGTTATCTTAAGTAAATATTTTTCAGAATATATGTTACTATAATGCGAAGTTACATATATTATTATATGTGATGAAAGTTTATTATTGAATATTTATGTATAAGAAAAAAGCTTTGATCGACTGTAATATGTATATCATAATTGATTAAAGATTTGGTAAAAAAGTTCTTTTATCTTGACATATATATTCCATGATAAAAAGAAATTATGATATGCAAAACAAAGTTTTCAACCCACCATACATGTATTCGGAAATTTTCGTCCAGTTTTGTGTAATATTCACAAGCAAAAATAAAAAATAAAAGTGGTGTTATTACATTTACTTTTTTATTTTGTCAAAAATATATGTTTGTCATAGAGTCATAACGGTAGTCAGGAAGATATAAATATACACACATCTCAATGTTAAAGGCTATGATAATGACTTGAGCCAAATGTTTGAGTATTTCTTACATGATCATTAAATATGCCTTAATATGTCAAAAATATTTTCTAAATTATTACTTGATAAATTATCATTTATATTTTTTTTTTGACAAATTTATATTTTGGAGAAAGTATTGATTTTTATAACGTGTTAGGAAGTTTCTTTTTCATATTCAAGGGTATTTTGTGTGTGTGAAATGTAAATATTTTTTTCTGATAAGTACACCTTATAGTTCTACATATGACTGTAAAAAATTACCATGATATCACAGAAACAACACTATAAAGATGAGGGAACGAAATTTTCATATTATAAATAAGTTTTTTTTTGATATAATTTAATCCTAAACAAGCTCTTTATGCATGGAAAGTTCTAGCTAGCTATATCATGCAAATTATAGAAAATAGATTGTTAGCCACGTGTATATAAAGTAGTTATTATAGGTCACCTAATTTTCTGATCATGTCGTAAATCCTAATGCTTATTTTGACTTTCTTTAATAAAGAGAGTTTACCAAAACTACTAGATGTGGTATTACTGATTACTACTCCATAAATTATGCCAATTAACATGAAATATATTACCTAAAAGAAATGTAATATCATTTTCCTCATCTTATTGTAAACGTTGAGAACATTGTCACGTATGAACATTACAAGGGTTTTTGTTATGCGTGCCATTAACGTTCATTTCTCACGCTTTTCGATGTTTAATCAAAACTAGGCTACTTTTTTGCCATATTTTGGTCCTATATATATATATATTTATATATATTTATGTATATATAAACTTGAGATTCATTTGTGTGTGCCTTCCTTTATAACCATTTTTGTACTCATTTTTCTGGAGGGTCGTTTCGATGCGATTGGAGATCGAACTTACGTTTTTTTAACTAAAAATTATGTGGTATTATCACTATATCATTTTAATTATCATAATCTCATCGTTTTTTTATGATGAATGTTTTTTTTGTTTTACGTTTTACAACAAAATATAATAAAAAAGTTTATATAACAAGTACGTGCTTATAAGAAATATAAAAAAAACAATATTGAAATCACGCGTACAGATAAAAACAATAATCAAATAAACATTATTTTCAACTAGATATACGCAAATGCAACTCTTTATTATCGGTTTTGTTATTTTTTTCCAAATTTTAAAAGACAAGTCTCATTTATTTCGAATAAGAACTGTGACGGATAATAAAACTCTTCTAGACGATGAATAATTGTAAAGTTTATGTTGAAAGGTTGCAAATATGAGGGGATGATTTTCATATATTATAAGTTTATGTTGAAATTACTTTTATATAACAAAAATTAGCTGATTACCAATGTTACGTTTACGAATTTCATTATATTCGTTAATTTTGTGTAAATAGCCAATTGATATTATTTACAATATTATTTGGTCAAAAATATCATTCAAATCGTCAATATAAATGATTTTTTGATATTTTTTTCGATTTGAAAATTTTACAAGATTATTTCATTTACTTACATTTGAGCGACAACTGTAGGCGAGAAAAAAAAAAGGCAAAAATAGTATGAAGATTTTCGTAAACAAAATATAATGAGTATTTATGCAAAATTAACGTAAAATTAGGTATATTGAAATTGGTAAACATATTTTTGAGTATTTAACTAATTGACCATTTAATATTATAAAACTTAGAATTTGTGTTTATATGGTAAAATAAGTTTTTAATTAAAATAAATAATAAATTAATATAGTGTAATACGTGACTTTCGTTTACAAGTTCGCGGATTCAGTTTTAATTAAAATAAATAATAAATTATATAATGCTAATAACACGTGACTTTCGGTTACAAGTTCGTAGATTCGAAGCTCACCTTCAAAGATTTTAAAAAAAAAGTAGCACCGAATATTTAATTTTTAATAATTAATACCACCGACTTAAAGAGTTAAAAAAAATTAAACCCATTTGACAAAAAATCATGCCCACGTGTCAGAGCTATGGTTTAGCTTCAGAAATGGGCCCAGGCCATACGAGGATGGTCTCTACATTTAAAAAAAAAATATTGAAGACATGAATACAATATCACTTTCTCAAAGCCATATTCAATGATATTACGATCTTAAAAAAGTTATTGAATATATAACTTATGGAAAATATGTTCCAACGCGATCCACAACTTTGAATCTTATTTTGATAATAGTGACTCAAATATAGATGATCATCGCTTTATATAACTGCATAAATTTTTATACTTAATACCAATACTTTTAAAATTGATCCTAATTTAAATTTGTAATTACAACTTTATTCCTACAACAAATTAGCATGTTTTATGTAACACTTTATGTAATTGAGAAATAAAATATTATTTCAGTCGTTTTTGTACACAAATGAAATATATAAATTTGATGATATGAAAGTAACAATTACTTTAAACAAATTTGTAAATTATTACAAAAGTGCTATAGGTTTGAATTTTAACTTTAAAAAATTAAAGTAGAATATAATGTATCTAAATATGCCATAAAACACCGTTAACTACCAATGTTAAAATGATTTTTTAATCAAAATATGGCGTGAGCACCGACAAATTTTAAATCATATACCGAATAAACTATTTTATAATTATTTAATTTATAATATTTTTTTACTCAATTTCAACAGGGAATTAAGAGTAAGGACATACGACCCATCACACATTAGGCAAGCCCACGTGTCAGCAGACTCACCTCTTGTACTCTTGTCGATATAAACGACAATCACTTTAATACAAACGACAATCGTTTTAAGACAAACGACAATCGCTTTTAGACAAACGACAATCGCTTTTAAAGACACGACAATCAATTTTCGAAAAACGATAACTCTTTTTTAAACGAACGACAATCGACTTTGAGCGTCCGAAACGACAGGCGATATTTATTTTTTTTCAGATAAAGGTTGTCGTATAGAAACTTAAAATCACTATCATCGGTAGTTTCTCTCAAAACACTATTTGATATATTTTCAATAAGAACTAAATCGTTATTTTATGCATTAAAGAAATACTTGATTAACTTCCAATCTTTAACCAACAATTCGATTATTATAACCAAAAAGTTAAAGTAAAATTTGATCAAACCAAACCCAACCATATTTTTAATATTTCCTTTTAGTAAATATAACTAAATATTGCTATCACTATTAAAATTTGGCTTGGCGCGCATTATTAATTTCTTAGATTGTTTAGTTTGAATAATTTCTAAACCATACAAGATCCAGTTATATATATATATATATATATATATATATATATATATTTACATTGGAGAGTATGAAAAACAAGAGAGTACAACACTTTATATTAATTTAATTTAATTACAAATTATTAGTGCATAATATATGGTTGAGAAGGGTCCCAATATATTTAAGCTAAAAGCAACTTGCAGTGATCAGATTTTATTAAATTCAATTAAAATTCATTTAGTTTGGCGGTTAGAACGGCTCAGACGTGACACTTTCTAATTCATACTTCTTTCACTTCTTCCTCTTCTTTTTATATATTATTGATTGATTATCATTAATTTTTTCTGTCTATTTAATTTTCAACTATATATCTCAGCTATTTCTTTCACCCACTCATGAATCTCCCTCTTCAAGATATATAAATATACACCTTCTAACTTTGTCCATGTTGCCAATATATATATAAACCTTATTGTTTACCATTGATCAAGCCCTCTACATATCAAAACTAAGCAAAACAAAAATGGAAAAATACTTCTCTAGGGGAATTATTTTTTCCATTATTTTCAATTTATTTTTTAATGGAACACTAACTTCCGGAACCTACGACGACAACGGTGGAAGCTGGCAAACCGCCCATGCCACATTTTATGGCGGCAGCGATGCAACCGGCACCATGGGTAACGTTACAAAAATAATTTAAATTTATTTTTAATTTTCAAGTATAGGAGATTCAAATGTATATATGAAAGGGTCTCTTCAATTTTCCTTACATTTTCCGTTTGTTAAATAAAAAAAGAGGCTATTGAAGGTGTAGAATAGAGTTCGGTTGTTATTATCGTTTTTAATCGGATAAATTAAACTTAAAGAAATATTGTTAAAACGTCACAAAGACCCACATCTAGCGAAAATCATAGGAAGTAGTGTTTCCATGAACAATTTTAAAAAAATTTGAATAATTTTTTTGGTATGATAATATAGGAGGAGCGTGTGGGTACGGAAATTTATACAGCGAAGGGTATGGAACGAGCACGGCGGCGCTAAGCACAGCACTTTTCAATAACGGGTATAGTTGTGGCGCATGTTTCCAGATAAAGTGCGCCGATGATCCGAAGTGGTGTTTGGGAGGGATGATAACGGTGACAGCTACCAATTTCTGTCCCCCGAATCCGTCCCTCCCAAACGACAACGGAGGGTGGTGCAATCCCCCGCGACAACATTTTGATCTCGCTCAACCCGCTTTTTTGCACATTGCTGAGTACCGAGCTGGGATCGTCCCTGTTCTCTATCGAAAGTAAGTGATCGTTGCATTAATCAGCGTCCTTGTGACAAACTATTGAATTTATGTTCATAAAATGTGGGTAATTCCATAAATTTATGAATTTTGTTATCCGTTTTTTAACACACTTAATTAATGTCTTACTTTTAGTAGGTAAACTAGTCAATTATGTATTGTTATCACGATTAACTACTCATAAATATGAGTCCTTCTTGAGTATTTTGAAAATGAAGAAATTTTCTAAGTTATTCCATCGTTTATTATTTGTTTTTTACATATTAAAATGTAGACTGCTTAAAAAAAATTGGTGGAAAGCATAAAATATTTGGAAAAAGAAGCAAAAAACTTTATGTTGGTGAAAATACATAAATATTATATAAATAGCTTACATGAAAGATGTACATTTACTTCAAATATATAACTTATGTCAACATTTAGAATAAAATCACCCAATTTTTCTATCATTATGTTCTAAAAATTACAATTATATCTTTAAATACCAACATAATCGAATGAAGAACTCGGTAAATCAAAATTGATGATTTTTGCTTGACTCGTGAATAGGGTTCCGTGTCAGAAGAAAGGCGGTGTGAGATTCACAATAAACGGGCACTCGTACTTCAATTTGGTGTTGATCTCGAATGTTGGTGGGGCCGGGGACGTGCGAGCCGTCTCGATCAAGGGCTCGCGAACCGGTTGGATTCCGATGTCGAGAAATTGGGGGCAAAATTGGCAAAGCAACTCTTACATCAACGGTCAAACCCTCTCCTTTAGGGTCACAAATAGTAACGGTCAAACCCTAGTCTCCAATGACGTGGCTCCCTCTAATTGGCAGTTTGGGCAGACCTTTGAGGGTCAACAGTTCTAGACTCCAAGATAAATAAATAAATAAATAAATATATATATATAAAGTGAAGAAAATTGTAGAGTGAGATGAGAGAATGTGGTATTAATGAATTAAGTGAGCAATTATGGTGGCATTGCTGTGACACATGAATGGTTTTTAAGATCTTTAGATGAGCTACTTATATCACTATTATTATTGTTATTAGGGTATTTAAGAGAGAATTGAAACAATTCCAACCTTTTTTCTTATTTTAATTTTTTGAGATGATAAGTGGGGTTGTGAATTGTGAGTGCATGTTCAAGTACCATAGCTGTCTTGATTTATAGTATATTTCTCTCTCTTAATGTTCATTTATTGTGTGCAATTAATTAATTTATTTATTTTTGTGGCATTAATAATAAAGTGGCTTTCATTAGCTTGAACACTTCATAATATATTGAAGCAAATGTTAGTTAAATGACGATATATACTATGTTATGTTTATACTCTATTAGCTAATTTCTTAACAAACTTTTTACTATTCTTTTTTCTTGTTGTTTTTTCTAACATAAATTAAGATGGATACAATTATATTTTTACCTGCAATAATCATAAAATTTCCAAATGTTACAGATTGAAATTAATACTTACCATATTGGCTAACTGATTTTTTTTTTAATTCTTTCACTTATTATCGGTGTGTGTAGATATAAAATTATTGAAGACACATAGGCTCCAAAATCCAAGCACAAAATATTCACAGCTCAAAGGAACAAAAAGTGGCTATATACTACAAACTATGTCCAACAATCACAATTGTAATTACATAAACAAATCAGTGATTCAACCAATTTATGAGTAAAAGCAATGTAAAAGTTATTCTACATTTAATTCTAAAAAATATCTAACGATTTACCCGTGCTTGATCCGAAGAGCTTCTTGCGATCGGAATCAGCAATGGAGTTCATCCATGCGAAGATTATATATGTGCTTATGGTAATTGAAATTTGTGATTATCCTCAGAAAATTTTTGGCTCAATCTTGCTCTTATGAACGTGAGGTTTAGTGGCGAATTCAATCTTGCTCAGAAAAAGTCAAGAGATTTGTTGTGAATTCGGCGAATTCAACTTGTGTTCTGATTGTTTGATTTTCTCCATCAAATTAAATAGGCCTAAAACCGAAAATTAATTATCCGATAATTTTGGATAATAAAGTACTAAACACATTAATCCGAGTTCACTTCTCCTTCAAGAATATGTTGCACAACAAGCCTTGAAGGAGCTTTCGGATGACGTTTCTTCCCGGTTAAAGGCTAGGCTTCGAACGAATTCGAGAGAATTATTACACTAATAATTCATATGAATACGATAATTAATATTTTATTTATCATTTAAAGAATCAAAAGCCTGAAAAGAAAAGACCTTGACACAACCTGTACAAAGAGAAAAATTCACACTTATTTTCCTTCTCATGTGGACTTTTGATAATTCATAAGCCAGAAAAAAAAATCATAAAAGTGAAGTGGGCAAAAGGGTTTGTTTAGAATCCAACAAATCCACTAATCATACAAAGACCTAACAAAAACAAGACCCTACACATACATAAACATGAACATAATTAGAAGAAAAATAAGAAGGAAAGATCAATAATTGAGGAGAGAGTATTTGAGTGTGAGCGAAATCTTCCCTCGGTCAACCCCGAGCTTCCCTCCGGTGACCAGCCAGTGCCCCGGCCGATCCTCCGGGCCCCGGCTGACCTCGCCGGAGTCAACGAACTTCGCCAGCTTGTTTCCGCCGGAGATTCCGTCTCCGGCGAGGAATCTCCGGCGAGGAGCCTCGTGGTCCCACATGGACCTGCGGACGGTGCAGCCGGGGAGGCGCGAGAAGAGGAGGTTCATGTAGAGCACGTTGCGGGGCCCGAAGTCCCACACTCGGAGCTGGGCCCCGGTGACCGCGTGGGCCCCGGTGACTCCGGTCATTCCTGGGTCGGAGAACAGGGGATCGGGGCTCTCGACGGGGGCGGTGCTGACGTGGGAGAACTTCTTCCATTTGAGGGGCTCGAACCAACGGCTGTCCTGCTCCTCGGGCCCACTCCATTTGGTGGGCCCGATCGCCAGGTGGGCCTCCCAGTGGGGCCCGAGGATCTTCGGGAGGGACTGCAAGTGTTGGACTTGAACGCTCAGCCGGTTTCGCTTCGCTCCTTCCAAGCACAGCCGAAGCCCCGTCACCGGCCTACGACCCACCGACACCTGTACACAAATTGAAGAAAAAAATGAATCATCGAAGTTCCGGTAGGTTTGCTTTTCTTTTTCTTATCAAGGGCATTTGCTGCGGGTGAAGATCGAACCTGCGACCTTTCACTTCCGTTTTCCTTCTTATGTTTTTTATACGCATCGAGATATTTGTATTAATTAGTTTTGATTCAGATACATAAGAGAGAAATTTGGTTCGAATAGATCCTCTTCGATTCGAATTTTTTCGTTTACGGGGGTTTCAAAAGAGATCCTAAATCGCTTGCTTGGGTAATTGGCCAACTTAAACATAAGAGATTTGGTTAGTTTGTCATAAATAGTCAAAACATTTTGTAAATTTGTTGTAATAATCAGTGCGCTTAAGTGACATAAGAGAGAAATTTGGTTCGAATAGATAATCTTCGATTCGAATTTTTCATTTACGGGGGTTTCAAAAGAGATTCTAAACCGCTTGCTTGGGTAATTGGCCAAATTAAACATAAGAGATTTGATTAGTTTGTCGTAAATAGCCAACGTTTTTGTTAATTAGTTATGATTCAGATAAATAAGAGAGAAATTCGATTCGAATAGATCCTCTTCGATTCGAATTTTTTGTTTACGGGGTTTCAAAGAGCTCCTAAACCGCTTGAAGAAAAAAAAAAGAACAAAAAATTGGGTTATTAGCCAACTTATAGAAAGAGATTTGGTAAGTTTGTTGTAAATAGTCTCTAAAGTTTTGTTAATTGGTTGTAACGGAAATAGTTAGAGGAAATTTACCTGCTCTTGGCTGACGTAGAGCTTCTGACCCATCATGCTGAATTGCAAAGACGGGCAAACGGGTTCTTTCCTTTGGTGACCCGGGATTCGATCGTTCAACGGAGCCCATACTCGAGGAATCTGAAACTCCAGAAAATACCTCAGCTCTTCCAACGCTGGCTTATCTGTAAAAGAATTTTTTATCAATTTGAGACATTCAATTTGAATTCTTAGTGTATATAATATGCTCAATTGACGATCTCGCGTACACTCAAGATAAAGATTGATGGCTCGGATAAGATGTTCTTTTCCGGCGATCCCTTCGAGAAGAGCAGTGATGGGACAGAACGTCATGTCGATGATGTCCGGAGATGACCGAACCGTCCTCGCCCACCGCGAGTGATTTTGCTCCAAATCATCTCCTCCTCTTCTTCGGAAAATTACCGTTACATCCTATCGAAAATACGACATAATATTCGTTGATTATCTCGCCGCGGAATTGTGAGATATAGAAGTCAATTATCAATGCTTTGCTCATTTGAGTCTTAATCATTAGTTGTTTAAAGAAGACAAGTTTTGGATAATAAAATGAGTTTCAATAAGTCTTAATCATACTTATTTCGAAATTTTTTACCGGTTTGTCTTTTTCAGTTTTGTTAATTTGTTGTAAATATTTAGGCTAAATTGGTTAAAAAAAGTTGTAAATGGGTTGGGTCAGTCATTTACCAACAATTTATCAAACGTGGGCTATATCCAAAATTCATGTAGTTCATATGGTTAGTAATTACATTCCTAAAAATAAACTCGTACATAAGTTGATGGTGATTCTTGTATATTACCTCTTTCCCAGCAAGGTACGTTACGTTGGTTGGTTGAGGATATATCCCTTGACTGTTATATGTACCCGAATCGATAGCCTATAAAAGACATAAGAATACAAAATTTAAAAACGAAACGATTGAAGAAAGAAAAACGAAAATATATCGAGGAAAAAGAAAGGTGAAACTAGCCTTATCCTTGATTATCATCGGACCCGAACGCGTATGAGTTTCCGGATCGGAGAACCTCTGATTTCCAACGTCTTCGGCGTAGTTCTTCATCTCCAAAGTGGACAACCTCGAAACCGAGTGTTGTTTTACGTAAATAACGTCTTTGCCACCAATAGTTACCGACATTATCACATGAGTCCCAAAGTTCTCGATGAAGCTTTTAAAATAACAAAAAACCACAAAATTTTAGCTACTAAAGAAACCCACAATAAAGTTTTCAACTTTTTTATATTTTAATTCCCGTACCTCGCTAACGCTGGCGGGTCCCAATTTGCGGGAACGGCCATTCTAACGCTTTCTTTTAGGAGCAACGGAGAGCGTTGAAGCTGAAGTTTGACCAAAGGGATGAAAATTCCGTCCGTTGAGAGAGTCTTTGTTGAAGCTGAGTCAACTTGCTTCAGACCCGTGAAGTTGAACGCCGAGTTGAAGCTCCCGAGTGGAAAGCTCTCCGAGAGATTCGCATTCTCGTTGAAATGTTCAACCATCTGCGAATTTTCATTCCCGTTGTAAATTAAAAAGAGGGTAATTCCAGTTACTACCCATATAAAGATAATAATAACTAGTGTTTTTGTAAACGTTTAATAAATAATCAGATAAATTTGTTTACAAACAGTATTTGGACCAATATAATTCAAAATTCGAAGTGCACACAACGACTGTAAATGAAGGGCATTCAGGTCTATAATTTTTTGTAAACGACTAGCACCTATTTACAACATATTTACATGGCGTTGGCTATTTCCAAGTTACTTTAAAACAACTTTGATTCCTCAGAACCACCTAAAACTCTCATTCGTTCAGCAAAATGTTCATCTAAGAATCGTTGCAAATAGTCTCATCCGGTTTCGGCTAATCCTAAGCTCAAAATAGCTCTAATGATTACTTTCACTCAAGATTGTAACTTTTTCTTCTCTTTCCAATTAAACTTGTGCAAACAAAATAGAGTGCAAACACAAAATCATCCAATCAAGAGAAACATGTTATTACCCTAGAAGAAAGATTGAAACTTGCACATACCACTTATTCATCTACTATGATCACGTGGTCGGTATTTCTAACATAACTTATGTTCTAATTCGTCTCTCTCTTAATCCATACCGAATCCCAAAAGGTGTTCGGTTTTATTCTTATTCGGATATGAGTCGTTGCATATAGTTTCATCCGGTTTCGGCCAATCCAAGCTCATAATAGCTCAAATGATGACTTTCACTCAACCTTGTAACTTTTTTTCTTCTCTTCCCAATTAAACTTGTCCAAACACAAATCATCAAATCAAGAAAAACAAATTATTACCCAAGAAGAAAGATTGAAACTTTTTTTTTTTCTCTTCCCAAATAAAATTGAGTGCAAACACAAAATCATCAAATCAAGAGAAACAAATTATGACCCATGAACAAAGATTGAAACTTTTGTTTTCTCTTCCCAAATAAAATAGAGTGCAAACACAAAATCATCAAATCAAGAGAAACAAATTATGACCCATGAAAAAAGATTGAAACTTCTTTTTTCTCTTCCCAAAGAAAATAGAGTGCAAACACAAAATCATAATTATGACCCATGAACAAAGATTGAAACTTTTTTTTTCTTTTCCCAAATAAAATAGAGTGCAAACACAAAACCATCAAATCAAGAGAAACAAATTATGACCCATGAAAAAAGATTGAAACTTTTCTTCTCTTCCCAAATAAAACAGAGTACAAACACAAAATCAATCCAATCAAGAGAAACAAATTATGACCCATGAAGAAAGATTGAGACTTGTACCTCGTGGAAGGAACAGACGCCGGAGCTCCGGCGACCACCGGGCTCGGCGGACCTGATGACGTCTCTGGAGACATGAGGCACCAAAACGTCGTCGTAGAGCAAGAGATCTCTGGTGAGTTCGGAGCTGAGCTCAACGATCCGAGACCCGGAAACGCCCTTGCAATAGAGAAGCCTCGCGTCGAAGTTCACGTCGAAGCCTCTTCCGAGCGCTTGCACGGCGTTCACCGCCGTGTGCGACGCCGCTGAGTTTCCCTCCATTTTCTCATCACCCGAAACCGACCCAGATTCCAGTCTCGACCCGGTTCCGGTCAAACTCGACGACCCGGCTCGGGATTTCCGGTTTTAAGTTGACCCAGAAAGGAAAAAACCGAAAAGGAATAAGCTTTACCTAAATTCGAGATTTTGTTGATCAGAGAGAGAGAGAGAGAGAGAGAGAGAGAGAGAGAGAGAAAGACTTCTTAGTTCTTTAGTTCTTAGTTCTTAGTTCTTACCTGAATATTGATTAAATCATCTTAGATCTCAACGACCTTTTTGTTAGAATGAAGTTTTTTCAGTCCTGATTTTTGTATTTTTTTTTTCTTTTCCTGTTGTGTAAATGTAAAAAAGTTGAATTCTTTTGTAAATTTCTATACCAACTTGGGAAAGTGGAATTGACTTGAGTCTTTATCTCTCTCTTTTGTTGGATAAATCAAAAACAAAATGTTAAACTCTTGTGAGATAATTGAGGTATATAGACTTTAGACTTTTTTTTGGAGTCTTTAAGTTTGAAATATTGACCTTTTACTACTCGAGACGAGACACGTTTGAATCTGATCGAATCCAACGGCTGAGAAGGTTTTGAGAATATACTTTTTTCTTTTCATTTTTACACTTGGTTTGACTTTTTGTTTTTGTTTCTCCTTGGCGACGTGGCAGTGAGAGCGACGTGATTCATTTTCTCGTATCCATCAATGAACTTGTCGGCAATTTGTCGTCCCAAAGAAATTAGTTACTTTTTAAGATTTTAATTACACTAGTAAGTAAAAGTAGTAACTTCATTCATATATATATAATTGAGAGATTTTCTTCACTTGCCTTGTAATTAAATTCAAGCCATTAATAGGAGTCGAGATCAAACAGTTCGTCTAACCAAACTCAACAACCAATGAAAACGACAAGGTTTGCTTGTTCACGTGCTCAAACAACAATCTAAAAATTCATAATATAATATTTAAAAAATTAAAATTTAAGAAGAGAAATGACCCATTTGACCCATTTCTCTTTAACAATTATTTTTCTCAATTTAACACTAACATATAGTTGAAAAAACGACTTTAAAACTACTTTTTTTTTTAACTTTCAATTTTTTTTTTCTCTTCAAATTATTAAAAACATATAAACCGATTTCGAATCCATTTTATATGTCCACTCAATAAATTTATTTCTCTAATAAAACGAGTATGCTCGAAAACGTTAAAAAAAATTAATTTTAACGTGTATTTCAACTATTTTTTTAGTAAAAAAACGAGAATAAAAATTACAATTTTTTTTTTAATGAAAACGAGATAAAACAACGATCAAAATGTGAAATTTTGAGCAATTTCTCGTTTACGAATCGGAAGAGTGAGTGCAAGCAAGAACCTTCCTAACCCCGGCCCGGATCATCTCATTCCTAATCCGATAAACTCCGTCCCACCTCCCAACTCCTGCAAAAACATTCGACATCAAAACGTAATCCCCGTCCGTCGGATCCGCCACCTCAGCGAGCTTCCGAAAACAATCCTCCGCAACGCCAACGTTCCCGTGCACCGCACACGCTCCCAACAAAGTCCGCCACATCATCACTGAAGCGGGCCCCGCTCGGGCCTCGATTGTCCGAAACGCTTCCTCCAAAAACCCGAACCGGGTCAAGAGATCCACCATACACCCGAGGAGCTTCTCGTCGGGCTCGATCTCGTGATCGTTAATCATACGGTCGAAAATCGCCCGTCCTTCAAAGACTAAACCTTTACGACTACAAGCCGTCAAAACCGCAATGAACGTGACCCGATTAGGGCTGACATCATCGCTCGATTCCATTTCCGAGAAGAGATCGAGAGCTTCTTTCGATCTCCCGTGGATCGCGAAGCCCGAGATCATCGCGTTGTAAAGGCTCGTCGGCTTGATCTTCGTAAAGTCGAAGACTTTTTTAGCCGAGCTCAAGTCCCCGCATTTCGCGTACATGTCGACCAAAGCGTTCCCTAAATACCCTTCGATTTTAGTCTTTTCCGACAATAACGAGTCGTGGATTCTTTTTCCGATGCGTAACGAGTTTGTTTCGGAGCAGGCGTTCAAGACGGAGATCAGGGTGATTTCCGTAGGCTTGGCTCCGGCGGATTCCATCTCGAGAAAGACGTGTAAGGCTTTCGAGTGGTGTTTTGATTTGACGTGGCATGATATTAGGGTGTTCCATGAAACAGAGTCTCGTTCAGGCATTTCGTCGAACAGTTTCTCTGCTTCTTTGATCTTACCTAATCCGACGAGGCGAGAGAGCTTGATGTTATAAGATACCACGCTCTTCTCCGGCATTGAACGGAAAAGCGAATCCGCAGACTCGAAATCTCCGATCCGGTCGTAAGCAGAGATCATCACGTTCCAAGAACTCGTTTCTTTTCTTCTCTTCGGCATTTCGTCGAACACTTGGCGTGCAAGTTCGACAAATCCGCATTTCGCGTAAAACAACAACAACGAAGCTTCGACGAATCCGTCGCAGCGAAACCCTAACTTCAAAGCTCTGGAATGAATCTCAAATCCTTTCTTCTCGATCTCCGAACAATCCTTCTCTTCCGTCTGCGACGATCTCAGAACTTTAACGCAAGCTCTGAGAGCGAAGCTGAAAGTGAAACCGTCGGATCTGATTCCCGATCTCTGCATTCCGTTGAAAAGCCCTAACGCCGTCAGAGGGAAGACGCTGACGGCGTAAGCTCTGAGCATGGCGTTGCAGACGAGAGGCTCGTCCATGGCGGTCTCGGAGAAGATCGAGCTCGCGCGCGCGAGACAGCCTTCCGGCGAGATCGAGGCCCAGGAGATGACGGCGGCGATGAGAGAGCCGTCGGAGAAGAGACCGGCTTTGGTGATCAGAGCTTGGGCTCGGTCCAGGTCTTTCATGGACGCGATTCCGCGGCGGAGAATGAGACGAGTCACGGTTGTTGATTTCGCCGCCATTTCGAACTTCCATTTCCGTAACTGATCGGAGCTTCGTCGGAAGTTTAAGCCGAGAAGTGAATCGTCATCCCAGATTCTGAGCGTCTCTGTAACTTCTTTTTTCATTTCAAGTTCCGATTACTATTTATAAATTCCAAAAAAAAAAAAAATACATAAAAAATTTCCCAAAATACAAAAATAAATAAATAAAAATTCATTTGTACAACGTATTATTATTATTTGTTATCATAAAAATATATCAATATAATATTATCAATTTTAATCTTAGTCGAAAGTAAACATAAAAATTTGACAATAATTAATATTTTGCAAATATATTATAAATAGTCATTACGCTTACATATATATTATTTTGTACAATATTATGAATTAAATTTAATTTTTAATTTGAGTAATTTTTAAGAGTTATTCAAACTAAATTAACCAAAATCATTTTTAAAAGAAATTGATCTAGATTATTTCTTATACATTTAAGAAACGTTATATTATAAAAGTATTACTAATTTATATTATATCACTATTAAGTATTAACTACATCAGCTCTTTTTATTTGGCGGGTTCCAAAATGAAACGGTAAGATAAGAAAAATAATTCAAATTAAGACATTCACTCATGCTTTATATTACAAACAATATAGGTTAAGTTATATAATTTAAATTAAACTATGTCAAATAATTTCTTAACTCCAACTATCAAATATGGAATACAAAATAATTAATTAAACTTTTATTTAATCTGAAATTCATCCTTACTCAATCTATATCAAACAAAACCAAACGTCGCCTTTTTACTCATTTGCCTAATCCCACCAATAATTAATCATTCTAAACAACAATCATGAATAAATATAAAACCCATTCCACCAAAAGAAGATAGTAGAAACACTAAAAAGCCATCAAAACAATAATGCTAAACAAGAATTTAAACTTGCCCATGAATTATTGGTTCCAATGCAAAGATAAGGTAAACTATAGAAGAAGAAGAAGAAAAAAAAAAAAGACAAGAATGCCCTTGTTGTATAGTACATTTTTTGAGCCGAAGAGTTCTTACATTAGAGCTAGAATAATATAATTAGCTTATCACTCCAAAATCCTTCACCAAAAACTCCAAAAGTGAAGTCTTTGCCTTCAATGTAATACCAAAATCTACGGAAGAAGAAAAAAAGACAAAAATCCCCTTGCTATATAATTAGCTTGTCACTCCAAAATCCTTCACCAAAACCTCACAAAAGTGAAGTCTTTGCCGTAAATGTTATGCCAAAAAACTATTGAAGAAGAAGAAGGAAAAAAAAGGACAAGAATGCCCTTACTATATAATACATTTTATGAGATGAAGAGCTTTAACATTAAAAGACTACAATAATATAATTAGCTTATCACTAAAAATCCTTCACCAAAAACTCATAAAAGTGAAGTCTTTGGCTTAAATGTGATTCCAAAAACTATAGTAGAAGGAAAAAATAAAGACAAGAATATCCTGATGTATAGTACATTTTATGAGATGAAGAGTTTTTACATTAAAAGACTAAAACTCCAAAAGTGAAGTCTTTGCCTAAAATGTAATACCAAAAGCTATAGAAGAAGAAAAAAAAAAGACAAGAATGCCCTTGCTATATAATACATTTTCCAAGATGAAGAGTTTTTACATTAGACACTACAATAATATAATAAAAATTAGCTTGTCACTCCAAAATCCTTCACCCAAACCTCACAAAAGGTGAAGTCTTTGCCTTAAATGTGACACCAAAAATATGAACAAAAAAAAATGTTCAACACCCTTGTGTGTATATATATATAAATATATCTCTATCTCCTTTACATTAAGAAGCTAAAAATCATACCAAAAAAAGAAAAGGGTATTTCCGAAATGTTCATTGCGAGCCTTTGGTCTTCTTCGCGGTGAACAAGTGTCGGAAAAACGCAAACTTTCCTCTCGTTCGAGCCGACAATTCGTTCTCATTGCTGTTCGATTCGGGTTCGGGTTCGGTTTCAGGTTCGGAGTCCGATGAGAGAGTGAAGAGATAGGAATTCAGCATTCTGATGATCTGGTCAAAGCTCGGCCTCAGGTTCGGATCTTCGACCCAACACGATTGGATCAAGAACGCCACGTCAGCGGATATATCTTCCGGAAGATTTGGCCGCTCTTGCTGTCGTCGAGAAATTCAATAATTTATTAAAAAAAAGTATATTTGAAGGGAAAAAACTGTTACGAAAAATGAAAAATTTGTACCGATTTCGAAATGTTCGTCACTAAATTCATATTTAAAATTCCGTAATAAAATCCGATCAAAGGCCGAGACTTTCCCTCTGCCATTTTCCAAAAAAAGAAATTAACGAAGAAGAAAAATTAGCCGAAATCGAAATCGTTCGATATTATCCCTAAAAAATTTATTCTCGATCCGATCATGACAAACTAAACATCAAAAAGAAACAGTAAGTTCTCATACTAGTTCTTGTTTAAGTCTTGTTTTACCATAATGAACTTTATCATCATAATAGCATTACAATAACAATAACAAATAAACAAAATTACCGAAATCAAAATCATTTAGTGTTTGGAAATTGAATTCGGGGAACGAAAGAAAGCGATAAAAAAAATTCTCAATTCGAGCAAGACAACAAACAAAACAGCAAATAATCCAGCGAAACCAAAGTAAGTTCTCATACTAAAACAAGAAATTATAAATAAAAAAAAAGTAAAACCCGAAAAATTTTCTGACCTTAAAAGCAGCAGCGTAAGCAGCTTGCAAATTAGACATGCCTTCGAAAGGCATTCGATTTGTGAGAAGCTCCCACAAAACGATCCCGAAGCTATAAACGTCGACTTTATTGTTGTAATGTTTCTTCTCTCCTTGCCTCAACGTTACCGTGCTATACAACTTCAATTTCCGAAATTTCAAAAAAAAATTAGATAAATACTAACTAAGGTCATGTAATCGACGAAATGACGTTAATAACCTCGGGAGCCATCCAACGATAAGTCCCCGTTTCGGCGGTCATCATCTCCGTCACGGTCTCTTCTCTCGCGAGCCCGAAATCCGCCAGCTTCACCGACTTTTTGTTCGCCGTTAGTAACAAATTGTCTGCGTTTTTCGAAATATATTTTGAATTTTTTTTGAAGTCATTCAAAAAACAAAAAAATTGGGTAATTAGTCAGGTTAAACGTCACAGATTTGGATATAGTCAACCTTTCGTTAATTATTAGTGAATAGACTAACTGCTTACGTGACATCAAATTCTTGAATATTTGTTAGTTGTAAATAAATAACTGCTTATGTGGGCTATTTTCGACATTTGACGAGTGTAAATAGATTGACCCGGTTATTTACCCATTATTTACAACACCTGAGCTAAATACAAAACTCATATAGTTCTAAAGACTAGTAATTACACTTACTCTTAATTCAAAAGTTAAAAAATTTATTGTGGTTTTTGTTAGAAGCTCATATTTTGTGGGTTTTCTTTCTAGCTTCGTCGAGAACTTTGGGACTCATGAGATAATGCCGGTAACTATTGGATTATATCAGCTATTTATCAACAATTTACAAAACCTGAGCTAAATACAAAACCCATATGATTTAAAAGGCTAGTAATTACAATTAACTTTCAAAAAAATCACTCGAAAACGACACGAGAAATGAATTTTACCGGGTTTGAGGTCTCGGTGAATGATTCCATTGGCGTGAAGACACTCCATAGCTCGAGCAATGTCCATGGCGAACTTTATAGCTAATCGAAGCTCTAGTTTCCCGGGTCGAATTTCAACCAAGAGTTTTCGAAGCGACATTCCCGGCAATAGCTCCGTCACGATCACCATTAACGGGTCTTTGCAAGCTCCGATGAACTGGCTCATAAAAAAATAAAATATAAAAAACAAACACGAAAAATCAACGACGACGACGATTCGAATTTCATAAATTTAAGTGAAAAAGGTCCGACCTTTACGAGGTTTTCGTGCTTGACTCGAGACATCATGACTACTTCTCGTACGAATCGATCTTCGAGCGAAGCTCTCTGCTCGGCCGTTCTTCCTCGGTGGAGGACTTTCACCGCCACGATCCGATCTCGATACCTATAAATAAAGTTCAAATCTTTATCTTCAATGGAATAGTAAATTTTGTTGTTTTTTGTTTTGGAGATTGACCTTCCTTGGTAGACTTTTCCGTGAGCTCCTTCACCGATCTTGGACCCGATGAAGAGAAGCTTCGGGTCTACGAGCAAGCTCTCGTCGATGCTCAACGGACCTGAATTTTGCTCCGTCGATACCGAGCTCTCGTTTTCTCTGTAATTCTCTGATTCTTCTTCTTCTTCTTCTTCTTCTTCTTCTTCTTCTCCGATCACTTTTGTTCTTCTTCCATTGCTTCTCTCGCCGCAACTCATCGTTGCAACCACCGGAATTCAAATTCAACCCTTATTTTACCATTCTAACCCTCTCTCTCTCTCTAATTCTTCGATGAAAAACAGAGTCCGATTCCTTTCTCGTTCCAGATTAACCGTTCAAAAGCTCAAAAAGACTTTGTCTCTCTCTCTCTCAAATTCTTCTTTCGGTCTCGAAACTTCAAAAAGATTAAATCTTTACCCCAAACCCTATCTCTCTCTCTCTCTCTAATCAATTTACAGGATTCTCGTCTTCTTCAATGAAAAACAGAGTCCGATTTCTTTCTCGTTCAAAAGCTGAACAAGACTTTGTCTCTCTCTCTCTCTCAAATTCTTCTTTCGGTCTCGAAACTTCAAAAAGATTCAATCTTTATCCCAAACCCTATCTCTCTCTCTCTCTCTCTCTCTCTCTCTCTCTCTCTCTCTCTATATATATATATATATATAATCAATATAGGCGATTCTCGTCTACTTCGATCAGCTCTCAGCTAAGAAGCTCTGATTTCATTCGCGCCCAGCAAAAAGAAACAGAGTCTGATTCCTTTTTTTGTCGTTCCAGATTAAACATTCAAAAAGCTCAAGCTCTCAGACTCTCTCTCTCTCTCTCTAGAAATACCAGAAACGAGATACGGAAGAAGCTTCGTAGTAGCTCCAATTCCTCTTTCGGTCTCGAAAGCTTCAAAAAAGATTCAACCTTTACACGAAACCCTAAGACTATACACAGACACACTAACGAAAAGACTGAGACTTTTTTTTTTGTTTTCTTCTTTTTTTCTCTCTTTCTCTCTCTAGAAAAGAAAAAAACCAGAAAACGTCACGCTTTCTCTCTCTACCCACTCGGAGCATCTCCTTCCGACGAGAGTCAACCACTGGGGTAGTGACACGTGGACTTCAGGACGCGACCTATTTTTTTGGTGAGACCCAAAATGACACGTCAGCTTATCGGTTTGGCTGAGTCGACTCGGTTCGATTGGGTCTCCTTTTTTTTATGGATTTTTTGTTCGGAGACAAGACAGGCTTTTAATAATTTAACTTTATCTATTTTGGCACGAACATGCACATTTTAAGCAGACAAAAACTTAGTTTTCAAAAATACTCAAAAGTTTGGATAACAATAATAATATAGATATACATTATAAATTAGATTTATCTATATTCGTACGCTTGTTTTGGTATTTCATGTATTCTCTATAAATTGTTTGCATAAATATAAAAATTTAGAAAAAATTAACGTTACTTAAATATGTTTTAAATAGTCACGTGACAATCACTTTCTAATTATAAATTATAAATCGAATTATTTTTTCTAAAATAAATATATTTTTTAATCAATCATTGATACTCGTGTAAATAAAATTTATTAATTTATTAGTTGTGTGAGACGAATTTTGGATTTTATTGTTTCTAATAGTATCGTAAATAAATTTATTTGATTTTGTTTTAATATTTTACAAAACATTGATTATAATTCAATATTATGTGTTTATGGGTCTATATTAGCTACAATAACCAAAATTTATATTATATAGAGGATTAGGCTATTGTACCATATTTTCATACCCTCTTTACTTAAATCTACCAAAAGAGAATTTTTTCCCAAAATACAAGTCTTTTTAAATTGAAATTTTTTTTTACCTTTTTTAAATAAAAAGAAACTTACAATTTCCCCCATAAAATAGAGAACCGATTAAAAAGAGACAAAATAATTATAAAAAAAAAATTGCATATTACTTCTTACAGCCAGTACAAAACTTTCAGCTCTCCTCATTTTAATACATTATCTCTCTTCTCTTTTTACAATACTTTCTTCTTCAACACTCAACCAAAGCTTCATCTCCGACAACACTCAATCAAAACTTCATCTCCGACAACATTCCACTCCGCCACATCTCCGACATCTCAGACTCAGCTCCGCTCCAATTCCGACGAGGTTATGTTCTTTCCGTTATCTGCAATGTTGTCTACAAAATTGTAACAGAATCTACAATGTTGTCTACAAAATTGTAACATAGTCTATAATGTTGTCTACAAATCTGTAACATAGTCTACATCCGCAAGCAACGATTACTGATGAAAAATCGTTTTCGTCGTATGGCAATCGATTGCGCGGCTCGTATTCAAAAGCTCCATCACGAACTCGTCTTCGCCCAAAAATAGGTGATTTTGTGACATCCCTTGGACAGAAAGGATGTTGTGGACAGATTTGAATGCCGGGAGAAGATTCATAAACTAATCTAAGGGAACAGTAAGGATAAGTTTTTATGCTCAATTTGGTTTGTGTTTTTTACATTTCACGTGTTTTATTTTTTGATTTGGTTTTATATTTTTCTCGTGGTCGTGGTTTTTATGTTTTAGGAGAATGGAGGTTGTGACTCACCGATGTGCAAAAGAACAAAACAGGTGATTTTAGGTCTTCTTATAAGAATTAATCGACTGCAAATGAAGACCGATGAAGTAAGAAAAATTATTAAGCAAATGGAGCGTAGGAAACTAAAAAACCTTGACGACTTGAGAAAAAACAACATAATTATAATACGTAGATTGTTTTTATCACTATTCGGTAGCAAACGCAGTTGACTGCTAGGCACGGGTGACTTTTTTCTATGTTCTTTGGTATTTTTTATTGTGTTTGTTTTATTTGCAAAACTAAAATCAAGACAATGATTATTAGTGTAAGATTTGAATCAATATGTTATTACTCTCTTATTGCTATGACTATTTATTTGAGTCTGTTCCTTTAATTTTGTCAAGTAGCTTATAAATGTCGTTTATTTTATTCCATGGTCCACAATGTAAATTTCAATGTAGTCGACAATAATCAAGAAAGTCTAAAATGTTGTCTACAAATAAAAACATCGTCTACAAAATTATATTCAATATGGTCTACGACTAAAATATCATCTACAAAACGATCTACAATATGGTCTAAAATTAAAACATCGTCTACAAAAGCGTCTACAATTAAAATAAACTCTACAAAAAAGTCTAAAATATTGTCTATAATAAACATGAGTGTCTACAATGATGTCTAAACAAGAATCTCTACAAAAAAAATCTACATAATAGCAGACGACATTGAATTTGCCTCATTTGTTGTTTCTTCCTTGGTTCAACTCGTTTTATTGTCTTCGGAGTAGGATTAGTATGAGTAGTCGGATTTTTTTTGTTGTTGTATCCTTCTGCAATATTTACACAAATCACCATATTCGTTCAAGCGCCCCTTGTATACTTGTTCAAGCTGTCATATATTTTCAATGAAAAATAATTAACTTAGTTATGAACTGTGAAAATTTGGGCTGTTATTTTTATGATCTCAAGTTCAAACTTAAAATTATCTCAACGAAATCGATTTAAAACCTAAAAATTTCAAAATCAAAATTGTCAACGAAACGAAAATAAAAAGCTAAACCTAAAAACATCTTTCGGTGTCCTACTTTTATCGCCACAATTTTTGCACAAAAAAATGTGAACAAAACAGAGAGTATAAACAAAAAAAGGAGTGAGACAAACCTTTGTTCGCGAGAGACGAATAACAAAACTTTCCGTGCTTCGGCGAGAGAGAAGATTCGTTTGGCAAGAAATTCCAGCGTCGAGGAGGAAGATGAAGCGGACTCGACAAAATTTCATTCAGCGAGAGACGTAGAGGAAGCGACGGAGCTTGTCAGAGTTGATTTGAGTTTGTTGGGCAAGAGATGATTTTAGGGTTTCGTTGAGTGAAGGTTTTTTGAGAGAGAGAGAAATGAAAACGAGTGAGAGAGAGAAATGAAAATGAGTTTCATTGTTTTTTTAAATTTTAACCAGTTACTTTTCTTTACTTTCAATATGATTTATATTAAAGGAAAAAATTGTTTTTAAGGGCATTTGGTGTTTTACACTAGTATTTTTGGAAAAAATTATTTTTAGTGAATTACGAGAAATTGAATTAACAAAGGTGTTAAATTCGACAAATTCTCTATATATATTAGGATACGTGTTCACATATTTTTTAACATCCATAAAATGATTAGATATGGAGTCACTTCTAATTCTTTTGTGTTATGAAAAAAATCAATTTATATTTAAAAAGGGGAGTGAAGTGACTAAAATCGTTATCATGCGCATTTAATGAACAATACGATCGTTGATTTGTTTTAAAGACGTCGTCTTAAACTATGTTACTTATCTCTAGTGTCGTATAGCATAATTTATGGGCAATATTGTCTACACTCGGGACCACACTGTGCGTGATTATCAAAGATTTTTAGCCAATTACTTTGTTAGCATTTTGGGCCTGTGTATCTAAGGCCCACATAGTCCACGTCACTATTTGGAGGCCCACGGAAGATTATAACTGGACTTTTGAGTCTTTGCTAAATGACTTGGAATTGAGAAATTCTATAATTATATTCTTTTTACGGTAATGACGTATATACTCATATAAACGTTACGGATTTTGAAATATTTAACGTTTTATAAATTTTGGGTAACTATCCAGTTCGATGTGTTTACATAATTTTTGAGACTATTTAGCTAAAACTGTGTAACTAAAATTCGAAATAATTATGGACAACAAATTCGCGTAAAAACATTAGACTGAGTATTTAACAATTATTGGCAAAATGTTGTGTATATACAAAATACTATAAATTTAGTGGGTAAATATCAATTTTTTTGAGTTCTACAATTATGCTATTATCGAATATTAGACTTCAAATTTAAGCATTTTTTTTTCTCTAGTGAGGTATAAATCACGTATGATAAGTATACGTGCACCGTGAGATGAAAGAAGACCCAAAATCAACTATTTGAAAGCTATATTTGTTGTAATTATAGACATTATTTTTTAAATTTGATCAAATCTTGTAGTTTTATGTTGTATGGACTTTAAAGGTATACAATATTAGACGGCTCGCACTTGTTGAGTATTTTTATATAGTATAGTAATAAGAAATACTCAATGTCTCGAGGTAGAAAAATTTTATTATGTTTGAAAAATATATATTGCTGAAATATTAAGTTTTGTACTTCTACGTCTTGAATTGTTTAATGCTAATTACACATGTTAATAAGCTACGTGACTTCTCAAAATTGTGATTTAAAAAAGAAAATGACTAATCATAATGTATTTATTATTCTCTACTCTTACTAGTATTAATGCAAGTCAACGATTCTATACACGCGTTGACAATCATAATAATGCTAGTGAAATTGGTCTCTCTCAATTGCTCAATTTTTGGTGGACATAATTACCCTTATGTCAATCCGATCAAAGTTGTCAAAATATCCCTATTCCAATGACCTCTTTTAAGGGAAGATTAAGTATTAATCAATAATTAAGGTAATGTCATTTCTTTAGTCTATTACACCCATTATAAGAAAAATTAATTTTTATTAGGCAAACGAGGGATGATAAAATCATATTATGTACTCAAGTTAGGTTTAGTAATTTAGCGCCAAAAAAAGAAAAAGAAACATATGTCAATTTGTTTCATAGATCTTGTGAGCCATGAAGACTTTCAATAAACAATCCACATTCTTCATCATTTTTCTTTTCTTTTTTTTCTTCCTCGTCCTCTTCTTCTTCGGTAGCTAAAACCGTTTCCCCGGCTTTTTTACTCATTTGTTTCCAATCCGTTTTAACCAAATTATAAACCAACATAATCAAACAAGATACTTGAGCCGATAGAAGCCCAAACCACAATCCCAAAAATCCAATTTTAAACCAAAAAGTTCCCAAAATTGCTACCGGTAACCCGACCCCATAAAAAGCGTAGAGGTTTATTTTCGCTCCCAACTTGGGTCGGGCTGTGCCGTTCAATATCCCACACGCAGCTGTTTGTGGAGTGTTGGCTAATTCGCAAAGCCCAAGCAATGGTAGGGTTTTTGACACGAGGCCCAACACCTCTGGCTCCTCGGTGTAGAGCCGACTCCACCAAGATCTTGCAAGGGTCATGAAAACCAAAGCCACAAAGCCGAAACCAAAGCCCAAAATGAGCCCTAACACAGCCGTCCACTGCGCCCGATTGGGGTGCCCTGATCCCAACGCCTGACCAACACGTGTGGTCAAGCCAGCGCTCAAGGAAATGGGGAAAACGTATAACAATCCAGTCGTTTGGATCAAGATTCCCATCGAGGCCAAGCTAGCTTGCGGGTTCCTCAATAGCCCGCACAAGAACATCATGATCTCGTACCACCACCACTCCAAGCACACTGAAGCGCAGCTAGGGAGGGCCAGCTTCAGAAGCGGGCCCCACCCCGTAAAAGTCGTCAAGACGGAAAGCCCAGCCCACGGCTTTAAAGACTTGTTGGAGAGCAACACGTATATCACAAGTCCAATGTTCAAGTTGAGAGTGTTCCAAGCCAAGGCTAAGGCGACCCCGGCGACGCCTAACTCCAAGTAAGACACCAAAAAGTAGTTGATGGGAAGGTGAAGCACCGCCGAGCACGTGGCGGCTATGGTTAATGGGACCGTTAGGCCTTGCGTTCTAAGGAAGATCCGGAGGGGTTGAAGATGGGCTTGGGCCAACAATTCGGGGACTGAGCAGGCCATGTAGACTTTAGCCACGTTCGTGATCTCCGGGTCTTGACCCAACCAAATGCAAATGGGCTCCATGCTGAGCCACAAGGCCACGATGGGGATCGAGACAAAGAGGAGGAGGCAAAAAGTCTTTTGAAAAGTGTGAGGTAGAACCGACCATTGCTTGGCCCCATAAGCTTGACAACAAATTGGGTCCATACCCGTTGAAAGCCCTCGCATGATTGAGTATCCGGTGATGTTTCCGAAACCCAAAGCGAGAGAGCCTCCTGCGAGCTCGGTTTGCCCCAACCGCCCTAAGAAAAGCATTGAGACTATGGACCGCGAATACAAAAGCATACTCGTCATAAGAATTGGACATGCGATCTTCACCAACGATTGAAGCTCCTCTTTAATCTATAACAATAATGTGAAAATGTCAACATTAAACATCATACTAACACTACATTTTGATGCACACAAGCTACGCAAATATTTAGAAAATTTGTTTTTACCTTGCAAACTGTCTTTAAATTATTACGTGGTGGCATTTACTTCCTACCTTATACTCTTTAAATCTCATTAGTATGCCTTGGTCTATTTTTAGTAGTTAGAAAAAGGAAAAAAAATATTCAGAGATCCGTTATGGAATTTTGACAAATATTAATTTTTTGAAAAAGTACTCCTAAATTTATATACCGTCACAAAAAAACTACTAAAATCATCATGATTCCGTCACAAAGTGGTTACGTAATACAAAATCTTGTGACAATTTGATCACAAAATTATGAATTCCATTTATTAATTTCATGCATGTTTAACAATTTAGTCAAGTAATAAAAAATTGATCACGAAATAAATAAAATGTTATAAAATATGTATTATAGATGTCAACTATAAATATTTTTATTAAAATTGATTTTAATCATAAATTTAGTAATATTTGTGTTAAATTTCCTTTCATATTCCAATTATAGATGTCAAATAGTGTAAAGACAAACAACATTTTTTTTTTCTCGTCGTGTATACACTCTTATAATGCAACATTATGTTTATTTTAGATGAAGAAAAAAAGAGGCGACAAACACATTTGACTTTTAAGAAAATGCCAAACTTATAAAAGAATAGACCTGAAACTAAATGACTTTATAATGAAATTAATTACCATACACATATTTCTTGACATGTTTTGACTAAACTATATATTATTACACAGATGCCAAAAACAAAGTGCTAGGGTACACACTTTTTGTTATTATATACTTCTTTTAGCATCAAGTGGTATTAGATTATCAATTATATAGAAACTGTCCAAATCATTAAAACCGGAGTAATTAGAAAATGTGGCTTTCGGCTGCTATGTAGAGGTGCTATAAATATTATATATTATATATGCAAAACTATAGCTAAGAAATTAGAATATATGTTATGGATAATTCTCACTAATTACCAAATTAATAATCCCAATTTTTACTGGAACTTGAACCATATAATATATGATTTAATAACCTAAGTAGCTAGATAGAGTTTGAGTTGGACCCACTAACCATACTTGAATTTAAATATGGTATCTAATTTATGTATTTATTTTTCAGGAGATTCACATAATCTAATCACCGCGTTATTTTTTTTTTTTCATGTATTTTATTCTCGTTCGTACCATTTAATTTTGGTGACAACTAATTGATTTTATATTTATTGATATATAACAATTATTTTTGTAACTTTTCAAAGTATTATTTTTTTAGTTTGAATCTCTTTGGCGACCGTACGGTATAACAAGTTGTTCCCCATTAAAAAAAAGTCGAAGAAATATATATTTCATTCTAGGTTCTTTTAAATAAGTAAGTCGTTCTTTAAGAAAATTTAATGAAATACCTTCACAAAATTTAATGAAAATATATTATTATTGTTACAATTGTTATTATTGCTATTGTTAAGCTATTTTTATTGCAGTTTATATATACTAAAAGTATAATGATTATTATTAGCTTTCTCTTGTTTGTGTCATACTAATTATACTTAATTACTTCAAACCACTACTAGATTATAGATTTATAGGTAAATATTTTTCACCATCTTTAGAAATAAATGGCTTCGAAATGCTGCAAAACAACTTAAAATTTTAATTTTTAACTTGTTTATACCATTTTGCACGTATAGATGTATTTTTTTAAAACCCTAATTAATGAGTGGATATAGCACGTAATATAATTACGATTTTAATAGAAATAAACCCGTTTTTCTTCTTTAATAGTATAGTTAATTTTACCATAGTTATTGTCATTTTTACGGAACAAAACTATAAGCTCGAAAAACAAAAACAAAAAAGAATAGAACTTTTTTTAAAAAAACTCCTTCATGTTGAAACAATGCTCACATTCATTTCTAACTTATATCTAAAATATATACACATACATATATATATATACACACATACATATATATACAATACATATATGTATACAGATACATATTTATATATATATATATATATAAACATATGACAAGAAGAAGAAGAAGAAGAGAAGAAATAAAAAAAGAAGAAGAGAAGAAATAAAAAAAGAAGAACGAACCTCGTTAAAAGGAAGATTTCTGAGAAGGTCGGTATTTATCGCCGCCGGAACTAGACGCCGGAGAAATCCACCGCCGCCACGTGGCCTCATGACGATGGCATCTTCGTAATTACAACGAACACTACGGCCATTATTGTTATTGCACTCTTTTTGTATCAAAGGCTCACAACAGCTCGTATTTCGTGATTCAGGACCAGTACACATTATATATGTATATATATATATATATCTAGCTATATATATATATATAGATATATGATGTTTATCCAACTAAATTTATAGCTTTCTTTCTTTTTCTTAAAGGAACAAAGAGATTATAAACAAAACCTACACACCAAAAAAGCAGTTTCAAAAGTAAAGAAGAGAAATAAAAAAGATAAAAATTAAAATGTTTATATAGTAACGGACAGTTTTTTCTGTGAAGGAGTGACTGTATACACTCTCAGGGGTCAAATAAGAAATATATATATATATATATATATATATATATATATAAATTTTTGCATTCAAAATAGTATTATTGTCTGTGAAGAAACGCCCAGATTTAACTATATATCTTACATTAATGTGTCCTTTCGTTACATATTCTATTCAGAAAGTGTGTAATAGGAATATTATTTTATTTACAAAAAAAAAAAAAAACATAAAAAGTACTAGCGTGATCTTATATATGTTTATATATATGGGAGTTAAGAAAAAAATAAAAAAAAAAGTAATTAATGTGTTTGATTGTTTTGTTTCCTGTATTGAGCTCAGCTATTTGGAATCTGGAAGTGTTTTGGTGAAAGTGCAATATAATTAGGGTTTTGGAAAGTAGGGAAAACAGTTATGGTTTGGTCCTCAAATTCTTATCACTAAACCCAACATTTATATACATTTGGACATTGATTTTATGCTTATGTATAGATATAGATATAGATATAGATATACGTGTGTACCTTTAATTAGTATTCGAAAAACACCATAGTACCATCTCCATATTTGTTAAATATTTTCCTTATTTTATGTTAATTATGTGGGCTTTCTTTGTGAGTGTGGGTGAGGATGTGATTTTTTGCTTTATTTCTTTTTGAAGGAATATTTGTCACTGCTGTAATGCCAATCACATGGCGAGTGTACATATATAATTGGTGTGAGTGTATATATACCATGGGATTATTACTATATTATTATTATTATTGTACAATTAGTAAACTCAATAAAATAGGACAAGGTGAAATTCCCACCATAATTTTGTCACTCTTGTTTTCTTGTATCGCCTCATTTCATAAAAAAAATTTCTCTCGTATATCAATATTTTTGTTATCGTCACTAATTTTTTTGTCAAAACGTTATGGGACGACACCGATCATTGTTTTAGATGAATAACAATCGAATTTTATGTTGATCCGAAGTAAACAAAAGAATCGCATGCGTAAAAATGATTATGTAACTCATACAATTTGAAGCAGCGATATTCTCCAACAATCGATAGAAACCACGAATGAGGAAAATCTCGATGATGAAATTTTTTCTTCGTTTCGCACAATATCCTCAAATAATGAAAACAAAAACCCTAATCAAAATATTGTTTCCGAAAGATGAACTATTTACGTAGTCTTAAATATACCTAGCTTTTATGCATTTCGGTTCGAGTATAATTTTTTTATAATGACGTAGGCTAAATACGTAGGCTAAATTGATGTTTTCGCGCCCAAATATGAAAAATTAAAAATAAAAACTTAAGTGCAAATTTAAAAGGCAAAAAAAATATTGAACTTTAAAAGGCAACAATATTGTCTTTAATTTTCACATTTAGGCAAAAAAAAAACTATATAAAATTCTATTATTGCATGTCCTAAATATTCTTTTTCTTAACACCTCCCTTGAATAATACACAATAATTTTATTCAACCATATCTTCACTCATACAAATCTTAGTTCATCCACTTTAAAGGGAAATGTACGGATGGTTAGTGTCGGATTAGTTTGATGTAGATTATATTAAGCAATAACGTCGTTTTCTTGGAATAAAACGTCAATGTTAATAAATACAATGTCTTAATTAATTTGCTAACCTAAAAGTTATGTAGTGGATCTAAGGCGGTGATATTATAAGCAAAAGTTTGCTACATAAATAATGTTTGTTTATAATTCAAAATTATGTTTGTTGCTTACCGACAAACCACCCATAATTATCTTCAGAAAACAAATAGAAAGATAATGTTTTTATTTTTTAATGAAAGAGATAATAATAAAACGTCTTCTTTGGGTCTTCGACTAGAGCACTAATTAATAATCTTTTATGTAGAAAACATAACATTAAACTACTGAAAAATGTTTCCTAGATATAAACATGTAATAAGTACTAATTTAATAAATCGATGAGAGATAAAGTTAAAAATACGTAATAGTTATTAATAACTGATATACAATTATTTTGCAGTTATCTTGATTGCAGAAATACGTTTATATATATATATATATATATATATATATATATATATATATATATATTTATATATATATATTTATATATATATTAGAGAAATTGCCCAAAGTATCATTCGTACTTGATTTTCTCAAAATACTTATATAAAAGTCTAAAATACCCTTACAACAATTTATATACATTTTATTCCTTATTTTTGTTAACCGGTTATTATTTAATTTAAAAAAAAATTAAACTTAAAAAAATAACAACTGCTCCACTTAAATTTTTTATTTTTAATCTTATTTTTTTTGGTCGGTAGCGTAAAATAGGGCATTTATGTTATATTTATTTTTCTAAATGGTATTTCGTTTTTTCACATTAAATTTACTTGTATTTTGGAAAAGATTATGTTGGGTAAATTTTGAAATAATCAATTAATGTGGTAGTTTGAACAATTGCTCTATATATTAATCAACAAGAATACTGGGACTTCCATACAAATTGCAATAAAAAATCACTCATCTTCACCAATATTTAGTGTTTTTAATTTATATCAGATACGACTTTAACGATACAAATATTAAATTTTACTCTTAAATTGAATAGTTTTTTAATTATATATTTGAAAATTCATTTTATGTTGTTGCATATTTTGTATTAAGAAACAATCAATTACCAGTAGGTTTTATATATCAAGTATAATTTTATAAGAATTTAACTATAGCTTTTAAATTTTACAATAAAAACTAGCTTTTTAGGACCATATATATCCAACCCATAAAATGTGTTTTCCATAAACTACAACACTAACCTAAATTACATTGTTTTGAAACTAAGAAAAGTAAAATTATTTAATTTAAGGCATATCTAGGCTGCTTTATATTCGAATATATTATTTTAAAAAAGTAAAAATTACTCTAGAATAAAAGCATAGACATCTTTATTTTTTTATAACCATTTGATTAATATGTGAAGGAAAATCTTGTAGATGTGCTTTGAAAGTTGTTAGAAAGGCAGGTCCGTACAATATGATCTGATGAAGCACATGATTCTTTCACACGCACACAAACACAAAATAAATAAATGTGAATTAATTAGGTTTATTTTCATGTGCAACTGAAAAGCAAACTAATAATATGTTAAAAAAAAATTAATTAAGTTTTGATAGTTAGTTAATAAGAGTAAAAAGTACATATAAAAGAAGAAAACCTAGACATTCTTTTCTTACGTACGTTCCACTATGAATCACCTTTTATTATTTTTACTATATTTGCACACGTACTGTAAATATTTCCAACATTATGATGTCTACGTTATTATTATTGAATTGAGAAACCAATCTCACGGTTGTGTTAATAAACATATGTTTATATATTGGTTTGGTTGGACCTTTATACCAATTAAATTAATTTTAAGTTAGATTTCAACAATTATATGATTATGGTATATATATTATATACACTATATATTTGTGCATGTATATTAGTAAGTTTGCTAGCTTGGCATTAGTAAGTTATATATATATATATATATATATATATATATATATATATATATATATATATATATATATATTTGCAAAAAATTACCTATTTAGTCGTTTTTATCTTCAGTGTTCCAAAATATCTAACATTTTATATATTTTTTGTAAATACCTATTTAATTTTATTTATACGAATATTTGGTCCAAACTAGCATGTTGTAATTTTTGTAAATAAATTTAAATTCGGAGTAAAATAGTCAAAATAATTATGTAAACAACTTAAAGTGAATATTTATACAAAGTTTACAAAACGTTAGGTATTTCGAAATTAATAATATTTTTATAGGTATATAATTAAAAGACCTTATAAATTATTAATGTTGGCTAGGGTTTAGTAACTTGTGCACAAGATTATCATCATACAAAAGCAAAAGAAAAAAAAAAGACAAATGGTAAACTAATTAGATATGTGTCCTTTTCAAAGTTCCTAAAACACTTTCCACTTTGTTCCCCAGAAAACTTTTCTCTCTTTTTAGTATTTTATTTTGTAACTTTTATATGAGGCTCTTCGCTAATCCTAGGGCTCATATATCATAATCATAATGATCCCAATTATGCACTAATTAACATCTTAATTATAGCTGTATACATGACATGCACGGTTTCTTTTTCATTTTTAGGTTTCATTCCGACTAAGCAACGCCATAATTGGCAAAGGTCTATATTCCAATACTATCTTTTGTTCTTCCTTTTTTTTTGTCAATAAGTATTTTTTTTAAGAGACATAAGATTGATAATACAGTTAGTCCAACGATATATATTTTCAAAATTTTGGCGAAATGACCATATTTTATTATTTTATTTTGAAAATGACCCTAGTGTTTACGTGTCATGTCAATTTACGTTGTAAACTCAATTGACATTGTAAAATAATAACATAAATTGATATGACATGTAAGTATTAAAATTATTTACACGAATTTTACAGAACGTTGACTATATCCAAAATAGCAAACGTATATAAGACTGTTATATACAATAAATAATCCTGTATATTTACGGAAGGATGATATTCCCGATTGAGAAGAAATTATAAATGATCGTTGTACGCGACGAGTCTTTTTTACCGAATTAATTTCTAAATATATGCTCCTTTTTTTCTAAGGCTAAATCAGTCTCTTCCTGTATCTTTTCATTTAATCTCATATCACTTCATTGAGTGTTCGATCAAAAAGACTGTTTTTTTTTTTACAAAACAACACATACTTCACAAAAGAAAATTGTTAACAACATGATGACAGGTATATTTGAAAAAAAATAGTTTTCCGAAATTACATTATAACCAATAAACTTGAGAATATTTGCTTGTGTTTCATAATTTTTAATTCCAAATCTTGCCGTGAAAACCCTTGTCATGGACCGAATATTTTGTTGAATATACATAAATGATGATACAATTTAAAATGTCAACCTAAAAAAATGAGGGTTTAATATATCTACGCCTAGCTAGTATTTACGCCTTTTCTATCGTATTGGTTCTTAGTTCTCACTATATATAGCTTGTTCAATTATTGTCTTTGGTTATAGTAATTAAAATGATATTTTTTAGAACTATTACTTTAATTGTTAGGTACAATCAAAGTCACTAAATTATTAATGACCTAACGTGAATTCAAGGGTAAATAATGCTAGTACTTATTAATGTCCAATACACACGTAAAATTTATGGACTAAATAATACTCCCAAGTTTTCAAGCTCTTTTTCCAGGCTATTTAAGTACTTTATTTTATTTTAATTAATGAGCGACTATTAAGTACAAAGCATTGTTAAAAGAGAGTGAAACCCATCTTTTAGATCGTTAATTGGTTCAACAGATTATATTGATTCTTGTAAATCTTTATAAAACAATTCGTGTGCATTGTTTTTTGGTAGCTGGTCTACTTTTTAGTGTACTTATTGAGCTTAAACTAAACTTATATTATTTCTGTACTTGAATGAATATAATACTTACGGTTTATATGCTTTCAATGGAAACTTTGCAAGGTTACAAGATAAATTATTCAATTAATTTTTATTAAAAATAATTAAATGGTTAGAACTTAGAATACATTAATAATTCATTACTATATATATATATATATATATATATATATGTGTGTGTGTATGTATGTATGTAAAAGTAAAAAGTAAAAAGGGGTGAAACATTGAATCTACATAAACCTAATAAAGCATATACTATTACTTTGCCATGTCTTTTACTTTGTAAACCAAATTATATAATTAATTAAGTATGGTGGAGCAGGTTTATTTAAACCTTCTAGCTCTCATAATTTATATATATATATATATATATATATATATATATATATATATATATATATATATATTCTGTGCAGGAAGAAAACCCTAATAATTTTTAAACATTGGCAAGATTTCTATCACGACATATATAGTGCAAAACTTTGCATGGCATATTTTTTTTATGTGAAAAATGGTGAAACTCTCACAGAGACAGACAATGGAAACTAATGGAATTTAATTATTTGTTTATGGTAATATATGACACAATATAATTTGAGATCAAAAAATTATATTCTTTTTAAACATGTCAGGAAATTCCCGTATAAAATTAATTTTTTTAAGTATACGATTTTGAATCAATTTATTATTATGTTAACAGATTTTAAGATAAAACGCGTGGCTCACAAAATTAAAGGCTTACTCAACGAAAAAGAAAGGAGGAAATAGACAGAAAATTTAGGTCATAAATGAATGCTAGCTTATTAATTTAATTTAATTATAAGGTTATGAATCACTTTTCTTTTATCATGTTAATTGATTTAAAAATAAAACCCCTTGATATTTGAGTCACAAAGTTATAAACTTACTCAGCAGCCTAACTAACGTAAAAAAGAGAGGAAAGAGACTATAAACTTTAGGGCTACAAAAAATGGTTACTTAACAAAGCTTCTGCAAAATAGTTTTCATATTCAGATCAATTCAACTAATTATAGTTATACATATATTTATATATATATATTATAATATAATTGTGCTAAATACTCATATAAACGTTTAAAGATTTTAATATACTCAACGTTTTGTAAATTTTGTGTAAATATCCAACCGAAATTGTTAACGATTTTTTTTGGATCATTGTAACACAAAATAAGTTTTCCACATACCTCTTCCGCTGAAAAGAATAAATAAAAAATTCAGCAAATTAAAAGATGAATCTCCTCATAATTAATTTAAAATTCAAACATAAATAATTTAAACCGAGAAATCAATTTAAATTATTTATGGCGGTATTGTGTAGCATAAAATCGTGTAAACAATTCTGAATGGGTAGAATTTACGGAATGTTTGGTATTTTGAAATCACTATTTAATTTAGTGGGTAAGTAGATAATTTTTTGTATATTATATGTATATATATATATGGTGCTGAACAAATCTGATGAGGGTTTGACTGTATAGATCAAGTAACATTTCTTTGTATGCTGTACTACATCTTAAAAAAAGAAAAAATTTATACTTTAAAAAAAAAAAAATCAATCTATGTCTTGATTTTATAATATTTTCAATGTACCCATTGGCATTGTAATTTATAAAGCTTATTCATAGTTAACTTCTTCTGCAATATTTTAATTAGTATAAAAATGTGTCTTTTATGCAAAATTAAAGTAAAAAAAAAATAGAGAAGAAGATAAATTAAACAAAATACTTTACTTGAAGTGGTATGACTTAGTTAAGTTAGGTCCAAAACTTAATCTCTCTCAAAAGGTTTGTATTTACCTTCGAATCTGAACCACTATATCAAAATAGTACTTTCTTTCTTTCTTTCTTTGCAAAGCATGTTTGAAATCAACCTTTTGAGAATTATTTATGTACAATGTATATATAATGTATTTATGTATAATTAGCCGTACTTAGGGAAAATCAAGCTGGGACCATCAAATAAATAAGACGTTGATTGTACGAAGATTCCTTTGGTCATGACCAACCAATGCATTGCCATATGAATATTTCAATTTCTTAATATTAGACCTAAAAAGGACTCAACTTGACAATAATTTACATATACATAAAAGAAATTATCATCAACAAAACCATCAATGTTGAAAAGGACTCAACTTGTCAACATATGTATAAATAATTATCATTAACAAAGTTACAAAACACACACATACATACATATATATATATATATATATATATATATATATATATATATATATATATACATATAAGGCTTTAACAAATAGGCTTTTTTTTTTTTACCGAAAGTTAATTATAGTGACCGAATTGATATTTTAATAAGAGCTCTAGCTTTCCTCTTGTAGCATTTGCTTTTTAAAAATTTTAATTTTGTTTTATCGGATATATGTATATATAACATAAATGTGTGTGGCATTTTTTTTTCTTTGTATAATGTAGACTCATGTACATTTGTATGTTTGTAATTAAGAAAATATGATCTTCATCCCATGACTCATTTACATTGTAATTATTTTTTCGTAAATTTTTTCGCCATTCGTTCTATCTTTATTATGTGAGAATTTTAATATAATTAATACATAATTGTGCAAAAATCATCTCCTTTTAATATTAAGAATGAGATATATTAGCTCAAATTTATTTTATACAATCATGTAGTCAAACACAATATATACTATGTATATATATGCTGTAAAAAATGATTATATATAATTAAATATGTAACTTTGAGCTAAAAATATAATAATATATATTCAGTTCTAGCTCGGGTTTTGAATTTCATAACCAGATAATTTGTATATACATATATATTCTTGTATTAAATTTTATATTGCCGACTTTGTACGTCTAGCTTTTGCAGTTCATAGTATTAATAGTGTTTATTTCTCTTTCACTGCAAAATAATAATAAACGTTTGGATAACATATAGAAATGACGATAATGTTATATATTTGTTCAAATCAAACAGCTAAATACAAAACTCAATGCTATAGTGATCTTCTTAGTTACATAATTAATGTCATCGTTTCACATAAACATGTCCACGTTCATTAATTATATCAAAAAATTATGTGATTAGCCAACTCAAAAATAAGAAATTTTAATATAATCAATATTTTGTTAATTTGTGATAAATAATCAGCTTGTTTACCTGACATGCTTATTTCATATTTTTTTTACCGATTTGACCTTTTAGTTTATGTTATTTTATTGAATTGTTTTTGCTAATTGGTCCAAAATAAATTGCAGATGAGTTTGATTGATTATTTACCAAAATTTATCAAATTGTGTGACATATTCAAAATGTATATAATATTTATGTCTAGTAATTATATTAACTCTGATTGTATTCATATTTGCGTGTGTTAGAAACTATATATATAGTTTATATTATTATTATTATGCATTTAGTACATAAGTTCGTACATATATATATATATATATATATATATATATATATATATATTTCGAGAACTACGAGGTCACTAACTTCTGGATAATATATCTTTTGTGTTATGGGTATATAATTAAATATACATTATATATAAAAGTGAAAAAGATGAGCTTGAACTAACTGTAAAAGCTATATTTCTAGTGGACGAATATTCTAAATAATATAATAAATTGGCAATTTGACAATACAAAAGTACATATATATTGTATTGCTATTGCCTCCTTAGATCTTAGAAAAACAAAAGTTTTTATCTTCTTATTTTATAAAGCTTTATATTATATTGTTGGTACAATTTTGTCCTTTTTTTACATTATATATAGAAGACCGTTCAAAGAGATATATTGAAAAAGAAAAAAACTAAAAATTTATTATAAGATATAATGCAAAAAAAATAATTAAATTGTATAGAAAGAAAAAAAAAATTGTACACCAAACAATTACAAAAATAACAAAATAAGTTATGAGCTAACGAGTGTTCGGTGTTCATTTGTTGCAAAATGAGCGATCGAAATAAATGGCCGAAAAAAATCATATCTTAATTATGAAATTCAAATCCAAATAAATTTTTAAAAATCACTCTAGTTGAACTTTTTAAAACATCTATATAAAATAGCAAAATATGAACCATATATATATATACTTATAGGTCGAGAATCATATATTAATTTTTTTAGGAGAGAAAACGCAACGGCTAGAGTTTGAGGGAGATAAAATATTCAGTTAAGTCATTGATTTAGGTCTCGATATTTTTGAAAGTTTATTAAATTATATTTAGACATCTTAATATTAATTTCTTTACTAAAAATGTGTCTAATTAACTCCACTCAAGCTAATGCAACATTTTTTTTTCATATGATTTTCCCTTAATTCCAATTGAAAATGTAAAGAACGTATTAAAAAATTAGTAAAAAACTAAGTAGTTTAAAAATATTAATACATGAAATATTCTATAAAAAAAAATACATAAGAATGACATAAAAGAATAAGTACGTTTAGAAACGGATTTAGTTTGAAAAAAGAGCTAGTTAAGGTATTTTCCCAATATTGTTTTTACTTTTTAACCGTATTCTGAAATCAGCCCAGCAAGCGATTATCTATTTTATTTTATTAATTTGATTATTTGAAAGATTTAAAACGAAGCAGATTTTGAATTTCATAATCCCAAAAATTTATCCCTCTAAAACACACTCTCAAGGATTTCTCTGGATCTTCTTGTTCTTCTGAGATTCACAGGATTCGCCGGTTTAGGGTTTCAATCCAGCGACGAGGACTACGAGTAAGTGTTATTGAGCTTTAATCGCTCTCTGTTTTTTTTTTTCGTTCTCTCTTAAGTTCATGACATGCTTGTTTAGGAATCTATATATATATATATATACCTAAATTCCGTACTAGATCTACATTTCTCTCAGAAGAATGTTCGGAGAGTCGATAAAGCAAAAAGAAAATCGAATTCGAATCCTTATGATTGTTCGTCTGTTGTAATTTCGTCATGAAATGTTGAATTAGAGTTTGTGTGTATGAATCGCAGATTGATCGATCGGTGATCGTGATTTGTTTTCGATTGATTGAAATGGTGAAAAGAAGAGTTAAGAAGCCTGGAAAACCAGCCATGGCTGTCAAAGAGAAAGAGCCCCAAATTGACGAGGAAGACCCTGATGGTATATATATATATATAAACAGTGACTGGAAAACATGAAATTTCCAGTGTGAGTTTATATACTTAATCGCTTGTCCGATGAATCTAGTGTTATCCTTGATCACTTTGTATGATTGCATTTACGAGTTGATTTTTTAGCTGTGTTTTTTTCAAGATTTCTAGAAAAGCTAAAGAACAATAGTACTAAGAAGAAAAAAAAAAGATTATTAATTGTGATTTGAGTATTCTTACTTTGGATTTAGCTAATTAATGACCAATGAAAAATTTATTATAAAAAGAAATTACTGGTTTTTCCTTTTCGATTTTAGAATGAGCGTGAAAACATATTTTGACTAAATTGGTCTAAAAAAAATTGTAAATGGTTTGAATTTTCATGACTAACAAGTTTCATGATTAGTTATTACATTAGGGATAAATAGTAAAATAGCATTTAGAAACATATTAATTGCTATATTGCCTACGTTTGAAAAATATTCGTTAGTAGCAATTAACAAAAATAAATCGGTTAAAAAAAGGACAGATTAGTAAAAAATAATGACACCTTTAAAAATGTCTATACACTAAATAAATGAAAATGTTTGGCCAAATAGCAACTTCAATGTTTCCTTTGATTAATTAGAGCAATTTTTCATTACATTAACCCTTACTTTTTAGTTAATCTTTTTCGACTTTTTTTTTGGTTCATCAGTGGAGCGACAAAGTATCGCGATTAGGGCTATTCGCGACGTTGAGATCGATCATCTTATGACCGAGATACGCTTGCTTCGTTCCTATTTCAACGAGGAGAATTTGCAGACCCCTGTTCTGAAGTTCTTCGAAGAGAATTTCCCAGACCTCTCTCTGGTTAAAACTGGCGAGAATGCACGATCCGAATTGCAATGGAAGATGAACAACAAAGGCAAAGCTCCGATGGGAACCGCGAGAGATGTCCACGCTTCTCTTCTTCACCGATTATCCGTTGCGCGTTCTGATTTCTCCGGGCCCTTCTCGTCTTTCGGGGGATTCGATATGTCCACGAAAACAGGTTCGGACATTATAAATCGAGGAATCCGAGATTTTTCATATCTAATTTTTTAAGTTACTAGTCATGTAAAGTAGTTAGTATTTTTATAAGAGTCAACGTTTTGTATATGTGTAGTAAATTATTTTGGACCAATTTAGCTCGAATAACTCTTTAAATTACACAAATCGAAAAAAACAATCTGGTCCATAATTTCTTTTAAACGACTGTCATGTAAGTACGATGACTATTTACAAAACGTTGATTATTACTAAATCCTATATGTTTATGTTGACTAAAAACCCAAATTTTTCTTTTCTAAAAGCACGAACCCGTCTGACGAAATCTTTATTTGGTTTGATTGGCAGTGAAGACGAGGATTCTGGGTCTCGACGATCTTCAAATTAGAAACTTCGTATGTCTTGATCAAAAACTATATTTGCTTTCGTACGTGTTGTCGTATACGATATTTCGCCATTCTCGACTGTGAACCTCTTTTTTTATTTGTTATCCTTTCAGGTATTAGAGGAACCATCTGAAACTCAGTCATTTGGAACGCACGACGCTTTTCAAACTCCCGGGGTATGTTTCGTAGCTCCCGAAACTATTACACTTTTTTTCGTTTACCTCTATAGATTCATGGAGTTTTTATCTGTATTTTTTTCTTGATAAATTCTTACAACATAACAGATGAATAGCCAAAGGGTTTCCATTGGAATGACTCCGAAAACAGTTAGGCTTCCGAAGCCGGGGGAGATGCTTTTGTCGGTCTGTGGCTCGCCACTTGGCGTTTACGAGCAAGAAAACATGGAACCGATACGTGGTAAATAATTTATCTACTTATCTACTTTTATCAAGTCTAAAATACAAATTTAAAATACTAGTTTATCATATATCCAGGCATTGGAAACCATATTCACACCTTCATTACATAAAAAAAAATTGGCTAATTACCCAATGTAAACATAAGAGATTTGGATTCAGTCAACGTTTTGTTAATTTGTTGTTAATAGTCAGACTCCTTACGTGACATATTTATTTCGAATTTTTCTTACCGGTTTGCCTTCTTCATTTTTGTTAATTTGCTGTAAATTTTTGGACTAAATTGGTAAAAAAAAAATTGTAAATGATCTGAGCCGGCCGGTCATTTATCAAACGTGTGCCGTATCTAAAATCCATGTAGTTTATACGACTAGTTAAGATTTTATAAAGGGCATGAACTGTAATTTTTATTGATGTTGAACATGGAAAGTGGTGTATATATATCCTTGTAAAGAAAAATACTTCATAGTGTCATTTTGTTTGGAATTGTATGCAGAGTCTGAAGAGAGTTGATTGGATATCAGTCAAGAACTCAACTTGGACTTAGAAGACTTTGGTGTATCATTGCAATGTGTTCATTTTAGAGTTGGTACAACATAGTTACTAACATGTTTTTCTTTTCTATTTTGTATTACAATTTAGTTTTGAGCTCTATATATGTCATTTGTAAACACCATTATGTAAATTGCAAATGGACCTTGAAGGTTTGCTTCTAATTTAAGTTTTTTTTATTGCTTATTTATGTAATATATATAGTTCAAGAAGTGCTTACATAAAAATGTCTGAATTTACTTCAATTGATGACATTAGACGTTATGGGTTTTTATAAATCCTGGTTTTTTGTAATTTTCTCTTTTTACTCAAGAGAGTTTATAATAGTTGGTTGCTCTTCAAAAGGCTTATTTTTGTTAAGTTTAACATATTAATTTGTGAGATTGGAAACTTGCACTCCTAACCAACAAAAAGCTATTATATTGTGTTGAACTATTTGATTTGGTTTGTGTTGAAATATTCCAATTATAATTTAAAAATGTAGTCTTGATTCAATTTTTTATTATACATTATTTACGAAGTTTTATAAATAAACGGTAAATACGGTACACATTAACAGTAATTATAACTTTAACAACGTATTTTAATTTAGTTTTCTATATTTCTCGATAATTTTTGAATTAGTGACCGAATACTAGTAAAATTTGAGTTGCGAAAATTAAGGATAAAATTATTTCAATATATGATTAAAGGAGGTACTATAATTTCGTAGTTGCATTTACTAGTACTATCAACACGCTCGTGAGAGAGAGTAACAAAAATGAGTAAAAAAAAAAGTAGACTAAGAGAGAAGAGAAAAAGTAAAAATAATAAAACTAAAAAAAGATCATAGATTTGGATTGAGGCTAAAACATTACCAAAAACCATGACAATTGCGTTGTTTTGTGCATGGATGAAAGATTGATTGAACTTGAGTCCTTATTATATACGATTTCATACTCATATTTTATTATTTGAGGTTAAAAAAAGGAAAAAAAAAAGTAGAAACTAACTACATATTTTAAGGAACTACAAACTAGTCATTACTATATGAACTTTACTCCAAACTCATAATTGCACATCAAATTAAATTCTTACTCAATCATTTGCTATTTTTTCCACTTCCGAGGTAGGGATCAACACTTTTCATGCTGAAACTCATATTAAAAAATAAATAAAAAATAAAAATAAAAATATTGAACGAACGAATGTATAAATTGAAAAAAAATAACAACTAGTAGTATAACTCAAGAACACTTTTCATGCTGAAACTCATATTAAAAAATAAAAAAAATATAAATAAAAATATTGAACGACCGAATATATAAATTGAAAAAAAAATAACAACTAGTAGTATAACTCAAGGAAACTTTTTTTCCACATAATCTCACTAAAAAAAAACCATATACAATAATTATTATTCCAAAAAAAAAAAAAAAAAAACCTACTAATTCAGCGTCAAACAAATTTGACAAGCATTAACCCTAGAAGAAGAAGGTTTTTCGTCGCGAAGAAAGTCGATAATGGACTCGAAGAAGACGGTGGAACACGGCAAAGTGATGGGTCCGTTAGGGCTAGCTTTAATCTCGTCTTGAAACTGATTAAGCAACGCTTGAAACAGCTTCGAAGATAAGAGCTTGATCGGAACCACGTATCGCTTTCTCTGGTCGTCCACGTAGACCAGAACGTGACCTTTCGGAGCTTTTCCACATCTCATTACAACACCCATCTTCACTGCCATCACTTTTATTCTTTTCCTTAGACTTTTTTCCATGGCCGTCGTTAATAATAATTATTGTTTTTGTTTGTTATTTTGAAGAGCTTGTATTGTGTGTGTGTGTGTATATATATATATATATTTTTATCGGACTTTTAGGGTTTGAGTTTAAAGGTAGGATTTCTATGTTTGCATAAAAATTCGGCGTCGGAGTTGAGTTTAACTGCCATGCAATTAGTATAATATCTTATATATTATATATCGTTAAATAACATAATATCTAAGAAAATATAAAGCGGTTGGTACTGTGTGTATAGCAATATATCTAGATATACTTCCACCATATCGAATATTATATAGGTTAATTATGATACGCAAATAATTATAAATGGGATTTTTATGGTTTAATTATGTTAAAGATTAAATTTAATTATCTTTATTCTTTAGCATTTATAACCTTTTTACTTTAGTAGCTACCAGGGTCAATATATATGCGGCTTTTGGTACGAAAACTAAGAAAATAAATAAAAAATTTACATCTTTTGGGTATGAACCTAATTTAGTAGCAAGTCAAATTTCTCGCATTGAATATGCAATGAGCAGATTATTTTAAAATTTCTTAGTGATCAATATAAACGTATTCTAAATTGAAGAAAATGTTAGGAATTGAAAATCGAATGAGTTACTCTTCTAATTGTCAATTATTTATATTTAGAAGAGAAAACCAAAATCTAGGAATTTTTAACACCTACTTTTTAACCGAGATAAATCTCCGATGGACTTATACTTCTACTATTACAATTACAATTAACCTTGAAATGTAATTTTGTTCGAACAGAGGAACTAAAAAGATTGAAATGGTAAATACATATGATCTTATATCTACAACTACACCAAAATCCAATGTTATAAAAGGTTTTCAAATTCTTGGAAGAAAAAACGAAAGAAGCTATGAAAAAGGGTACGAACAAAATAAAAATACATACAATTCTTAAAATTTTGTTGAAAATACAATGTAAAAATCTATGCCTGCTCTCATTTCTCTCCTCAATTTTGTGACTCTTCCATCAACTCTTCATGCTTTGATATGATCTCTTCATAAACAAAACAAAACAAAACAGAAAAAAAGAAGCTTGATCCTCAAGAGCTAATTAATGGGTCTCTTAAAGTCTCTTCCTTTTTTTTCAACATGGGAAAATGACCGGTAATAATCGATGCAGATTTAGATTCGAGAGTGAGTGAGTGAGATCATTCGACTTTAGCAATGCCTCCAACAGAAGAGGCGTTCTCCGAAACCGTCTCTCTCACAAACCTGGTTGAATTAACAGAGATACAGAAATCTCAGAAAAAGAAATCGATTAAATTTTTCGCACCAGATTTTCGAGGCGCTTTGACAATATTACTAAGAGAAATTACTCATAATGCGGTTCTTTTATGTTTTTTTTTCCATTTCCCTTAACAAACGTTTTCTTTATTTTACCACTAAAAATACTTAATAAGACCTTTACCTTTTAATTTTATTTTTTTTAACATTTTCGTCACAACCCTTATCAATCCCGGTTAACTAATAAAAAAAAATATATTTAAAGAGAAGAAGAAAGACTGGATTTGAATCTTTTTTATTAATTAACCTGAACTAATTAAGGGTTGGGATGAAAGTGATAAAAAATCAAATTAAAGGGTAAATTATTCTTTTTATTGGCAAATTGGGAAAAAAGTATTTTAGGCAATTCCTCTCTTACTATTACCTTTCGATCTTCTCGCGTGATGATTGAAGAACGTAGATCGCAAGAATGAAGGAAAGTGTTAGGCCTATTGTGGGCATAAACAATTTTATTTTCAGAGACAATATAGAGATCCAATATTGAAATGAAAATATTTTGAGACGACACAAATACTTATCGAAGCATAAATTTACCCGATCCGAACAGGACATAAAATCCTGAGGCCACATCAATCTCCGATTGCTCTTCCCTGGTGGCGCATAAAAAAGAATCGCATGAATGAAATGATTTTATCTAATTTTCTGGCGAAAGTGATACCATAAATCATTTCACCAAACCCTAAGAAACACCATATCTGTCAACGCATTTCATCTAATTCATTGTAGCTACACAAATTTGAACTTAAAAGAACTAGGTCTTATTCATACATTGTACCTATTTATCAACGAATATAGATCGAGTGAAGTACATTATCGAAACGAAACAAATAAATTCACCCATTAAAGAGCATTGAACTGAAACAAAAGAAAAAGAGGAGTTACTAACCAGGTATATCTGACAAGTACATTTTTGGGCCACTTTTCCGGATCCCAGAATTGCTTCCGAATGTTAGGATGAACCTCAGTGACTATTAAGATAGAAAAGAAAAAGAGAATAAATAATTTTAAAAAAATTAAAACCTGCATTTGTAATGGAAAGTCCATACAATTTACATTTAATTGGGGCCATTTACACTAAATTAGGTCTTCAGCCAACATATACATAAGGAACTTAGAAATTTTCAACGTTCTGTAAATATATTGTGAATAACCAATGTTTTAGTCGAAATATTGTTGTAAACAGATTTACCTGACTATTTACTAAACGTTTACAAAACGTTGGTAACTAGAATTACCCTAAAATTTAACTTTTTCTAATAAAAAAAAATAAGTTCATATGAAAAAAATAAACAGTAATCACAGAAGATGAAACAACATACAATGGTGAGGCATATCCACAACTTTAGCAGTGACTCCGAGCAAATCGCCCCCAGAATATCTCTGCGAATTTACACAATAAAAGAAAAATTAAATAAATAATTAATCTTCACTGGATTCTCAGAACAAGAGCAACTTCAAGAAAAAAAAAAGATTACCAAATGCACATCGATCATCGGAACTTCTTGGCTTTTCCGGTTTATCACGAGAAGCCACGGAACTAGAAACTTCTCTCTTCCAACTTGGAATGATCTATTCAAGAAATAAAAACAATTTGGATATACCCAACGTTTTGTAAACGGATTTTAAGTAAAACACTGTTATGACGTGACTATCTGTTTACAGTTAAATTTTTGATCAACTTCATCCTCAATATTTCTCTTACTTTTCAATAATTTTTGAACATTTTCGTCTCAAAATTGTTGTAAACAAATTTCTCTAACTATTTATTTACGACTTTATTTACTAAAATGGCCATAAGTTAGATTATACTATAGTTGAAATCATTGATTCAACACTTCATCAACTCAATTCGACAGACATTGAATCAGTGATTAGAGGTAAAATTGAACTCACATTTTGTACGGATCAGCACCGGTATAACCAACAGGCTTCGGAATTGAGACCAGAACCTTCACACAGATACACGATAATCATAATCGAATCAAAATCCAAAAATAACCAAAAAAAAATATTAAACCTAATTACGACATCGAAAGAATCGAAACCTCGCGATTGACGCCGAAGATTGGACATTGACGACCGATCACGTCTTGCCACACAGTTCTCGACTGAATCACATGAATCCTTCGTCACAATCACAAAAAAAACACATGAATGAAAAAAAAAAGAGGAGAGATTTGAGACGAACCGAGTGATATTGTCCCATCTTGCTGGTCGGAACGATATCTCCAGGTCTGTAAGCGATGATCGGATTCAAGGAAAGAGCGAGAACGAGAAGCATCGAAGTCCATTCCAGTATCGAAATCCTTCCATTTCCGATCATTTCTGAGCTCAGCTCAATTTTCACTTCTTTCAGAGAGAGAAAAAAAAAAGAAGAAGAAGAAAGAAGAATTGATTAAAGTAATTGGGCCTTGAAATTGGATATGAGCCCAAAAGTTTAAATTTCCGAAAGTGGGCCATGTAATCAAAGCCCAAAACAAGTCCGTAACGTGTGAAAATAGTGAGGCTACTTTATTTATGAGAAATTGATCAAACGACATTGTAATTGATTTTTTCAAAATGCACTAAAATTGGTTTTATTTTGTCAAAATACCACTACAAAAAAAATTAAAATATCTCTAAAATAACTTTTTTACATTTTAGTTCATAAGTATATTAACCAGTAACTATTTACTTTTTTATTAAATTAAATTAAACTAAAAGAGTTAAAAATCGTTCCACCCTTAATTTTTTTTAATTTTTTTTAATTTTTTAATTTTTTTTGGCCGGTAATATAATGTAGGTCATTCGCGTTCGTTTTATTTTTTTTATAAAAGTATTTGATATTTTCGAGTGGTATTTTGCGAAAAAAATTATGTTTTGGTGGATAGCGGGTAAACCAATATAAAATGGTGGTAGTTTTAACTATTTCTCTTTACTTATTAAGGTGATAATTAGTATAATATCACTTTGAAACATTATAATTGTAAAATAACTGATGTTTCAAACAAATTAATTTATAGTAATTATCCTAAATAAATCGTAATAAAATTTGTAAACTACTCCTAATTTATAGCAAAATCAATTATTAAACGTAAGAGAACATATTAGTAAAAAAAAGACAATGCTAACACGGCGTCATTATTAACTATAAACTAGAAAAACAAATTTGGCTATATAGCAAAGTTAAAATTTTCATTAATTATATAGAGCAATTTTTCTTTATTAAATTATTTGAATTAATTTATCTTGAATATAATTATAGAAATTACTCAAAGTGAAAGGATAATGGGTTCTATAATTTTATATAAATGATTGTTAAGTAAGCACGATCACTATTTACAATATATTTATAAAAAATTTATTATTTTTAAATTTTTTATGATTATTTTGATTCAAAACCCAATTTTTTTATAATAATAAATTATAAGTAACCCATTTTTTTGGAAGATTGCAAAATTTATGTTCTCAATCATAAACCTTTTGCGATTTTTTAAAATTAATTATGTGAGCCAACTTCATTTAATACGAGTTTTTTTTATTCAAGTATAATTCTTTCATATGCTCTAAAAAAAAAAAAGTTTGTAAGCACTTGATTCATCTATCCTCCAAGAAAAAAACGTGTATTGTTAACGGATCAACAAGTGTCAATAATATTAAATAATTCAGAGAACCTACAAGCCAAAAAATAATAAAAAATTATTAATAAAAATGTGAACCATTGCAAATGAACTACAAATCTTCGAAAAAGACGTTAAGAAAATCCATTGCATGCAATCTCAATTATTATTAAGTGATGACACAAACAAAGAGAAGTTAATAAAGTTTCATATAATTTTAACAAATGGAATTTGAACACGTTTTTCTTATATCAAAACCTGGTTTATCTTAATTTTTTTTTATATTCACTTAATCAATCATTGTGTACCAAATACACATTAATTTCTTTCACCTACTAAGAGAAAGTTGGATCACACTATAATAATTAATTAATTACAATAAAGTAGTATGTGGTGGCTTTTTTGCCTTCTAGATGGAAAGAAGCTATTATAGAAGAATCCACAATAATATTCTGAAAATTGACATCTTGATCTTTATTAAACAATGTCAAACACGCAATTGTGTTTTAATTGTACATTTATGTGAAAAATATTTTCTCGGAATGAATACGAATATGCGGAAATAAAAGGCTGTATTTAGCGACAAGTCACGTCAATATTCAATGCACTTGTTTTGGGTTTATCTAATTTCTGTGATTAATGAGTTACAATTTTTTTCTATAAGTTAAATGTTTCATTCAACTGTTGTTAATGGCTCAAATGCGACGTGTCAAATTAATTAATTATATTTATTTAATATATTATTTTTTAATTTTTGGTCACTAACATAAATTTAACTTGAATCGATACATTAACGCAAATTTAATCAAATGTGGACATTTAAAAACTGTATTATATTTGTAAACCTGTTATACTTAAAAATCCGGATATCAATCAAATAATTAATCCATTTTTAGGGGATTTGAATTCTTAATCTTGTGAGTTTATTTTGGCATTTCAATCTTTTGTAGGACCTATATTATACTTCATTTTAATTCAAGAAACTTAAAATATGAAACCGAGATACATGTAACGTTTTAAATTAACTAATCTAATTAGTTACCTATTGACTTTGAGTAGCTGGATAAGAGTTAGATAATTTTTATAACATTTATTTATCATAATGACACTACTTTTAAAATGATAAACATATTATTGAAATTGTAAATATGTTTTACATTGTTTAGGTGTTTAGATATATTAAAAAAAAGATTAACAAAAATACTACAAAGTCAACAAATCTAGGACTAAGATGCTAAAAAGAAAGTAAATTATTATCATAATAGTCTCTTATATTTAACAAATTCTTAATTACCGAATCATCTCTAGGTTCACAATCTTAATTTTTGTTTGCCTTGATTGTTCTTAATATTTTCATAGTGATTTTAATTTTTTTTTTAAATGCTCATCTAGATTTGAAGATTTAATTTTGTATCAAATAAATAAATCATAAAAGATGGATTAGAATGTCAAGAAATATGTTAATTACTTTTATTGTATAAATAAATTGGAAAACAAATACTAATATATTTCAAGCGCAAAGTATTATGTCATAATTCACTTTAAACAATCAATCAATTTGACCTAATGACTTATGTGATAGGCTTATAGATCGACTTTTTTTTTCTTTATAATTTGCCAAAGAGATCAGATCAGAAATTCAATGTCCAATTTTATTATTAAAATTTTCTTCATGATAATGTTTGTTCAATGTACAATTTACAACAAATTCACGACGTTACAAGTCAAGAAGCCATCATTAGCTTGGACACAAAAACACAATTTATATCAAATTATAGTATTTAAAAGAAATAAATTTGAATGGAAAACGGTATTCATTATTCTCTTGAAAATGAATACAAAAGTTAAGGAGATTATAGTTCATTAATTGACGTCTAATGGAGTCCTACTTTATGATACCAACATACAATGATAAAGTTAATTATTAAACATATTTTATAAAAAAATCAAGGTATAAATGCAATGAGATGCAAAATGAAGCACCATTATTTAAAAATAAAAAAGTATGATGTGATGTTTGCACATGTTTAAAGAGCACCACTATAAAGAAGTCCAATTTATAAATGTTTGTGACAAAATTTCAAAGAGTTGTTATTCCAAATCCCAATTAAGACAAGCCTAAGACGTATTGGATTTTAAACATGGAAACAAATTGTTTTGACATAAGTACTTTAGTATTTTTTTTTTTATGCATAAAGGAGAATGAAGAGGACAAGATCTTAAATAATGTTTCCCATAAGAAAAACAAAAGATTTTATTACATATTTTTCTAATAATGTTTATTGTTATAAAAACGATATGAACTTAGTAAATACTTAATATGAATTAAAGCTAAAATATGGTCAATTTTATATCTCAATTTTATGGTCAATAATATAACGCTTTTCTAAAAACATTAATTATGAGAAAAATGTATAATTTTTTTACATAAGATGTATAAACAAATCGTAAGTAAGATAATTTTATTTATAATTATCAGATTATATGGATATAGTTATAATTTATGGAGGGGACCATGGTTATATTTAAATGCTTTCCAATTTAAAATGTCAAAATATATTAAAATGAATAAATGAAACTTTAGGTGAATCATTATAAAGAGACTAAATTAAATAAAAGATAAGTGACTAGAAAAAGAAAGAAAAAAGGTAGGTGAAGATGAAACACGTGACTGTATGGGATATAAAAAACCAATTTTCGTATGGGACAAAAAAAATAGGATAATTACGAACTATAAAAAGCTGAAAAATGCTTATTTGGTATGTCGTAATGTTTTATAACAAACATGTATAGAAAATACTAATATTTGATTTCTAATTTATTTTTTGTCGAGGTATTCTTTTAAAAATAATTACCAAAACATTTTGTAAAGCCTCGTGGAACCTATACTTATCAAACCGAACTATTTATTTTATATAGAGAAAATATCAAATACGTTATATTGAAAATATTTTATTTTCATAATTTAAATTATCCAAAATAACTTTAATGATATAAATATTTACCTACTATTTCATTTAAAAAATAAAAAAACTTTTCTTCACAAGATATATTTATTTATTATAAAGAAAATTTATTTAATAATTTGTAATTTAGAAAAATAAAGAGTTATCTTATTATAAATATTTAAGAAGGTTCAATTTTCTTAAAATAAAAGAAAAATGCTTTCTTTATATTACATATTGTCTATACTCAATTGAAAAAGATAATTATTTTTTTGAAAATTCCAGATAATAGAGTGGATAATGCTGATTTTCATCCTAATATATTGTGATTTTGATGTCTAATATTTATAATATTAGTCGATTTATAAAATAAAACAATTTTTTTTTATTAAATTTTTGTTTTCTTTCTGAACGTGTGCTCAGTTCCAATTTCCGAATACTAACCAGTTGGAAGAAAAAAAAAGAATTAAGAAAAAAAAAAAGAATCATAGAATAAAAATCCAAATATTGTTGAGAAGAAGAAAAAAAAAAGACAAAATAAATCGTCAAAATCCACTGAAACGTAAAAAGTTGTTTGGAGAAATAATCACTTTCTGATCGCTAGAAATTCAAGAGAAAGAAAAAAAAGGAGAAGCCTTTTGAATCTTTTTTGGTATCTCTGCTCTTTGTAAATCGTAATTGTTGTTGCTGTTCTTCTTCAATCAATCAAAGAAAAGACAAATCTTCTTTGTCCAAAAAAAAAAAAAAAAAAACTAAATATTAAGAACCCTAGATTTTTTTCTTTCTTCTTTTCGAAGTCCTCGTTTCGCGTCGCCGTAAAGATCGAAGCTCCAAGATTCTCCGATCGCCGAGCTCGATGGCCGATTCGGAGCGCTTCGGTCTCAGATTCTCGGCCGTACAGCTCGTTTGATTGATTTTTAATTTTTTAATTTTTTTTTTTTTGGTGTTGATTTTAAAAATTGGGGGTTTGAATACGATGGGCGATCTTCGCGGTTGGTCGCCGGAGCCGAACGGCGAGGATCGGACGGCGGAGAATGGAGCGGAAATTTGGAGGTTAGCTGAGGACGCGACGCAGGGGATTATAGCCAAAGTTCAACCCACGGCTGTCTCGGAGAAGCGAAGAAAAGCCGTCGTTGACTTCGTTCAAGGTCTTCTCAAATTCTATCTTGGTTGCGAGGTAAGGAAAATGAATTTTTTTTTTTTTTTTTTTGCATTTCTTTTTTCTTGTAAAAAAATATGTATTAAATTGATTTGATTGATTTTGATTAAAGCTTAGTGAAGTTGCAGCATTTGGGAATTATTATAGGAATTTGATTTTTTTTCTGAACCTAATTAGAGCCGAGCTTAATTTCAAGGAAATGAATTTTTTTTTTTTTTTCGTTTCTTCGTTCATGCCAAAAATTTGTATAGATTGATTTTGTTAAAAGCTTAGTGAAGTTGCAGCATTTGGGATTTATAATAAGAAAAGCTTAATTGGGAACTTTAGGTTGTTTATTGATTTGAGAAAGTATAGAACTTTAGGTTGTTTATTGATCAAGAACTTTAGGTAAGGAAAATGATATTTTTTTATTTTTTATTTCGTCTTGTCAAAAATCTGTGTTGACTGATTGATTGTTTAAATTAAAGATTGGTGAAGTTGCAGCATTTGGGAATTATAATAAGAATTTGATGTTTGTTTCATAATTTTTATTTTCTGACATAACGATTGAGAAAGTTTAGAGCTTTAGGTTGTTTATTGATCAAGAGCTGGGCTTTACTACAGATAAAACCTTTTTTAAGGTTTTTGTTTTTCACCGGATTTTGTATCCGGGGATTTTGCGAGTTCGATGGTTTATTAGAGGTTTTTTTTTCGGATTTTACATTTATGTTTCTAAGACGAAACACGGTGGCGTTTTAACGAACAATTTTTTTACAAAAAAGTTTTATGCTTTCGGGTTCGAGAAGTAGTTTCGAAAATTGATTTTAATTTCCAGATTTTAATTTTCGATTCATAACCCGTTCGTGACAAGAGAAAAGAAAAATAGGATCCCATTTTCATTATTTTCCAAATTGTGTTTGTGATTGGAATCATTGCTTAAAAAAAATTGGACCTTTGCAGGATATGTTTAACCTTGATTTGTTTGTGGGTAATTTATTAATTTATCTTTTCCCATGTAATTTCTGATCACTTATTAGTTAAATCTTTGCGACTTACTGCAGGTTTTCCCGTTTGGATCGGTACCGTTAAAGACTTATTTACCCGATGGTGACATCGATTTAACTGCCTTTTGTGGTACGAATCACGAGGAGGCTTTCGCAAACGATGTGTATTCGGTCCTCGAAAGTCAAGAACGAAACACTAATATGGAATTTGTGGTGAAAGATGTGCAACTTATCAGAGCAGAGGTTTTCATCGTTGATCCTATATGCCTAACTACACCTCTTTCTTTGTTACATCTGATATCTGATATCCCCAACTTTTTTCACAAAATTTCCTTTGGTTGTGTTTTAATTTGGGTATCCTATAGCTGTAATTGTTCGAAATTCTCCTAAATTTTTTACGATGTTATAGATGAAAAAGAAAATTATATGGCACTGTTAGGAATATGTGCTCTTCCTTTTAGTTACAAAAAATAAAAATTATGCTTTTTTTAGCAATTGGGTTTTTAAAAGTTTGTGCCTTTATAAAAAAAGCTGTGACCTTTACATAATAATATTCCTGTTACATTTGAAATAATAAATCGGGTTTCTCCGTGGCAGGTCAAGCTGATAAAATGCCTAGTTCAGAACATTGTGGTTGATATATCATTTACTCAGTTGGGAGGGCTTTGTACACTAAACTTTTTGGAGCAGGTAATTTTTTTTTCTGATTAAACTCACCAGTAATTATAATATATTTTTTTAAGCTCTAAATCTTTTACGCGTTGATATAATACTTCGTTCTTTCAATTCTCTGTTACATAATTGTAAGATAGCTTTGACTCCAAATTCTAAGATCAATTTGTATAATATCGTGACAGGTTGATCGGCTCATCGGAAAAGATCATCTCTTTAAGAGAAGCATTATACTAATAAAGGCTTGGTGCTATTACGAAAGTCGAATTCTCGGTGCTCATCACGGTCTGATTTCCACATACGCATTAGAGACATTGGTCTTGTATATCTTCCATGTGTTTCACTACTCTCTGAATGGCCCTTTAGCTGTGAGTATTTTACATTACTCAATATATATACTTACCACGTCGATTTAATATCTAAAATTTCTAATGTTTTACGAACTTTATTTATAGGTGTTGTACAAGTTTTTGGACTACTTTAGTAATTTCGACTGGGATAACTACTGCATCAGCTTGAACGGTCCGGTCCGAATATCGAATCTTCCCGAACTCACGGGTTTGTGATATCATTCGAATACTAATTCGTTTGTGTGTAGATGAAATCTATTTGTGGGTTTAGGTGTACGTAATGTTCATGCTTCTTCTCTGCAGCTGAGCCGACCGAAAATGGTGATCATGAACTATTGCTCAGTGACGAATTTCTCAAGGGGTGTGTTGAAAGGTTCTCGGCTCCGTGTGATCCGATCTCGAAAACGTTTCCGCAAAAGCATTTTAACATAGTTGACCCGTTGAAAGAAAATAACAACCTTGGACGAAGCGTGAGCAAAGGTGATATTACCATTCATTTTGTTTGTTTTTACAAGAAAAATTGGGTAATTAGCCAACGTAAACATAAGAGATTTGGATTTAACTTTAGCCAATGTTTTGTTAGTTTGTTGTAAAAATAGACAGCGTACTTAGTTTGAATTTTTTTTACCGGTTTGGCCTTTTTCACTTTTTGTTAATTTGTTGTAAATGTTTGGGCTAAATTGGTCCCAAAAATCGTGGGCTATATCCAAAATCCATGTAGTTTATATGGCTGTAATTTCGTGAACCCTTAATTTTATTGTTTTTGGTGTTCCTGTGTGTCCCTCGACTCTAAATTCAGTTCCTTTAGTCTTTCTATTCTTTCGAGAGATTGGCCTATTCTTTTGGTTGAAGCTTTCTTTTTCTCTTTTAGTATATTCTTGAGTTTCATCTAAACAAAAATTGGAAGATACGAAACTACTTATATTCAGCGAGCAAATTGGATAAGAAAAAAGTCTTGTTATACATGTGCAGGGAATTTTTTTCGAATAAGGAGCGCGTTCTCATACGGTGCTCGAAAACTCGGCCGTGTCCTTTCCCAGGCCGAAGATAACATCAGCCCCGAAGTTCAGAAGTTCTTCAGCAACACGTTGGAGAGGCACGGAAAAGGTCAAAGGCCCGATATACTCGAGTATTTCCCGATGCAAGTCTACGAAGAGTTTCGAGGCCCTTCGAGCGAGATGATTTCTAGGGATTACGAAGAAGAATCGGCGAATATCGAGATATCAGGGACCGAAGATCATCCTTCCTCAGAAAGAGAATCGGTGAACGGAAACGCCGTCATTTCAGAGATCGGCGAAAGAGAAGAAGAAGAAGACGAAGATCAGTCTCTTCATCGATGTTTCTCTCACGTGTCCCTCGAAAACGGAGAAACAAAGGAAAACGGCTATCATCATCATCATCACGAGGAAATCGGATCTCCCGTGGGCGAGAGCGTGATCGCCGAAGAATTCCATCATCAACGGAACCCGAATCAGAGGAGGAATCAGACGGGGTTTTCGGATTTCGCGACTATGAAACTCGTGGAGAGTTCGATGCTGGCTCGGGATGAAAAGTGGCTTGGAATGTTGGCGGACCTGAGCGGGGATTACGAATCCCACATCGGGAGCTTGAACTATGGTCGGTGGTTCCACGAGTGCGCTTTGACCGCTCCGATTTCGCCGGTCGCGGTCTCGGTCCCTCAAATGGTCCCACATTTCCAGCGAAAGAAGCACTTTTCTCAAGTCGCGCCCAACGGGGTCGTTCACCGACCCCCGTTTTACCATTTGGCCCCTCCGATTTTGTCGAGCGGACCGGTGTTCGGTAAAGAAGAGATCCCTAAGCCGCGAGGGACGGGGACGTATTTTCCCAACGCGGTATGTTCTCTTCTCTCTCTCTCTAGATATGGCTTTTGAGAAACGACTATTAGGTCTTTTTTATCATGTTCTGAACTTTTTCGATAATTTTGAGGTTGTGGGTACGAGTCACGAATTCAGATAAAGTGCACCCTTACTAAGGTTTTTGGTAAATAGCTATGTTCGTAGTACTTTTTTAAGTCCCTATAAACAATATTTACACTATTGCTTATGAAACAATATTTTACGAATTGACTATTTACAAAAATATTACAAGCCTCGACTATTTAGAAATACCTCTAGTTTTGGTTTGTTAATTATTTGAATAAATAATCCAAGAATCGATGACCTTTGACCAACATCTCTTTGATATTTTCAATCATATATTTGAGGTTGTTGATTCGTGTCGAAAATGAGACAAAGTGTACCCATAAAAAAAAAAAAGTCGATATCCCTTGACCAACAATTCTTGGATATTTTTATTCGTGTTCTGAATTTCTCAATATATGTGATGCGCCCAACGGAAAAAAAAACTTAATTCCAAGAGTCGATATCTCATTCGATAGTTACATTCGGTGTAAAATCTTTGCAGAATCATTACCGGGATAGGCCTATGACACCGAGAGGAAGAAACCAAGCCATGTTGAGATCTCCTCGCAGCGGAAATGGTCGTTTTCCGACGTCATTTCCCGCCGAGAACGGATTCCACGAGAGGAACATCCTCCGCGATGCGGCTCAGCCACACTTTGCCGTTCACATCGCACCCGTTAAATCCGGGCCGTCGGATGAACCGTGTGGGTCCCCTCACATGAAGGTCGATCAAAACAACTCGAGTTCGGATCATTTCGTCGAGTTCGGGACAATGGTTCATCTGCCACCGGAACCGCCATTGCTCAGAGGAAGCTGGCAAGCAAATTTAGGGTCGAGCGTCGTTCAGAACACGATCGTATCTGCTCCGGTGGCTGAGAAGCAAAATCCCGTGCTGAGTCTCGATAAAGATCGGTAATTTGGTATTTTTTTTCAAATTTCAATATAGCCCTTTGACTCGTAGTCTGTCAATATGAATAAAGATCGGTAATTTAGGATTTATTTCGAGGTTCGTTATAGCCCTTTGACTCCTAGTCCATCAATATGAAAAAAGATCCATAATATGGGATCTTTTCCAAATTTCATTATAGCCCTTGACTCAAGTTCGTCAATATGAATAAATATCGGTAATTTGAGATTATTTCAAATTTTAAAATAACCCTTTGACTCTTGGTCCCGTCAGTATGCATAAGGATAGGTAATTTTTGGATTTTTTTCAAATTTCAGTATAGCCCTTGAATCCTAGTCCCTGAATATGAATAAGGATTGGTAGTTTAGGATTTTTTTTTCAAATTTCAATATAGCCGTTGACTCCCTAGTCCGTCAATAGGGAATAAAGATCTTCAATAGGCAATAAAGATCGGTTATTTGGGATGTTTCCGAATTTCGTTATAGCCCTTGACTCCTAGTCCGTCAATAGGAATTAAGTTCGGTAATTTGGTATTTTTTTTTTGGAATTTCGTTATAGCCCTTGATTCCTAGTCCGTCAATATGAATAAAGATCGGTAATTTGGGATTTTTTTCAAATTTCAATATAGCCCTTTGACTCCTAGTCCGTCAATATGAATAAAGATCGGTAATTTATGTTTTTTTTCAAGTTTCGCTATAGCCCTTTTGACTATAGTCCGTCAATATGAATAAAGATGGGTAATTTGGTACTCGTTCATTCAGATATACGAGTAAAAGATCGATACTTTGGGATTTTTTTTCAACTTTTGCCCTAGAATCTATACCATGATTCAGATATATGAGTAAAAGGTTGATACTTTGGGATTCTTTTCAACTTTTGCCCTAGAATCTACACCATGATTCAGATATATGAGTAAAAGGTTGATACTTTTGGGATTCTTTTCAACTTTTGCCCTAGAATCTATACCCTGATTTAGATATATGAATAAAGATGGGCGTTGGGTTTTTGTAGGATATCTGCGCAAGCGTATCGGTTGAAAGACGAAGATGATTTCCCACCGTTATCAGTGTGACAAGGCTGGGAATCGGAAATTCTTTGTTTGCTGCTCGGGTTTAGAAAGGCATTTTTATCGAGTTTTAAATGGCTTGAGCCCGAGGTTTTTGTGCCTTTGACTGAAAACCCCCTTTTGGAAGCTTTATGTGGAGTTTTGCCATCTTGCTATTCCCTTCGCTTCTGTACATTTTTGCGCTAATTATTTTGCTCATAGAAAGAAGAAAATCTTTGGCTGTTGTTGTTCATATATAGGATGTTTCATCAATTCACGAGTTTACTTGGGAAACAAGGAAAAACAAAACAAAAGAGAATGTTTTTTGTTTGCTTTTGTGTTCCTTTTGGTAGAGAAGATAGATGTTTGAAAACACAACGAAGCGTTGTTACCGTTGACCTAGATTTGTATGTTTCTCAGCTCTAGTGCTCTCTCTCTCTCTATATATATATAGATATATACTCGTATATATATATATAAATGCCTTTCCAAGTTTTTTCTTTTCTTTTCCTCCATTCTCTAATGATTTTGTTCTGCCGAAATCAATGGGCTATGATATATTCCACTCTCTAATGTTATAATGAGAAATAAGTGCTTCAAATAAAGGAGATTATCCTGAAATATGATTACATAAACAACTTGTATATAAAAATAAAACATCCCGCGAGGAATCGTAATTTTCTATAATCAGCTATGATAATCTCTTCCAAACATAAACATCCAAGTAAACTCAAGTAACGATCAACTGCTAAATGAGTTAAATTTTGAGTCGTTACATTACTGAAAGTGTGACGCAAGATCATTCCAAGTCTGGTCGTCGACATCAAGCTATTAGTTACCGTGTTCACCGATCTCAAGCAATCGAATTGATACTCTACTCTCGTACCGTCGATATTGCGAGACAATTTTATGCATTGAAAGACCTCAAACTCTTCGCAAAGCGGAAGAAAAATCCTAGTTAAAAATTGCGAGGCGATCACTAGCGCGGTGTCGTCTCGAACAATGCAAGTCTAAAACAAACATATAAAAGTTGAGTCTTTTTTAGTGCACGTATACTTTACATTAAACTGTAAAGAGGACGTTATTAATTTTTTTTTAAGACAATTATAAGACATGTATAGAAATTTACAAGGAATCAAAGAAGATCTTCCTTCAAAAGCTTATGACTTTAAAAGAAAAAAAAAACTAGGGTATACGTTTGTCATATGAGCTAATATATACTCTCTCTCTCTCTCTCTCTCTCTCTCTCTATACACATATGTGTTAAGAAAAATTAACAATTAATAAGTAAATCATGTTTCTTGCTTACTTTTTCTCTACACTATTTAATTAATACCCATTTGGATAATTATTTTCTAATTTGCCACGTGTACGCTAACGACCAACTTGCTAAACAGCTGGTCAACGAAACCTCTCTCTTCAGCTTCACGTATTGACACGTGGCAAAGAGATTAACCTAAATTAAAAACTAAGAAATAAGAAAAAGAAGTATTTAGTCATGTGTTAGGGTTTTTGGCATAGTGGATCTTCAAGGAAAGCTTATAATATATATCTATAAAAATAGATAATAGAAAAAAGTATAATCGAATTTGTTTAACATATCAATATATGCAACGACGTTAATTTTTTCAGTATTTGTGTTTCTAACACCGAATCAAATATTATGCGAATAAAAATTCTTTAAATATTAAAATTTTATATCTCAAAAACATAAAAATAATTTATCTCGTAGTAGTCATCATTTCAGGCCTGCAATTATAAATCATATGTGCATAAATTATTCCCAGTACTACCAGTAGTTGTTAGACAAGTTTTGTTAATTAGCTTTTAATATTAATTATCATAAAAAAAACAAGATAAACAAATAATTGACTAACTATCATCACTATTTGTTTGGTAGACGCTAAGCATGAGAATGGCCAAAATTTAATCAATCCCAAACTTTAAAAATTAGAGTTATTATTTTCCAAATAAATATTAAAAAATAAGTATGCTGAGTTGTTTCTATTCCCTTTCAAATTCATTAGTGAAAATAATTAATAAATAACTCATATTGTTCACTGAAAATTTTGTAACAAAAAGACGTCAATAATATAGATATATATATATATGTATAAATATAAATATATACTATGTTTATGTACATAATGTATCTGTGTATATATATATGTACACCGATATTTTAGACAAGATTCACCTTGAAATCGGATATAAGAAAGCAAAAGGAATGTGAAAGTTGAAATTAAAAAGAAAAGGAAAGATGTGATAAAAAAATAGTTAATAAAGTTGTGGAGAGTAATTTAGGAAGAATTTACTTCTCTCAGCTAACTTAATATTAAATATACATATTTAAATTTAGATTTTTTTAAAATAATTTTTACACAAATAATATTACATCAAATAGTATCATTGTTGTCAATTTTTGTATGTTTTATTATGGATGATAACACGTCATTGAGTGCATGTAAGAAACGAGTTATTTATTTCAAAATACAATAAATGCATTTTTGATGTATGATTGGCTACGAGATACGCTAAACTCATCCTAGACATATTATCAAATTTACATTTACATCACTTGTATTTATTTTCTGAATAATTCGACAAACTATGTACCCAAAATGAGAGAATAATAAAATATAAATAAATTTGATAGAGACTAATGAATTAGTCTTGTCCACTGTTTAAGGGCTGAACTTACATCATCAAACCCATATATATATATATGTATATATATATATATATATATATATGTATGTATGTAAGGCAAAAGGCAATATCATGGACACCACTTTCCAAATTATATTAAACAAAACACTCATTAACTAATGTTACTATATAACTATGTGGTTAGATTATTCAAATTATTGTTCTTCATGACGTCGAAAACTATATATATAATACATATATAATCTATATTATCCCCTGATAAAATAAAATATATATATATATATATATATATAAATATTATCCCCTGATAAAATTAAAGCTATACATAATATTATCTACTCACTAAACCCGTCTTGAACTAAACATTTATATTAATTTGCATATCATGTGCATATACATATAAGCGTCACGTACATATATGTGTGTGTGTATTTGCATTAATCAATATAATGTATTAGGGTTTCAATATGGAGTTTGGACTTTGTCATAGGTGTAGCTTCTTATAGTTAATGACCCATATATGCTAATTTGCGACCCCTCAAAAATCAAAGGAACAAAGAAAAAGAAAACAAGGAAATACAAGATAAAGATAAAATTTTGAAATATAAATTTTTTATGTAGTTTAATTGTTATAGCTTGAGTACAATAGCGAAATTAGCCAAAAGTTTAATTATGTTTTTTTAAGTAATAGTCAACTTTGTTTCTAATATAAAAATAAAACTCTCTCTCTCTCTCAATACACCAACCACTATCTCTCTTCTTTTCAAACTCCATTTTTAGTTGTCTGAATCTCTCTACAAAGAATTTTTTCATTCTTTCATTCATCTCTCTAAATTTCATCATTTTGAGATTAATCAAAATCTTGAAACCATTGCTAATACACCCACAAATGGTTATACCAAAGCGTGGTCACAGATTCTTTAAATTTAGACAACTTAGCCCTTCAACGATTTCAATTCAATTGCAGTCATATAATCTCATGTTCTAATTTCAACAAAATTCTCAAAAAAATTCCCTTTTTTTGTTTTTGTTTCTCCAAAACATTTACACATATTTCTTTTTTCTTTTCTCTAGTGGAAAATATTCACAAAACAGCCTTATTATATATAGATACATAATGGTTGCAAAGAAAAAAGAGTCTTATTCCGGAAATATTGAATTGGCATGGATTATGTTGAGCGTTGACTATTCGAGACTTTTTTGGTTGCTCTTCGGAGTTTTTACTTACGAAAATCACGAAGGAAAGCCTCCGATCGTAATCTAGCAAAACTCTTCTATTTTTTCTCTCCAAAAAAAATATTCAAGCCTTTTTTTTTACCTTATAACATATATATAGATCAAGTTCATATTTAGTGAAAAAAAATTATGAGCAACTTTCGACCCGGAAAGGGTAGCGATGGATTGAAGCCAGATCCGATAAATTCGTACGTTGAAACTGATCCGACTGGTCGATATGGACGTGTAAGTATTTTTAATAATTTTTTTATAATTTGTTCAATGATATATATATTTTTCTTTCTTTTTTTATAGAGTTTATTATCTTAAGGCATATGGATTTTGTCATAATCCGTTATTGTTTCCACAAATATTTGACAAAATGCATGTTTGTTTCTTAGATTATTTAATTACACCACATTCACCATAAATATATTCTATAATCATTCACCGAAATTTAAGGATATTATTCCTGTAGCCACCTTTGTTTTGGGATAATTTTATAGGGCATGCACTTTTTCTCTTTAAAGTATGTTGAAATTGAAAAGAAAAAAAAAAAAAGCAACTCTACATATTTCATCATTTTAATGGGAAAAAAAAATAGGTCGCTTTTTTTTCATTATTTAATCAATTTTTATGATTCCAACGCTTTAATAAAACGGAATTTTCTTATGTCCGAAGAAATTAAGTAGATATATACATTGTGAAATTTAATGGATGTACATGTGTTTTTCTTTCCAAAGTTGACAAAGTTCTTGGTCGTTAGAATAATGCAAACTAATAATAAATAAATGAAAAAGCAACCGAAAGTCTTGATAAATTGGAAATGAGAAAATAATTAAGTTCATATTTAGTCAACGGCTAGGTGAAATATAATTGAACATAATATATTTGTATAATATTATAAAATTCAGCAAATTATGTCATCAAATTTAGTAACTTAATAACGGCACATATATAATTACTTTTTACATTGCACCTACCATGTCCTTTTAATCATTATTATTATTTCTTTTGTCTTCTTCATACAAACAAATTGAGAATATCTTATATAGTTCTTTCAATTATAGCATAGGAGATAATTATAAAATAAAACATGTTGGCATAATAATATAGATTACATAAATTGAAAAGAAGGCTATTTAGGACTATGTTTTTAAACCATCGTTTGACATATCATTTATCAAGGGTTTGTAGTACTTTAAATAAATAAAACACCAACTAGTTGTATATGGTTATTATAATTATTACGGCTCACTTTAAGAACATTATGATGAAGAATGAAATTTTTAGACCTTTCTACTAATTTTTCTTTAGAAAAGTTTGACTAATCACCATAGTTAATCATGATCTCACGCAAATAATTTTGTTAGTATTGCAACCAAAATGAATCTCATTCATACTTAAATACATAATGATGAAGACCAAAATTTTCTAACCCTTTCACTAGTTTTTTTTTTAACAAAAACTCGACTAGTTATTATAGTTAATCGGATCTAAAGTGATTTGAAGTTAGCGAATAATTTTATTAGTGTTGCAACCAAAATGAATCTAATTTTAATCAAATTTTGATGATGATTGTCGGAAACAGTTTCGAGAGGTTTTAGGGAAAGGAGCAATGAAAGTGGTGTATAGGAGTTTCGACGAGGTAAAAGGAATCGAAGTGGCTTGGAACCAAATCAAACTCCACGAGATTTTTCGTTCCCCAGACGAGCTCAATCGATTGTACTCCGAAGTCCACCTTCTCAAGAATCTCCATCACGAATCCATCATAAACTTCCACAGTTCTTGGATCGATCCTCGTCGCAGAACTTTCAACTTCATCACCGAGATGTTCACATCCGGAACGCTAAGAGAGTAAGTTATTTTCCTAAAAATTTCAAATCTTATAATTTTCTTTCATATTTATACATAAAAGGAAGAAAAAAAGAGAAATAGCCCAAACCACTACTATTTTAGATTAATTTTCCCACCAAAACATAATATTTTCCTTAAAATACAAGTAATTTTCACTTTAAAAAATCAAATATCCTTTAAAAAAATAAAACTAACAAAAATGCCTACACTACACTACCGGCCCAAAAAATTTAAAAAATCAAAGTGGAACGATTTTTAGCTTTTTTAGTTAATATTTTTTTATTAAAAAAGTAGGTAGTAACCGGTTAAGATGGATACGGAATAAAATGTAAAAAAAATATTTTAGGGGTAGTTTGGTCTTTTAATACTAGTATTTTGGGAAAAAAAACAATTTTAGTAAATTTTGAAAAAAAACTGCAATATGGTGTTATTTTGGGCAATTCCTCAAAAAAAATAGTGATAGCAATTTTCTATGTTATGTTATGGTAATGATGGAATAAGTTATTGGATATAGGTACAGACAGAAATACCCGAGAGTGGATATTCGAGCCATAAAAAATTGGGCCCGGCAAATCCTTAATGGGCTTTCGTATTTGCATGGGCTTGACCCACCAGTGATCCACAGAGACCTGAAATGTGACAACATATTCATGAATGGTCACATTGGTCAAGTCAAAATTGGGGATTTGGGTTTGGCTGCAATTCTTCGTGGCTCTCAATATGCACACAGCGTTATAGGCAAATCTCTATCCCCTCATCATCTTTTATTCACAACTATAATAAATAAATAGATTATCCAAAAAAATTGGAACAAACTTCAATTAATAGAGATTAACTTATGACTGAATTTTTTATTAAAAATTAATTGTTATCTTTTTTTTTTCTAAGTTAACCAGAATTTTTAAATAGTTTAATTTCTTTAAATAGAACAAAAATAAGACTTACATATATTAACCGTTCCGCTAATTTTAACCGATCGATTTCGGTTAAAAATAATCAAAATTTATTTATTAACTGAATCTTTATCTTTAATCAAAATTATAATTTAGAGTTTTTTCTTATCTTTCAACATGAGCACCATGTCATTAAATGTAATTTTTGATGACATTGTTGTCATACTTTTAGAATACATAGCTCATATCTGATAACAAAAAATGCACTGACAAATTATCATTTTTGTAGAATTATCTAATGAATAGTTTTTGTAATGTAAGATGTTCAACTATGCCTACATTTTATAATTTGTGCTTTTATCAACGATTTTGACATAATTTTGCAAAACTTATGAGATGGGTTTATAAAGTCACATAAAATAAGTCAATTAAGATCAATGAATAAAACAATAGTTTTTTATTTTCCTAAATTACAGGGACTCCTGAGTTTATGGCGCCAGAATTATATGAAGAGGAATACAATGAATTAGTGGATATATATTCGTTTGGAATGTGCCTCTTAGAGATGTTGACCTCTGAATACCCTTATTGCGAGTGCTCAAACCCTGCCCAAATTTACAAGAAAGTCACTTCAGTGAGTCTCAAAAATCAAATCTTTACATCATATTAAAATCAACATTGTCCCAAATAAAACAAAAATTAACAATAATAATAATACAAAATTTATTTATGATTTTTGTAGGGAAAATTACCGGAAGCCTTCCACCGGATTCAAGATCAAGATGCAAAGCAATTTGTCGGAAAATGTCTAGTGAATGTGTCGGAGAGATTGCCAGCTCGCGAACTCTTGCTCGACCCCTTTTTGGCTGAACGAAAACCGGAAAATGTTCTCGAGGATCCAGAAGAGGTTTTGGATCCAGAGAGAACAACAAACATGTCCGTAACTGGGATAATGGACCCTCAAGATGACACCATTTTTCTTCGACTTCGGATTTCGAACTTAGATGGTAATTTCTAAACCGAAATTGAAAGTTTAACTCGAATTTATTTTACGTCATTTTCATCCGTATCAACTTGAGGTAGTAGATTCGAATCATATTGGTATGTAATCCCCTTAAAAAAAGGGAGAGCATATTATAAGTTATTGTGCACGTGATGAATTATATTTATAAATTTAGCACACGTGAAAACGAATAAATTTTAGATTTATACATTGAAGAAGTTTATCACGTCAATCAGATAAAGCCGCTCAATCTAAGACTTTTTAGACAATATCATACTATAAGGTTCGAGAGTATTATGAAGGTATTTTCGATTAGTTTCCATTATAGACAAATTTATTATCTAGGGTTAAATTCTATTTAATTTTTCCTTCTTCCTCTGGAACATGTTACATTTTGATGACGCACAGGAAGCAACGCGAGAAAGATCTGCTTCCCATTTGACATCGCGAACGATACATCGATTGATGTTGGAACGGAGATGATTAAAGAACTTGAGATAAGCGATTGGGAACCTGCCGAGATAGCCGTGATGATCGAAGAACAAATTTCATCTTTAGTTCCGAGTTGGGAAGGTCAAACATTGGTTGGCACTAATTACGAAGAGGAAGAAGAAGATGATGATGATGATATGATTATAAGCGAACCTTTTTATGCTTCCTCTTCTTGCTCGTCTTCCCAAACCTCTCTATTGCCTCTCAACTCTCCCAATTCTCTTCAAGTGGACCTCAAATGGATACAAGGTAGGCTCAATTCATAGCGTAATATCCTACATTTTCTTTGGTTGATTTTGAGCCTACATAATTATAAGTAGTTATTTAAAATTCAGACGTGGTTAGGCAGAATGTTGTATCATCTCAATAGTAGTTACATATGCGATAAATACCTACAGCATTACACTACTTCTTAGGTTGTTTATAGATAAAATTTATTGTATTTCATAGTAAAATTGATTTCTATTTTTTTTGGGTGTTTTAAGTATATACTCGTATTTATGTTTACCAATTTCAATATATCCAGCGTTACGTTAATTTTGTGTTAATACTCAGTGTAAGTTGTTTACGAAAAATTTTGGACTATTTTGACCCTTTTATTTAATAAATTAAAGAAATTATTTACACAAAATAGTCCTAATATTTTCGTAAACAATTTATAGTAGATATTTACACAAAATTAACGTAACTTTGGATATATTGAAATTGGTAAACATAAACATGGGTATTGAGCTAATTTTTTGTTAATATTGTTAGAATTTAGTGTATTTCATAGTAAAATTTAATATTGTAAAATATCTATGTTATTTACATGTGATCTTATCAATTAGGCCATTTTAAAATTTAAAAAGAAGAGATTACTCTAGTGAATTTATTTTTCGCCAATGCAGATAATCCGGTCATGAATGATGATACGAGTTCAGTGAGCTCGCTCAGTTCCATGAACTACTCAAACATAAATTACTACTCTGGCACTGAGGATATTGACCATGAAATTGCAGTCAAATCCACGAGATTTTGTCCTCTGGTGAAAGATACATCGAAGCGCTCTCCTAAAATGACGAGAATTCGATCCCTAGTTGACGTCAGAAGTCAATCGTTGCACCGTTCTCTGGTCAGTGAGATAAACAACCGTCGCATGTTCAACACTGTCGGTGCCCTCGAGGGCGTAGGGTTTCAAGAACTCGGTGAACAATTCCCCGTTTCTAATTTTCCGAAAAGGTGATTTTCAATGGTTCAATATACTTTGCATGTGTGTGACATCTTGTAATATATGCTCTTGGAGTGTGAGATGTCTATGATGATGATGATGATGATGTAGATTATTGTGAAGAACCTTATGATCATGTGTAATTTTATTTTATGACAAGTTTTTTTTGTGTGACAAATGACTATGTCCTATAAATGATGATTGATATATAAATAAAGTAATCTTGTTGTGTGTGTACTCGAGCTTGTTTAAGTTTCAATCCAGACTTTAAATGGCTTTTTTTATTCGTGACAAGAAGAATTAGGTTTTATTTTCGGGATTGAGGACTAAAATAAATAATATAAAGTTGTAGTAACCGTATCAAATTTTTCAGAAATTTGGTAATTTACATATAAACTTTTCAAAACAGTGTTTAATTTTGTATAATTAATTATTATGGAAAACGAAAACTTCATTAAAATTCCGTCCAAATCTATGTAAATCTGAACACCTAACGTTTATTTAGAATCGAACAACCAGTCAATTACATTTTATATGTTTACATTTAGTGAAAATATTAACATAAATATAATCTGCACTGAATAAAAAATTTCACACCCAAACATGTAATTTAATGTGGTATTATATGATCCATTATTTTCAATAGAAAATTTATTATATGTTTAAAAATAAATGTTTACGTAGGGACTACGCATAGACGTGGTGGCAATGAATTCTTTTTTCTTTTTGTATGAATGAACACAATATCATCATCACATTCTCTTCCAACCACCTTCGTTCATCTCTCTCTCTCTCTCTCTCTCTCTCTCTCTCTCTCTCTCTCTCTCTCTCTCTCTCCCTAAAATACATGAAGCATTCGAGACCGAACTCGAACTCAATTCCGTCTCCGATTCCGACGGGGAGAGGAACGCGCTCGGCTTCGAACGAGCCGTTCGCTCGGTTTCTCGAGAGAGCGACACGTGTCCCCGCCTTGTCATTCCCCGGGGCCCGCCAAAGCTCCCCCGCGATCGTCCACCTCAGCTCCCCCGAGGATGCCACGTCATCAGCGAGGGAGTTTGGGGTTTTTTTGGTCAACGGTCATGACGTTTCGGCGGAGGAGATGAGAAAGGTGATCGGCGAGTTTGGTGGAGATTTCGGATTCGGAAATTCGATTATTTGGAATCATGATTATCCGAGGTGATTAAGAATCTCAAATTCTTTGCCTTTTTTGTTATTTAAATTTTAATGGTGCAAAGTATTTTTCAACAAATTGTTGCAAAGGAGATAAGCTAGAGATATTCATGTTAGAGATTAAATTAAGTGTGGGAATAAATTCTTTAATTAATATTTTTAATTGAAGTTGAACTGAAGTTGTAAGGAAAAATAATTTGAAGGGTACACTAGTCTTTTCAATTAAGAATTAATAGAAAATTAAAACAAATTAATATTTGGTGGAAAATGAAAAATAAGTGTAGTTGATACTTGATACTAGTAGTTTAGGAAATTTACTAGAATATTCATGCAATTGACATTTACGTAAAAAAAACGTTATGAAGTAGAATGGTTTTCAATCTATTGATATCTTTTGTTAGAAACTCATTTACATAGAGTCACATAAAAGAACTCTTACACTAAAAATGAACTTTTTCATACGTCTTTATTTTTAAGGTGTAGAAGACAAAAAGCTTCATGTTTTTATGAAATGACTAAAACGTTACCAAATCAATAATTTAAGCTCTAATTTTAAGAACTTCTAAAAAACTAACTTCTTCTCTTTCTATCACAATTTTTTGACATTCATGTCATAAATTTGGCTGCAGTGAAATCATAAAGACATTGGCAAGTAAGTTAAAGGCAATTACAGAAGATCTTAGGCATGTATTACTTGAAAATGTGAAAGACCATTTCGATAATACGAAGAAGAGATCGAATCTCGAAGGAATAAGCGAATGTGTTCTTAGCTTACACAGATTCAATCACAAGACGAGCTCGATCGAGAGAAGTCAATTGTCTCTAAACGATGATATGAATTGTTTGAGTTTACAAATCCCATTTCAAAGCTGCCAAATTTATGTTCAATCTGAAGAAGATCATTTCAATTTTGACGCTGGACCAGAGAATTTGGTTGTTACCATTGGGAAACAAATTCAGGTAATACTAATATAAATATTATTTCCTTTATTAATTTATTAAGGGTTATTCTAGTTTCTTACCACAGAAACTAAGTGTACTTTAATAATAGCCAACTTTTTATAAGTGGCCAATCTGCTTGCAAGATTATTCGAGTAATTTTGCTCGAATAATCTTTAAAATTACTCAAATCGAAAAGGGCAATCCGGTACATAATTTTATGTAAACGATTGTTATTTAAGCACGACGGCTATTTACAACATATTTTAAAAAACGTTGGTTATTTCCTAATTTTTTTTAATGTTTATGTTGGCTAAAAAACCATTTTTTTTATTAATCATCCTATTAGTTAATATGGCTTTGTTGTAAAGGAAATTAGACGAAGCACTTAAAAAAATTGATCCTAATTAATGCAGGCTTTTGACTAAAAATATTCTTTAAGGAATCTTGTTTCCGTTGTTTAATTATAGTTCACAAATTGCATTTTTCATATATGAAATTATTTTTATGTGATTGTAGGAAGAGAGCGAGAAAGAATTCAAATGTATTTCTGGGAAAATGATCTTCGTTCCGGCCCCAGAAATTCGACAAATAAACGATTATTCTTTCTTGTTAGAACTCAAATTATATTCCTCATTAAGTTCAAGCAATGTGACAGAAAATTATAACAAAATGATAATTTCCCTAAGAGACCAAATTATTGTTGCAATACTCATAACTCTCCTATACAAAATTTTCATATTTCTAATTTCATAGATTGATGATATTGATCAAGAGTGTCACTTTTCCATGGATTTCTCTGTGAAAAGTTTGTACTTGAGGGATCAAAACTTCATACAGATTGATGTATTGATTTATGGAGTGGAATGAATGAGTGTTTTTGTTTTATTTTTATTTTTATTTTTTACTGGAAATGAATGAGATGTGCTGTATACATAATATATATATATATATATATATATATATATATATAGATAGATATATATATATATATACTTGTTTTATTTATTTTTTTCATTAAAATATCTAACGAAATTCTATTTAGTTTATAAATATTTTGAATGAATGTTTGTAATTATTTGTAATGTTTAAGATTGAGCTTGTTATGTTCATGCGTAATTTTATTAAGTTTTGAACTTAGTAAATATATTTTCTTGATCAAATAAAGACTGTTATCATTAGAAACCACTTTTATGAATGTTGGATGGATCTAATAAATAATCTGATACAACGTTGCCCAGATTATCATCATTTAGAAAGTTTTATTTACCAAAATCTAATAAATTTTTCCCATTCCAAATTATAATTAAGTTTTTCAATAAATACAATTATTTATATGACAAATTTGTCAATAAATATAATTATTTATTGACATGCTTTTGATTTGAAATGTGTCATTTATGGAATTTGGCAAAAAGAATCTAAATATTCATAGTTTGGAATTATTCATTCATTATATATAGGGTCATTATAATGATCTTCGCGACGTTATCCAAAACGATCCAATTTGAGACACTTAATTAAACTTAAAACGGCATAATTATCCAAAAAACTAAATTAGGATTACAGGGGTTTATATCAAACGTTGTTCATGTACTATAGATACAATTGTAGTCATTTAAGAGGGTCCTATTCCAGAAATATTATTTTGTTTGCAAAAAGACAAAAGTAGGAGTAGTCAACTGAGGGAGGGTTTTGGTCAAAGGAGAGAGGGCAAGAAAAAAGTCGAAAATACCCTTTATTTTTTTAAAACCTTATCCGGCCTTAACAGATCTTGCAGCTCCCTTTTTTTTCCGTTTCCTCCATTGATGCGTTGAAGGTCGGCCGGCAACCGTGAAACGAGCGTCGGTATTGGATCCCAACTTTATGATTTCGGGTTTTGTTCGTCGGCGACCCGGTCTGGTTATTGGGACCCATTTTTTTTCCGAGCGTCAGAGTCGCCGCCGTTTCAGGCTCTAATTTCCATACATCCCGAGGTCGTCGACGTTGCAGGTTAGTCTCTCATATCTGTGCCTCCGCCGATCTGCAACTAGGGACTGATTTTTTTTTACATCCTCTGGTTTTTAAATATTCCCGGTTGGACATTTGATTAACCTGTACTTCGACATCCTCTGAAATAATACAACTCCGTCGGAGATATAGCTTGGGTTTTCATTCGAGGTGGACATTTGATTAACCTGTATTTCGTCCCCTGCAGCTCTCCCAACGGCCGTCCCCTGTATTTCGTCGAGTTTTCCGTCCTCGTCCATTTACGTCAGTTTCGGTCTAATTTTCAGGTCGAGTTTTCCGGCCACGTCCCCTAAAATTATCAGTTCCTTTGCGTAGAAGAATTAGAAGGGGAGAAGGTTTTAGATCCGGGGAAAAGGTAAAATTTTAAATTGTGGTTGGTAAATGTATCTATGGAATTAACGTAACTAAGACCTAAATTTTGAACTGTGTATTCCAATTGGATGCAGTTATGAAAGGGGATGTTTTCACGTACGTCAAGTACGGTGGCGAATGGTTGAGAGATGATTATTACGAGGCCGGCGGTTCTTTCGCAGCCCTCATTCCACCGACCACCACATTTGAGGGTCTAACAAAACTATTGTTCACGTGTTCTGGTGGGAGACTACATGAGAATACCCATAACGTATTGAGCGTGAAGTACGAGACAGACGGCTTGGTAAAACCTGTGACGATTGACTCGGACATCAGTTTAACTTGTTATTTACATATCCGGAAGGAGAAAATTGACACATCTAAAATGTCTCAGGTGTTGGAAATTGAGTCGTTGGTAACGTCGCCTACGCATGTCGGTTCGAATCCGAACACAAACAATATTAAGCGTGAACCAAGCACTCCTCCAGCAAACGGCGAACAAAGCGCTACTCATGTTGATGGAGAACACCCCCCCCCCAGATGTTGGACAACACAGCACCCCCCCAGATGTTGGACAACATAACACCCCGCCCGTCGCCAGAGGACCTGGGGCCTATCGAGATTTCGACGCAGATGGAGGACGTCCACATAGTCGTACATCCTCACATTCAGGGACACCTGTCCAGTCTGGCAATTCTTCTGTGTTGGACGTAATGGACATACATTCTCCTTTAAGGTTACGACAAGGAGGACTGTATGTCCACAAATCTACGTTGCAAAAACATTTGGCAATGTATGCAATAAAAAACCACTTCACTTTCAAGGTCAGGACGTCTACCACAAAATATTACCACGTCGTCTGCCGTGATGAGTCTTGTGCGTGGGCTGTGCGTGCAGTCCAATTGAAGAAAACTCGTATATTTCAGGTTCGAAGGTATGTTGTAGTTACCGGTCGTTACTTATAGTTACGATTTGCATTTCAATTAGTTACGCGTAGATACATGTAATTACAATTTTCTGTTCGTTTAGATACTTGTAGTTACGATTTGCATTTCAATTAGTTACTAATAGATACCTTTAGTTACAATATTCTGATGGTTTAGATACTTGTAGCTACGATTTTCGTTTGGGTTAGTTACGCGTAGATACCTTTAGTTACAATTTTCTGTTGGTTTAGATACTTGTAGTTACGATTTTCGTTTGGGTTAGTTACGCGTAGATACCTTTAGTTACAATTTTCCGTTGGTTTAGATACTTGTAGTTACGATTTTCGTTTGGATTAATTACGCGTAGATACCTTTAGTTACAATTTTCCGTTGGTTTAGATACTTATAGTTACGATTCTCGTTTGGGTTAGTTACGCGTAGATACCTTTAGTTACAATATTTTGTTGGTTTAGATTCTTGTAGTTACGATTCTCGTTTGGGTTAGTTACGCGTAGATACCTTTAGTTACAATATTTTGTTGGTTTAAATTGTTGTAGTTACGATTTTCGTTTGGGTTAGTTACGCGTAGATACCTTTAGTTACAATTTTCTGGTGGTTTAGGTACTTGTAGTTACGATTTTCTTTTGCTTGTGTGTGTACTTACATTTTTCTTTGATATTGCAGGTTTGACGCCGACCATACATGTGGGGCTAATTACAGGTAAGGACACCATCCGCAGGCGACAATGACTTTGGCCAGTGAAGTCGTAAAACCTAGGCTAATAGATCCGACTTTATACCCTGTAAGGCGAGAGACATCATGGCACACATGGAACAAGACTATGGGGTACAAATGAGTTATAAAAAAGCTTGGAGAGCTAGAGAGAAAGCGTTAGAGTCGTTGTACGGAACTGAAGATGGGTCGTTTTCACAGTTGCCAGCGTTGAAATACATGATGGAGACGGCAAATCCAGGTTCGACGTTCGACCTAAAGACGACCCCTCGATCACAGTTTTTTAAATATTTTTTTATGTCTCTGAGCGCTTGGAAAAGGGGATGGAAGTATGTTCGTCCCGTTATCATAATTGACAGGACTTTTTTGACGAACTACTACAAAGGCACGTTGTTTACCGCTTGTGGAATGGATGCAAACGAACAGATCTATCCACTTGCGTTTGGAGTCGGAGATTCAGATTCTACGGAGTCGTGGGTTTATTTTCTGACACAGTTAAAAAATACAGTTGGCGAGAGACAGAATTAGGTGATTGTGTCTGATAGAAATAAAGGAATTATCAACGCTTGCTCAGGTTTTCACAAAATCAGACCACAGATATTGCATGTACCACTTGTTGAAGAACGTGCGTAATAAATTTCAGGGATTGACGAAAGAAGCGTCATGGAAATTTGCAAGCGCTGCAAAGGCGTACACACCCGCGGAGTGGGAGAAGTTTATGTCAATGCTTGACGATGAGGATCCTGATATCCGAACCTACCTTGAGAAAGAGGTAGGGAATGAGAAATGGTCTCGGGCGTACTGTACCGGAAAGAGGTACTCCATTATGACTTCGAATAATGCAGAATCATTGAACTCGGTGCTCGTAAAAACTCGGGAGTTTCCGATTTCAAAAATATTTGATTTCTTGAGGGAGAGGATGACGAAATGGTTTTATGAAAGGAGAGAGAAGGCTTCTAAAACCGTAACTAAACTGGCTGTGGCACCACACGAAAGACTACTGGAGTACATTTTTGACGCTTGTGGAATGCAGGTAGTGCCTTTTCCATCAGTCTGTGGATTTAGTTACCCACAATTACAATTAGTTACAATGACGTAAATGTTTAGTTACCCATAAGTATAAGTAGTTACATTCCGGTAAATGTTTAGTTACAGTCTCCTACGCATTTAGTTACCGATAAGTACAGGTAGTTACATTCTCCTACATGATTTGTTACCCTTAATTCCAGGTAGTTACATTCTTTTATATGTTTAGTTAACCTTTATTCTCGGTAGTTACATTCTCCTACATGTTTATTTACCCTTAATTCTCGGTAGTTACATTCTTTTATATGTTTAGTTACCCTTAATTCTCGGTAGCTACATTGTCATACACGATGTTTAGTTACCCTTAATTCTCGGTAGTTACATTCTTCTAGATGTTTAGTTACCCTTAATTCTCGGTAGTTACATTCTTCTAGATGTTTAGTTACCCTTAATTCTCGGTAGTTACATTGTCATACACGGTTAGGTACCCATAGTTCTAGGTAGTTACATTCTCCTTACGTTTATGTACCATTAGTTCTAGGTAGTTACATTCTCAAACATGTTCAGTTACCTCATATTATATGTAGATACATTCGTTTAACTCTTTCGAGAACATGTTGTTGATTAGGTACGACCGTCATCAGTCTGCGAGTTTGAAGTAGTTGATCGCACTGGACATTCATGGGCGGTAAATTTATCAAGAAAGACATGCACGTGTCGTGTCTTCCAAATTGACAACTTTATATGCTCACACGGAATCGCGTGTTGTCGTTTCCGAAATTATGGTGTTGAAGAATATTGTTCGGCGTATTACACGACGGAGTATTGGAAGTCATGTTATACAGGAGTAATTCATCCGTACGGGGATGCGCAATCTTGGAATATACCAGAGGACGTCGGGAATATAATTGTCAGACCACCTAAGATGATGAGACGACCGCCCGGTAGGCCGAAGAAGAGAAGATTCCCGTCGCAAGGTGAGGAGTATATTGGAAGTGGGAAAAAATGTTCCCGATGCAAACGTGGAGGTCACAATAAGGCAACGTGTAAGATGCCTATTGGATAAAATACTATTTGGGTCATTTTCACATAACTTTTTTTAATCGGAGGAGGATTCAGTCAATCGAGATTACTTTGTTTTTTTTTTCGAATTTGTTATGTATAGTTACTATTAGATCTTAGTAGTTACATAATTCTAACAGATTAGTTACTTATATTCTATTTTAGTTACATGCAATCGAGATTACTTGTTTTGTTCAAATTTGTTATGTCTAGTTACATAATCCTGACAGATTAATTACTTATATTCCTTTTTAGTTACCTAACAATATTAAAAGTGGTTGCCCAAACGCATTAATGATATTAAAAGTGGTTACCTAACCGCATTAATGATATTATAAAAGCCCTCCTTACTGACTGTAAATACATAAATGATAGTAAATAAAAGTGGTTGGCGGATACTACTGCCATTAATGCCGATTTTGACCTTATTTCTGCATTATTGGATTCCGACGACCTTATCTCTTCATATCTTCCGACAAGGCTGATTTTGGAGGCGGCATTTCAATTAGGTGACCCTCTTTCTTCAAAGTCTGGACGTAGTTATCTCCAAATATTTCCTCGAGCACCGATGGTGATATTAATATTGGACTACGGTCTTGGCTTCCCGCATTATTCTCGACGTATTCGTTGATTTCTTCTTCATTGTGGTTGGCGGCGAACTTTTTCAATAACTTGGTTGACGAAGAGGACTCATCGAGTGTAATATATATTCCTGGTTTCGGATTTGTAGTAGGGTCGTTGGTTGAAGGTGTCGGCTTGTCTCCCATTTGATATTTGGTTGAGTAATATGTATTTAGGGTTTTGAAGGGAGTATGAACTTCTTATATAGGGCATCCTCTAGGTATTTACATTTAGGTACGTCGAAAATTGATGTTTGACATTTAGGTACGTAAAAAACTGACATTAGTTACTTAAATACAATCGTAGTTACATATATTTCTGAATAGTTACGTCCTACGTTTTCGACAAGAAACTGCCGACAACCTGAGCACCAAAATAGTTAAATAGTTACACGTCACATCTACGATATATATACATCCAAAAACTGACAACGTTTACAGGTTAGTTCTAAAAGTACTCCCCATATATAACTAGTCTTCATTGTCCGATAACGGACAAGAGTTTGAGCTCTTTATTAGCCCATGTTTGAAAAGATCTATGCACAGTTTGTGCCGATACATGATCATGTCGTCTGCTTTCAAACACGTTACAGGCTCCATGTGGGCGAGGAATTCAGCCGCTTTGATAGTAAACATGCCGCAATCCCCTCTGCCAAATTAAATATTAGACAAATTCCAAATAATATGAACATTTCTTTACGAAGCCTTACCCATTTTTTTGGCGCGGCATGTATGGCTCGTACGTGATTGAATAAGGTCGAGGAGACTCATATTTTTTCCGTTGGACTTCCCAGACACGCGTGAATAAGATTTCGAGAATCAAATCAGCCATGTATTCGATTTCTTTGTACCTTTCGTTCGATAAAAGGGAATCGTACACGTTGATGTGTCTTTCGGGGATGCAAACCCTCGGTAGTACCCAATGGTTATTATTCACATTGACCGGAACATATGCGTATCCCGCTTTGACCCATGACATTTCGGCACAATTCTTTGGCCTCTCCGCCAATATAGCTTCGACCAACAAACTACGCCTCCACTAGTCATAGTTGGCCTTGTTTTGGGTCCATTCCCCGTGTGTCCTCATGACCAACTGAGAGAAATGAGAGTCGGCCGTCGTGTACATGTTCCCAGTTTTGGGTTGCAGCTTGCGGAGGTAATAAAAGACGACGTTCATATGCTGGTTATGAAATAGAAAAATAATTTAACGACCAGTAACTCAAGAAAACATACATGTTGTCGTAACTACAAGTATCTAAACGTAACTACGCACTGAATCCACCGTAATTATCAGTACCTGAAGGTAACTAATATCTGAAACAAAATGTAACTACGCGTATCTAAATGGAACTAATAACTGTCTGGAAATGTAACTATTATACTCTGCAAATGTAAATAAGAGTAACTAATGGGAAGTACTTACTGTATCCCACGTAATAAAGCAGTCAACACAGAAACAAGTAAATACATGTAGATAAAAGATCCGCTTACAACATTAAAAGTTCAATCACACATATACCCTAACAACTTACCGATCCGTTCAACCAGGCGGCAGAGGTCCATAATTTGTAGAACCACGTCTTCGTCTCCACGAGCTCGACACGATAATCAAATCCTCTAGGGCGGATTTCGTCCTCGTATTCGGAATACATCCTGTCGGGCTCGACTACCCTGTAAACATTACATGTTAATTACATCACATTTGCATTAATGACTACAAAGTACAAAACAAGTCCAACTCACCTCCTAATACCAGTCAGTATCCACTTTTGGACTAATGACCTGTCATGTTGATCAGGTGGTGTAAATGGGTTGGCCAGGGGATGCTTCATCACTTTGGGTTGCCCCCTCTTGAAGGCATGAAAAATTTCAGGCTGGGTAGTGGGCGTGAAGATAACAAGCCTTCGCCTCACGCGCTTGGGGCGTTCTGGAGATTCCGTAATGTTAATTACGATCTGGGAACTCTCTTTCTCGGAACTCTCAAGGTCGTGCCCTGGACCAAAACACTCCAGACCTCCATACGTGTACGCATTTTCAGACCGAAGATCTTGGAGTGTACCTGAAATCTCGCCAGGACTTCGATATCCTCCACCAAAAGTGCCGTGTTCTTTTTCCTCGTCTTCTTTCTTGTCGTCCTTCTCGTCCTTCTCGTCCTTCGTTTTCTCGTCCTTCTCGTCCTTCTTTTTCTTCTCCTTCTCCTCCTCCTTCTTGTTGTCCTCCTCCTTCTTCTCGTCCTCCTTCTTCTCGTCCTTCTCGTCATCCTCCTTTTCCTCCTCCTTCTTGTCCTCCTTCTTCTTGTCGTCCTTCTCCTCATCCTTCTTCTTGTCGTCCTTCTCTCCTTCTTCTGGTCGTCCTTCTCCTCCTTCTTCTCCTTCTTCTTGTCCTCCTTCTTCTTCTCGTCCTTCTCCTCCTTCTTCTCGTCTTTTTTCTTCTCATCACTACTGTCATCGTTGTCGTCGTCGCTGTCGTCGTCGTCGTCCTCTTTCTCGACCTTCTTTTCGGCCTCATTCTCCTCCTTCACCACATCGTCCTCTTCATCAGTGCTCTCAACCTCGTCACCAGACTCTTCGCTTGAAAAATGACCTTCTTGGTTTTGGTTCTTCGGTTTGGTGAGGGTGTTTTGCGTTGACCTGTCCGCCTCTTCTTCACGAAGCTTTTCCTTCGCTGCTTTTTGAAGCATCAACGTGTTGATGGTCTCTACAACGTGGGCAATGTCATCGGAATATCTCTTCACCTCGCCGACAAGAGAGGTCAATTCAACGTGGAGTTGACGCACGTCCGACTCAACGTTCGACAACCTCTCCTACAACCAAAACAACCCACAATATGTTACTACAAGTATCTAAACGACACTACTACCTGTGATAAATGTAACTAAAAGTATTTGAACGTAACTACTACCTGAAATACATGTAACTAAAGGTATCTAAACGACACTATTACCTGTGATAAATGTAACTACAAGTATTTGAACGTAACTACTACCTGAAATACATGTAACTAAAGGTATCTAAACGTAACTACTACCTAAAATACATGTAACTAAAGGTATCTAAACGACACTACTACCTGTGATAAATGTAACTACAAGTATTTGAACGTAACTACTACCTGAAATACATGTAACTAAAGGTATCTAAACGTAACTGCTACCTGACATACATGTAACTAAAGGTATCTACACGACAATACTACATGTGATAAATGTAATTAAAAGTATTTGAACGTAACTACTACCTGAAATACATGTAACTAAAGGTATCTACACGACACTACTACATGTGATAAATGTAACTAAAAGTATTTGAACGTAACTACTACCTGAAATACATGTAACTAAAGGTATCTAAACGTAACTACTCCCTGACATACATGTAACTAAAGGTATCTAATCGACACTACTACCTGTGATAAATGTAACTACAAGTATTTGAACGTAACTACTACCTGAAATACATGTAACTAAAGGTATCTAAACGTAACTACTACCTGAAATACATGTAACTAAAGGTATCTAAACGACACTACTACCTGTGATAAATGTAACTACAAGTATTTGAACGTAACTACTACCTGAAATACATGTAACTAAAGGTATCTAAACGTAATTATTACCTGAAATAAATGTAACTACAAGTATCTGAACGTAACTAAACGTACCTAACTATAACTACTTACTGTAACTACTACGAAACTTCTAATAGCCATTACCTCAATATTTGCAGAGTTCTCACCGACAGAAGGTTTCCGGGAAGTACCGTCCTCACCCCCAACCTACGACGAGATTATCTGCATGTTTTTCTCAGGCCATGTCGTGCCCATGGGCTTAAACTCATCCTACATCACAAACCACAACCATAAAGTTTACATACGAAATTCATTGTATTAAAAATGTTGCAAAAACTTACGTCGTCCAATTTCAGGGCGTGCACTTTAGCCGTAACGACCACAAGAGCATCAGCGGGGTGGCATTAGGCTAAACAACGTTGCATAATCCCATCTGAGCCAACCTGGGTATGCATTCGTAGGCCCATATTTGCAGGGGTAGTAAAAACCCTTCTACGTGGACCTTTCTCGTCTTTTCGGTGCTTGAGTGGTTCTGAGCTTTTTGGAGCAACGCCTGTACGCTCCCATAAAAATGGTCCCAAACGACGTTCCCCCGTGGAAACGCGTTGAATTCGCACGGGTTGTCGACCATCTTGATGAACGACTTGTTCTTCAAGGCCACAGTCCGTTGCCCCGGTAGGAGCACGTTGTACAGGAAGTAGACAAGGAGAAACCGAACGCGTTTCTCGTCGTCATCCCATTGTTCACTGTCCTTTAGAAATAGCCCAATATTCGCACTTGTCGCAAGGACACCACACTTGAAAGTCTCGACATATAATCCCCCAGGGATTTCAGTCTCAAAAGCGTTCGCTTGGGAAGGCTTGAACCCCTCCTGGACATTAAGTCCGGTGATCTCACTGAAGTGTGTAACAGTGAACTCTCGGGGGTCCCCACCAACGTCTATCAGCAATGACGACTTCGACGTGGCAACTCCCTCAAAATAACCAGTCCTCAGCATCAGGGTGCTCAGGATCTTAGATGACCTCGTTATTGACGGCATGTCAAGAAATTGCCCGAAACAGGACTCCCGGAACAATTCCTCTTGCCTCTTCGTCATCATTGCTTCTTCCTTGAACGACATGACATTCTCATGGAAGTTGAAGTTGAAGTTTACCTCCATTTCGTCGGGGACATACCTCGTCCAACCCTGTAAACAACAGTTCTATTATATAACTACTCATAACTACTCAAAATATTAGGAACTAATAGGAACTAAATATAACTACACATGCATTTTTGGGAAGTAAAAGGAACTAAATGTATCTATTCAGACAAAATAATAGGAACTAAATGGAACTACACATGCATATTTTGGAAGTAAAAGGAACTAAATGTATCTATTCAGACAAAATAATTGGAACTAATAGGAACTAAATGTAACTACACATGCATTTTTGGGAAGTAAAAGGAACTAAATGTATCTATTCAGACAAAATAATTGGAACTAATAGGAACTACACATGCATTTTTGGAAGTAAAAGGAACTAAATGTATCTATTCAGACAAAATAATAGGAACTAAATAGAACTACACATGCATCTTTTGGAAGTAATACGAACTAAATGTATCTATTCAGACTAAATATTAGGAACTAGTAGGAACTAAATGTAACTACACATGCATTTTTGGGAAGTAAAAGGAACTAAATGTATCTATTCAGACAAAATAATTGGAACTAATAGGAACTAAATGGAACTACACATGCATTTTGTGGAAGTAAAAGGAACTAAATGTATCTATTCAGACAAAATAATTGGAACTAATAGGAACTAAATGTAACTACACATGTTTTTTTGGAAGTAAAAGGAACTAAATGTATCTACTCAGACAAAATAATACGACCTAAATGTAACTATTCAGACAAAATATTTGGAACTACAAGTAACTACATGTAACTGCACATGCATATTTTGGAAGTATTACGAACTAAATGTAACTACTCTACCCAACTCAATACAACTACAACAACAATTTCCAGGAACTAATAGGAACTATCAGACAAAACTTTTGTACCTACACCTAAATACTGGTAACTACTCAGTGAATATTAGACACTAAAAACAACAACAAAAACTTACCGACGTCCCTAACACTCGTTCTGTAAGAGCCAATCCCGACGATTCTCCGGTGTGCTTTGTTTTTTTGGGGGCTGGGGGTTTCGGTGCAGACCCACTCCTTTTCCCTGTCATCTTCGAAGTTGAAGATCCACCGCGTGACTTTTTCGGCGACAGCCGCTCAATTCGGCGTGGATTGGACTCCTCGCCTTTGGGACGAGAAAGACTAGATTGGGTTTTTTGTGTACTTGCATGCGCCTTCACCTCAGGCCGAGGACTCATTTCTCCAAAATCTCTACACGTCTACAAGATCCAAAAATTCTAAATCGCGAAAAATAAAGAACTGCTATTTCCGAGAAGATGAACAGTCACTAAGCAAATGGGGAAGATGATTTATACCTGGGAAAGGAGGCAACGATCGGCGACGAGCAAATGGAGGTCGGTCGGCAACGATCCGCGACAGAGGGAGGCAACGATCCGCGACAAGGGGGGGCAACGCTCCGCGTGGGTTTGACGAATAGGGTTTCGGTCGGGAAATAAATACTTCGAAATGTAACTATAACAGAGGGTCTTGAGTTTCTGGAAGTTTAGGGTGCCCGGAAAAAAAACTTGAAGAACAATGTGTTCGGTTTGACACGAAATGGGTTTATGGGTTGGGGTTTACGGCCGGAGAAAGAAGAAAAGAAGAAGAAAGGAGAAGAAAGAAAAAGGAGAAATAATAAAATAGGAAATAAAGAAAGAAGAGGGAGATAAGGGTATTTTCGACATTGTATAATCCTAATTCAAATGCCTACTCCTAGTTTTGTCTTTTTGTGTTTATAATTAAATTTTTGGAATATGGACCCTCAAAAGTCCTACTTAGGGCAAATCCTAAAGTTATTATCCATTTCAAAAGGTTGAACAAATTATACGTTTGATTATAAGAAAAATTAAAAATAGAGACAAAAATCCTTGAATAGATTACATTTGGAATTATTGATTCTTCGTGAGTTAAACATTAATATTATTATATGAATAGCAACTACTTCAACTTGAACTTTACTTTAGTTTTACGAATATTCCGAAAATGAACTCAAATTTAAGGCGAATATTAAGACTTGGTAACGTCAGGGTATTATAGAAAATGTAGACCATAAATAAAGCATGTTCATAATAAGAATGAGAAGTAAAGTATTACAAAAATACGTTTAAAAATATTTAAAAAAAAAAAGCATTATTATGAATTCTCAATCATATTATTAACTCCTGCAATAGCTTTGTAATTTTTGGCTATGCTTAACTTGGCTAAGTACATTATTAATTTTATTTTTGATATATTATTTCGTGGCCGAGTTTTTTTCGAATATATATGGTCCCTATTTCCAGTTCGCTTGAAAAATTTATTTCAAATCATCTACATATCAATCAATGTTTTATTTAGATACTTATGCAAGTATATTATTTTATCTCCATTTTATCAATAAAATTTAGATTTGATGCCATATTCACAAATTTGGAGTTTGCAAATTGTATTAAAAACTCATTCTTATGGTTTTATTATTATTATACTATTTTTTCTCTGCAAGAGATTAATTATAATACTTTGATTTACGTGAAACTCTATTAAATAAAAATATGTTATTCGAAAAATAAATACTTGGCAATTCAAATGCATGAGAAAGAAAAATTGAAAACCAATTAGGCCATCTCCAACCGACTACACGATTTTTTACACCATTTTACAGTACATGTCACATCCAACACTATTTTTCTCCAACCGAACTCTATTTTTTACACCAAATTGAAATATTAATTTTATAATCAACTTTCTTTTATTTATTTATATACCCTTATGTTTATTTAAAATATTTAATTATGCCACTTATTTATTGAAATAGTTCAAAATATAAAATAACACAAACGAGACATATCATTTCAGTATTTAAATTAATATCATTTTGTCTTTCTCAAACTCCAAATATCAATGTTGCGTTTGAAAATAATTTTAAAATACAAAATATGTATTATGTAAGGGTAAGTATGATACAATTTTTATAAGTAAGTGCTAATATATAAATCATAAGCTTTTATAGGGACTAAAAAAATATTATAGTGCAGTGAATAGTAACGCGCTATTTTGTTGCAAAAAAATTTCCAAATAGTGTTCAACACTATAATAGCGTTAGTTATAGTGTTCGATTGGAGTTCACTCCTACCCCATTTGATTGTTTTAGTGTTCGGATGGAGATGGTCTTAAAGATGACGTCACTAATTATCCCCACAAATAAAGTACATGACATTATAGATGTATCATATTAATTTGACGTGATCTATTTTACCATTTACATATATTATTATATTACCATGCAATATTGACAGAAGTTTTTTCCATTAATTAATTTAAAACAACTGGAATGATTTGTTGAGTGGTCGCTATTTTAAATAGACCCCACAAAAATCTTCTAAATCTAAACAAATCAGATTTTGCTTCGCCATCAAAAACTTATAAGATTAAATACGCGAAAATTAAACACCCTTATTTCACGGAGAGAGAGAGAGAGAATTTTTTAAGGTTTTCTCAAATTTTAATAATTTATTGATATTATATACAAGTTCTTAATATTTAAAATTATTGAAACATTTTTATGCGTTCGTATTTTTATTGCGTATTATTCCCAAATGTTTAACAACATTTTATATAATATGCTTTTTATTCGTTTATTAGTAAATATATCAAATTATTAAGTTAGCATGGCTCATATTATATTTATTTTATTTATGCACTATTAAATAGATTCCAAATATTATATTATATTTTTAAAATGTGACGAATATAAGTATTTTATACGAAATAACCTCAACTTATGTTTTATTTATTTATTTCTATTGAAGCATCCAAATTTTTCAGAATGATGGTGTAAGGGTCATGGAAGAAGCCCTAGACTTTTAAGGTTGTTGTTTAAAATTAGAGATTTTCAATTTATTTTTCCTTTGCAGAAACAACATTAACTATTTCTTATAAAATAGGTTGTAATGCGTTAGATACATTTATAACTTAATGTAACACAAATTCAATATCTAAAAAATATATATGGTATAGAAAAAGAATTGCAGCGACGAATTAGTAACAATGTATATATAGATAAAGGGTTTTGGTTATAGAATTACATTTTTTAATCTAGAAAATAAAAACATGAAAATTATTGGGTGTGACATTGGGATTGGATTGAAAGAGAGTTGAGATTTGTGAGAGAGACATGATCAGACACACAATAATGGCCATATCAGATTGTGAAGAAAAGTCAGAGAATTATTACCACCCGTGTGACAATCCTCATTTTTATTTTATATCCTTCTAATTTTTTTTATTTTTTTTGTCACATGCACGTCAACACGTACCTTTAATAATTTCCTTTTGATTATCTCTGCCTCTAAAACTAAAATTAATTCTCTTTATTTTCCATTTTTTTACCTATTTTATTATATTTCGCAGTTTTTTTTTTAAATAGCGAAATGATTAACGTTTACTACCTCATTTTTCATATCACAAATATTTTTGACTTTTAATCATTATTCAGGTGAAGATCTATTAAATCAGAATAGTGAATATTTTTTTATCATTATAACTAATATTTTTATTAAATTTATGTTAATGATTTAAGTGTTTACGTGTTAACATAATTAATTATGTTTATAATTAAATTTGAGTCGGGACATTAATGCGGATTTAACTATATTGAAAATGTACTATTTTTAAGACTATTATTCTTAATAACCTTTTTATTTTAGGTTTGATAGATCATATGCGCTTGCCTATATGTTCTTTAGTTCTATGTATTCACACCATTTAAATGAGTGAAATATTCAAATTATGTAAATTATTTGTGTATAATATATTTATATGTTTATTAATTATTATGTTTATTAATAAAAAATATTATAGATAATATCGAAACTCTCGGTTAAAAAGCTGATCATCGTCTTTATGTATTTTTACTAAGTTGGAACTTTTATAATAAAATTTAGTACTTAGTTGAAAGTTATGTAGTTTAATTTTTAGAACAAACTAAACTATTTTAGCTACCAATTTAATAAGTATTTGGATGTAACAAAATTTAAACATTGAATATTTTACCAATGATTTTCACAAAAAGAAAACATAAATGTAACAATCCATGAATATTGAATGTTTATTCGTGATTTTTTTTTCATATAAACTAATTATTAGAACATGTGGGGTCAATTTTTATTTGCCCAGAGTAATATTAAATATAAAGTCAAGCGTGCATGTGTGCACTTATTAAAGAATTCATTCCCTTGTGATTTTTTTTTCTTTCAATTTAATATTTTTCGTACTATTTCTGTAAAAATACAAACAACATGAATAAAGTAGTTGCATGTTTTTTTAAGTCAATTGTACTACTAATATTTATGGAGTTATATTCGAGAATTCAAGGTGGGAAAATAAGGAGTAAATGTTGTAAATTAAATAAATAAATAAAATCGTGTTTGTTGTTGTTTAGTTAAATGTGGTCCAAATAGAATATGTTTTATTAGGTGGTTAAGAATTTTAATGGTCCAAAAAATCGGTGTAACCCAATAATAGAGGTTCCTTATATTTTATGCACGTTCATATATTTAGGTACGTTTCTTGTTCAATTATTAAATTATCATATCCGTGTGATTTTGTTGACCCAGCAGAACAAAAGACTGACACTAGTCCCATTTATATGCATCAAATATGCTCAAATTTAATTTTTAAAAAAATGCTCAAATTTAGGAATTACAGGAAGAAAAAAAAAGTATATTTTAATTACATAGTTAAAGGGGAATTTCAGATCTGATAGTTGAGTGAAATTCGGTTTTCACGTGTGATAAATTTTATTACGAAATATATGTGTAAATAAATAAACAAACTTTAATTGCGACGGATCGTAATTGATATTAAATTTTGCAACATAATAAATTCATCAAAATATATGATCTTTGTTAAAAAAAAATTTGTATATTTTATAAATACATTATATAATAAAATTTTACCACACATAAAAACAAAATTTCACTATACTATCTCATCACAAATATACTCTGAAATTCTCGTAACTAAACAAAGGAATAAATTTTCACTATAACTAGTTAGATTAGTTTCAGATTTGTGATTTTTTAGACTACAAATTTTAATAATTTTTGCTTTAAATAGTTACTAGTCACTTAATTTTTTAATGACTAATTATGATTAAGAAAAAGGAATAACTTTCATATAACTAAATGGATTATATGAGTCTTCAAAATAAACTTTTAGTATCAAACTCAATTGGATTATTTTCTTTCTTGCAATGCAGTATAATTTTAAGTAATACGTGACATGTATCTAAGTCCTAAATTTCATTTTTTTTTCTTAAATGGGTGATAGGGTAAGAAAAAAAAATATAATATAGATCCCATAACTAATTTAGCGGCGCTGAGTTTTATTTTGACACCCAAATCCAGTTACGTAAATTGGAATTTAAACAACTATTACAATATAATATTAAGTGGACCACATCCAGCTAGATAAATAAATATAATATATATATATATATATATATATATATATATATATATATATATTCTATCCACGACAATTAATTTGTATTTCTAAAATTAGTGGCTATCGTTAGATTTTTTGTATGCACAAAGTCAACAAATTTAATAAATTACTCGTTACGTGAAGTTGGTATCAAATCTAGTGTTTCGAAATCCCATATCTTTATTGCTGGAAGTTTATAAACTTTAAAGCTCATACATGTTTTGACAATTACTATTTACCAAATTTTATATCCATACTTCATTTTTCGCCAAATTAGAAGACGTGACAAGCTAACAATAAAGCCTTTCTTTTTTCTCGAATAACCTAACATAATTACATGAATATATATATATATATATATGTATATTTATTTATATCATAAAGGGGAAATATATAGCCACATTTGAACTCAGCACCTAAAAAGGTATAAAACTTGAGCCTGAAATAAATATGCTAATCGAAACCAATAAATTTATTGGATTATATTTTTTATTAGTTATATAAATTAATAATATTTTGATAATAGTCAATATTTTGTAAAAGTGTAAAAAAAAAAAAATCTATTTATAGTATTATTTAGACCCATTTAACTCGAATAATTCTTAAAATTACTCAAATCGAAAAGGGCAATCCGATTGATAATTTTATATAAACGACTATGATGTAAACATGATGATTACAAAAGGTTGATTGTTTTCAAAAAAAATTATGTTTATTTACCTAAAGATCTGATTTTTTTATATATGTATATATATGTATAACAATTTTACTTCATATATTGCCACCTTAGAACTCAGCACCTAAAGAAAGTATAAAAGTTGAGCCTGAATTTAATATGTTGATGGAAACATATTAGTATCTTATGTCTATTGACATTAAACCTAAGAAATAATGTTCGTATTAAAAAAATAATTAAATACTTAATATCGCTTATCACCGATAATTTTGGAGATAAAAAATATATATAAACTTTACTCGTGTGAAAATTGACTCGTTATACCTATTTAGGTGAAACATATAGTTATTTACTTACCGTTTTATGTCTCTCTATCTATGCATGTGTCTATGCTTTATTTATATAATACAAGCCCATACCATATATAAGTAATATATATAATATTTTTTTTAAATAAAATCGAACGGTGGATTATACAATTCTCCTCCAATCATGGACGGTTGATAATCAATTCAATTTTATTGCCTTCCAATTCAATGAAATATATTTTTTAGTTAATGGAGAGACAAGAGAATATTCAAAGCTAAGCACATTAACCTAATTAAATCCGTAAATTTAGGAAGGTAAAGAACAAAATTTATAATTATATAGTCTTATAACTTCTCTTTAAGGATTTAATAATAAATCTTATATATCAAGCTTGTCCACACTCTTCTCTTTTGTCCCATAAAGAGAAAACAAAAAAATGTTTATGTATTCATTTATATTGTATTTTTCATGGAAGTAGATTTTACTATTATATATATATATATTAATTTTTTTTAATCATTATTGGAAATCTTTCGCTGCCTTATACGCATGAAGATAAAAATTAAAATATTTATTTTAAGGTAATTGAAATATATACTCATATAAACATTTACGGATTTTGAAATATCCAATGTTAATTAAATTGTTGGTAAATAATCAATTTACGGAGTTTTTGGGATCATTTTAGTCCAAAATAATCAACTAAAATTCGAAATAATTATGAAAAATAAATTTGTGTAAATATATTAGTCTGAATATTTACACTGTTTACAAAACAACATTTTTTTTTTATTTTACATGACTAGTACCTTTGTAACGAGTTAGAGTATATAATAACAAAAAACACTTTTGAATATTTGAATATTTTGATTATATTTACTTAAAGTTCATAGTTTTTACTATATCGGATCCTGGAAGAAGATCCCATGCGATTATATTTTCCTGTTTAACTTAATAAAGGTGAAAAAAAAGGGTTTCATAGTACATGCTTTTGAATTACTCGAAGTAACTTTAACTTTTTGAGCAACTTTAGACAAAAAGCTTCAAAAATATTTGAAAGTGTATTATTTTTCAGTAGTTTAAATTTAGGGTTTACCAAAGCTTTTTAATTTCGCTTAGCATGCTGTACGTACATGGAAATTTTTTTTTGAAATTTCATTCACTTATTCTATCATGGAAATATGTAAGAATGTTCTTTAATTCAAAAATATTACCCTTGTCATTAAAAATAAAATAAAAAGTAAATATTTTTTTAGCAACGTGCTTATATAGAAGTAACGTGACTGAAAAAACAAACTATTTATGGCATTTCCTATGCATGGAAATATCACTTTTTTCTGTTCCTTCTCAACTTTATTATTTTTATACTAATTTGTAAAAATAAAAATAAAAATCTTAATATTTTGGGTAGTCCCAAACACTGATTCCAGTGCCCAGAGAGTTATACTTTAAATTTCTGAAAAAAAATACATAGAAACTTGAAAATGTGTTTAAAGTTTATCTTCTTTTTGGCTTTTAGGAGGCAAAACCTGAGGTTTTGATGTTTAATATACAAAAGAATTCAGTCTTTATCCAATATAAATATAAAAGTTTTGGAAATAATTAATATTATATAAATATGTTATATATTATTAATGTGCTTAGGTAGAAATTCATTTGCATAAAATTATGAATCAAATTATCTTTCATTTACAGTTTTTTTATGCACTCGAATTAAGGATTATATTAATCAAAATATTATTATAAGCAAATTTATGTGATGATTTTCTAAACATTTACAAAATCTTACCAATTATCAAAATACTATGTGTATTAAAATTTAAAGCTACCTTTTACTATATGCAAAAATAAATAAATTATTTTATTTTAATTTGTTTTTATATTTAGTTTAAAGTTGACGTACAATACACCAAAATTGGTTTGAGGGTCCACATAAAGTACAAAATTCACATATGGAATTTTTTTTGTCCTTCGCGGAAGAAGACAGAGCCACTATAGAATCAGAGCATGGGTAAATACAAGCTTTCAATCAAAAAAATATTTTATAATAAAAAGTAAAATAAATCAGAGACCTTTTTTTTTACATAGAGTACGTGTCAAAAACCATGTCGAGCAAAATTCATGACATTTTATCTCATTTTTTAAAGATAATATTACTATTGTTTACATTTCCATGAATTATTTAAAACTCCACTTGTACCAAAAAAAAATCCACGCCATTAATGGTTTTGTACATTCAGTCAAATAAAGTGAGCTATGATGAATTAAGCAAAATTTAAATAACGATAATGATTATTATTATTATTATTATCATCATCATCTATACCCTCATTACATTATTCAATTCAGAAAAAAGAAACTTTGCAAATTTTTTCTTTTACCTACTTTTGTTTTAACATTTACCTAACAACGACAACATAGATTTTAACAACGACAAGAAATGATATAATAAAAAATAAAAAAAGTTTCTATATACAAAACTTAATTAATTAATTAATTAGTGATATCAAACCAGATTTGCTTGAAGACCTTGATGATCAAGCCATGGTATTCGTCGGAGTTGAGAGAGAGATAACAAGCGAGAAGATCTTCCAGTTCCTTCGACGATCTGATTTCGTTCTCCACGATCATCTCGATCATCGATTCTCTGAAATCTCTCTGCGGATCGAACGACGATTTCACCACCGCGAAGCTCTCCGACAATCTCGTCGTCGTCTTCTTCTTCTTCTCCGACGACGAGAAGCTTTTTCTGCTCAGTGCGATTCTCGGCGAGTTGTTGAGCCTCCTGAGTCTGATTCCAGGAGAGCCTGTTCCTGTGGAATCACCCGCACTGGATAATTTTCGCGCCAAATCATTTACGATTATACCCTTCCTCTCTTTCTTCTTCTTTGCCTTCGTCGCGATCGGAGCGAGAGTGAGTCTCGAGAAAGAGTCCACGTCATCATCTTCTCTCTCCTTCTTCTCGACTGAGACGGCGGTTTCGGCGAGGATTCCGATTCCGTCGCTCCGGGAAGAGGACGAGGAATATTCCGGCGGAGATATCCAGACGGAATCGTGGACGGCGATCTCCGGTTTCGGAGTCGTCGGCGATTCGGAAACGGAAAGTCTCTTCTTCTTCTTCTTCGTCTTCTTCGCCGCCGTCGATAATCGCCGCGGCGAGTCGGAGCCGACGAGCTCTCTGGTGAAGTAGTAGGATTTTCTAGGGCTTCGCTGGCACGGAAACTGGTTAACGTGTTCGTGAGAGCAATTGTTGGTGTTCTTCTTGCTCTTCGTCTTCTTCTCCGATGAGGTTATGATCTTCTGGTCTTGATTTTGAATGATTCTGTGGTTGATTTTGGGTTTGGTGTTGTTATTGTTTGAGCTCTTTTTCTTGCTCATGTCTCTCAGCTTGAAGAACCAAGCGTTTGGCATCATATCAGCGAGTCTAAACTTGTACTTTCCCATTCAAACAACGATACTCTGTTTTTGAAGAAGAAGAAGAAGAAGAAGAAAGTGGAGTTTTTTCTGGACTCTGTTTTCTTTTTCGTTACTGACTCTGTTTTTTTTTTCTTCTTCTTCTTTTGTTTTGAGGATAAATCGAGGGAAGCGAAGAGAAGAAGAAGAAGAAAGAAAAGGTGAGTTTTATTTATTTATTTGTTTTAAATTAATTTTTATTTTTATTACAGAAATCTTGGGGCAGGGGATTGTGGGACCCACGGAGAGAGAATGGAGGTGGGTAATTTTGTTTTGTTTTAATTATTATTCTAGCTAAATTAACCTTAACTATGAAATTAAAAGAATGAAAGAAAAAATAAAGCAAGATACTTTGTTTTATTTTTTTATATATATATATATATGAATACTTTTGGTAGTGTTGTCTTGTTGGAAAGGAAAAGGAAAACTCATGCATAACAGTCAGTTGACACTTGAGATTAGTTTATTATATTATATGTAGTTTATTACTTTCAAAAAATTTAATTTTAAAACTCTAAAAATTGAAAAACACATCAAATAAAAATAAAATAAAAAAATAAAATTATTAGCTTAGGTGGTAGTAAGAAGCTCACCAAGACTCTACATTTAGAGATGGATTTCTATGGAATGGGTTTATGTCTTTAAATCACCACCAAATATAAAATTCAAAGTAAAAAAGTTGCTAAAATAATTGGAAGTGAAGAACTACTAGTTAATTAAAACTAAAATCTATAGATCAACATAGTTAAAAGATAAAATATATTTGTTTCTATTTAGTGAATTTAGCATTAATTTTTTTAGAATTGACGCGGGATTCTTTGTAAAATTTACGCAAAAAAAATTACAAAAATTCGACGAAGAAATTGATACATCCGAAAGAGGTATCAATGGTAAACGCGTGTGATGATATCATTCAATCCTAGAAAGTTTAAAAATTTGTTGACGTCAATATGATTCGGGTACATGTACAGATACACACACGCAACGCGACATATTTCTACTTTAATAAACCAAACGTTTCTTCTTCATACATATGTAACATTTTCTTAATTAATCATCTCTACTTAACATTTTACTTAATTTTGGGCAATATCGATAAAATCTAGAGAAATGGTTCGCATTTGGAAGTTTATTTATATTTCCTAAGATCGCATCAAATGTGATTCTTGGGACGACGTAAACACGAGCTATGAAAAATTATGGACAGAAAAACTCTAGCTCATAGCTATAAAAACGATGACGAATACGTTGTTGACATTATTCAATCAAACAACGTCTAAATCTTTTATTAAATCAAATGTGATCGTAGTATATATAAAGGATTATTGTAAAATTTCAGAAAAATAAATATTTTTGTGTGAAAAAAACGTATATTTTTTTAGAGGTTCTCAAGTTCCTAATATGTTTACCCAACTCATAAATAATTAAATTTAATATATTAACATACATGATAACCTTCGTGAATAATCGGGAATTTATTTAGTTTTACTTAAAATTTCGTATATTGAGCATATAATTAACTTTTCGTCCTTTAAAAATCACGTATGACCAAGAAAACTTATTTTGTAAATTTTTGATACATGTGCATAATTTATATGAAACAACTATTACATTTATTTTTTAAGCAAAAATCCGACGGTTCTACAATATTAGTAATTGAACTCATACAACTAAAAAATTAACTAACACCCAAATCATTAAAGTAAATTATGTACTAATAATGAATATAATTAAAGAGAAAACATCATTATAGAGTCCTAAACTATAATTAATTAGGCGACAAGTTTGAGAGACATGGATGCTATAAATATAAGCCTTATATAATAAGCTAACGTGAAATCTTCTTTAGAACGTCAAAAAAAAACAAAAAGAGTCTCATGCTTATGGTGTGCAGTGAAAGACATCTTCTTGTTCAAGTTTTTATTTTGTTAAAATTATTATGGATAAATAATAAGCGTTAATTAGAGAGTGTCAGATACTCTGTGGCTTTTTGGTTGTACGGTTAATCAGGATTTGCTTTTCCTAACCGTTTTTGTAATATGTGGCTTACATGCCCCATTTGTGGGTCCCACTTCAATCTCTCTTCTTTTCCCTTCTCTCAACTAATAAAGTAATCTAAATAAAAGTCATGCTCATGCATTTCGACACATATATATATATATATATGGTCTCTATACCCGCTTCAAACATTGTCAATTTAGATATATTCAACGTTTTGTAAATAAGTCGTAAATAGTTATAGAAATTCGTTTACATTTGTTTACATTTAATTTATTTTTATATTTCAACTCCAATTGCCTCCTCCGAACATAGAGGATCAAGTCGAGCTCGATTTATAATTCACTGCTCAGCGCTAAATTATGTAACGTGACATTACAAACACGATAAACATATAAAATATTAAACTCATCAAGGTTTCTCACATTTTTGAGATGTAAGGTCATCTCGAACTCCATTTGTCAGATTATCAGGCATTATCTCCAAACAGTTAAATTATAGTTTAACTCTTTTATCGTCGATATTGCGCGCTAATTTTATGCATTGGAAGACCATAAACGTCTCTGCAAACTGTAATAAACGATTAAGCGAAGAAAAATAAAAGAGACATTATTGATATATTGAAAATAATGTACAATAACTCGGAATAATTTAGCTCTACCAAATGCAATAGAATATAAATTAAAAACTATGTAACGTGTGTCCTTCAAATTTCATAGAGAAAAATAGTGAAAGGATATTCTTCTATATTATGTGTAAGTAAGCTATTGGGATTAATTAATTTAAAGTAGATAAACTTGCTACACCTACTCCTATTTTATTCGGATTTCAGCTGATATATATATATATATATATATATATATATATATATATATATCTATATATGTGTGTGTGTGACAATAAAAAAATGACTATTTTTACATCGCAAAATTCGGATAGAAGTTCTAATTATTGTGAATGAAATTGAGAAGTGGCTAAAGGTTTTAAAAAGTTTTATAAATACGATATTATTATTATTATTATTATACGTGCATGTTGTAATTGGAATCATTGAGACATTTATCTTATGTCATTGTCTAAAAATAATTATTGACAAGAAGAAGAGTTCTTCGAATTGGACATTGGATCCAATGCACGTGTGTGTATTGCTCATGTCACAATTTACTAAAGAACAAAAATTTAAATACTTTTACAGTTAATTTTAGTAGAGTGAATTATTATTTTTTTAAAAGAAAAACTATGGAACCAATCGACAGCTAAAAGAAAAGATAGACGTGTATAAAGATTCATGTACACATGTATTTTAATACAGATAAAAACAAATACCTACAATTTTAATATCAATATTTTTTTAAAGCATCTCAAGCTTTTCGCCATCAATTTTGTCTTTTATTTTATTTTATTTTTTGCTATTACCAAGTTGTCTTTATTTGCAACTGCATTTCAGAACGTTTGGTGGTATATATGTTTAGAACTGACTCGCTTGGAATTATATCACCAGCCTTTGTTATTATGTAATTTATTTGATCTTAAAAGTCTATAATCATTTATTGAAAAGCTTTAAAAAAAACAAACTAGATTGGTACCAAATTAATGATAACGTAAATGAATGTTATAAGAATAATAATTATACATTATAATATTAATATGTATTGAGCCGCAACAGTCCAAATTCTATATAAATACAATTTTATAGATTACAAAATTATATAATTGTCACAGAAGTAATAAGAAACCTTTCCGAGCATCGCAAATGCTAGTATTAAATTTGGTGTGTTACATTACACCAGAAAAATTATTGCTCCAATAATATTACACTTAATTTGAGATTCATGTGTATAATATGTACTTTCTTTAAGTATTTCAATAAAAAAAACGCTTTAAAATTAGTGTCTTAATTTTTTGGTTTAATTAATAATTTAAAATATGTATTTTTAATCAACAAATATAAATTAATTAGATTATAATAATGTTATAATATTTACTGTAATCTTCATAACAAATTAAGAAAATTAAAAGTGTTGCATAAAATTTGGTGAAATATTATTTATTTGGTGTAAAATTTATTCCAACCGTTGCTTATAGACTTTTTTTTTGTTTTTATAGAAATAAATTCACATATTTATTAAAAATCATTGGAGATGTCTTATGCTCAATAATATAAAACTGATCACAAATTATAATATATATATAGAGAGAGAGAGAGGTTGTGAGTTGTGACTCGGAATTACAAACGTATAGTATCAAACATTACAATAATAATAATAAAATTGCATGCATGCACGAACCTATTTTTTTTTTTTTTTTTTTACTGATATTAAATATATATATTTATAATTTAGGGCTCGTCTTCTTGCATGGTCTGTCTATTGTCACGCACATCATTTCAAAGTCATATCCCCGGATTCCCACAATATCCTTGAGCACAAAATTACAAAAGGAAAAATATAATATAAGATCATCTGAATTTTTTTTATATCAAATCAATCAAAAACTAATTAAGTAATGTTAATATGTGTGTTAATTTTTCAACAAAGTGACATTTTAGTAGGCCTGAAATGCGTTTGGTAGAGAGTAAGTGTCAACGTGTAACAATTTTTTTTATTATGTATTTTCATTTATAATTAGCTGTAATCAAATTGAGTTTAAATAATTTAATGATATAAGTTACAAATGTCTGCATGGGCATGTGTGTGTGAAATCTTCGTCCATGTCCTATTTTAGTCAATGTACGTGGTAGTGAACATAGACTATTTATAGAGGGTTTTTGGTACTTAGTATAATAAAGAGAAATTGTCCAAATTACCACCACTTGTATTTAATTAAAATTCGTTAAAATTAATTTTTTTTCAAAATATTAGTATAAAAGTCTAAAATACTCTAAAATAATTTATTTACATTTTATTTCATGTGCATTTTAATTGGTTATTATTTATTTATTTTTAAATAAATAAACTTTAAAAGGTAAAAACTGCTCCAACCTTAAAAAAATTATTTTTCTTTAATTTTTTTCTTAATTATAATAACCGGTAGTATAATGTAGGATATTTGTGTTAGTTTTATTTTTTTAAAAGGTATTTCGTCTTTTCAAATGAAATTTACTTATATTTTGGACAAAAACATGTTTTGGTGGATTTTGAGAAAATCAAAAGTAAAAAATGGTAGTTTAGTCAATTCTTCTGTAATAAAAGGGTTTTTATTTTGTTGAAAAAGTATAATAAAGGGATTCAGTATATATATATATATACATATATATATATATATATATATATATACAAAAATAAATTGGGTTTGTACCCCCGGTAAACTATATAGAAATTATTATAGAAACATATATATATATATATATATATATACATATAATTGGCTGAGAGGGTTGTCCTACAAATTTGAGTACTTTTACCTTTCAGTTTTATAGTAAAATATATTTGTTACAGACGATATGAAGAGCTAGGTTATCAATTTCGTATGTCCTTTATTATTTTCTGTTTATCAGTTTTATTAATAATCTGCGTAATTATTCTTCCACCAATAAAATAAACGTTCTATCGGATATATATATATATATATATATATATATATATATATATATAAAGAAAACCTAAAGAACACTATTCATCCATTTAGACTCATTTACTATATATTGTAAACTTATTTATTTAACTACATAATTGTTTAAAATTACAAATTATACCATTAAAAATAAAATGTCAGAACTTGATGGAATTTTCTAGAATTATAAAATTACAGAATTACTCTATACATTAATAAAATTACATTATTAGTCATTCCATTTTTGGAATTTTCTTGACGAATCTTGAACTCATCAAATATATAATTTTTTTTCATTTTCACGTTTTATATATATTCCAACTTCTGCTGCAAATAAATCAACACATAGAAATTTTTTAAAGATATTTTATAATTATTTATAATTTCAGTAAAGTTAAATTTGATCTTTAAGTTTATCTATACGTTACGTTACAGATGTAATTCAACAAAAACATAATTTATATTACTCATTAATATTATAAAAACTTTGTGTGATGTTTTATTGCGTTAACTTTTTCATTAAAAAATATTTTCAATTATTATAACAATTTCAAATAAGATAAGTTAATTAATTCGCAACAATGGGGTTCAAGAATATAAAACCTAGAATAACAAAACAAAAGAAAACACTTTTACCAAATGAGTAAAGTAATAAGCACTTATTGAATATGTCAAGTAATTTGAAAGCGTACTCATTGAAAAAAAATAATTTATATTATTAATGAATATTATAAAAAAATTTGTTTAATTTTTTTGAATGCGTCATTTTTTTCATTAAAAATTGTTTTCAATTATTATAACAATTTCAAATGAGATATATTAAACTATTCGCAACAACGCGCCGGTATTTTTGCTTGTTTAGTAATATTTAAACTTTGATAAACACTATATTAGTCACAATTTACTATTTTTGTTCTTGTTTTATTCCTTCTTAATCCATCCACCCAAATCGAAAAGTATTGATTTTGGTGGACCCATAAAAACAAATTATAATTTAGTTTAATCTATCTACAACTTGTGAACTCTTAAAACTTAATGTGAATTATAACCTTCGTCTACAAAAAAGCAAGTAACATTATTCAATCTAGCAATTATTGATATTGTCACGCAATTGTAAACCGTCTTGACCTACTTATATTGATGCATTAATTATTTTTAGTCCCATTTTATTTATTTATTGTTTATATTTTCCCACAAGCAACCTTATTTGTTATTAGTTTTCAAGATTTTTGCTAAACCAATGATTTATATATATATATATATATATATATATATATATATATATATATATATACATAGGAGGACCAATTTCTCTTTTTTGGAATAAATATAGGAGGACCAATTAACTATAGTCATAATTAGTTTTAAGGCCTCTCTCATTATGTTTTGCTTTTAACAAATGTTAGTTGACAAATAGAGAGCACAGCCAAAAATGAAATCCTTGATGGAATATCCTTAACAAATTACATATATGTATATATATATATATCTATATATATATATATATATATCACTTTAGGAAGTTATGGTCCTCTCTTGTACATTTCACCTAAAACACATTGCATGTAATTGTGTAAAGATAAAATATTACCCTTTGGGTCTTTTATTACTTATGAAAAGACAATAAAAAGGAAATTTGTATAAATGCAATGAGTCAAACTCGTCAGATTCTCACAGATCTTATTCAAATATTAGGATGATTAAATGAATATTTAGAAGGGAAATTTTATTTTCCACACTTTGATGTTTTTGAATTGTTTGGTTAAGCAAGGTAATTAACTAATACGAAACTGGAGTTTGGCGTATTTTCTGAAGAAAAAAATATTATTCTTTTAAAATATATAGAAGAATTGTCCAAAGTATCACTTTTTAGTTTTGATTTTTCCAAATCCACCCAAACATATTTTTTTTCCTAAAATACAAGTAAATTTAATGTGAAAAGACGAAATACCTTTTAAAAAAATAAAACTAACACATATACCCTACACTATACTACCGGCAAAAATAATTAAGAAAAAATTTAAGAAAAATGAAATTTTTAGGGTTGGACCAGTTTTTACCTTTTAAAGTTTAAATTTTTAAAAAAACAAATAAATAATAACCGATTAATATGGATATGGAATAAAATGTAAAGAAATTGTTATTAGGTATTTTAGACTTTTGTATTCGTATTTTGGGAAAAAATGAATTTGAGTGGATTTTGAGAAAACCAAGTACAAATGATGGTACTTTGGGCAATTTCTCAAGTATATATCTTCATTTTCACTTAATCATTTAATTACCACTTTTTAACTTGCGAAATCCAATTTTGATCCTAAGATTATGTTTATATTATTAATTTATTACACTCATCTAAAGAGGCAAAATTTAATCAGACTTCATCGGATAATATTTAAGTGTAACAATGAAGAATTTTGTAGTATTTTTTTCCCCTTAATTACTTGTTTACAAGTTTGAACTCTGTCACTTATGCATCCATGTATTGCAATGATTTCTGATAACTACCAATGAAAAAGAAACATGATTTTTTTTTCAATTAATGTTTTAATACATGGCTTCTACAATAAATGGACTCTGATGACAAGTTTGAGTCAAAATTTTAATACATGTTGTATTCACAATATTTTTTGTTGGTCTTAAACTGAGCATTCACAATAGTAAGCACTCATTAAAAATTCCAGCCATATCTATTGTTGGTCTATATATGCAAATATTCATATGATATATATATATATATATATATATATATATATATATATATATATATACACGCATATAAACATGTCGTATTTTGATAATAGTAAACGTTTTGTAAATAGTCAGACAACAATATTTATTGATATACGAGTGTAAACAAAGGGTAATTCGATTTATAATTTCCTGTAAACAAATGCCACGTAAACATGTTGAATATTTAAAACATAGTTATTTCTAATTTTTTTTAATGTTTTGTTGCCTAAATCTCCAAAAAAAAAAAAATTAAATCTTGTATACAAGTCTTAGAAGGACATATTTATTGATCAGTCAAGAAACTGAGCATTCACAATAGTAAGCACTCATTAAAAGTTCCAGCCATATCTATTGTCGGTCTATATATGCATATATCATATGATATATATATATGAATATATATACATAAATTGTGCAGAGAGAGAGAGGCCATATCGTCCATGGATAAGAGAAGAACACATATCCGTTGGCCACGTCATTGGTTGCTTGGATTAGGGTTAACCCCAAACGCAAGTTATTGGTCCCCAAAAATGAGTAACTCCTTTTCTTTTGTGAAAGTAACATCTCTGAAATCACAACATGATTCACTCGATCACATAATGCCCAGAAAATTTATAGCTTTGAACTACTGTGAATAGAGCCTTTTGTAGGGGACCAAATATTCAATTTTTTATTTTTGTCATAGCTAGGGTTTTATGGTGGAGATTCTTTTTGGAATATGACAAAAAAAAGAGCTTTTATTTTTTTATTTTTTATTTTTCTCAGTGTTATCTTCTAGTTTATGCGCCTGAATGAGAGTGTTTTGCAGAGAACAATTTGTTATGGCAAATGATATATATATATATATATATATCTATATATATATATAATTTGTATTATATACAGAAAAGACAGAGAATTGCTTTCACTCATTTTCTATCCATGCTTTCTTTGTCTTTGCAGATCATTAAGTTATGAAAATTTTGGACAGAAAAGGGTTCTAGAATTTGAATTTCCTGTATTTATTATTATTTTTGTTAATTGAAAAGAAATGAAACTGACTTGTTTTAGATGATAGTGTATTTGAGTAACCATTATTTATTTATTGCAAAATAGCATGTATGAATAATGAACCGCCATATTTCTTGATGTTTACAATTAAAAAATGAACTCGTTTTACAGTTTCAGACTCTATTTTGAATTTATTCACTATTTACCATTTAATTTAGAAGATAAATAATTCTCTACAATTTAAACAATAGCTATTTCTGGAAAGATTTGAAACATAAGCTATTTTTGAAACACTATATTTCGGAAGTGTTATATTTGAAATTTCTCAAGGAATCAATAATTTAAGAACCCATTTAAATAAAGAATTACAAGCCCACCCAGTTTAAGAGCACTTAGTCTTTCATAACGTAACTTACAAATAAAAGAAATGTCGTTTTCATTCAACAAAAACGACATATGAACAAAATTAAACAATTGTCGTTTCTTTTGAATAAAAACGACATGGGACTGAAAAATCGAAATGTTGTTTTTATTTTAACAGAAACGACATGTGACTGAAAAATCGGAATGTCGTTTTTGTTCAATAAAACCGACATGTGACTAAATAAAGAAAATGTCGTTTCTGTTCTGTATAATCTCATTCTTAGTCTTTCTTCTCCGACCAAGAAAATAATCGCCGGTTGTGAGTGACTCAGTGAGTTCGCGCTTGACGAGTCGTGGGGCTTCTTCTTTACAAAATTTAATATATCCAAATTTAATATTCTATGCTTGTAAATGTAGGTTTAAGTTTACTTTACATTTGAAGCATGTTGCTTTGCAATCATCTTTCACGTCTGATTTTAGACTCAACTAATTAATATTATGGACCACAAAGAGAGACCAAATCCTTAAAAAAAATGTGTCTACATACACAATACTTATATGTTCAATTGCGTGAACGTTTCCTTACATTGTTACACCTAGAATTCCCTTTTTTAATCAACAAATCAAATCAATTATTTTTCTATTGACTAATTTCTTTAAGTAATAATTATTTACAACAAATTATAGATCCAATTGCTCTTTATTTATAATAATGTTGTGTATTTCGAATTTTAAATTATATTAATCCAAATTATTTATATATATATATACATATGTACATAAAGAAAGCCTAAAAAACACTATTTATTAACACACATTTTATTATTTATTATAAAATTATTTATTTAACCACGTAATTGTTTAAAATTATAAATGATGTCATTGAAAGTAAAACAACTTGGTGGAATTCACTCTAATTTACATGATTGTTACTATATACATAATTAAATTACATAATTACTTTATACATTAATAAAATTGCATTTTTAGTTATTAACTTTATGGAATTTTTTTGATGCAACTTGAACTTATCAGATATATCAATTTTTTTCCACGTTTTTTATATATTTCAACTTCTGCGGCAAAAAAATCAACATAGAGAATTTTTTTTAAAGATATTTAATAATTATTTATGATTCTGTAGTTCTAATTTTGATCTTTGGGTTTATTTATATTATATGTCAATGATGTAATTTAACAAAAACATAACTTATATTATTAATTAATATTATAAAAAAATTTGTCTGATATTTTTTTACATAATTATTTTAATTAAAAAATATTTTCAATTAAAATAATTTCAAATAAAACACATTAACCAATTAACCAATTGGCGCAGATATTTTTGCTTCTATTCTTATAAACATATTTTGGTGGCTACAAAGCATATCATGTTTGAAATATGATTATAGACTTAATTCTCACATTCTTTTTTTTCTTTTTTAAGCAAAATGCAAACCACACATGAACGAAAAGCAATTCACAAAAAATGTGTCTCCATACAAATTATATATAATTCACAATTGAATGAATGTTTCCTTGCCTTGTTACACCTAAAATCCCTTTTTTCAATCAACAAATCTAATTAATATTATTGTATACAAATCTGTCCAACTATTTACTAAAAACGTTAGCTATAATCAAAAAACTGCACGTTTATATAACTAAATTTACGTCACGGTCTATGTTGTGAGCATTACCGTAATAGTTATTATCATGACCATGGTGGTGATGTTGAGCACCGCCGTCTAAGTTTACTGCGGCCCACCGCCGGAGCAGCCTCATGAGTCCGGCTGCTTTCCGGCGACCTCGTGGAGTAGACGTCTCCATGAGATTCCAGATCGCTCTTTCAATTCCTTCGACTGAGACGAGCTCTGCCACCATCTCCGCTCCTCCTTTTCGGCATAGTGCCACCAGAACTGCGGCGGCGCTCTCCCTCCCTCTCTCCCCCAATCCGCCGCCTGTCATCATCGCCTTCGCCAGCTTTTTCACCGTCGCGAAAGCCGCCGCCACCGCCAGAAGCCCTCCTCTCTTCACCACCGCCTCCACCGCCAGCACCGCCTCTTCTCCCACCCCTTCCTCGTTTGCTGACGCCGTCGCCGCCACGTCAGCACACGCCTCCACCGCTCCCGCCTCCACCAGCCGAAAACAGGTCTCCCGGTCGCCAGCGAGACTAGCGACAGCGGCGAGGGCGTCTTTCTTTGCCGTAGACGGTCCTCTTCTGACGACTTCCACTAGTCCTTTAGTCAATCCGGCCGCTTTTCCCAGCTGTTTCCGGTGATGATTTTGGTTGTGGGACCCGCTTTCCGAAGAGGAGAGAGAGAAAATCGCCGCCGCCGCGTTTCCCCTCGCCTCCCACGCGGCGGTTTCGTCTTTTAGCACCGATAAAATTCCTTCCACCGCTCCTAGGGTTTCCATGATCAAGTCTTTGTTGGACCTTAACAAGGAGAGGTTTAGCAATGCCGTCACAGCGTTGACTTTCGTCTCTTGGTCAACGCTGGTACAAGAGGACAGGTGGCGGACGATGAGCGGCACCGCCCCGAGCGCCGCCATGCACCGCCGGCTTTCCGAGTTCGTCTTCGACATCGTCCGGATTTCGTACAAAATCCCTCCGGCGATGTCAGAGTCAACGTTGACTTTTTCGAGTCTTTTGACCAAAACCGCCGCCGTGAGCCTTGTCGCTCCGATCGCTGCCGTGATCACTCTCTCCCCTCCTTCTTCTCCATCTTTTTCGGCGAAGAAAACGACACGATTCGCTCGGCACCAAGAGGAGACGAGGTTTCGGAGAGAGAGATTCGGAATGAACTCGGTGTGGGACAAGGGTTGACCGGACTTCGGACACGTCCGGTGGCCGGCGTTGACCCATTGACGAATCGCCTCCAGGTCGTAGGTTTGACCGGTGGAAACCACCACCGGATCTTTCATCATCTCCAAAGTGATCGGACACAAAAAGTCAACCGGGACCGCAACCGACGCCTCCGAAGCTCGTCGCCGGAGAACCTTCTTCTCCGACTCATAACTCGCCGGAGAAGAAGAAGAAGCTCCGAAAAGAACAACCTTCGCGTACTGAACCAAACCCATCATCATCTCGATCTCATCTTCTCTCTGTAGAAACCGAAGCTTCTCGATCTCGTCTCTGCAGCTCGAAGAATCGCAAACTCCGATCCTCTGAAAAACTGATCTCAGCTTCTCTGAGCTCGGAGCTATTTCTTTCTCAATCCCTTCCATGATCTCCGTCGCTTCACGTCGGAGCTTCTCACCTCCGGGATCCACGTTCGTCGTCGTTGTTTCCCTCTTCCTCGCTAAAGACAAAACCTCTGCCACGTCATCACTTTCGAAAAAGCCGAGGTCTTTCGCCGGGAAGATGTCGAGGAGCGTGGAGATCTCGGCGGAAAGCTCTCGAAGCTCGTCGGAGATGGAGACGGATTTCACGAGGCTCCAGAGAGAAGAGGCTTTCTCGTTCTCGGTGAGAAGAGCTCGGAGGCGTTGGAGAGCGATGAGAGTCTCGTCGAGGCTGAGAGTGGCTGAGGAGTTCGACGGAGATTTTACTGCGACGTCGGAGAAGACGGCGGAGATGAGGGAGGCTTTTCGGATGGCGGAGAGAGAGACGTTTCGGAGAGGGAATCGGAGGGGTTTCATTGCGGCGATTTCTCCGGCGAGCGAGTACAGGGATTCGACGAGGTCGGAGAAGGATGACGGAGAGTGACGTCGTTTTCCCGGCGAGACTTCCATCGAAATTGAAAGAAAAGATATTTTGAGAAGAAGAATAAAAAGTTGGATATATATGTGTTCTTTTTAAATAAAATTAAAAATTAAAAATTAAAAATTTATGACAATGGAAAGGAACAATTTTGGTTTGGTCAGCTCTTTAGATAAATATATGAATCAATTTATATATATATACACATCTGTTGTTTGTGTTTGACTGGTTTTTATTGGTTGTTTTTTTTTTATTATTATTATTTTTATTTAAGGAAAGTTGTGAGAATCATGATTTTTTTATTTTTTAAAGGGAACTCGTTTTTCTCAGGTGAAAATTGAAATGATCCACGTGTGTAATAAGGTGAAAAGTCAATCATGCGCCAATGTTGAATTAGTACATAACCCATGTTTCTCTTCTTGATTAATTACTGAAATTAATTAATAAACATCATAACATAAAAGTTTTACCTGAAATGTTTTGGTAACAAAAAATTTCAATTTTACAATAAATAATTGTGAATGTTACTATTAAGATTAATTGTGAATGTTAATTTGATTAATTACGAAAAAATTATTTTTCATAAACAATCTCAATCATTAACGAGTTATGCGCTCGCACAAACTTAACCGTTCAAAAATCTCAAATTTAGTTGTGAGTATTAGTTAATTTGATTTAATAATGTGAAGGTTAATTGTATTGATTATGCATAAGTTAAGCTAGTCATCGATCCACCTTGCCGAAGATCGAGAATTTGAGCTTTTCGATACCGAAAGTGACTCAAATTTACTCCAGTAACCTGAATCGAGCTCTGTGCAAATAAAAGATACGCGAGATTTAATGGGTGAATTAAATCCGACAGCTTTAGAATAAATATTGATGTCGTTCCATTCTTTGAATATCGACAAAGATGATGTCGCAGCTCGAAAGTTTAGAGTCGTATATTTTAAATTTGAAGATGATAAAGACATTGTTGTAAAATGTATATTTTGGTATATTGTATCATTAGTAGTTTGGAGTATTTACCTAATTATATTCGTAACGCGATTACTATTTAAAAAAAATTGTTTAATATGAACTAGATGGCTAATCTGCCATTAAAACAATCGAGATTAATTAGTGGAATTTTATCTTAGTAAAGATTTAAGCTCTTTGGTAATTTATTAAAAATAAAATCAAACACATTGACCAACCCAAATACTTATTATTTTATTATTTATAGAGCAAATTGTAAACAAAGATATTAGATTGTTACCAAACCAAGTTAATATATAATTATTACTATTATTGGAGCGAATTATAAACAAATATATAAGAAAAGGTCACTCTTAACGGCCGCCGGCACTTAATTTAACGAATTAAATAATAAAGTATGATTTAAAAATGTGATGTGCTACGTCAAATTTTGAACTAATCTTTAAAGGCATCATGAATATTAAACTATAATCCAAATTAGAAAAAATCACAGTACTTTATGTTTTTTTAAAGTGAAATCCATATTAGAAAATTACCTTACTTTATTTTTTATCAATACGGCAAGTTAGAAAGAAGAAAAAAAACGAGACAATTCTTTTTTGTCTGAAGTTTTTATAACCCTACTTTCTATTTTAATTCATAATATAATATGATGATGTCTTAATTTAAATAACAAATACACAATTGTTACATAAGATTCTAGTAAAAAACCTGAAAAATATTTAAAAAATGAACCACCAAAACTGTATAGTCCTTGCTTATTCTTATTTTTTTAATTAAAGTATGTGATGGCCAATGCATGAATTGGTATGCACTAACTAAACTAAATTATTAAATATTATTAAAAAAAAACAGCGCATCAAATAATATTGCAAAAAGAGTTGTTGCAGACTTGGCTTTGGTCGTCGTCCACATGACAATATATATAAACATGTCAACTTAAATAATTAAATTCTCACTAATCCAATTTTTTGACGTTTTCAATTTTGGACACAAACCATGTTGATGTAGGGATGACTTTTGTTTGTACGCCATCTTTTTTTTATCTCCAAAATCAATAGAAAATAAACAAACCATGTCTTAATTAAAATTTAGTAAATAAGCAAGCAAATTTAATTACAATAGTATATTGAGATTGACAAAACAACTATATACGAAAGACAATTCGGTTCATAATTTTTTATATAAATGATTGTCATGTAACAATATTGTTTATTTTCTATATATTTGCAGAACATTAGTCTTTATCTTCTAACAAAAAATGTGAAATTTAAGATGTTCCATCAAATGTGCAAAAAAAAATTATTTTTATTAAATAGTTTGATTTTTCTAATTGTCCTTACAGCGTAAATACACTTGTGGGATACATGAACATGTTAGAAATTTACAAGTATAGTCTATAGACTCAAGGACTAGCATCAATATAAGGGTATGATATAAATAAAACAAATTGAATGACTTGTTAATATTAGCTAGGACAGTTCCTGTTTTCTGAATGACCTACAAATTTGTAATTACCCAATATATAATAAATAAAAAATTGACTCAATAACCAAACGTATTCAAACATAGACTATTTATATATGCCAAATGTTTTGTAAACAAATTATAAATAACCACTTTTATTAATTTATAGTTCATTTTTTGTCTAATTTATCTTTTATATTTATTTTAATTTTTAACATTTTTTTGGACATTTTCGTCTGTAAACGAATCTCTCTAATTATTTACCATTTATACCAAATTGACTATAATTTAGTTGGACATATACAAAAATTACACATATTTAATCATAGTTTTGGAATAAAAATCATTTATTTGAGTTTGTTCAAAACCTTTCTAAATACGAATTATTTTTACAAGTGATACTAAAATTAAGGCCCAATAAGTATTCAATTACTTGGCAGCATGGGCTCATTAATTGGACTCAGATTTTGTTGTAGTTTTGTTAAGTGGGCTTTTAAATATAAAAAATTGTAGGGCTAAAGAAATTGGGTGATTCCTGAATTATTTCAATTTGAACATCTCGTGACAAATATTTATTTTATTTTTTTTGAAGGCAAGCATTGCTTGCAGTGGGGATTGAACCCAAGCCCTCCAACTTGGAGGGGGTGTGCATTACCACTAGGCTATCCTAGATGTGCTGACAAATATTTATTGAATAGTGGGCTTGCTAATTCAATGACACAGATGATTATAGGAAAAAATGATAACAATTTGTCCAAATATTTTATAAAAACAGTACATTTTCATACTATTAATAGCTAGTTGAGATTATATATTTTGAAATTATAAAAAAGTAAAAGTCAAATTTAGCCTAAACTAGTAGATAATCTTTTTTTGTAGACAGGAAAAAAAATTGCTGGTTACAACTTAAAATTACTACTTTTTGTGCTACAAAATTACCATTATTAGTTAAGAAAACACTTATCTTATGCAATTTATAACTAATATATAATTAATTGACCACAAATATACACCTTACCTCGCCATTAATTGAATTCGAATTTAAAATGTAGTTTCAATACGGGCATCATCAAAATTCCATTATATAATAAATAATATTAAGATTTAAGACGAAAAAGGAATAGCTAAAATAAAATAAAAAAGAGTAAGAAAGACGAATGATTTCAATAACAACGGACTACAAAAATTATCGAGTCGTCACACGTATGTTGATATCGACAAAGTGGACTTCGAATATTTTGTTTTCCCATATCCTTCATAATTATATAAAAAGAAGTCCGAAAAAACAACCGAGAACGCGAAAGATTTACATAAAAAAAAAAAAAAAAATAAGGCTCAATTCAACTTCACATTACCAAAAAATCATTTATGTAGATATACCTTTCTTTGATTTGTTATTTTTCTTTCTTTCATAAAACTAAATAACATTTAATGAAAAAAAACATTAAAAAAAATTGCGTGAAAATGGTTAGTTGATCAAATGTTAAAAATATTGCATGAAGTAGCGTGACCGTTGACCAATTATATTGACACTTTGTAAAATATCAAAAAAATATCGCAATTTAATTTATTGTAAAAGTCGGACCACACCGACAATATATAGGCAAGGTTTTAAATAAATCGTTAATTGCCCTTTGAGTCATTGACAAACTGTTTTTATTTATAAATTGTCTCTTTCTATCTAAAAATATCTTATCTTTATAATTCAATTGTTTGTGCTACGACTTTCGCAAGTGATTCTTGGTCCATAGTTTTTCCTTTGTTATTCATGATTATATTTTTGAAGACATACTTATATCTTAAGGTGATCTTCAACAATATTATATATACTTCAATTTTTTTAAAAATATTATAAATAGATTAATAGAAAATGTAGATGTGAGGACAAACACTTACTAGCTTTTAATACATGACACATAGATAGATATTGTTATTTTTATATAAATTATATATATATATATATATAATAATTAACAATGATGAGTTAGATTAATTTGAGCCAAGTATCTTTGGATTAACATATTGGCAAATGATGGCTATTTTTGCTTTTAAAAATTCAGCAAAAATTCACAGGAAGAGATAAAGATTTTACACATAATTTATACATATTAAATAAGCAGAGAAGTTTTACAAAGAATTTGAGCAACCTTTCACACTAAAAACACACGCAACATGTTTGAAGACGTTATATATAACTATATTAATTTAATATATTGATTTAGCATCATATACTATTTTTTCTTTTCCTGTATATTGGTTTAAAATTAGAACATTATATTTTTATTGTCGATAAACATATCGATTTAAGAATTTGGCACAACAGAAACTTAAAAAAGAAAAATATTTAAAAAATTGCACAAAATGTTAAGTTTTATTAGGTATGATGGATATTTTGTAGCATAGTAAGCCTATTTTATATACGCAAGCTCAATTACGAATGTTTATATTAAGCCCAATAAGAAAGTGATTAGTGATCATATTGTTGACCTAAAAAAGTAAAAAATAAAACTTGCTTAGATGAAGACAAAATATCATCTTAAAATGCCATCGTCACTAATGGTACATATTTTAGTAGCGATTCCGTATTTAGCAACATTATCAAAATTACGTTAAATTACGTCCAAAACAAAAACTCAGCATATGAAATGGTAAACATGAATATATATAATGTTTATATATGACTCTCATAAAACCAGGATAAATAATCAAAGCACTAACTTCTACGAAAATGATTAAAATTACAAGAACTTTAAGGAGAATAAAAAAAATGGATATTTAATGTAATTTTCAAACAGTTGAATATTTCCAAAAAAAATATTCAATTATATTACAACGAAATCAAAATATGAAGAGTTATGTGTCCCAGCTCAGCTTTTACGTAATATTTTATTTTCCCAAAAATCTAAATTAGCATGTCCCATGCACCACGTACAACTTTTAGCGCCCATTGAGATATTGGTAGAGTTAATAAACATATTTTAACACAAACGAAAATAAAATATTGTCATATATTAAATCAAACTTCTTGTGAGGTAATAAAATATTTTAACGTAGATATTTTCTCATAAGTATATAATATTTCGCTTAGGAGAAATAAGGACCTCAAATTTGAACTCGTCACTTACCATATATATATTTATATATAAAATATCTAGGTAAATGAAACAAGTACATAATATTGAAAAATAATCATAGGATATAATGAAAGTGAATATGTAAATATAACCTTTCGAGTGATTCAATGGACGCAGAAAATTAAACGATTAGCCACATCCCTTTTTTTTTGGATTATTTTGTATTTTGGCATAATTAAGTCACGCTTACTTTGGTGGATATTTTCCTTTATTAAGCCGCGAATTTCGTTTGAATAATTTATGTCACATCTTCAATAATAATATCTACGTGCTACATATATATATATTTTGCTAGGGTTTGACTTGTATTGTGAGAATTGTTAAATGTCGAAGTTGAGAGAACAAAATGTACATAAATAGTGGCAGAAAGTATGATCATGTGTGTAATTTTAGTATAAACTTATTTAAACTATGGTCAATTTTGATATAACTAACGTTTTGTAAATGAGTCGTAAACAATGAGAAGAATTCGTTTACAGACGAAAATACTAAAAAAAATGTTGAAAATTAAGAAAAACATTAAGAGTAAAGTAGACAAAATATATACAAATAAATAACAACGAATATTTATGACTTGTTTACAAAATGTTGAGTATATCCAAATTGACAATGTTTAAAATTGCTATAAATTCATTTTTTTTGTATTAATATTGATCTTAATTAGTCTCTAAACGTTACGAGAGATAACAAGTATAGTATTTAGACTATATTTGATGGTTGATACTTTCTTTTAAAAATTGTGCATTTTTAGGTATTCTGTGTATGTGCTATAGTCTCTACAAAAAGATTATGTATTTTGTATAATTTTTATGTCAAATAAAAAAAATAGTAAGCTACTTACATGAATTGTTCCTAAATATTATGAATTGTTTTTATATTTTTTAATTTATTAAAAATGAAAATTATATTTTACTTGATCTAAATACTAAAATTATTTATTTTATTTTCTTAAATATTTTTATTATAATTATTAATTTTTATAAATATTTAATAATTATTGTTTTAAGTTTATCACATAAATAATTGCGATTTGTAGTATATATCTATGTAATGAAGTTTTCCAATTTTTTTATCAAAATAAAAGTAGTGGCTACATAACATTTTACCATTGGATGCTTTTCAAGAAATATCAAATAGGGAAATGAATAGATGCAATTATCGATGTAACAAAAATACAATGAGCTTCAGTTTGTAACATAAAAAGAACATATATAATGATTTACTAACTTATATATGCCCCACTTATCTTTTCTTTTTTTGATTAGATGTTACAACATGATTATATTTTGGCATTTGATAACACGATTGTTATAACTTATGTATACGAAGTAAAACTTACCTTTTTTTATTGCATTATCTACATGATTTTTTAAAATATATAATATTAGTTAGTCACAAAAACAAGCAACATAAAAGTAATAATAGTCACTATTTGATCACCGGCCAATAATTTACGTACGTGAAGGCGTTATTTGTGAATATTTGAAAAATGTGGGTATGAGACGTGACCAAGTAGCAATCATTATGTTTGTGACAATTATTTGAGAAAATAAATTAAAAGTTATTATTTTGTGGCTGAAAGTATTTTGGCTTGATCCATGTTAATTTTTAGTATTTTGTTATTAAATTGTACTTGTTTATATAAAAACATGTTGGTTACGCGTAAATGTAATATATTATTTTATTTTTTACATGTATTTTTCTGGCCTTGTTACAATAGTCATAATCAATTACCAACAGAAAATTTAAGAGATTTCTTAACGTAATATATTTCAAAAACTTATTTTTAGTCTTGTAATAAATACCATCTATTGTTTACTTTCGTTAACAATAATATTATGGTTTAAAAATCAGAGTTTTGTTTATGATTATTTTACTATTAAAAATAAATTTATAAGTATACAATATTTTCGGAATGAGCATTAAAAGAAGTGCATAGGTAGTCAATAAGTGTATTTATGTGTTGTAGATTAAACTACTGTTTTTTTCATATCTTATCTTGTATTACAAATAGTGTATATATATACAACGTCACACACGTAGTTATTATTAATATTTCTATTATTGACGTGACAAATAAACCTAATTGACACCTTTTTCAGTTTCAATTAAAGTTAAGTGGCTCCCATTATTAATTATAGAAACTTCACACAACAATAAGGCAAAAGTTGGTATTTTGACCAATTAAAATCTCTGATATTTCTTCAAGAAGTTTGACAAAAGAAATGAAATCTTATCAAAACTATACTCATTTACTCTTATACGATTAAAACAGTTTAAATTTGAAAAGATATGTCGCCCATACCAATTCGCCACATTTTTTCGTCCAAAAACTATATCCAAGAGTCAGAAATAATGTCACCCCATTTCATGTCACTGTTTTCATTATGATTACTCAACCTTTTGTGGATTAGATTATATACATATACCTATATATGTATATGAAGAAGATATATTTCATGTAGTATACTTTTTTTTTTCGAGAAATATCAAAATTAAATTAATTATATGAACTCTAATTTAAAATAAATTGTTGATATATTTTCGGACAAAAATATTTTTAAAGTGAAAATAAATTAATCCGAACTTATCGGAGTTTATCGTAATCTGCGGAGTTTGTCAGAAGTTTATTTGTAACTTCTTCTCAAGCAGTAGCACCGGCAACTAAAACTGTCATTGAGGTATCGAACGCTCGAAGAACTAATACCAATAACTCTAGAAAGATACAATCCACTGCGCATTCTTCCTGCAAAGAGGGCATTCGATTTAATTTTTTTCATTGAAAATTACCAGATTCTATTGGGAGTTTTTTTAAAAAATTGTTTTTCATCAAAAATCATCGAAATTCATCAAAAGAAATTGAGTTAACGATATTTTTGTTCGAAAATGAGTCAAAAATTCAATTTGAGATAATAATGATATAGTGAGCGGTGACATTCCATTTTTGAAAGCGATTTATATATACAAATTAAGCAAAGAAATGTGATCCACAAGGTTCTCTTTCAAAGTCTACAGAGAAATCTAATATCTCAGCCACATCCTCCAAGGCCCACATTTGATATATACTTTTTAATTATTGCTTTTGAGTTAATAGTATCTATATAGTTTTACCGTTTTTACAAAAATAGTTACTAAGACACTCGAAAACAATATATAATAGCTTTAGAAGTTATATATAATCATTTCTGAAAATAATATTTAGGGGTTAATGATCCGATTATTTTGAACAAGTAGTTAAGCATAATTTTAAACAATTTCATAGTTTGTGAAACTAATAAAATCATGCGCTGAATTAAATTATTTCAGTGAGTTATTTGGCAGGTCGTTTTTTAGATTTTAACGCAATTTTTATATTATAAAAGAATTAGGGCATGGTAAATTTAATATATTATTTTTAAAGATATATTTTTTGTTAAACTATTTTTAAGAAAAAGAGGGACCATTGACTTAATCGCTAATTAGGAAGAGCTGTAAATTCAAAATTAAAAAAATTAAAATATACTCGTGTATTGTTTGTATTTATTCATAAATTAGATGATATCCTCTTTTATGCTTCTTTTAACATAATTATAAAAATTAAATAGTTCTTAAAAAAAATTAAAAAATTTCAAATAACCCCCCCAACAATAATTTATATCATCCTCAGTCCTTGACTATATTTATACACATATATACGCAATATTTTTAACAGTAAATAAATGGTCCTTGTCCATACATTTACTGATATTATTCTAATCTAAAAAATAACACGTATATACTCTTTCGTCTTAGTAAAATTCTCGATGTAAATTTGTTATTTTTATAAATTACGAAATAAATAGTAACTTATAGATATACAACACTATCACAAATTTTCTTCTGTTATTAATTTGAGAGAGATAATAAATTATGGAAGACTAATAAAATTAATATATATATATATATATATATGATTTATTACTACTTTATTAACAATATAATATACTTTAACATCAGTTGTATACATCACTTAGGAAAAGGAAAACAATTCGTTAAACTGAATATGTTATATATTCTGACAATACAGGTTTCAAGTGACGAAAAAGAAAGAAATTTCAATTACAATGGGCCATAATATAATTATATTAAAATAACTGAAGACGCACCCATAGAAACAGGCCTAAAAGACAAGTATTATTTCAGTGACACGTTTTTCAGAACTGAATAGCCGTTCAACTTCGATCACGTGGTCACGTGACAAGTTGTGGTCCGTTATTACATCACAATAATTATTATAAAAACAAGTTTCAACAATTTATTTTTTATTTTTAGAAAAACAACACATTTACTATAAAAAAATTTGTGACTCAACTCGTTTTGCTTAATACGATGAGTTTAAGAGTTTAGAAATAAGAATACGACAAGTTTGATAAAAATAACTGTTACGTTTTTTTTTGAGAAAGAGATATATAGATAGATAAAATAAAATTATATTAATTCAAAAGTGACTCGTGAACAAAATCGCTAAACAATCACGATAAATAAACTCCATATTAATTATTCAAATTTTTAATTGTTAAAATAGTACGTAACTATCTACGTACCTTTAAAACAAAACAAAGCATATTGCATGATTTTTTTTTTAAAATGAGTGGTATTAATAAGACTATCCTTAATCCCAATCTTCAATAATTTTTACACATTTGTGACTTGTTGATTCGCTATAATATAATTTTTTTCGTGATAATTAATAATACTAAACATCTCTTAAACCACATCTCAATACTTTTTAAACATTTGTGACTTGTTGATTGGAAGATTTGATTTTGTGGCACTCAGAGGTTTTGAAGAACGTAACTTGCACGTTTCATTTATGAACTTCATTAATTTAAATTCATTTATATTCCTATGATACAATAATACATATAGATTTGATGACTTGCCACAAAAGCACTATAAGATAGGCCTTGATCATTCATTTTCAGCTTAAATCTAAGAAAAAGGTTACTTTGATAAGAATAATAAAACAAATTAAATTTATTGAAATATAATGCACCAATCTAAGTACACGTGTGCGATGCTTATTTGCTAGCTTGTTACATCCTCCAATTTCCCATGCAGAAAATTAATCAGATTCACGTATGGTTTGGAAAATGATATTTTATTGACAAGTGTGTAACTAATTTTAATGAAAATTTATAATTTACGGGGAAATTTTTATATAAAATAGGATGAGGAAAAAACAAAAGTTTGTATTTGAAGACTAAATTTAATTAAATAAAGACACCGTCTAAAAAAGATAGTGAAATCTTATGAGATTTATGAATAAATAATTATGTTTTGTTAGGTAATTGTTTAGAGAAACACTCCATAAACAATTCATAATCTTATTATGTATGACTTCACACAAGCCATACATAATAATTAAAGTTGAGGATACATCATGAGTTTATGAAATAATTGAATAAACACACAATTCATAATCTTCAAGGACTATAGTTATCTTTGAATTATTTGGTGTTAGATAGTGATTAGTATCAAACGGACGCAATTATTCGTCTTCGCACATACATATTATTCGTATCCAGAACCACATTTTCATTTTCAAAAACTTTTCGTGAAAACGACAAGTTAGTTATATGCTTAATTATGAAATACATGAAAATATAACTTATATATTTTATAATCATAAGTGTTGTTTCGATATATTTGGATGATTTTTTTGCTGAATACTTCAGAGGAAAGATGTCATGTATTTTTTGTTATTATCAGATCGTGTTATTGACTTTTTTGTGTAATTGATCTTCATGCGTTTTAGGGTAAGAAAGCTTGAAAAACAAATTTATATTTTGTTGTATGCTATAAAAATCGCGTGATTCTCTCTCACTAATCTTTGATGATTTCGATTAAAATTGTAACTTCTAAAAACTTGTTTTGTCTAGTGAATCGAAAATTTATAAATTTGATTGTTATAGTGTAAATATCTAAAACTCTCGTGTTAGTTACATTATATAAAATTAAATATTGTAATTACGTGAATAAAATCATTACATTCGTTGATTTGAAAAATACAAGTAAAAAACATTGACATGTATGTCAATAATTTTGTCTATGAAAAATAAAATAAAATTTTCTAATATTTTGACCTCGTCAAAACACGAAGCAGGTGTATTCTAATTTAAATGAAATTGAATTAAAATCATTTTCCTTTGAATATAGTAACTCAGTAGTACCACGTGGAGGAACTTACTTCAAGAAAAAAAAAATTGAGATATTAATCTTATTATTTACCTTCTTATATGCGTGTCACGATTACAAAATTATTTCGTACTAAACATCCCTTGCTAGGGATTTTCAATGTCAGAAACATAACTATTATATATATGATAATTTAGATTCGAATATCTTTTCGAAACTATGAAAGTCAGTTTGTTTTAAATCCCAACGCAACTTTATAAGTAACTGCGTTAAATTTATTTATTATAGATTGGGACCATATATTAATCTGGAAAATGTAAAAAATTATTTACGTGAAATCCAATTTATTTTTCCGTTTCTAAGTTGCTGAATTTTGTTTTATTATTATATTAAGTAATACATTACGTAAGATTGAAATTATGCGCTAGGAATATTAATTATAAAATATTGCAGAAAAAAGATACCGACAAAGACAATATTTCATTTTATTAATATTATCCTTTTTATTTAATAATTCCAGGCAATATACCAACCGCGTTCGAAAATAAATAAGATAAAACCAAAACTGAATTATTTTGTTTAAATAATTAGTTTTTTACGAGATTGTAATCTAAAAAAAAGGAATCTTTGAATCTTGAACTCTCCGCCTAAATTATCGAGAATATTCAAGCGAAAAAGCCACGTCACTCAACTCAACTACACCATTATAGACTCCAAGGTCATTTTCGTCATCTACATCGAGTATTCACCGTAACAAACACTGTTCCGGTCGTAGATAATCGCCGTCTCCGATGAGTCATCGTTGAGTTAAAAAAAAATAAAAAATTAACAAACTATTTTAAACCTCTAAATGTATATCACCCAACACGTGGCAAATGCCGTCAGATAAACGTCAGTTAAATAGACTCGCGATGATAGCGACGTTTCCCGTTAAAAAAAATTAACGGCGTTAAAACCTGGAGTCAGGAATAAGTGTTAAATAGACGTGGAAAAGATTCCAAGAAAGTTGCCATATTTTCACGATTCGGATAAACACTCAAAACCTTCAATCTCTCTCTCTCTCTCTCTCAAATTCAAACCTACATCATATATATATATATATATATATATATAGTTTCGGAATCATGACGGAGAGCGAAGCGGATTCAGGCGAAACGACGCCGCAGCCGCCATTGTTGGGGAAGTACGAGGTCGGGAAGCTTCTCGGCAGAGGAGCGTTCGCGAAGGTGTACCACGCGCGGGAGGTGGCGAGTGGGAAGAGCGTGGCGATAAAAGCGGTGAGCAAGCAGAAGCTGGCCAAGGCCGGAATCTCCGCCGCGACGGTGAAGCGAGAGATCGCGGCGATGAGACGGCTCCGGCATCCGAACGTGGTGGAGCTGATCGAGGTTCTGGCGACTAGGACGAAGGTCTACTTCGTCATGGAGTTCGCTCGCGGCGGAGAGCTCTTCGCCAAGATCGCCAAGGGACGCTTCAGCGAGGATCTCTGCCGTCGATATTTCCGTCAGTTAATCTCCGCCGTTACTTACTGTCATTCCCGAGGAGTGTATCATCGCGATCTGAAGCCGGAGAATCTCCTCCTCGACGAGAATTGGGATCTGAAGGTCACCGATTTCGGTCTAAGCTCGGTCGCGGACCACGGCGGAGTTTCCAACGCCGCCGTGCTTCACACGCTCTGCGGAACCCCTGCCTACGTGGCACCGGAGATTCTGGCGAAGAAAGGCTACGACGGAGCGAAGGTCGACATCTGGACCTGCGGAATCGTGCTCTTCGTTCTCGCCGCTGGATACCTTCCCTTCAACGACTCCAATATCATGGCGATGTACCGCAAGATCTACCGCGGCGAGTTTCGGTTTCCTCGCTGGATCTCGCCGGATCTCCGGCGACTTATCTCCCGACTCCTCGACGTGAATCCGATCTCCAGGATCACCGTCGACGAGATCTCCTCCGATCTGTGGTTCAACAAAGGAATCAAAGAAAACAGCAATATCAATAGTATCAACAGCAATCGCGATTTTCACCACCATTACAGCAAGCTTGATTACGGCGGCGATGGAAGAGAGAGCAATCTGAACGCGTTCGACCTGATCTCGTTCTCGTCCGGCTTCAACCTCTCGTGGCTCTTCGCGGCGGAGGTTTCGGAGGAGAGATTCGTGTCGGCGGAGACGGCGGAGAGAGTGGTGGAGAGAATCTCCGACGCGGCGAAGTCCGAGGGTTTGGCGGTGGCGGAAGGAGAAGAAGGAAAGTGGAGAGCCAGAATTTCCGGCGGAAAAGGATGGCCGGATTTCGCTCTTGTTGTAGAAGCTCGGAAGCTCACGGCGGAGCTTGTCGTCGTCGAAGCTCGGATCAGAGAAACCGGCGACGGGAAGATTTGGAGGGAAAAGCTTTGGCCGAAGATTCAGAGCCTGGTTTTTCAACCGGATATTCCGGTTCTCGGTGACTAAAAGTTAAAAAAAATTAAAAAGAAGACTAAAATTTATGTGCATACTTCATAGAGATATTTATTGTCCTGCTTGTAAAGTAAAAATAAATTAAAATTACTGGTTCACGGTCATAGGCATTGAAAGCGTCAGATTAAAATGGAAAGAAATTAATTAATTTCTTTTTTGCTGTGAATGAGGAAGAGGAAGAATCAATGTGTTCTTCAATGATCATTGAATCAAAGTGTAAATAAATAAATTAGAACAGTTTCGTTAGGAAATTTCAAAAAATATGTGTTATAGCGGGATAAAATTATGTTTATATGTGTCAACAGAAAAAAAAGCTCTCTTGTAAATGCAGTACGCTGCAATATTTTGCAAAATTTAAAGTCAATTGTAATATAATGCAATATGTTGTAGTCAAATTTTATTAATAATTTTTTCGTCTTTAACACATATTATTTCGTAATACAATTTTACCATAATATTACATATATATTCTAAATATACCCTAATTTTTCGTGTTCTTTGTTTCCTGTTCTTTCGTTCTATTTCTTTCTAGTTTTCTACATTTTTTATATAAAAAAAATATATTATATTGTCATCATATATTGGAATATTAATGTCCACAAATTTGTTTCCCCATATAAAATCAAGCATGGGGTACCTAAGAACTTACATCAATTATGTACCGTGTTATTCAAAAAGGTGACTAAATTAAAACCATGCAATAATTTGGAATGTGTATTTGGAGTTGCAAATAATGACAAATGTGTCAAAATAAACTCTTTTACGATGAGACTCGTATTTGTATGTCGACCAAAAGTTTCAATTGACTAGTCACTTTTAATTTACCTGTTATGTGTGGCACAAGTTTTTTTAGATTAACATCATCAAAATTAATATATTAAATGTTTAAGTATCTGTTGGAATTTACTAGTTTTCTATATTTATTTTAAGAATCTACTCAAAATTTTATTTTATTGGAAAAATAATCAATTCAGTGGCTTTGATTTACTTATTCCGCTTGTTTGGCGAGCTAGTTATTATATATTATGATTTAAACTAATAAATCAAAAAAAATTTCCAACTATATTATTTGATTATGTATTTAGTAATATCAATATAAAATAAAATATACTAAAATTAAGTGAACTTCAAGTTAAACTACATTATTATATGATGATATCTTAATAAAGTGAATAGAATAATGTAAGTTATATTATTTACAAATCGAATATAAAAAGTTCAATCATATGGATGAACTTCATATTAACCAACATTTTATGATACTTACGTAATTTAAATAATACTAGTAAAATGTATTTAAAATATCGATTTTTGACAATTTAAAATTTATAGCATCCTAATAGTTTATCATAGCAAGATTTTGAGAAATTAAACTCAATCAATCAACCAAGAAGCAAATATTAACTTCAACCATATACTATTAATTTTTCGTTTAAATTATATTTCAAGTCATTTTTCAACGACTTTTTAAATGACTACATTAAATGTCGAATATACAATGATATAAATGTGATGAAATTATGCTTTAAATTATGTGTTAAATACTTTGAATTTGTGCTTAACCTCTTTGGGCATTTATGCCTTATTTAAACCATCTTAATTCCGTTACTCCATTTTACAGTAAATGTCACATCAAACGCTACATCATTTTCATCTTCCCTTCATTTTTTACACCAAATTGTTATATTAATTTTATATTCAATTTGTCTTATTTATTTTTATACCCTTATATTTACTTATTTAAACAAAATATCGCTCCATAAAATAATTCAATATATAAATACACACAAACTAATCTTAATATTTATTTTAATAAAATGACATCACAACACAAATAAATAAAATAAACTACAATTATGCATTCAAATTGGAATATTCCTCCCACATATGACCGATTATTAGTTTATGTGTTGTAATTTTATTTCCAATTTTATTTTGTTGCATTGTGTCTTTACGTTAATGTATTATTTTTCTTTATTTTTAATTTTGTCAAACTATTATAATGTTTTATTTCGACTTTTATATTAATGTTATATTTCTTTCGGTATCAATATTATAAAATTCTTTGTGGTATTTTAAATATTTAATATGATAAATTTATACTTTTTTAAACATCATATAATCTTACAAATATATAAATTACAAATCAACGCAAACATAATATAATTTTACAAATATGTAAATTACAAATCAATGATATAATTGTTAAAAATATAATCAATAATTTTGAAAAATAAATTTAAAAGGACATATATATATATGCAGCGATGAACAGTGCTACGTCAAATATAACGTGACAGTGTAGCAAACTCCAAAATAGAGTTGATTATGATGTGAGGATGGAGTAAATCTCTACTGCATTTTGACTATATTAAATGTCCAATGTACAATTATACAATTTGGATGAAATTATGCTTTAATTTGTGTGTCTAATACTTTGAATTTGTGTTTTTAACCTTTTTCTGTATTTATGCATTATTTACATGTAAAAAAACAAATTCAGTATTAGTTGTGATGTGACAATCTTACCTAAGAAGTAAGTGTGCAGATTAATTATTAGTTCATCATAACATCACTAATTCACTATCATGTTAAGATATGAACTAATATATAGTTTTTATTAAGAATATGCGATTATAAACCCGGATCAATTATTGTTCGTCATCATTCAAATTTGTCACATGCTGATAATTAGTGGTTTTTAGTTATTTATTATTATTTAATCATAGAGATATAGTAAGTGGAGACTCCACAAATCATGTATGTGATGCTTTTTATTCCATGCATAACAGCAATATAATTAATATATTTTTATTTGTAAATTTTATTCATTTATGTACACCGCACATTTATGTAGTTTTATCTTTTGTAATAATCTTTAATTATTCGCGTTTTAAATGAAACCCACTATTTCTTTTACGCATGAGTTGAATACTCAAATGCTAGTGATGAAAATTAAAATCCATATATGTCGATATCAAAAATTAAGAAGTAAAAATATAAATAAATTAATTAAATCAATCAATGCATGTCAACGTCACATTCGGTCCCTCTATTTATTAATTAATTAACTGTTGGTGTTGTTATCCTTTTTTTTTTTCCAATAATGGATTGGATTATTCAATGCCAGAATAAATAACGTATATTCCATAAAATATATATACAAAGAATTCTTACTAATAAATAAAATAAATGCATCTGTAAAATGCATGGAGTCGTAAAATAAGCAAAATGCATGGACGAAATATATATATATATATATATATATATATATATATATATATTTTCCCTTCTTCATTTCTCTTTTCTTTTTTCATTTTCTTTTATTTTTTCGTTTCGTCGTGATTTGATGTTTCATTTATTCTATAAGCACATGCACTGCTCTTTACTTACATATAAATATAATAATACAAACATATACATCTCTCTCTCTCTATATATATATATATAGATGTATGTAATATAGAAAATTATTTATTTGAAAAGTTTGTGATGTAAAAAAGATAAGTTATCACTCATGTATAAATTGCTTATCATGTTATTACAATGATCATAATTGTCTTCGTTTTAAAATATAAAATTTGTGTTTCACTAGTTTTTTTTTTTAATATTTATTGTTCGTTGATTGAAATATTGACCCTCTTGACATTTTACGGTAATTTTAATTTTATTTCTTACTATAAGATTGATTTATTAGGAAAGACCTTGAAGTATATATCATATAACTAAAATTCAATTATATTAAATTATTATCATAATAATAAAAGTTAATAAATTGGTGGGTTCACAATAGCAAAAAAAGAAAGTCTAAATAAAACGACGTTACAAGAATCATAATATTATTTATAAAGATAATTGATTAAAAGCTGGCAAATTGTCATGATCAGATATATCACGTCCACGAACTAATGTTGCAAATGGTTCATGTGGCCAAATAGATAAAACAAATGGCATATAATTATTGCTCTCAAATATATTCATAGTACGTAAGAATATACTTCGAATCACTACTACGTCTAATGTATATTCTCGTTCCTAATAAATATAATTCAATAATTAAACTAAAGTGCAGATGTATTATGTAGGATAATTCTAAGTCATTAGCTATATAAATATGTAATATTTTTAAAGTAGTTAACGTTTAGTAAATAATTAGACCAATTTGTTTATAATAATGCTTCGATCAATATAATCCAAAATTCAAAGTGCGCATATTACTGTAAACGAAGATCGATTCATAATATTCTGTAAACGATTGTTACGTAAACACATTTTATTTTTATTTTATGTATGCTAAAGATAAAAAACATTCATATATATATATATATAGTATTCGTATGATAATTTTTCATAAACTCTAATGATTTTCAACTAGGCCTAACATTTTATTTGCAATATTTCCATTGACACCACACTCTTATATGCATTGTAATATCTAACATGTAATATAGATACAATTGTAATTATTATTATTAATTTATTTATATATAACCGTACTTACGTACTGTTCATGTTTTTATTTGTTTGCATGTGTGAGTGGTTATAAAAATAACTTATCTGACAGATCAAGCATCATGGGTTATGCTATAACTTATTAATATTAAACTTAATTGTAATGCTCTAATCACAGAGGCCAATATATATTATTATACGAGCATATGATTGAAGTACTTTATACTTTATATGAAAAATAAATTCAGAATTGCATATCACAACTTTTGGAGAACTATTCCCAAGATCAACTCATAAAGTTTATTTGGAAGAAAGAAGAAAAAGATGAAAACAAAAACACCAATCTAAGTATACTTTTAATCACATATAACAGACGTTTAGTAAATAACTAGAGCCATCTATTTAAAAAAATTAAGATTAATGAATAAATATTATTTACAGCTTATTTACAAATTGTTTATGATTATCAATTATTGATTGAAATTTTTTTTTTTTCAAAATTGACAATCCGTTCATATTTTTTTATAAACGAATATCGAATACTATTTACAACATATTTTCAAAACGTTAATTATGTTTAATTTTTTTATGTTTATATTGACTAAAAACTCAATTTTTATATATATATATATATATATATATATATATATGTAGCCAATGGTAATTAATTAAACTAATTTTCTCTTAAAACATCGTAGTTCAAACTTCTGTTACAGCTAATTAGGAAGCATACAATGTTCATAAATAAAATAAAAGATATTTAAATTTAGCACATAGATATTTTTCATGAACAATGTAAATATCATCCCCACTGAAATCTATATGCATGGCTATAAATTTTTCATGAACAATATTTTTTTCTGGTCCATATTTCATTCATAAGACTAACCTATTCTTAGATATTCCTCTTCAGATTTATTAAATGGCATGTATGTCTATATTAATGCATATCACTTTATTTGTATTAATGACTAAATTTGGATAACATGTTGGTCTATTTTTTGTTCTATCCTTCTTTTACTGCAAATTGGTCTATATCTGATATTTTCTTTTGTATATCAAATTGTCCACTTTTTTACGTCGTTTTCTGATATTTTTTTTTGGGTTTTGTGGATAGATTTTTTTTTGCCACAAGATATACTGATGTTTTTACTATATATATTTAATTCCAACTTTGAGAAAATACATGCATAAATGTATTTAGTGATATCTTAACAAAACCAAAAGAGATTTTTGTTTCCGTTTCATGGAAATGCATGGTTTCCATAAATATAACATATTGATCGATAAATAAATTAAATATGCTGATTTAGAGAAATAGCTCATGGTTTAAATAAAAGGTTATCGTATGTAGTATTTTTATATATAGATTTGTTATTTTGGATATATAAAACGTTTAGTAACTTTTGTAAATGACCCTGATACTTACCTGTCATGTCAATTTACGTTATTATTTTACAATATAAAATTAGTTTTACAACGTAAATTAACTTGACACGTAATTATTATGATTATTTACACGAGTTTTACGAAACGTGAGACATATCCAAAATAAGTTAATAAATTAGGGTTATTTTGCCGAAATTTTGTAAATAAATGTATTAAGGGTTTAATCGATTACCAATAAATGAAAATTGAGAATTTTGGAAATCTTAAAGTCAATTTTATACTATTTAAATGTGGTTGCATTTGCATACATATTGATCAATCATGAATAATTTATTTATTAAAAAGTGACCATATATTAATAAACTCAACGTATAAGCAAGTTATTGTATTAAAGCAAGATCTATTGAATTTAAGCTTCGTCAACTTGTAAGAAATAAAGATACAGTTTATTAAATTATATATGTGATTGACTTCAAGTGTACTCGAAGATCAGTTTAGTATTTTATATATTTTAAAGTAAGGTATGTGTGTTAAATTTCAAAATAAGCAAAAAGCCTTTTTAATGTGTCAATTACACAAAGATCCACTATAATGATTTATGAAGTTCGTTTTAAATATTCAAGTATATTAATAATGATAAAACATCTGTATTTGCATAAGGGAATTTTGAAATATATGTGCGACAATAGAGTAAATTTTTTGCGTGTGATTGAATTTTATTACGAAATTTATCTGTCAAAAGACAAAAAAATCTTAACAAAATTTGACTGTAACATATAACAATTGATATTACAAAATAAAACTATCAACCGCAACATACCGCAAATATAACAATTTATTAATGGCTCTTTTATCTTTTAACACATATATTTCGTAATACAAATTTATCTCACATAAAAACAAAATTTTACTTCACTACCGCACATATTTTTTTTAATTCCCCTAATAATAAATGTGTAGTTCTAACTTACATCCAACGAACATTTAAGAAAATTTTGTTATAATAACCAATACAAATTCAGAGTAATTTATGTTGGAAAAAATTAAGAATTAACACAATAAGTAAGTAATTCGACTAATAGTTGATTTTGTTGCAATAATTCAAGCGAGGTCTGCTAGTTGAAACCATAGGTTTTTAACACATATTTTTCTATATAGTGTGAAGTACAACAAATATTGTTTATTTTCTATAAATTGGACGAAATAATGTTTAAAGGAATCTATGGTAAAAGAAATTATTGAAATATTACTTGCGCATTTGAAATTTTATTACTATTACAAATTTTATGTAAAATAATATTTATTACAAATTCATTCAATTTAATTTGCCATTTAACTATAAAACTTTTTTAAAAGTTATCTGAGCGGACTTTAGCCCAATTACATTATATTATTATGTTGCTTTAGGATTTTGGGCCATTAAAAGGACCAGTTTGAAATAGTAATGAAAGCCCATACGTTTTAAGTATTGTTTGTGGGATATTGCCAAAACTAGCAACATATGACAAAAATGTCATAGTTAGATCAAGTGTCCTAAAAAATAAAATAAACATTCATATTTTCAGAATAATTTCCAATGCTCTCAAAATAAAATTAGAGTTTCTCGCAGCATAATAATAATGAGAAATTGTCTAAATTGTTTGCTTACCAATGTAAATTTTCTATTTATTTTTACTAAAAAGTTAATTTCTTTTATAATTTATCATTTAAATTAAATGTGGAAAACTCCTAAAATTACTCCTCACTTTTTTTTTTGTTAATATCAATACGACTTTAGATTTTAATAAATAATAATTTGTAGAGTCACAAATTAAAAAAAATGTGAAATCAAGTGTTCATAATATGATAATATAGTGACATCCGAATATACTATAATAGGTGTCAACTCCTTAACCTCACACGATATACTACACAAATATAATGTATGATGAATTATAATATTCTATAGTTTAAGTATTTTTGAAATGTGTTGCACGTATTTATTTGGCCACACTCATGCAAATATACCGTTTGAATATTCCTTCACACATGACCAAACCATTACACCTTGTCTTTTTAAGGCAAATTTATTAGTGCACTCGTCATCTATTGAAAAATAAAACTTTATTTATATCATGTCAATTTATTTGACCAAGAGTGAACGAAGCTAGAGTGTAAATTTAAGAGATTATAGTTACTTTTCGTTAGGTTGGTTAGTTTATAACTTTTCCTTAATAAATGTAAAGCGAAGTTTTTAATATGAAAAGAGAGTTTAATTAAGTCTAATAAGAAGATTTATCCCTACTACACTTATAGGTTGGTTTAAGTCTACTACTAATATATTGAATATTAGATACAATGCCAAGTTCAATATGTCTAATATATGACTATTTTTAGAATAGAATGACACAATTTGCGATAAAAATTTTATGGCGATAACTTGCATAATCTAATTATAATTTTACGCCATTTTCAAATCAGGAGTCATAAATTCGATCTTCACAGCCTGCAAAAATTTGATTTAGAAAAAGTAAAATATTAAATTTTAGGAATATAGTAAAACAAAATTATAAAAAATTAGTCATCAACATGTTTTGGTAACAAAGTGATGTAAAAACACAAAAAATCTACTATGTCTTCGTTTCTTTGATTGAAAAAGACGATCGAGCTTGGTTTATGGTTATCGATGTAATTTTATTTATTTATTTATATGCTATTGTTGTGATATTTTTATTGAGTTCTCAAGTTAAGTGAAGTATGCGAAAATTAATCATTTTCATCATTAGATGGTTGAACTTAGACTATTAATGTTGAATTTTACTTAAATGGGCCATATGTCTAAATTTATCTTGAAAAATGAAGCCAGCTAATCAAAAGTTAATTTATCTTAGATTGTTGTTATCATTTTTGCACTTCAATAGTCTATAGTTATTTTCACAACTCATGTCACTCAAATATCTAAAAATTAAGTTAAAATATACATACATTAACTATTATAAAACATAAAGATTACCTTTTTAATGAACTACTTGAAGATCTAGTTTTACATTGACACATTGAAACTTGAAAAACAAAATTGTTAACCAAAAATTTAAAATCTTAACAAAAAGTTAGAAAATATAATAATAGTAAAATCACTAGTAAATATATATTAAAAATTTGTTGGTTTTGACTTGATCCCATCACCTCATTGAAATTAATTTATGTGCAGCCTCGTATACATTAGACATTAAAAAAAAGAATGTAACTTTTTATTTTAATTTAAATTTAATTGATTCCTTATATAAATTGTTTTCCTACATTCCCTCATTTTCTTTCTCTTTCTCTTCTTTCTTATCTTTTTCTCTCTCTTCTCAGAGTCCTTTCGCTGGTAACAAAAAAAAAAAAAGGATTTAATAAAATAAAAAAAAAGAGACGAGCTTTTTCGCGCAAAAATCGATTCGCGAGAAGAGGAATGTCCTAGGGTTTGCTCTTTCATTTTTACCGACGAAGAACCGAACCTCGTTCTTCTTCAATGTCATCGAATCTCGTAAGTTCCTCTCAGAAATCGCTTCGCCTGTTTTGATTGACGAAGCTTGTAGGTGTTATATATATCACGGAAGTTTACAGCGATTGTATTTCGGGTTCTCCAGTATATTTATTATACTTTTTTTTAAATTTTGTTCTAAGCTCTATTTCGGAAACCCTAGAAATCGATTGCTTTTCGTCGAGCTCGGAGCTTCTTCGATTCTCGATTTTCGCGCGTGTTGTTTCGTCGCATTTGAGGAAATGAAATTGCTATTTCGCTCTTCTTCGGGTTTCTGAGCGGAATTTGGGGGTTTTTGACGGTGCTAGGGTATTCTCGAAGGATTGGGGAAATTCACTGTGATCGAAACGATAATCTGAACTTCATTAGGTCTACGAAGTTGGAACCCAAAAATAAGAAAGTTTAAAGCTTTGGAATCAGTTCTAGGGTTTGTGTTCTTAATATACAAAAAAAAAAGAAAAAAAAATGTGTATACTTTGCGTGATTCAGAAGTGGTCTCGGAGGGTAGCGATGATGCTTCCGTGGCTAGTGATTCCTCTGATAGGCTTGTGGGCTCTGTCTCAGCTTCTTCCACCGGCATTTCGATTCGAAATCACTTCTCCGAGACTGGCCTGCGTTTTCGTGCTCTTGGTCACTCTCTTCTGGTACGAGATTCTGATGCCTCAGCTCTCTGCTTGGAGAGTTCGGAGGAACGCTCGCCTGAGGGAGAGGAAGAGGTTCGAAGCCATCGAGCTTCAGAAGCTTCGGAAGACTGCGACGAGGCGGTGCCGAAACTGCTTGACTCCGTATCGGGATCAGAATCCGGGCGGGGGTCGGTTCATGTGCTCGTACTGCGGACACATCTCGAAGAGGCCCGTCTTGGATTTGCCCGTCGTTCTTCCCGGGATGGGGATTTCGAGCGCGAGCGTCGTGAAAGAGCTCGTCGGAAAAAGCGGGAAGCTTTTGAACGGGAAAAACGGGTGGATGTGCGCTGGCGGAGGCCAGGATTGGCCGGGGGAGAACGGGAATTGGGAATTCGGTAAATCGTCGAATTACTTTCGGAGGAGAAACGGGAGTGGGGTTTTCGGAGGGGACGAAGATTGCTTGGCGGAGAAGTCATACTCGGGGATAGTCATTTTCGCCTGTCGGGTTTTGACCTCGTTCTTCTCTTCCCTCCGGTGGATATGGAGGAAGGTTTTTCGGATCGACGACGACGACGAAGAATCCTCTGACGCGGAGCGAAAAGGGTTGCTCTCGAAACGGGGCGAGAACGGCTCGAATTTCTCCGAGAGCCGAGGCGAGAAAGCGCGTCGAAAGGCCGAGGAGAAGAGGCAAGCGAGGTTGGAGAAGGAGCTTTTGGAGGAGGAAGAGAGGAAGCAAAGAGAGGAAGTGGCGAAGTTGGTCGAGGAACGGAGGAGGAGATTGAGAGACGAGAAAACCGAAGCGGAAAAGGCTTCGAGCACGGCTCGGGAGAAAGATAGGAAAAAAGATTCCGAGAGGAGGCGACACGAGAGAAAGAAAGAGAAGGATAAAAGCTCGAGCAAGAGCAACTCCGACGCGGAAGAGCTCGAAAAGAAGTCGGGAAAGGATAGCGAGAAGAAGAGAGACTTTTTCGATCGACGCGATTTCGCGAAAGGTCATCAGGGTTTGACTGAGACGGGTCACGGGTTCAAAAACGTTACCGCGGGTAATAACTTCAATCGGGGTAATTCGGGGACGAGGTACTTCGATCGCATGAGGGGTACGATTTTGTCGTCTTCGAAGGCGTTTAGTGGCGGAAGTTTCTTCGGAAGAGGGACGAACAACGCCGCCACGATGATGACGAAGGAAGCTAAACCAAATGCATTTGTAGATCATAACCACATTTCTGCTCACAGGAAAGATATATATCCACCTGAGCGTGTAGCTACAAGACCTTATATGAACGGAGACGATAAGAACACCAATCATATGGTAAACATTCATTTCAATACATCTCTGCATAGCTGAATTTTATTCTTAACATGGTTTCTATTCAATTTTTTTTTTCTTTTATTGCAATCTTGAGGTTAGATTCTTAAGAGTGTGATATAGTTATGAAATAGGGTTAATGTAATTACTAGCCATATAAACTACATTGATTTTGGGAGTAGCCCACGTTTGGTAAATTGTTGTTAAATAGTCGACCCAAATAATTTACAATTTTTTTGGGGACCAATTTAGCCCAAAAATTTACAACAAATGAACGAAATTGAAAATGACAGATCGGTAAGAAAATTTCGAAATAAGAATGAGACGCAAGTACGCTGGCTATTTACTTCAAAACAACAGAACGTTGACTTAATCCAAACCTCTTATGTTTATACATAGACTAATTACCCAATTTTTTTTATCATTAAATATGTAGCTTAAATAACGAGGGTGCAAATCCCTTTTCCTTAGATGTTCTCTTTCTTTTTCCGGACCATAAACAATTAGATTGCGTTTCGAGTTTGTTATTAACATTTCTGAGATCTTCGTTGCAGATTCACTCTGACCCACAACCAGACACAGCCCCGAAAAAATCATGGCAGCAATTATTTACTCGCTCGCCAAATCCTCCTCAACCTTCCACTTCAAACGTCATAAGCAGACCGAACTCAAAGCTTCAACAAGAACCCCAAAACCCGCAATCATCTTCTTCTCAATCGCTGGAAACGCAATCTTTCGACAACCCGATAAACTTCGGCTCGCCGTTCTCCATCTCCACTTACCCGAACACGTCGAGAGCGATCGAGCCCATGTTCCCTCGAGTCGGAGACAGGCCTCGAGACTGCATTCCAGAGGAACCGGAGAGGTTCGAAGATCCCTGTTACATCCCCGACCCGTCTTCGTCCTTGCTCGGACCCATTTCGGCTTCGCTCGAGATGGATTTCGGCCTCGCTCGGCCTCGCGGGTTGAAGAACGTCTCGGCCACTTCCGACGCGAACAAGCCTTCCCCGATCGAGTCTCCGTTGTCTCGAGAAAAGCACAACGCTGCTTCGAATCGATTCTCTCCGAGGGCTCAAGAAACAGAAGACTCGACAACCGGGAACGAAACGGGGATGTGGCAAATGTGGAACACCTGTCCTTTGGGACAGGACGGTCTGGGCTTGGTCGGTGGGCCCGCCAGCTGGATTCTGCCCCCCGAGCTTAGCCGATCGATCAAAGACGAACCTTCTGTTCATCATCATCATCATCAGAGTCAGAACTCTCAGAGGACGATGGCTTCGCTTTTCATGACGAAAGAGGAAGTTTCGAGCAATGTGTTTCTGGGTCACGGGCAGAATCATGGCGGCGGGTCGTTTAGCCCTGTAAACGGATCTGGTGATTCCGACCCGTGGTTGCAGAAAGGAGCTTACTTTCCGCCTTTGGCGAGTGGAGAGAACCAGTACGTGAACAGAGCGCCGACTCAGAACGAAATGATTTACGGGAGTCCGTTCGAGCAATCTTCGCCGAGTTCTTGGCCCAAGTAAGTATCTTTTTCCTGTTCCGATTCTTCGTCGAAGGTGTTATAGGGTTTACGTTTACCATTAGTGTTTAATCTTGGAAGCCACTTTTCTTTGAAGCACAAAAAAATGCCCATAAAAAATAAGTTTTGTAGTTCTCTCATTTCTTCAAGTTAGCTCAAGAAGCTTTTCTAGGTTGACTCTGTCTTAGCTAGTATAGCCCTTGAAGCTTGTAGTGCATATATCTTTCAGGTTTCTTTTTCTGTGTCCAATAATTACTCATTTGTCAATTTAATAGCTGTGTACAACAGAAAGTATTGATCTTTGATCATTAATCTTTACCCAGCTTTTGTATTTTAGGAAATACCTATATTTCAGCCTGCTATGATTGCTGAGTTTTCTTACCCATGTTTTGATAGAAATTGTTAAAAGAGTCTCAATTTATCTCGACGAGTTTAAAATATCTAAGTCGAAATAACTTTTCGATTGAAGCTACAAACTTTTGTCAAAATGTAGAACTATTGCAAACTTTTTGCATCATCAATTTTGAATTTTGATCTCCATGGTCATCTTTCACATCCCTAAATCTAAGAAACAAAGAAAGTTCCTTTCTACACTTCACTTTTTGACATATTGTCTCATTAAAAAAAATGAACCATCTTGAAGTTTCATGTTTTCCATTGTGGGGTTATGTTTGTTGACTTTTTTTTAACTCATTATGTTGGTCTGGTGTCATATATATATACATATAAGGAAATTAGCAGTTTACGCATGTTTACGTTTACGAATTTCATTACCCTCAACGTTTCGTTAATTTCATGTAAATACCCAATTGAAGTTGTTTACAAGATTATTGTGTCAAAAATACCCTTCAAGCCGTCAATATAAATGCTTTGCCGGAATTTTTTTTCGATTTGAACACGCAGTTTTTAATAACTTATTTAATTAATTTTATTTCTTTTACTTAAATTTGAGCGGCAACCGTAAACGAGAATAAAAAAGAGCACCGAAAATTTCGTAAACAAAATCTAATTAATATTTATGCAAAATTAAATAACGTAACGTTTGATATATTGAAATTAATAAACTTATTTTTAAGTATTTAATATATATATAGCTTAAATGATAAGGCTTTGACATTGAAAGTAATTTTTGTTTTGGGGGTAATTTTGTAATTTGCGCAGCAAGGAATGGACGGTGCCAGGTCCCACCGGAGAAGGAGTCGCGGCGGCGGTGGCGAGGCCTCAAGTTGGTGGTCTTTTCCCCGCCCAAAATGTACAGCAGTCACTTTGGTCTTTTGATTAAAAAAAAAACAAAAAAAAACAAAAGGGTATGAAGGTGGTACTTTTTTTTTTTGTTGGAAAAAATATACCTCTTTCTCATCATCTTAGGCAAAAATTAATGAGCCTTTTTTTTATGAGACGAGCGTTTCTTTTATTTTAATTTTTATCTTAAATTTAAATTAGAATACTTGAAAATGCATTGTATCTTCCAAATCTTCTTTTGTAAGGAAGATTGATGTCTTTTCTACAATTAGTTTAGCCTGGTGGGTAGGAATACACGTGGCACTCTTTGCACTTGTGTTTCTTCGGTAAGAAAAACTTAGGCCTCTCAATTATGCTTTTCCTTTTTCTTCTTCTTCTTTTATATTTATGATCTATATTAGTCATTATTTCCTCATTTGTCTTAATGAGTTCACGAAGCAAATAATTTAGTGAGCATAACATTTTATTTTCCAAGTTAAATTTAATTTACCATGAAACATAACTAGGTGGAGGTATTTTTGTTGCTTAAAGTTGGATATAGTATTATTATGTAACAAAAAGTCTATTAAATAGTCATGTTTATACTTCCACAGTTAACATTTCGTCAAGTAAATAATCACATTCATGGATATGCGCACATTTATGCAAATATTACATTGTTTTATTATTAAAAAATTGAAAGGAAAAATTAAGAATAATATATCATTTTATGGATATTTATCCAATATTTACAAAATGTTAGTTGTAAAATTTCCAAACGCTTTTAGTTAACTAGCTAGCCATTTTAAAAAAACATAGTCGTACAAAATATAGAATTAAATCTAAGTTTTTAATCGGATTAGTTAGAAGAACTTTTGATATTGTGATTTGATAAAGCAATACAAAAGCAAGTGTGATTTTTTTTTAGGAAAAAAGCAAGTGTGATTTGAAAGTCCATCCCAACAAATTTATTGAATTGAATATATATGACATTTAATTTAAGGAATTTAATAGCGGTTTAACATTTATTAAAAAGAAAATAAAAGAAAATAAAAGAATCCGACCTGCCGGATTCGAACCAGCGACCTAGAGATTTCTATTGGGATTTCCCACTACAGTCTCCCGCTCTGCCAACTGAGCTAAGGTCGGTTTTGATATTCACCGCAATCAGAAATATTTAAAGCATAATATTATTCATCTTCAGGAGCATATACTTTTACATGCCAAGTTACTTTTATCCTTTTACTTTTAATAAAAAGCTATTTCAGTTTCATTCCAAATAATATATTGCAAGTTTGTAACTTCTTTTTTTAAACAGCAAATTTGTCACTGAAAATGTGGTCATAATATCTGTTAATGTGTATGTATATAGAATATTCTATATATTTACTAGATTTAGTTCCTAATCTCCAGTAACTACTAAAACTGAACTTCTTTTTTGTCTTCTGCTTATTTGTTTTCTTCTTTCCAGTGAAAGTGATACCACAAAAAATTAGAATGGAATAATAATCGAAATATTATCTCTCTCTCTCTCTCTCTCTCTCTCTCAATTTCCCTGATTTCTTGGCCAGAGATCGAACAGTTTGTTGATAGTTCTCGCTCAGGTTGGTCAGCTTTCTATCTTCAGTTTTATACCGAGATTATTGATCTTTGATATAAGACATTGAAGATATATATATATATATATATATATATATATATATATATATATAGGTTTTATTTTAGGGATTTAGTATCCTTTTATCATAAAGCTTCAATCTTTTTGCGTTTTCGATTTTGGGGTGTTTTTTTTTTGGGATACCCTGTTTTCTTTTTTTTTTCTTTTTTTTCTTTTTTGTGTGTTAGGCTTTTCTGTTCACAAATTAAAAGTGTAGTCTTGTTTATTTTTGCAATGAAGTTTGATCCTTTCATGTTTTTTTTTTCTTTTCCCATTTTATTTCTCTGGTTCAATGTATAAGCATTTCAGTCTGTTTTTCTTTCTAGTTGATACAACTATCAGAAAGGCTTCCAATTTTCACTTTATTGTGTTTTTGCTGTTGAAAATACTTCATTAGACTATATAACTAGTTAAAGTTGCGTTCTTTACTGACTCTTTACAATTTTGGGAATTTATTTTCACCTTCACTCAGATTATTGGACTGAAATAGAGCATCTAAATTTTTTTTTTTTTTTTTTTTAAAATTTTTGCAGCAAAAGATGAGCGTTGTAGCTTCTTCCATGGCGTCTCTTCTCAGTTCACTCCCATCAATTACTCTCCAAAACAAGGTAAAAAAATTACCCATCACAAAACCTTTTATAGGTAATAAATTTGAATCCTCGTTTCGAAAAGGTTCAGGTAAATCCAACGAGATTGTCTTTAAACCCACTTCGGCAAATTAGCTCAAGAAAGCACATGCTTTGTCTCGCAACGAAGGTCGAAGGAGACTTGGCCGAGAAGAAACCCCTTTATAAGCACGGTGAGAGATTTATGGGTGCTATGAATTCGTAGAATATAGTCAATCTTTTGCTAAAATCAGTGACACAGTTTAAAATGTAAAAGAATGTGATTAAATTGCTTATACCCATCGTCAAAATTCGAGCGAAAATGTCAAAAGACTAAAACTTTGATGACTATTTTTCCGAAAGCTCGAGACTTTGGCTATTTCATATCATTTTTCTCTCAAAAAATTGAGTAATTAGCCAACATAAACATAAGAGATTTGGGATATAGCCAACGTTTCTGTTATTGCTTCTGTTTATGTGGCATCAAATTTTCGTAACTTTTTTACCTATTTGCTCTTTCGATTTTGGTCATTGAAAAGATGTAGACAGATTGAACCGACCATTTACCAACAATATACAAAATCTGAGCTAAAAACTCATCTAAATTGGAACGCTGGTAATTAAAATTACCCTTTTTTCTAATTTATTTTTAATCTTAATATGTTGCAGATTACGGCGTAGTCAGCGTTCACCACGTTGGGATTCTGTGCGAGAACCTCGAAAAATCTCTCGAATTTTACCAAAATATTCTCGGTACACGATCGTTTGAGATATTATCATTTTCTTTTTTCTTTCTTTCTTTCTCTTTATCTTGCGCAATAAGTTACCTTTTTTTGCAGGCCTTGAAATCAACGAGGCGAGGCCGAACGAGAAGCTTCCGTACAGAGGCGCTTGGCTTTGGGTCGGGTCGGAAATGATCCATCTCATGGAGCTCCAAAATCCGGACCCGCTTACCGGAAGACCCGAACACGGAGGTCGAGACCGACACACTTGCATCGCCATCAAAGACGTTTCCAAGCTCAAAGCAATCTTCGATGAAGCCGGTAATTATTCACCTTTTTTACATCCTAAGTAAAAGTGAGTCTCGGAGTTAAAATGGTCCGACCCGGTTCCGTTTCTTGACCATTCTAAGAGTTTTACACCACTTTTTCTTAGAGGAAAAAGCGTACAAAATAGTCATTTATATCTTATAGATTAGTAAAGTTTCAAACTTTCGACAAAGTAGCCAAATTTGACAGTAAAAGATTAAAACTTTTTGACGACTATTACAATTTATTCTAGCTAGGGTCAATTTTTTGAAACTGAGTTATTGCACTTTTTGTCTATCACAAAATTTGACGTATGGAAGCTCAAAGCAATCTTGGATGAAGCCGGTGTCAAAATGAGTCTCGTCTCGGGGTTAAAATGGTCCGATCTGGTTCCGGTTCTAGACCATTCTAAATGTGTTACACCACTTCTCTTATAGGAAAAAGCATCCAAAATAGTCATTTATATCTAAATAGATTAAGCAAAGTTTCAAACTTTCAACAAAGTAGCAAAATTTGACAGTAAAAGATTAAAACTTTAGACGATTATTACAATTATTTCTAGGGTAAATTATATGAAATTGAATTATTGCAAATTGTGTCTATCACAAACTTTGCCTATTTTTGCAAATTCATTACTTTGAATCAACCGACTACTTAACCAAATGGGGTTTGATTGTATTGGTTAACAAGCTTTTAATTTATTTATATAGTGCACATTGGTTATTTACATTAATTCCTTATACTTTTGATGACAATTAGAATTAATTCTAGGGTAAATTATTATGAAATTGAGTAATTGCACATTTCGTCTATCACAAAGTTTGGCTATTTTTGCAAATTCATTACTTTTAATCATCCTACTATTTAACCAAATGGGTTTTGATTATATTGATTAACAAGCTTTTAAATTTATTAATATATTGTATATTGGTTATATACAGGAATTGCTTATACTCTGAGTAAGTCAGGAAGACCAGCAATATTTGCAAGGGACCCAGATGCAAATGCTCTGGAATTTACACAAGTGGACAACTAATCAGTTTCAGAAGTTATTTGAGTGTCTCAAAGTTAATTTTTTAGGTAGCAAATATATGTGCATAATATTTGAAAATAAGAGGAGAAAGATGATGTATTGTGTATTGGAAAAACAATGTAAATAACACAACATTTTGATATTATGAAATCTTTATGTATCAAAAAATCTGATGTTGTATTGATATTTAAGTAAAAACATTCATTGACAGTGTTTTACTCATCTAAATGGAAATTATAACCAATTTATTTTATCAACAAAAGTGTTTATTTATCCTTAGTGTTTCAATACACCTAACGTTTTGTAAATTTTTTGTAAATACTTATCCATTTTTGTTTACACGAATATTGAGTTCAAACTCCACTCATCTTGCAGTTTTATTAAACATTTTCAAATTCGGACTAAAAACAGTTCAAATAATTCTGTATATAATTTGAGATGAGTATTTAAACAAAATTTACAAAACGTTAAATATTGAAATTAGTAAACGTTTTTATGGGTATATAATTAAAAAATCCTAATTTTATTTTATTTTAAGAATTGTGCTTATTATAATTTAACAATAATACGTAGAACAAATTCATATGTCAAATAAAATATAAGATTTCAAATTCAGAACCAATTATATATCGACGAATGAACAAAAGAGTAAACTTTAACATGATTGTTGCTCCTAAAATGATTAATAATGCAATACTTATGAATGGAAAAAAGAAGTATTAATAGAGATCGAGATCTACATCTTCGTCCTCGTCTTCGTAAAGTTCACAAATCCATAAAAGTAATAGATTCCTGAAATTTCGAATCCAAGAACCAACAAATGAACAAAAGACCCAAGAACAACACGAACAACAACGCAATCTCGACGAACGACTCGAATAACATAAACTTGTCGAGAGCGAGGCCGAGATAGAGATCAAAACATTGATACACATACAACTCGAAATCGTCTTCTTCATCGTCATCGTTATCTTCATAGGGTTTTAAATCATAGCCACGCACAATGACCATAATGCCCCTGAACCTAAAACTATCCCAGAACTGAAACACGCGAAAAGTCGGAACGAGCCTCAGCCCCATCGGCGGAGGCCACGTGTAAGGATCAGGTTGGCTCTGTTAGAATTTTGGGACTATAAATGTTATAAAATAAATGTGTTGAGTCATTATTTATTAAGTCAAATTGATGTGGTCTAATTTGGAATAAAAATTATGACTTAAGAACGTATTTGTTATGAAATTATATGTGGTTATCATAAGTACTAATCTAATTTGATGAGGTGTCAAATTAAAAATAAGTAATAAATATTAGTAACTGGCAGAAGACAGTTATTAATAGGGTAGGTCCCTGATTGTAGAAACAACCTTTATTTTGTATCCCCTAAGAACACTAAGGCACTCAGGCAATCTATAATTGGAAGACCACTCATAGTGTTTTCATCCATGAATTCAGGTACGCTTCTGCTATTCATATTCGATTCCCATAAATTGAATTAGTATTAAAGTAATCACTAAAAATTCCTAACAGGCTCGGCTATCGACGACGGCACATGGGACACGTGTCACTCCTGGTCAACCACTCGAGAATGCAGTCGGCGTGGAAAGCGTGAGAGCACGGCATGGCTACGATCTCCTCCTCTTCCTCGCCGTTGACTTTTTCGTCTCCCAAGCATATCGCGCAGCCAAACCCATCCGTTGACCTCCGCAAGGTTTTCAACGACGGGAGGAGGATGACGTCATCGTAGTTTTCTTCTTCGTCCGCGTCGAAAAAGTCTACGTTGACCGACGATAATTGTTCGTAAATCGACGGCATAGTGTTGTGGTTTGACTAATTGTTGTTGTTTTTTGTTCTAGCTATATCTATGTCAAACCCTAGAAACACAATAATCTTACCTTTTTTTTTAATATACAAAAGGACCTTATTGACATTGGAGCATATATATGTGTATGTATAAATCCCCCGAATATAGGACTCAACTGTTTTTTTTATTTCATCCCAAACCAATAATTTCGATCATATTTTTTTAATTATTTGATATATATTATTATTCGATGATATTGGATCAAATAATGTGATGAATGTGGTATGTATAGGAAAGCTTGGGCACGGTCACATGATTCAACTTTTAATCATAGAAAGAGTTTATTCCAGTCCAAAATTTCTTGTTATTTCGATTACATATATAATATATGTGGTTATTTATCTACTAAACTCTATTGTGTTTCGTACGTGCCCAATTTAAAAAATATTGAGTATTTCAAAATTCTTAAACGTTTATATAGAGATATATATATACATGCTCCCTTTTGCATTTAATTAATTTTCATAAATGTATCCCTATTAAATGCAAAACAGAGCACGTAAGTAATCAGCACAGATATAGCCATTTATTGTGTTCAAAATGAAACTGCTATATCAGTGGAGAACAAGAAATTAATTATTTTCACTCTCAATACTTCATTCGTATATAAATGTAATGTACGTAAATGCATGCATGTTGGTTAATAATGTACGTAAATTCACGAACCGAGTGTTAAACAAACAAGAAAATGTTATATAACTTTTATTCACGGAATGTACAAAAGAACGAAGATCCCTACTATGGCGATTAATATTAGACTCCACTATTTTTTATATTAATATTTTATCAAATATATTATTTCATATCTATTATTATTATTCACTAGCTACAAAAAGCTGCAGATGAATATTTCCATTCCACGTGACGATCCACTATCGTAATAATAACATAAAATAATACCGGAAGTAAAATGAAAATCAACTAAAATAAGTCAATGTTATGTTTTTATTCAAGAGTTTATGTATTTTTTATAAGGTATAAGTAGTAAACTAACCGTTAGGAACATATTAATTGCAATGTAATTAATGTTTAAAAAAATTGATTAATAGTAATTAATTAAAATAAACTCGTATAAAAAAACAAATTAACAAAAAAAATAATCACATAATGACACCTCATTAAAAAAAGCTATACACTAAATAAATGAAAAAGTTTGGTGAAATAACAATTTCAATGTTTCATTTAATTAGAGTAATTTTTCTGTTTATAATACCGAAAGAGTTAAATCAAGAGTCTGAAATTTCTTGTGCCCTCTATTCTTAAATTATGTGCTTTTAATAAATTGGTTTAGTTTCTGTTTCTGCAATCCTTGTGTGTAGATTCCTAATTTTGTTAACATACTTTTTTAGATTGAATCCTTAACCACCGAGGAGTGCTGATAAAAATTTATATAATTTAAAAATTAAAAATACTTTTGTTTTGTCACTAATAATACTTCTCTATATAACACCATTTATAGATATTAAATCCATTTTCATCCTAATTTATGAAACTTAGCCTAACTCACTCATCAAGTGGTTCCTAAGTATTGAAAGCAAATATACACCACATTTTTTTTTATTGAAGATAAGATTAGATTTCGTCCTATATTAATTTGAACACCAAGAGTTCAATCGTCCTTAAACATAAAAGATTATAACAAAAAAAAAAAAAAAAAAAAAAAAAATTAAAGAAACTCTAACATTACAATCTTACACTATGACACACATCTCTCAAGCTATCACTAATCGGACTTCAAACTTCCATTTTGCCTTTCGAAGCTTTCTTCTTTCAACTGAAACAGAGAAAAAACAAACCAATCTTTGATGGTGCTATATTCACAAAAAAACATAAACAGGAAACAAAAAGATAAAAGGTTTTACCTTTTGTAGGATCTTCTTCTGGTAACGATAGCCCTGTAAAAAATTTCACCCAAAAACCAAAGTTACTTTCATTGCCCATACCATTTAGGTTTATTTTTCATTCATAATTTTCTTTTATGATTTTATTGGTGAAATATATGTTCCAGGCTGTAAGAATTTGATTTTGGATATATTCAACGTTTTGTAAACAATCATAAATAGTCACTGTTAATTATTTATATTTGTTTACAGTTAATTTTCTGTCCAAATTACCCTTCATATTTTTTTAAATTTTTGGGCATTTCCGTTTGTGAACAAATTTCTCTGACTATTTACGACTTGTTTACAAAACCTTGGTTATATCCAAATTGACTATTCTGGTATATATAAAAATTACCCATGTATATATATATACCTTGTCAGTTCCATATATGTAATCACAGTATGTGAAAACTGAAGCAAAGTTGCTATGGCTTTGTCCTCCAACATAGTGATGGTAATCATGATGCTCAGCTCCTCCATAAAAAGGAATAAACTTTGTTATGCTCCAAGGAAAGTCATACCTGAAAATAAAAAAAAATAAAAAAAGGAACAAATTTTTTTACCAATCAAAATACCATGCTTGTACCATAATTTTAAAGTTAATTCTTATGCATATCCTAAGAATGTCACAGCAAACAGTCTAATAACACCATTTATAACTAATATTAAATAGGAGGAGGAGAAAGAAAAGAACCCACTCTACCTAACTTCGAAAGATTCCTAAATTAAGAGAAACCAAAACTAAAACCAAACCAAGCCAAAAAAAGGTGATTATTATACTAATCCATGTCTCCATAAAAAGGGAAAAGAAAAAGACAACTCAAGATTATAAAGATCCTACATATCAAAAGTACATCACATGCTCACTTCCCATCTCACTCCTAAACAAATGTAAAGCTCTCTGTGTCATAAGACTCATGAGTCATAATTCAATCACAAATATAATAAGGTTATTCTAGTTACTAGTAGTATTTTGATAATACTTAACGTTTTGTAATTGTGTAGTAAGTAGGCGGATCAATCTGTTTACGAGATTATTTGAATCTATTTAGTCCGAATAATACTTAAAATTACACAAATCAAAAGGACAATCCGGTCGGGAACTTCCTGTAAACGACTGTCATGTAAGCACGATAACTATTTACAACATATTTACAAATCATTAGCTATTTCCAAATTTCTTATGTTTATCTTGGCTAAAGAATACCAAATAATCGGGTCTATAACCAACATAAACATAAGAAATTTGGAAATAGCCATCATTTACAAAAAGAACTATGCCGAATTGCCCTTTTCGATTTGTAAACTGAGTGGGTGGGAAAACAATTTCGGGCTAAATTGGTCAAAATAATCTTGTAAACACCTAGCTAATTACAAAACGTTGGGTATTACTAACAGTTTAGATGGCTAGTAAGTAGATTCAATCTTCTAATAAGCAGAATTCCAAGAGCAAATGATCAAACAAAGCGAATTACCCGCTATGAGTATCGATGGCCTCGATCTGGCGGAGAGCGATCCAGAGCCAGAAGGTGATCATGTGGCCGGGCACGATGGCGGGCCCGAGAAAAGACGGGATTCCGAGGATCAGAACCTCGGCCCAGTGAGCGTACGGGGCAGCGAAACCCACCGGAGCGGTGTACTCGTGGTGCACTTTGTGAATATTCTCGTAGCCCCACTTGTTGTGAAGGAATCGGTGGATCCAATAGTTGGTGTAGTCCTCGATCACGAAGTAGACGAAGAGTTGCGATACAATCTCCCATCCCGACGGCAATGGCAGCCCCGTACGAATCCCTATCATCTGCTCCGAATCCAACAATCGAAATTCAGGTGGATCATCTCCGTTCATTCTATAATAGCCAATGTGTATGGACTGGATTATCTTTTTACACTTCGAATTTTGAGTTTTACTGCTCCAAGTATTGTTTGTAAACAGATTTGCGTGAGTATTTACTAAACATTTACAGTTATCATCGAAATACTGCATATAAAAGGTTTAGGTAGATCTTCATTCATTCTCCACTCAATTACCTTTGTTATTAACATTTTCTCTCAGTTTTTACATTCCTAAAAATATGAACAATACAAGAGGAATCGAAATTCAGGTGGATCATCTTCATTCATCTATAAAAAATTATTCATTGTGTGTAGGCCTATTTGTTTAGGTGGATCTTCATTTATTCTCTCTGTTTTCATATTCCTAAAATATATGAAACAACACGAGAGGATTCACATTTTCTTTTCATTCGAATCGAATCGAAATTCGTACTATCGAGCTTTTACAGCATGCATTGAACAACATTGACAGTTGGAAGCGAATGCGATTTCATGTCTAATCGTATCGGAATCAATGAGAAGAGAGAGAGAGATTTGACCTTACCTTGATGGAAGGGAAAGAGACGAGCTGAAGAGGACCGATGACGAGGAAGAACATTCGGAGCACGGTCTTGTAGCAAGCGAGCATATCGGAGAACGAGAGCCGTACCTTCGGCTGAATCTTGAACCGCTCGATTCCGGCGGCGCGGAGAAGCTCGGCGACGGCGATCGGAACCGGAGCGATCGAGAACAGAAGGAACAGAAACAGGATGTTGTGGCAGTACAGAAAGTAGTCGGACTTCGTCGCCGAGTACTCGAACCAGAGATTCTCCGCCGCCGTCAGGTTCCGTCCCATCGCCGCCGCGGCCTCCGTCGCCGTCGCGTACGGCATCATCGTTATCGGGGGAATATGTGCGGAAAGTGGGTATTTGGGGAATTAAAAATGAGTGGTGAGTGAGATTGGAGGGGAATTTATATTGATTTTCTTGGCCTTAAATAATATGCGCCAACTTTTCAAAAACCCCTCAAAGCCCCTCCTTCCTCTGCTAAGCTGTTCACCACCATTATTCAGGGCTATTTTCGTCATTCCCTCTTCCATTAATACTCAAAGAGAAATTTTAGAATATATGTATGATATTAGACTATAATTTTATTTGTATATGTGATAAAATTCCATTACGAAATATACGTGTTAAAAGATAAAAATATGTTGTTGATTGCGTGTTACAAAATTTATTATTACTTGCGGTATATTATGATTATAATATTGCATATATATTTCAAAAAAATTTACTCAATTTTTTTTTTTTTTGAGGAAAAAATTTACTCAAATTTATAGGAAAATTTCAGAATATGTACAAGATAATTAAGTTAAATTTTATAAACTTTATTATGAAATATATGTTTAAAATAAATAAATAAAATGTCGTTAACCGATTGCGATATACAAATAAAAATTTCACTATAGCATCATATATATTTTGAAACTCTAGGTCATACAAATGGATGGAAGAAAAAATAATATAGAATATAGATAATGTGCTTACTTCTTGGAGAAATGTTAATGACATTTTTTAACGTTTACGACAAAATTAAGGCATGCATGTGTTTTTATTTTTTTGTGAACTCTTTTGTTTGTTTGTTTGATATGTCAAAAATATATTACTTATACGAAATAGGATATTAAAATTAAAATGTATTGGTATTTCATCTATTATTATTTGATTTTCTTTTGTTGACACTTGGGACTATTTAGGAGTCAAAAATATAATACGTGACATCAAGTAAAAGAAAATTAAGTATATTATTGTGGCTTGAATAGTGGTAATATATTTTTAAAATATGTGACATCACTATCAATAGTAGTGAATAATAGCTTTGCTATATTGTCAACAAGTTTCGGCTACCACTTGAATGAGTACAAATGAATAGACTTATTATTATTAGTAATATTAATTTATTTTATTTATTTACTTAGGACCATCTTTGTATATATAATAGTTTGAATTTGACCTCGCATGCTTTAATTTTGGCGTTTTCTTTGATCAAGATGTGGTAATTAAAAGACACATAAAGTGATAAATAAATAAAAATTAATAATAGAGAAATTAATACAACAACAAATGAGAAGATTTTTATTTTATATAATAATGAAAATGAGTAATCAAATCAAATCAAATATATATAGAAATTATTTATTTGTCGTGTAACACTTGACGTTTTCAACTTCACGATCTAACCACGTGTGTCTACGAATATATATACATACACATATATTTTATATTCTCACACGCTTACACTTTTATCATTTAAAAGTGATATTTGAGTTTAAAGTTTGTTTATCGTTCCAAATTCGACAATAAATTGAAAGACTATGTAACCGGGTAAAGATTAATTAGTGATGATATAGATTTTAATCATAGGAGTTTTATCTGATTTTATCCATGAACAGATATGTTTTAAGGGATGTTATATTATTAAAAAAAATTAATGTAATTATAAATCATGTAAATTATATAGTTTTAGGTAAAGGCTCGATAATTTTTTACAATTTTTATAGATCAATCTAGCTTAAATAAATTTTATCGCTAATTTTAAATACGAAAATGGTGGATCGATAATTTATTATCGTAAATATATCATATAAAAATATGATGGTTATTTATAACACATTAACAAAATGGTCAAAATAAACTCTTTTACGTTTAACTTAACTCATTACCCAATTTTTTTATTATTAAAATCCCTTGAAAAATATAAAATTTGCGAACTCGGAAGAGCTTTTGAAATTATTCAATTATTTGCCACCAAAAAAGAGAATAAATAACAGTTATATTATCGTCATCCTTGGCAAAATAAAACTCAAACCTTTTTACTTATTTTTTGCACTCCTCGTCAAAAGTTTCGACTAATAATTATTGAGTTCAATCTCTCTTTTTTTTTTTTTTTTTGCTTAATAAAGAGACAAAATCCAATTCCAACTTTATGGCTCACGACTTTGACAAAAAAAAATTCCTTGTAAAAGCTATAATGATTGTTCTGAAACATCAACATTAAATCATGAATCAAGGACTTTAAATCCCCACTAATAAATAGTACATCATATGTATATATATATATGTGTGTGTGTATATCTAGCAGTTTTTTCTTCATTTAATTTACACCGAGTTAAGATATTATTAACTTGTTATTGAGATTAATATAGCCTTTATAGCTTCATTATTAGACTCTTTATTGGTTTCTGATCTATGCTAATCTTAGCTAATTTTACTGAAATTGCGGTCGTTCATAAATCCATTAAGATTTAGAAAAAAAAATTAATTTTTTTAGTAAAACGCAACAAATTTGGTCTTATCGAAAAAATATATACAAAGAAAAAGTCATGATCCAAAATACACCTAAAAAGACTAATTTAATTAACCTTATTAATAATGATACACCCTTGTGGGCCAAGCTACGCTACAATGAAAATGAAAGCATGAAATATTATTGTCGTTTTATAAGTATTATTGTCGTTTTTTATTATTCAACTTGCATTCGTCACATATAACTGATTCAACTGAATTTAGCATTTTAGCTAAATAGCCATCTGAATTTAGAATTTAGACATAATTATTGTAATGTGAATATGTTATAATAGTCGATATATTTACGTGTGTGTCAGCCGTTTACAAAAAAATTAGAATCGAAATTTTTTGAAGTAAAAAAAATGAATCAATTTATTAATTAAATTGAATCATTGATTATCAATTGAATGAAAAATATTATCTGATTATTTATTACATGTTTTTTTTTTATCAAAATATGGCTAATAATAACTCAACTTTTTGTAGTTTATCAAAATATATATATATATATATATATATATATATATATATATATCGACAATACAGATAGATGAAAATTTATTAATTTAGGAAAAGAAAAAAAAAAGACAAAAGGGATTGTGAAAATTGGAAACAATAATTGCAGTGATAGTGATCACTCTCTTTGTCCCCAATCATCATTCACTTCCTTCTTTGAAAAATCATAATATGATGTTGAAAAGTCTGCTAAGAAATAGTGAATTTTGGTAAAATTGATTCAACTTTAAAGTAACAAAGCATAAAGAATAAGCATGACTGCAAGCAAATCATTTTACCTACAAACCTTTACAATATATCTAATAAATAATAATAATAATCATTATCATTTGTCCGTTTTTTGTCATAATAATTAACTAGAACAATGCAGGCTTCTATTTTATGCTCATTGAACAATGAATCATTGGGCGAGTTTTTATTATTATACCTTTTTTATCGTGATAATTAATTATCAAAATATGTCTATGATAATATAAAACTAATGCTTTAACTCAAATAATTTTTATGTCGCGTGTAGAATATTATAGCCTTCAATATTTGTAGGTATTTTTATTATTATATAATAAAAAAATTAGATAAATAGTCAACATAAACATAAAAAATTGAAATCTATCGATGTTTTGTTAATTTGTTGTAAATAGTCTGTATGTTTACGAGATATATTTCGAAATTTTCTTATCAATATACTATTTTAATTCTTGTTAATTTATTGTAATTCTTTTAGTTAAATTGATTCAAATAAATTGTAAGTAGTTGACTAATAATGTTTTGTAATTCATAATTTCATATTAGTTGGAATTAGTTAGCCGTTGATATTATATATATATATATATATTAATATATATACCCGCGCTAATGAAACAAACCATAATCATACAACTAAATTAACAAATCATATTTAGAAGCTTTGGTACACCTTTATCTTTTTAGAGCATTTGAATCGCTCATGAGCTTCATAAATATGATTAAGCATGCATGAACAGGTAGGAAAAAAATTTGTTCTAAATAACCAAATGAAACATGGATATTGTTGTTTGACCATTTTTTTTTTAGTAAATAATCGTTTAGTATGACGTGTCTGTTAATAACTGCTATTAATTGGTTACTTTTTTGTTAATATATACCGGTTTATTTTGGCCAGTGATTATTTATTAATTTTTGTACAAACATTTGCTATATGGCAATTAAATGTTTCAGAATGTTATATTACTACTTATCCTACAAATAAAAAAAAAATAAAAGTCAAGCATATATATATATATATATATATATATATATATTCGATTTTCTTTAAAAGTGAGAGAAAATAAAAGGTGATACTCGGGTAATAATTTTATTTTCATTTTTTTATGAAAAAAAAGTAATAATCGGAAGAAGTAAAAAGGGGTTGAATTTAAGACTTTATGATTGGTCCCACAATATAGAATATCAAATCTCATACGGTGCTTTTTTAAAAAAAATCGTGATCGGTGGCACGAAATATTATAAAAGTACTCGCGTGAATGATCTCATGCTGTGTTAATGAGATGTGAAATATTTTTTGAGCCAAAAAATAAATAGTTTTGTTTCGAAATCAATTATCATTTTTCTTTTCAAATCATTATGGGACAGACTCGCTCTCATTTAATCAATTTTTGTATATATCTCCAATTTAATCGAAATTTTGCATATATCTCCAATTTAATCAATTTCTATAGTCGCTCGATTAAATATTTTTTTATAAATGTATGAGCAAAAATATATGTAGTGAACCATTATAAATCTTATGTTATGTTGTTTATTGCATTGTGACGTGGTACGATTGCAATAATATGTCTTAAACAATAAAATTAGATATTTGTACTTTTCTATTAATTAATAGAAGAATACCTTAAAATATAGTATTGCGTCGCATGTCTAATTATTTTTGACTTATGCTTTAGTTTTTTTGTCATTGCAAATAAAACTGAATAAAATATATAACATTTAATTTATTTTTTTCCTTATTGAGATTCACGTCCATTTCATATTCCAAAAAGAAATTCACTTAACAACCATTTCATTTCTTTCCATGATTAAATACTATAACAGTTGATAATTTATATATATATATATTTATTCTTACCACAAATAAGAGTGAAAAAAACTTACTCCATTTTTCTTAATAAACAACAAATTGTCTTAAACGGCAATTTTGTTTTCAGATTATAAAACGACATGGACATACAACGTGGAAAATGACAAGTTGTCTTAAACGACATGTTTGAATGAATGAAAAAACGACATATAAATTTGGAAAGTGTACAATAAACGACTGTAAAGATATTATCTCATGAAAGAAAAAACTACAAAACAGATTTAAACTTTTCTTTATGACTTTTATAATTATAGTTTTTCCAGTTGTACTTCATTATCATATTTTATAATATACCACGCATATTAACGTACATTCAACGGTTAAATGAAAATTACCAGTATATATGTATTATAGTTATATCACTAATTATTTTTTAAAAACATATCTTATTAAAAATTAAATCAGTAATAGTTTTTCTAAAAATATTTTAAAGACAATTATCATGAATCTAAATATTAACTATTTTCGACACCTTGTGCGCTTACAATCTGATGACGATCATCGCAGATAAATCTTTTAATTTGTTTGTCAACGCGAAAAAGTGTTATATATGGATTAATTTAAAAAAAAAAATTAAAACTTTAATGTTTGACGCTACTAAACAATACTTGAGGACCTAAATATAATTACAACTTATAATCCTTGAAGCCCATTAGCTTATTAAGAGCTCAATATATAGAGTTTAGTTAATACGAGTTATATTTTAATAATAATAATAAAAACTCATATAACGTTGCTTAAAAGGCTACGCAAGTAATATTGGTTTTAATCATAGAAAAAGGAGTGATCTTTGGATCACCTTTCAATACTTTCTTGATTATGAAGAGATGAATATTATAAATATATATCCAACAAAAAAATCAACGCAATCTTTTCTCAATATGGGTGTGTTTAGATGTTAGAAAGTTCACTTTAAAAAATAAAAAGTTACAAAATAATCAAAGTCGGAAAACATAAAGGACACATTTTTCTTGTGGTTTAATCAATATCATGTTTTGATAATAATTTTAATCAATATCATAATAATTTATACAATCTAAAGTATTATGGTCAATTTTATAACCGGTAATGGTAAGATTTAGGAAATACTTAAAAAAATGAATTTTTTTTGTCATATTTATTCCTTTACAACTATGAATTTATACAAGGATAGATACAAAAGGCGAATTATTATATAGGAAATTTCCTACAAGAAAACAAAAGAAGAGAGTTTGAATACAAACAAATTAAATTAGATCCTACGCATCACTAATTTTTAAGAACTAAACAACATTATTGTTCGATTGTAACATTGATTATTAAATAGGTGAGAAAACAACATTGGACCCATTGATTTTCAGACTAGAATATGAAAATCAGAACATTAATTTGTATATAATATAAAAAAAAAAAAAGTTCAGGAAAAATAGTATTTATTTAATAGTTGCAGATGGGAGGTATTTCAGCATTTCCATGAATAAGAAAAATATAAAATTATACACTCTTAGTTAAAGAAGTTAATTATATTATATTTTGACCCTAAAAACACCAAATAAAGATATAAGAATCAAATTACTTACTCATCGAAGTCAATGTAAAAATATTATATGTTTTACATAAAATTTAAGTAACTAATTAACTAAAACATTTTGAAATTGAAGTATAACTAATATTTTATAAATTTTAGCTAATTAGCCATAAAAGTGACAAATCCTTTTTTATTTGCTCTTTCATAGAAATAAATAATAGGCTATTTACATTAATTTGCGTGTTTAAATATATAAAAATGATTATTTATCTAAAATTTATAAAACATTAGGTCTATAACAATTTAAAATAGTATATTTTTGTAAAGCATACTTGCATAATTAATGGAAATCCTACTCACGGAAACACAAAATATGTACTTTATTATTACTATTTTGTATTATTTTTATATAGTGCCGGTGTGTAAAAATTTGTCAACAATATGGTTGAGTGTGTGAGAAGGAAGTATCATAATAATAAGAAGCTTCTTTTTTAAGTATTCACAAAATAATAATAACACGAGGAGCAAATTAATAAGAGTGTAATTCAGTTTTATGACCGATTTTTTCATGTGTTATTGACCGATCGTTATAATTATTTTTAAAATTTAGAAACTGAAATTAACACGATTAAAAAATGAAACAAGATTATATATATAAAAAAAATAATAATAATCAAGTTGATTTTGGTTTAATATTTTAATAACATTTTTCTACTCGTAACTTTGTAACTCGTATATATATAATATATATCTAATAAGTTATGTCAAACAATATAACAATTTTAGTTATCTTAAAAATAAATTATATATTAAAATAAAAAAATTATTCTTACTTTTAATGATCAATTTTTAGGTTTTCACAATTAACAAGTATGATAAACGAACATTATTTACTTGAATTGTAATATTGTTATAAAAAAATATATATATATATATATATATATATATATATCTTTGTTAAGAATAGTACATTTACAATATTTGAAATCTTAAAAAAAAAAATTAAGAAGTTTACGTGACATTGGTTCGGGGCACAATCAATAATATTACAACAATTAAAAACCAAACCAATACTCCAAATAATTGCAATTTTAAATTAGTTAAAATTCAAATTATTCGAATTTAAATTGGCCAATAAAATATCTTTAACCTTTCAAGTTAATAATATCTAGACACGTACGTCACACGTTAATTTAAAAATTAATATTCAAAAGCAAAGGATAAAATAAAATAAAATAAACCGAAAAAGAAAAGAATATAAATACTAATAGAGAAGGCCACGAAAACTACCCAAACACGAGTATCAACTACTTCTTCTTCTCTTTTTCATTTCTCTCTTTCGAAATCAAACCAAACAGTCTCATAGCTATGCCGGAGCGAGATCGGAGATCTTCTCGGCGTCGGAACCGACTTCCAAACCCGTCGTCACCGTTGCGTCGGAGACACGCGTCGTCGTCTAAGTCGACCGCGAGTCTGAACCGGTGCTCGTCGGAGCCGGCGATGAAGATTCCGAGCCTTACCGACGGCTGCGATCGGTCTCTGCGTCGGCGCCGGAGGTTTTCGCCGGGATCGGGAAGCGAGAATATGATTCGCTTGCAGAATTGTACGGAAATCTTCGCTTCTTCGCCGTCGTTGCTTCCTTCTATAACAAGTCACGAGGTAAGTTTAATAAATCATTTCATCAAACTTATATTCTTTTCATTTCTAATATATATTTTTTTAAATGTTTCTCAGCACTGATTGATCGAAATTAAATTCGACCAAAAAAATAAGTAAAAATGAACACAAAAAAGAGTCGATTTTTTTTATTTTCAGCTCTCAAGTTTTTTTTTTTAAGTTTAATCGGATAATTTAATAAATTAAATTATTACTTTGTTCTTTTCTTCTTCTTTTGTTAATACCTAACCGTCAATTCAATTTTTGTTATTAGTGGGTGACCTAAAGTTCATCCTTGACCATAGACATAAATTTAATAAATTATGTAAATTAAAGTTATCACCTCGGTTTAGATTTTTTTTTTTTTTTTAGAGATGACCTCGGTTTAGATTAGATATTACAATTTTTGTGTGTGTGTGTTTATATTCCAATTAATACTTTATAGTAAAAATTTATTAAAATATTAAAATTTCAATTTTGCGACAGAATTTAAAAGTGGTGGTGACGGTGACGGTGGAAGGAAGCCCCGGAGAAGTAAGAAGCATGGTTAAGCTGAGTTCGACGGTCGAAGATGCAATTCATGAAATCGTGACGAAATTCAACCAAGAAAAAAGAACTCCGAAACTTCTTCAATCGCAAGGACTCGAATTACACAATTCATATTTCAGCCTTCAATGTACGAAATTATGTTTTTACTTTTTATTTTTTTGTCGCTCTAATTAACCTATAGATGCTAAAATTAAATTAGATTATATGACTTAATATATTTTTTACGTAAACAGGTTTGGATAAATCGGAGATTATTGGCGATATTGGAAGTCGGAGCTTCTATTTGAGGAAGAGCAACAAAGATTCTTCGTCGGATTTGCTTTGCTCTCAAATCGTTCCTTGTTTTTCGTCGCCCTCTTATTTTGCTCGAGCCGTTCAGAAGTTTCTTCGCCGGACTCGAAAGTTGTGGAAGATCTTGATTTGCTCACAATAATCAACTTATATATTATGACCCTTATATATATATATATATATATATATATATATATATATATATATATATATATTACTATAAACTCGATACAAAAATTGAATTTGATTTTTGTACATGTCATTATATTTTTTTATTTTGCAATCTTGCTCCGAAGGAAATCCATGCCTCTTTTTTTGGGTGGTTTCCATTTCATGAGAGTAATTTTAATGATGTATTTGACATTTTTTATGGACATATTCATTTTATACTTTGTAGTGGTTGACATCAAATAAATTTTATCTTTATGCATGTTAAATTATTTTGACTTCGTTGATAATTGAATCGAATGATCTTTATATTTATGTACTATTATTATGATGCAATCTATATAATTTATTGTAAGTTGTATGATTATAAATAATAGTATTCCCTATAATCAGAATATAATTTTAAATTAATTTAAAATTGAAATACATCTATTTTTCTTTGCTTAGCGTCATAACTTAACTTGGCTTACGATTATTAATAAAGTCAATTATGTGTCTTATAATAATGTCATATGGGCACACATATACCGTCATTTATACATAAAAAATGACATTGATTTAACGAAAGTTAGAAAGACAAAAATGTAAAGAAAGTTGGATAAAAGACAAAAATGTAAAGAAAGTTGGATAAAAGACAAAAATATATGATAAAAGTATCAATTTCCAATAAATTTTTCTCACTTAAGGTGAGGTGAACCCCAAGAGAATTGTCTATGTATATACTAAATTTTGTACAACTTTCACATTAAATTTAGTGTAACTTTTATGCCAAACATTTATTTTTAGAAATAAATATGGTGAACCTACTTTGAAATAAATAGTGCCATATAATATGCTTTTTTAGTTTTATTCTCAAACTATTAGGAATAAAATGTTTTAAACACTTTAATATAAGTTAATATGTTTAAATCATTTAGCATTTGTTATTAGTTTCTTTCTTCTTCTTCTTAAAAGAAAGCTTACTCCATTTATAACGACAACTGAAAAAATGTCATAAACGACATTATTCTTTTCCAGAAAAACGAAAACGATAAATTGTCTAAACGACATTATTATTTTCAGAAAAACGAAAACGACTGTCGTTTTCTTTTTCTTTTCATGCAGAGAGAGAGAGAGAGAAGAGAAGAAGCTCTGTATTACAGTTTTGTTATTACGAGATGATTGAAAGACTGAGATATTTGCTAACGAACTGTGACTCGCTGAATCAGTTGAGGCAAGTCCACGCGCTCTTAACCACGATCGGGGCGACGAACCGCTTCGGAGATCTCTTGACGCGCCAAGTTCTTCATTCGGCGAGTAATTCTCGCTTGAACAGAAACCTCTCTCGCTACGTCAAAAACCTCTTCCGATTCTCGCAAACCCTAGACCGATCTTCGCTCGGATTCGCCGTTCGATTCTTCTCCGTCAACGGAAATTACAATGATGCCCTTCGCGTTTATGTTCGGATTCAAAGACTGAGTCTTTCTCCGACCACGTTCGCTTTCTCGTCTTCTCTCAAAGCCTGCGCGAAGATCGGAGATTATTTCGGGGGATTTTCCGTCCATGCTCAGATCAGAAAGCTCGGGTTTTCGAGGTCTGTGTACGTTCTCACTTCGTTGATGGATTTCTACTGTAAAACCGAGGACATGAAAAGCGCGCGCAAGGTGTTCGACGAAATGCCTGAGAGAAACGTTGTGTCTTGGAACTCGATTTTTGCGGGGTTTTTGAGGGCGGGGAATCTAGGTGAAGCTCGGAGGGTTTTCGACGAGATTCCGGCGAAGGACGCGGTGTCGTGGAACTCGATGATGACGTGGTACGTGAATTCGAACCAGATGAAGAATGCGCTCCAACTGTTCGACGAAATGCCTGAGAGAAGCCCTGCTTCGTATAACGCCATAATAAGCGGGTTTGCAAAGTTCGGAGAAATGGAATCGGCTCGGAGAATCTTCGAAGCCTCGCCGGAGAAGAACGCGGTCTCGAGAATCACCATGATCTCCGGCTACTCCAAGCTCGGCGACACCTCGTCGGCTCGGAGAATTTTCGACGAAAGAGAGAAATTGGAAAAAGATTCGATCTTTATCCACAACGCGATGATCGCGTGCTACGAGCAAAACGATCGTCCGAAAGAAGCCCTCGAAATCTTCTTCGATCTCGATCTCGAACCGGACGCTTCGACTCTCACGAGCGTGGTCTCGGCGTGCTCTCAACTCGGGTACCTCGAGCTCGGAGAGTGGGTCGAATCCCACGCGATGAAGGTCCACGACATCGAGATGGACCCTCGGCTCGCGAACGCCTTTCTCGACCTCTTCGCGAAGTGCGGAGAAGTCGAGAAAGCCCTCGAGATCTTCCGTGGATTGAAATCCCGAGACTTGGTCGCGTACTCGGCGATGATATCGGGGCTCGGAATGAATGGGAGGGCCTCGGAAGCGGAGGAGCTCTTCAGAGAGATGGTGGAGGAAGCGAAGATCGAGCCGAATGAAGTGACTTACAAGGCTTTGTTGACGGCGTATAGCCACGCGGGGCTTGTCGAAGCGGGCTATGCGTGCTTGGTCTCGATGGAGAAGCCCAACGCCGATCATTATGGGATTGTGGTCGACCTCTTGGGCCGGGCCGGGAGGTTGGAAGAGGCGCTCGGCCTCATTCAGGTTAGATAAATTTCATTTTGTAGACTTAATAGTTAGATAAAACGTAAAAGTTAAAGTATATGAACTTGGACTTTTGACCCAAATTCGAACGAAAATAACCCCTTCTTGAATCCGTAGAAAAATTTCATTTTGTAGACACAATAGTCGACAAAACATAAAAGTAAAAATATATGAATTTCAAATTTTGACCCAGTTTCATCATAAACCATAAGATGAAATCGGATCTCATCAGAAATATAATTGTATTTTTTTTTACTGAAATTGGGTCAAAAGTACATTTAGTGTTACTAACTATGATATTTTGCTCAAATAAAATAAAAATCTTATGGATCTCATTATAAATTTAACAATTTTTTTGTCCGAAATTAGGTCAAAAATACATTTTCTTATACTAATTTTGATATTTTGCACAAATAAAATGAAAATCTTCTAGAGAAAATTGGATCTCATCACAAGTTTAACAATATTTTTGTCCGAAATTATGTAAAAGGTACACTTAATTTTGATATTTTTCACCAACGAAATAAAAATTCTCAATTGAAATGTTACGAATATTATAGATACTAATCAACCATTTGACCTTTTGATCAAAGAGCATGGGGCCGGTGGAGGCTCACGCGGGGGTGTGGGGTGCGCTCCTCAAGGCTTGCAAGCTTCACGGGCGGGTCGGGCTCGGTGAGGCCGTTGCCCAAAAGTGTATTGGGCTTGGGCCCAATAAGGGTAATGGGCTCGGGCCCAATAAAGCCGGGTATCAATCTCTTTTGGGAGATATTTACGCGGCGGCGGAGAGGTGGGAGGAGGCGGTTGCCACGAGGAGCGCAACTCGGGAAAAGAAGACGCCGGGTTGTAGTTGGGCCGCCTCGGGTTTCTGAGGCCCACTTTAAAAACGACGTGTAATTTCGACAATGTATTTTGATTGTACATCATTTTGTAAATAAACAATTGGGATAAATTATTTTAGGGGGAAGAGAAATTTAAAGAAAAATCGGAAGTTTAAGTTGAATGTGGACGTCGCGATTTCCGGAGACGGGTATCATTAGTCGATAGAAGAAAAAATGAATTACTACTCAAATTTAATACTTATAAGAGGTCCACTTTAAAACAGAAACCGTATTTTCGAAATGTATTTAGATTGTACAACATTATTATGTAAAATAAAAAATAAACAATTGGGAAAAAATTATTTTTAGGGAGAATAATTTTTTCATAAAAAAAATCGGAAGTTGAATGTTGACGTCGCGTTCCCGGAGATTGTTATCATTATTCAATAGAAGAATAAATTAATTACTACTCAAATTGAATACTTATAAGGAGTCCTCTTTAAAACGACATGTAATTTCGAAGATGTATTTAGATTGTACAACATCATTCGGTAAAAAAGCAATTGGGATAATTATTTTAGGGGGAAAAAAATCGAAAGTTTAATATCGACGTTGTCACGTTTCCGGAGAGTGATATTATCATTAATTGAAGACAAAAAATAATTACTAAAATTGAATATTTATGATAAGTCAAGAGAGTGAAACAAAAATAGACATGAATTGGTACGAAATCAAACATTTCCATAAAAGAATATTTAACAAACTTACAAATCTAATCATGATATGTTATCATACATTTTGGTGTTGAGCCTAATAAACGAAATTTTATGGTATGAAAAATTAAATTCATTTTTTAGTTATACATTATCTTTTATATTTTCTACCTTATAATTTTTTCCTATTATTTTCTTGTATCAAACAACTTAAAAAAATGTAAGAAAATTTCATTTTATTTTTCGTCGTATTTTTCGGGTTTCAAAAGGACCCTAACGGAACATTGTTTAATTAGGGCCAATTTAAGAAAGTTTTGAAACATCCGGGGCAGTATCGCCATTTTCTCACCGTGGTCAAAACAGTGTCGTTTTCGCATCTCGTCGTACAAATAAAGAGAAGAGAGAGAGAGAGAGAGAGCAACTAGCAAAGCGAATCTCTCGGCTGAGAGAGAGAGAGAGAGAGAGAGAGAGAGAGAGATGGGAATGGAAGGACTGATAGTGTGGCTCGTTTCCTTCTTCTTCCTCGTCACTCTTCTCGTACTCATCGTTTACCAGGTACGCTTTTTAATTGAAAAAGATTCGACCTTTATTATGAATTCTCATCATCTCTTTTCGTTTCTGAAGTAGCTTTAATAAGCTTAAATTACATTTGTTTCAGCGATACGTTAGATGATAGTATTTGGGTGATTTTTTTTTTTTTTTTTTACTTTTGATTTGAGTTTGAATGAAGTGTTACGCAATCAACAATGATATGTGATTTTAGTTTGGAATGAATTAAAATGTTTGTGGAACGAATCAGCTAAACTAAGGTCTTGATGATTTTTTTTTTATAAAGCTTCGACCTTTATATTTTTTTTTCAATAAAGCTTCGACCTTTATCATTCATTATGTTAGATGGATTATTTTTAGTTCCAGTTTGAAGGGGCTGTGCAAAAAAAGTGTTAGTTGACTGAATCAGCTATTATATATATTTTAAGTTTTGAGTTTGAAGGGCTATGATGAAAGATGAGATATATTTCTAACTTGGGTTATAAACAAAAAAAAATGTTTGTTGAATGAATTAGCTTAACTAGGCTCTTGATGATTTTTTTTCTGAAAAGCTTCGACCTTTATTATGCATTTCTCTATATCTCTATCCGTTTTATAGTTTTGAGTTTGAAAGGGCTATGGAATGAAAGATGAGATATATTTCTAACTTGGGTTATAAACAAAAAAAATGTTTGTTGAGTGAATTAGCTAAACTAGGGTCTTGATGATGATTTTTTTTTTGAAAAGCTTCGACCTTTATTATGCATTTCTCTATATCTCTATCCGTTTTATAGTTTTGAGTTTTAAGGGGCTATGAAGTGAAAGATGAGATATATTTCTAAATTGGGATATAAACAAAAAAAATGTTTGTGGATTGAATCAGCTAATGTGCCTGGCTGATCTAGAGTTCGATCACATAAACCCGTACGACTTTTCGAAGAGGATGAACAGAGTGATTTTGCCGGAGTTTATATGCGAAGGACTCTTGTGTGTCTTCTTTCTCTTCACGGGTCACTGGTTCATGTCTCTCCTCAGTTTGCCCTACCTCTATTTCAACTTCACTTTGTGAGTTCCTCTTATCATTCCTCTAAATGAATCCCATTAACCTTGTCAAGATCGTGTTTTTCTTAGACTTGTTTTTTCGTGAAATTTTTCAAGTATTCTCGGGTTCGATATTCGGAATTTAATTGGCAATGAAATGAGTGGTACATAATCTCATAAACCACTCTCATTAGATTAGACGATGAACTTATCAATTATTTTTTGCTCATTCTCGTTACGACACGAATTTTCATTAGTTTTGGGTCATTATTCACCTTGAGAGCCACGGATCCCATTTTCGCTAAATGTAGTTTTAAGATTTCTCGGATTCTATTTCAGAATCAATTGACAGTGAAACGAGTAAGATATAATCTCGTAAGACTTATCAAGCTTGTTTCCGTTCTAATCCGGAATACTTACAAAAAACTTAAGACATTCGTGTCTTGGATTAGTAGCGAAACTAGGGTCTTGATAATGATATATATGTTTGAAATGTTCTTCAGTTTCAATTTTTTAAACAAAAAGTTGGGTAATTAGCCAACGTAATCGTAAGAGATTTGGATTTTTAGCCAACGTTTTGTTAATTTGTTGTAAATAGTCAGTGTGCTTACGTGACATACTCATTCCAAAATTTTTTTACTGGTTTGCCCTTTTCGTTTTGTTAATTTGTTGTAAATTATTGGGCTAAATTTGTCCAAAAAATTTGTAAAGGGCTTGTACCTGCCATTTACCAACAATTTACCAAACGTTAACTGTATCCAAAATTCATGTAGTTTATATCGGTAATGTTTTTTAATAGTGTGTTTTTCGGTCGAAAGGTATACGAGAAAGCAACATTTAATGGACGTGACGGAGATATTCAACATGCTTGACTGGCAAAAGAAGCAACGCCTTTACAAGCTCTTTTATCTCATTTTCCTTCTCTTCCTCTCCATGTTTTGGTATCGATTTTGCTTCGTCGTAAAGAATTCACAGATGCGATTTTTGTTCATATCTTCTTTACCGAAGTGCCTTTCTCATTTTTCCTATTTATTTTTTGCAGGATGGTCGTAGCGGCGATCCACGATCACAATTAATTAGAGAGTTTAATTTATATTAGCCTTTTGATTAGATATTGAAATTTGTTTTAGGTCCTTTTTTAACTAGTATTATATTCTTATAACAATGTGAAATGTGTAGAATTCAAGCTTGTATAATTTTGTTTATATTGATTCAAATTGTTTGATAATAAATGAAACATAAGTTTATCTTTAATATACTCTGCATATATAAATAAATCAGAAGTGAAATATCTCTACGCATTTTCTTAGAATGAATATATTGAAGAAGGGATTACATCTTACAAATAAAAGAGGCATATGATGTTAGCCATAATATGTCTATTAGTTAATAAACTCTTACATTTGTACTCCATTAGGCTTTGTTAATTTAAGATTTTTTTGTTTGCAATCTACAAGCGAGTGAGTGTGATTTTCAAAGAATGTATCATTTTTTTAACACTATTTTATAAAGGAAGGAGCACTTGGAATTTGTAAGGATTGATTTTGTTGGGTTCAATTGCACATTTACACAATTGTCAATGGCTAATTTAATTTGTTGGGTTCAATTTTATTCTAATTAGTTTACAATTATAGGTTTTTAATTGTGTTACTAATTCTTAAAAACTATAGTTCTTTAAATTCGAATACATATTTCGGTTGATCGTTTTTCGACTTAAAAGATTATTGATAAATTTTACAAAAATTGCTTTGAATAATCAAATAAAACATTGATATTGTTATTTTGCCATTTTTTTTGTTTGTTTAGTAAATAACCATTTATTGTGACATGACGACTAATAATTGGTGTTAATAAGTTATATTTTAGTTAATACATACACACTTATTCTGATTAATGGCTATTAGTCAATTTTTTCAAAATGTTTAGCTATATAACAATTAATATGTTTTAAAGTGTTATATTGTTACTTATCTCTAAATTTTACCGATTTATATGATATTCCGGGACACATAAAGTACAATTTTTTTCTAACTCACATAATATAAAAGAAAATTTTCATTGTATAATTTCATTATTCCTAAATTTTTGGAATCAAATGTAGATTTTTTTTCCTATTCAATTGATAAAATTTCAATGGTATAACCGTATAATTTTATTAAATTTCACACAAAATTTTGATTCCACTAACTCTCGTTATTAACACTAAATATAATGGTACAATTGTACAATACCAAACACTATTTCTTTTCTACCACTCTCAATTTCTACTTCTCTCTCTCTCTCTCTCTCTCATCTATGGCGGTCTCTCTCTACACAACCACAGTTCATCATCCTCAGCCGTCTGTCTCTCCTCTTTCTCTCAGGTTCATCTCTCTCTCTCTCTCTCCTCTCTTTTCCATTTCTTGTCTGAGGAGTATTTCATTCTCTTCTTCATGGCAGTTGTTCGACGAAGCTTTATTCTGGGTTGAAGCTACAATCTCCAGGTACTACTCTCATTTCCCTTTTCATTTCCTTCTCTGCTTTTTTTTCTGGGTTCTGTTTTATGGATTCTTCTTTTTACTGAAATGAAATGAAAGGGCTTTTCGGAGCTGGGAAACCCAATTTGAACGCTCACTTCTATGGGAAAGTGCACAAGAGCCTTCAAATCAGGTTTGTTCATCCTTAATCCTTTAATTTGTTTCGTTGATGGTTTGAGGTCACTTTTGTTTATGGAATCTTGATGAACATGTCTGAATTGCTGATTCTGATTATAAAGAACCTAACTTTCTCAGTCATTTCGATTTGGGTTTCGTTTTTTGAAATGATGGAGATAAATTTAAGCCAAAAATTCAAAATGTTGTTTTTTTTTCTCTATCCAAAGAGTGAATTTGATACTGTGTAAATAGTGTATAAATTGCAAAGTTTGAATCTTTTTCGCGTATTGCATATTCAATTGAAGTTTTGCAATTTGGTATTTCTTATAACATTTTCTCCAAAGACATTACCTTTACTTCGGTTTGATTTCCAATATATATGTATATATATATATATATATTTTTTTTACAAGGTTAAAGGAACAATCTTTACCTAAATTGTTCTTTGCGCAAGACTGAATTTCGATAGTATTTACGCTGATGAGCAGTTTAGCTTTACTTTGTTTATGAATTCCATTTTCTTTTTTACAAAATCACCGGAATAATCTTTACCTGACTTGTTTCCATGGATTGCATATTCAATTGATTTGAAGTTTTACAATGGGTAGTTTATAACATTTTCACCAAAGACTTTACCTTTACTTCGGATTTAATTCCATCTTCTTTTACAAAATTAAAGGAACAATCTTTACCTAAGTTGTTTCGCTGAATACCCGTTATCTCTATACGAACACCCTTCGTATGTGCATGAGACTGAATTTCGATAGTATTTTACACACCTTGTTTTTTAATTCCATCTTTTCTTTACAAAATCACGGGAACACTTGTTACACTGCTGAGCGGTTTTCTTTGAACGAGAACTCTTTCAAATGTGCATTGGACTGAAAAATTTGATAGTATTGAAACTGATGAGCGGTTTTTGGAAATTGCGATTGCAGAAATGGAAAAGCTTCGAGAGCCCAAGTGGGAATGATGCCGATTGGGACGCCGAGAGTGCCTTATCGAGTTCCCGGCGAGGGCACTTGGCAATGGGTTGACTTGTGGAATGCCCTGGTAAAAATTTTAAGAAAGAAATTGTCCAAAATGTCAACTTCAACATTAATTTTTCTCATTTTCTTTAAAAATTGTTTTTTTCTCAGTTTGCCACTAAAAACGAGTGAAAAGACCATTTATCCTTGTAAACAAGGGATCACTATATAATAGTGTTTACCATAGATATCTTTGGTCAACAATAGACGTCTATTCTATACAAGGTCAATGGTGTTTTCACCATTTTATTAGTGGTAAATTGGGAAAAAAAACAATTTTAAGAGAAACGAGAAAAATTAGTGCTGAAAGCGGCATTTTGGGCAATTTCTCAAATGATAATAATAACAAATAATGATAGTACTCGAAGTTAATTTCGTCCACGCACTTTTATCTGATTTGTGAATTGAAATGAACTTTTGAGGATGAAGTATCGAGAGCGTGTCATATTTCTCGGACAAAACATAGATGAAGAGTTTAGCAATCAGCTTTTGGCGACCATGTTGTACCTCGATAGCATCGACTCCAAAAAGCTCTATTTGTACATCAACGGTCCCGGTGGAGATGTGAGTTTCGTTTCACTTTCGTTTTTTTTGTCTACTTTTTTCTCATGTCTTTGGTTTTCCATATGTATATGCATATATATATATATATATATATGGTTTTGTATTTAGCCCAGGTTTTGTAAATTGTTGGTAAATGGCCGGCCCGATATGTTTACACGTTTCCAATGAAAAAAAAATGCGATAACAAGGAACAAATATTCAAGAATTTTGATGCCACGTAAGCAGATTGGTTATTTACGACTAATTTACAAAAAAACGTTACCTATATCCAAATTCTTATGTTTCCGTTGGCTAATTACCCGATTCTTTGATATATATATATATGTGTGTGTGTGTGTGTGTGTGTGTGTGTGTTTGTGTTCTTGTTTGTAATTGTCATCTAACAATGTTTATTTTTTCAGCTTACGCCGTGCATGGCTATATATGACACGATGCAGAGCTTGAAAAGCCCGGTTTGCACTCATTGTGTGGGTTTTGCATACAATCTATCCGCATTTCTTCTTGCAGCCGGAGAGAAGGTTTTTTTTTATTTTACTTTTCTGTTTTCTTTTCGGATCTTTTATCGGTACTTTACACTACCCTTTTAGATGTTGATTACAAATGAGGGATTTTTTATTCACTCGGGGTAGGTTTGGAACGTGGAAAGTGGAATCCTTTCTTTTTCTCTTTTTAGGTTGAGGGAAAAGAATATAGAAAATATTCCATTTTCCTTGGAGAGTTTAGCGCAAAACTAAAAAACCAATCCGAATTCGTACATTTGTGACTCTCTTCTCACCAACCCACTTTATTTCCCCTCGTAAATTTCATGACTTTTCACTCCCATTTTCATTTTTTTTCTAAAAAAATTGATTCTCGCACTTTTCGGGGTTTCAAACAGCCAAAGATGGGGTTTCAAACAGCCAAAGATTCAAGCTTTTTGAAAACCCAACTTACCGAAATCCTCTTTGAATTTGTTTTTCTTTTTCTTTTTCTTTTTCGTATAGGGTAATCGATTCGCAATGCCTCTATCAAGGATTCTATTGCAATCTCCCGCCGGAGCCGCTCGTGGTCAGGTATTATATTATTATCATTACTCTCTCTATTAAGACAAACACGATTGCCGAACCATTTTTTTTAATCTATAGAGCGAAGAAGATGAACAAGAATCGAGAAAAAGATTCGAGTAATTCGAGAGAAAAAAAAGTGTTTTTGATTGATCAGAAAAAAATTGGCTTTTAAAACATTACTAAGGAACGGTCACAATAGTAAGTGACATGTCGTTTCAATAATAAACCGACATTAAGCTAATAAAAAAACTAACAAATCTAACTTAAGTCCTAAGTAAGTCCTAATAATTTTTCGTCGTTGATATGTTTTTTGCATTTCTAGGCAGACGATATTCAAAACGAGACGAACGAGCTTCTAAGGATCAAAGAGTACTTGTACAACGAGCTGGCTAAGAACACGGGACAGCCAGTCGAGAAGGTTCGTTCATCTTATACGAAGAATTCTTTCGGTATCCGTGAAATATCATTCATTTAAAATTGTTAATTTTTTATATATATATATAGATTCACAAAGATTTGGGTCGGGTGAAGCGATTGACGGCTCAAGAGGCTCTCGAGTACGGGATGATCGATCGAATCGTTAGGCCGCCTCGGATCAAGGCTGACGCGCCTCGAAGAGAGGCCGGAACGGGTCTCGGATGAGATTTCGAACTCGAGTTTGTTGTGTATACACTTTTTCGAGATTTCCCAAAACCCAACATTTTTCTTTTCTTTTCATTTTTTATAATATGCTAGTTAGAACTTTTATATTTTTCTCCGAGGACGAGAAAGTTCGAAGTTAAGAGTCCTATCGAAAAGGTTAATTTTTTGTTTTGCTTTCATGAAAATGTCGAGTGTCATTACGCTTCTTAATCGTGAATGACATGTCGTTTTGTGGATCTTAATCTTGACTAATTAGGCCAGTTTTGACAGGATAATGTTCAAATTAATGTCCTAAACTACAAATATATAGAGAAATTTCATTTTCAAAGTCTGTATAAAAATATCACCGTTATCTTCTGCATTTTAAAAAATGTTTGAAATTAGACTTTTGACAATTTTTCGGACGAAAACGTTGTTAATTAGTTTCTCGTGTGATAAACTTTGTGTTAAAAGAAAAAAAAGACAAAGTTAGGCAATATGATTAAAACTTACTTACTTTATGTCTTGCATGTCAAGATTAAAATATGCAAAGTTAGATCTTCCAAAGAGAAATGATAAATATATCAATTTTAGGTCTTTCACTCAAAGCGAGTAATAGTAGAAAAAAACATAATACATAAATTCAAATGCAAGACATGCACTTCCGAATAAAAATCATCTTTTTTTTATAGAGAAAATCAAAGGAATAATGAATTTGTAGAACCAATGAAGATATTGCAATCCAATCCATCACTCTAAAACCTCAAAGCGACCATCTGAAAAGTGTTTTTTGCCTTGCACCGCAAGGTATCATTCCAATTCAAAGAGAAACGTTAAAGAGCTATATTTAAGAGAACAAAACATGTTCCAAGAGCATTAAGTCCAAAGCTGAGGCAGAGATTTAGATGTCAATATTACATCAAAATTAAAATAAATAAAAAACTACTCTAATTTTACACGACACGAACGGAAAACGGCAGAATCGAAACCTACCTAATACGAACCCCGCTAATTAAACGAAACGAAAAAAAATTAAAAATTACCCTACCTCTCAAGGAACATAATATATTCATATTCTTAAAAAAGAAAAAAAAAACGAAAAAAAGTCGAGCTTCATACGAGAAAAAGTCGGTCAGTGAGAACCAAAGTCGATGATGACTATGATTAAGAAGAATCAAGTTCCGGGCAAAGAGACATTGATATCGGTTGACTTATTGTTGTTGGAGTCAAGTGGGACCGTTGACCAACTGTCGGGCCCACGGTACGAGCCCGAAGAAGTGAGGACAGGTTTCGGATCGGAAGTCGAGATCGGAGTCGGAGACGATGCGTATTCCTGTTTCTGCTTCTTTTGCTGTTTCGGATCGTGCTGATTTCCCGCCAAAAAACTTCCCACCACCACCTATTAAGTCCTCACCAAAAAAATTTAACCAATATTTAATCTACATACTCAACAATAGTAATACATAAATAAATAAAAATCATAGCTTCTAAGCCCGGGCAATTCGTCGTCCATAATTAAATAAAGGGTTAATGTAATTACTAGTCATGTAATAATTAGATGACTTTTGGATATAGCCCACGTTTGGTAAATGACTGCTTCAAAGTACTTCCAATTTTTTATACCAATTTAGTCCTAATATATTTTGCCGCTCATTTCAAAAACGGAAAGGGTAAACTGGTAAGAAAATTCCGAAGTATGATATGTAAACGCGCAGGCTATTTATAAAAAATTAACAAAACGATGGCTAAAACAAAATCTCTGATGTTTAGCTTGACTTACCCAATTTTTTTGTTAAATAAATCTACCCAATTAAGCTTTTACATAAGGTGTAAGTCTATTCTTCACTACACGAAAAACTTGCGAAATTTGAAATTCAGAGCCAAATAACTTAAGTTAAGTCGCTCTCAAAATTATCGCATTTCGGGAATCGGGGAAATGCCTAAAAAAAAAGGAATTTGATTGGTGGGAAATTATTTAGAGAGTGAGAAACTACGAAAGGTAGAGGGGCGAAAAGGGAATTACCTGAACGGGAGTGGCGGCGACTAAGAGGCCGGCGACGCTGCCGCCGACGACGCGGCCGTCGGGACTTGCGAGAGAGACGCTCATTCCGCCGGATCGGCTTCTCGTCCCTCCCGTCTCCGTCGCCATAAACGACCCCGACAGCGATAGTATCTCGAAACGACCCTGAAAATATTCCCGATTATCGATTAACCAATTCGCATTAGATAAAGTGGTGAGAAATAGCCAAGAAAAAATGTACATGACCGAGCTTCAAAAAGTTTAATCATCGATTATTTTAAAATGGGTATTTTTTTATTTTTTAAAATTATTTTTTAATTTTTTTTATGGGTAATTGTAGGTACTAGGCATTTAAACTATATATGGATTTAGAAACTAGCCAAGACTTTGTACATTATTGGTAAAAAATCGGCCCAATTTATTTACAACAATACAATGACGATATTAGCCTATTTCCCGCTCTTTGTATTAACCGAAAGGTCAAACATGTAACACATATTCGAAAATTTGATGCCACATAAGCAGGTTGACTATTTACTACTATTTAACGAAACGTTGGCTAATTATCCAATTTTTTTGTTTTTTATTAGTCGAAAATCTCTTTGGTTTTGAAACTTGGTATATATATACATATATATATATTGAGGTTTAGTATTTTGATACCTCGTACGTGAGAGTTCCGCCGGAGGAATCGGGCTGACGAAGCGTGACACTCGAGATTACACCGTTTGCGGAGAGAATGCAAATCGCTCGAGGCCCTTGTTGCGAGAACGATATTATCTTCATCGTTACGTCCTAATAAATTAAGTAATACACCAACAATATAAATATTTGTGTAAATATAAATGTATGAATTCACTAGCTTCGGCGTGAAAAGTGATATTACCTCGCCGGAATTGACGGTGATGATGTGTGGCGTGAAATTAGCCCCGACCGAGCACGCGACCCATTCACCTGAAAAAGTCAACTTTTTAGATCCAAATAACCTAGCTGAACAGAAATGGTCAATCTCTTAAAAGGAATAAAATAAAGACATGTCCCATATAGCAAAGCTTTTACTTCTTCCACATCCTAATTTACTAGAAAATTAAGTCAATAAATAAACAACTTAAGACAAGCTAAGCATAGAAAGACTAGTCCACAAATAAGTACGAGGACAACCATTTGTTCAACGCTCAAAAGGAAATCAAGAACTTGAAAATACATATATAAAAATACAATATGACACTTGAAAATAAGAATAGACCAAAAACTCAAAAATCAAAGAACATATAGAACTTCTTTTCCCTTTTTTTTTTCTTTTGGAAACAAATCAAGATCAGATCAGAGTGGAGACTAAGTTAGAAGAACAAAAAGCTCATTTCTTTTCCTTTCTTTCAACTTTGTAAGTCTAGTACCCTTAAAAGGACAGAAGATTCCATAATTTAACTACCAACAAAACAAAACCAGCAAAAGGAAAGGAACAATCTTTCTCACTCCTCAGTCCTCACTCATTACCTCTCTCTTTTTTTTCATCATCTCCTAAAAAACTTAACACATGCAACTAAAAAAGATTAGATTTTTATTTGCAGATAGATCTCCGAGCAAGGCCTATATAGTAGTAGAGTTAAGAGTAGAATTGAACCACAAGTATATATATCATCACCATTATCCAAAATTCAGAGGTCCCACAAAAGATCAAAACTTTCCAACAATAAATTCAATATCTCCCAAAAAAAAGCCTCACACTCACTCACTCACTTTCACAAACATAAACCTTACTATGAAAAATCTAAAGACTCAAACTTTATTCTCTAAACCATCATAAAACCACTTGAAATCCAAAAGGGCACTCTCACTTTTTCTCAAAAAAAAAAAAAAAAATCCATTACCTATGTGTTCAACCTCAAACTTGGTTTTGCTGACCGAGCTCGCTGGCCGGACTTTAGCGGCGGAGCTTCGCTTCTCCGACGAGAAATCGATGATCGGCGACGGCGCCGAAGAAGAGATGGGCTTCGGAGACAAAGCCACGTTGGCAACGCTCCCATCAGGACCGTACTTCCTTGGCCTTCCTCTCTTCTTCTTCACCGGAATATTCGCCGGCGCCGGGAGAATCACCGGCTGGGCCGTTGCCGGCGCCGGCGCCGGAATCGGAACAACGGCTGGCTGAACCGGGTTTTCCGAGCGAGGTGCCACGTGGTAATCAGAGGGAGCATCTGATCCCACCACTGTAACCCCACTTGTAGTCACTCCTTCTCTTCCATCCATACTTAAGAGAAAGTTTTAAAAAAAAAAACCAGAAAAAAAATCAAATTAAAAGAAGAAAATTAAAAAAAGTTTGAATCTTTAGCTCTTTTGTGGAAAACCCATTTGGTTCCAAATCTCAAAACTCATGGTAAGTAAGTTCAGAAGAAATGGAAGAAAAAAAAAGGACAGACCCAGATATTAGCTCTTTTAGCTTCTCTGTGAAAAACCCTTTAATACTCTTTTTTTTACTCTGAAATACTCAAAACTAAGCTTAGAAGAAATGGAAAATTAGTGAAAGACTTGTAAAGTTTCGAACTTGAAAGATAAAACCTGGAAAAAAAGAGGTTTTCTGTTTTTTTTGGGTTAATTCAAGAAACTATTTTTCTCAGCAGTTGAAGATCGTGGAAAGTATGTTTCAGAGTGGCTTTGGACAGTTTAGAGAAGATGAAGAAGAAGAAGATCAGCTGAAAAAATTGAGCTTGGTAAAGATGATGACTTCAATTTCAGAAGAAAAAATAATTTTTCTTTTTTCAGGAAAATAAATTACAAGAAACCATTTTTTTCCTTTTCCCCTGGCTCTTTGTAATTTTTTTTTTATATTTCGGATTTGTGTTTTTGAGTGGAAATTGGTTAGATAATAATAATAAGAAACCTTTGTTTTTATTGTTGTTGTTCAGCTAATTGGGTTCCTAACTTTCTTTAAAAGTCTGTGGGAATTTATAATAAATAATGTTTATTTGATGGAAAACATTAAAGTAGGAAGAAAAAAATATATATATTGAATGATGGGCATTTATGAATATTGCTGCTGTGACAATATTTTATGTCTAGAATAAAACCGTTTCATCTTATTATATACTTTACGTTTTTATTTATATATGCTTATGAATTTTATTTATTTATTTAACCATCAATAGACTATATTATTGGCATTTGTCAATTTGAAAACTTAACTAGTAAATTCCTCAAAAAAAAAAAAAAAAACTTAACTAGTAAAAAAATATTTTAAAATATTTTTTCCTATATTAATTAATAAAAAATTATAAATATTTTAATTGTAATCCGGACAGAGCAAGGGTTATGGTTGGAATCTGGTGACTTATCAAATAATATATTAAGTTAAATAGAAAGTGGGTGGAGGGAGGAGAATTTCCTTATTCTTCTGTAATTTAATATACTTTTTTTTTTGCTTGAAAATGGGCAAAAGTGAAATAATGGTAATTATTAGTGTTTAATTTTTTAATATTATTTATAGGTGAATGGAAAAGTAAAATTAGGTTGCCAAGGCAAGAAGAAATTGTCTAGAAAGGGGAAAAAGATAGGGTGGCTAAGCAAAGCATCAATTATTTATTTAATAAATATGGCAACCAAAAATCTGTCACTGGCTCACAGCCAGGATAATTATAAATGCTCTCATTAATTATGAATTCAATTTTTTTTTCCTTCTTCTTTTTCTTTTTTACTTCAATATTTTAAAAATAAAATAAAAAAATGCATAATGCAAAGCCAATTGAGTTTTTTTAAGTACTAGAGGGAGGGAAAGTGACATGAATAATTAAATAGTAGTTTTTCATGCTAATCCTTGAATGTTACTCCTTTGTTTTTCTCTTTATAATAATTTTGTTTCTAAACATTTTTATTTGGTATAGTGCGTATATTTTATTTATTAATTTTTTTTTTCTCAAAACTTCAAGTGTCAATGGTTTGTTGATTCTCATAACTTGGCATAACTCAAGTAGTTGATCAACTCACTGCAAAACAAACAAATTTCTGAGTAAATTTCATAGATTTGAGTCAGTGAAATATAATTTGAATTTGAACCTATAAAGGGTATAAAGTTTGGAGGATCTTTTTGCTTAATTTTTTTTTATTTATAAAATTTTAAAATAATTTTAGAGAAGTAGATAATACTTGCTCATGGAAATTTACCCATGTGAATCCTCATATCTATTTCAAGATCAGTAGGTTAACCATGAAAACAATAATATAAAAAATTGTTAGTATTAAAAATATTCTTAAGGTTCATAAAGTTTAATAATTATTTATACAACTTGCGAGAGAAAGATATTTTAAAACAATTAATGATTTTTCTCTTACTATTTGTCTATATTCACACACAAATAAAATTTATTATTAATTTACATCGTTTCAAAACACAAGTTACAAAGTTTTATTTTGAAATTTTGAATGGAATTTAAAAAGATTAAAACTAAATAACCATTTATTTTGACTGAAAACTATATTTGTTTTCAACCTAAAGCTTTCATCTTTATAAATTATACACAAACACAAGTGACTCAAATTTTGAAACTTTCTTTTAGCATGAAATCAAGCGTTAAGATATTCAAAGTAGAAAGTTGTGTCTTGAATTAGAAGCATCGTTAATATAATACTAATTGGTATTATGAAGGCTTAATTATAATAAATAAATAAAAACAACGTATATATATTATATATACAAATAAATAAGCAATTATTCTTGTGAATGCTTTGCATGTGGTTTTTGAAAGGTGCACATGTTAAAGCTTAGTATTATCAGTGTTCTTCTTATCTTTTACAGATAAAGTGTTTTGTTTTAGACATAATGGAATCAATATAACTTTTTTAGCATGATATTAACTTGTGTTCTTGTTTTGTTTTGGCTCTGAAAGACTGACATGCTCATCAATTGCTAATTTAATTTATTTAAATTAATAATTGGTTTAATTCAAATCCATTATTTTGGTCCATCTTAACCCTTTTTTGAATGTCCCTAATTTAACTGAAAAATTATTCTTTGATTTGTTTCTTTGTTATTGGCTTTTGTTTTTCTGTCTGTTATGATTACTTTAGTTTTGCAATGCCTTTTTCTTTTGCAAAATATCTAAAGTTTTTTTACTCTTCACTAAATTTATAGACATATAATTTTTTTAAAATAAAACAAATTTTTTTTTTTTATTTTTTCATGGATTCTTTTTACCAAAAGTATAACCTGCACTGATGATCTAAAGATGTAATTGGAAAAAAAATGATTTTAATTATTTAATTTGAAAATGTTACACTTAATATATAGGTATTCAAATGACTCAATTTCAAAATATATTCCATCTAATATTTATTTATTTATTTACTTATTTAACTTTTGGTTCAGGGACCACAGCCTTAGCATTGACCAAGCAAATTGAATATATAATACAATTACATTATTCACAAGACTAAAAAGCATCTTGCATAAATAAGGGTTTTTAATGTCACCAAAAAACAAGAAAAATAATTAAGAATTTGGGGTTAGATAAGAACAACCGAAATATTCAATTTAATTTTCAGATATAATAAAATATTCAAGTATTCAATAGTTTCTCCAATTATTTTATTATATGGTGGCTAGTTCGATGAAATAAGCCACCACTACTTTTTTCTTTCTTTAAAGTTTTTTTAATTAAATTCCATGGTATAATTGATTAGGCAATAATATATTATTATCAGCCTGTGAATAGGTTTTATCCTCTATTATTTATTTGCTAATGACCTAATAAGTTGTTGTATTGTATTGTAATTCAAAGAAAGCGAAAGAAAAAAAAAATTATTTAAATAAAAGCTCGAAACATTTAATAGTAGCACACTTGGAGGAAATAATGCCATAAAATTGCAAATAAAAATATTAGGGTTGTTTCTTTTCATGCATGGTCAAAAATCACATGACTCAACATGTGTTTCTTTATTTTACTTGATATGTGATCTATGTATTTCACCGGATCCTCTTATTAGCAATAATATGTAAACATAATATGATGATAATAAAAATAATTTATAACACACTTTAAATATTTAAACAAAGTAGAAAATATAAGAAAGTAGAAATATAACACAAAACAAAATCAGATAAATCTTAACCATCATAAACAAAGTAGAAAAAAGCAACAACAAAATACATGAAAAAAAATAAAGCTCAAAATAAAGGATCGTCCAAAGGGTTAAACTATTTTCTCCAATATATTGTTGTCTTTTATGAGTGTTAAAATATTTGAGTGAAAGTCTCTTAATAATATATGAGTGGTTTGTCACAAACTCGTATATAAAATCATTTTTACCACCGCTATATTCACTAAATAACGTGACGGTAGAGTTCACACGAAACTTATTTCTCACACTATTATAGTCATATTGTGTTGAACATTATTTGATTTGATATTGCATCAAATATATTCACTACGAATATTGATTTGTATAGTAATTTTTTTAATAAATGGTGCTTAATTTATATTACTTTATATTTTAAACTATTCCATGAATAAGTGGTATAATTGAAAAATATTAAATAAATAAATTTAAATATAAAATTAATATTTTAATTTGGTGTAAGGTTGAGAAAAATAATATGGTAATATGTTATGTAAGATAACGTATAAAATAGTGCGTTCAGATCGAGATGGTTTAGAAAAAATATAACAAATGTTTTGCGAAGTAATCTCACTTTACTAACTCATTTTGGATATGTCCAATATTTCGTAAAATTCGTGTAAACGGACTTAGTGTTTATGTGTCATGTCAATTTACGTTGTAAAATAATAACGTAAATTGATCTGACACATAAGTACTAGGGTCATCTACACGAGTTTTACGAAATGTTGGACATATACAAAATAACAAACGTATATAGAGTTCCTATATAAAATAACCCAAAATATAATATTTTTTTAAGACGTCGACCAAATGTTAAATTGAAAAGGCTTTTTTACAAAAAAAATTTTATAACCTTTTTACCGGTTCTTTAGCAAGTACACAAGTAGTCTTTTCTACCAATCCATCGACATTGAAAATCTTCATTCTCATTAATTGATTTGTCCATAATTTTCCATGCTCTATTTACTACTCTCTCTCTCTCTCTCTCTCTCTCTCTCTCTCTCTCTCTCTCTCTCTCTCTCTATATATATATATATATATATATATATATATATATCATTTATGAGTTACCCTAGTGACAATATGTGCCACCATAATAAGGAGATAATAAATTATAATTAGACCAATCCTTATGAATTTTAATTAGTCTTGTTATTTACACCAATGATTTTAAAAATCCTTGATTGAAAATCAATGTTATCATTGTAACCACGTAGTTGTTCATCACTATCATTATCATCATGCAAAAATTTTGAGCATAAACTTATACACTTTGATGTTGAAATCCCGCCAAAAATCATAGGCATTATTATTCTCATTTATTTTACTCATAAATATTCTCAATAACTGACCACCGACATTTATTTTAATTTTTGATCGCATCGTCATTTTATGCTAATTTGATAAATAAAATCAAGTTAAATTTCATTTACATCGACGATAGGTTTATGGGCTCTTTTATTTTTCCCTTTTTATATATATATAAAAGTCATATTAACCGGATTTAGAATTTCAGTTAATTATAGATGGATTAAAAATAAATTTTCCTAATTAATTTGAACTATTAGTTATAAAGTCCATCTCAAAACCCCATCTTGCACTTACTGTTAACAAAATTGAGACTATTAATTTTATTAAATAAATGTGTTGGATTATTATTAATAAAATAAAGCTGATATGATTTAATTCATAATAAAATAATAACTTAAAGATATATTTGTCGTGAAATTATTATATGATTATCATATGTGCTAATCTAATTTATTAATGAGACAAATAAAAAATAGATAATAATTATTAATAACTGCCAAACAGTTATTAATAACATAATAAATCGTTGATTATAGAATTAACATTTATAACACTTGGACAATCTGCAATTAAAAGATTATTCATCTCACAAATCTTAAATGTTTTAAAATTATAAATTCAAGTAGGCTTCCGCTATTCGTAATTTATTCTCTTGAATTGATTTACTATTAAAATGAGGATTACTTATATGAATAATAAAACTTGTATATATGATTTTAGAAAACTTAGATGAATTTAGAGCTTGTAGGATTTTAGAAGAATGGTCACATCACTATCAAATAATTGGAGACTGCTCAGTTATGTGCCAATACAAGTCAAACATTCAAAATTCCATAGAATCAATCACACACATATGAATTAACAAGACTCCTTTATTTTTATCATCTTTTTATTGATTTAGACAATTAGACAGAGAAATTTTTATCCTTTTTCAAACTGAATGTTCATGAATTTCACAAATTTCTGAAGCTAAAGAGAAATGGCCAAATCCATATATCTATATAATATAAAAATATAAATAGATTCTTGAAAATAAGAAGTAGTGGAAAAGGACATAGAGAACTGGCAAGCAAAGATTCCTACTTCAAGAAACTGGTCTCCATTTTGTTGTTTTCTGTGGTCAAAGAAATAGCAAAACCATATCTGAAATCCTGTCATCCAACAAAAATAATATTTAAATAATTATTTTTTGTTCTGGTTTTCTATCACCATGTTGGTTTCACCAACCATAACAATTTTTTTAGCATTTATAGTAGTAACTTGTTTTTTCCGTGTTTAATTTTCACCTTCAAATTTATGTTTGAAATAATCGAGTAATTAGGTAACGTAAATTTAAGAGATTTGAATATAGCTAAAATTTTGTTAATTAATTGTAAATAGCTTAACGTTTATGTAACATCTTATTCTCGAATATTTGTTCCTTGTTTATTTTTTTTTTATTTTTTGAGATTTTATTTCGAAATTCGAATTTTAATGCTTTATTCTCTACAAAATTTCGAATCTCAATTCGATTATTATTTAATTAGAATGAGGACTTAATTTGATAATTACTTTTGTTACGTTTAAATCCTATTTGATGTCGGCATATATTTACAAGTAAATTATATTCCGATTGATACAAAGTGCGAAAAACGTTTTAAGCTAATTTCTACATTGAAATGTTGTAAATAAATTAGGTCGGATATTTACTAATAATTTACAAACTTGAGCTAATTTCAAAACATATATAGTTTAAAAAGACAAGTACCTAATATATAGAAAAAAATGTTGTAAAATGAAGTGCCAAAAGTTTGAACTAACAGAAAAAAAAAAAGTCATGCATCTACATAATATTTAACACAAAAAAAAAGTGGTACTTACATAATTATTTTGGGATCTTGTTAATGTTTACTTAATTATGTTGATGTATTTTTCTATTTTGTATTTTACGAATCAGTTGAACCCAATAAGTATGGGCCGAGTTAAAATAAAAAGTAGATCGGCTCTGTTTATTGTGATGACCGCTTTCCAATAAGCTCTTGCCACGTGGATGTTCATTTCTCTCTCAAAATAAATCTCGGTTTCTCGACCAAAGAAATTCTCGGTTAATAATTCAAACTCAATAAAAACGACATCTCTAAAAACAGGTATAAAAGACATATCATCAAAAACGACATCTCTAAAAACAGGTATAAAAGACATATCACCAAAAACGACATCTCTAAAAACAGGTATAAAAGACATATCACCAAAAACGACATCTCTAAAAACAGGTATAAAAGACATATCATCAAAAACGACGTCTCTAAAAACAACATTTCATAATAAACGACGGTTTATGCGGTAACGACATTATATGTGAAATAATTTCAGGAACAAAGATAGCTCAACAAGTTTTGGCCTAGCTCCTCTTCAAATCAAACTTAATTAATTTGAAAATCTTGAGAAGTAAATAATTTTAAAATGTCCAATTATTTAACGGTTTATTGATCTACTATAATTTTAAAGTTAGTTTCGAAATTAATTACGCGGATTCGAAATAATTGAAAGTGGATATTTATTAGCTCATTATAGATAACAAAAACTTGACAAAGGGAAATAAAAATATAATCATTTATTCGATTTGAATTTTGTAAATGATTTGGATGACCTACTTGCAAAAATTAAAATAAACCCTAGAGAGCTCTACCATTTTAATGAAACAAAAATGTTTTGAAGAAATTCGAAACACTGTATCGATACATTATCAAACAAAATTCATGGGTTAATAGCAAATCTCACAAATTAGTATTAAACCAAAAGTTAATGAACAAAAAAAAGATAAAATAAAAACTAATTTGCGGTTCTAGTCTTCGAATAGTAACTTCACCTAATAATTAATTTAAAAATGAGAGAGACAATTAAAAACACATATGAAATATTATTCTTTACCATACAAACATTCCAAGGTATTTAAGATATTATCCTCACTTCTGTTTTTATTGATCATTAGTTAATAGTATAAAAGAGATTCCACTTAATTTATATGAACGTATAGCATAATTTTATAAATTAGAATTATTATTTTCTAATATAAATCCCTTTTTAATGACATAGAAGGTTCAATATCTAGTTCCGTACGATATAGATTTTGTTGAATAAATACCATGCAAGAGAGTTTGGTGATTATTTGGTTGGAGTACAATCTATATTTCTGTTATTATAATTAATATAACGTGGAAAAAACAAGCTTGGCCATAAAAGAACATTTATTCAAGCTCAACTGTACGGACAACCACTAATGAGCACCTTTATTAATTAGGGTAAGACAATGATAATATTTATAGTAAAATAATCTAACTCGATAAAGTATATATAATATCTTTTCGAGCGAGCTCGTCTCACTGACAACAAAATCGTTGATACTCTTCTAGGAACCAATGCTTTCTATTCTTTATTTTACGGTCCTTTTCTACCCGATCCAGTCTATATCGCATGGTGTCAGAAAGCTTAATTTAACTCGCAGTTACTCGACCAGATATTGCGCAAGGTGTTCATATTTTCAGTCGGCTTGTCACTACTCCTACCAAAGATCATTGGATTGTTGTTCCCCGAATTCTTACTTATCATCTTATCTATAGTGGTGTGCCTACTCTGATACTGATTGGGTTAGTGATGTAGAGTATCGCAAGTCCACTACTGAATTTTGTGTTTTTTCTTGGAAATTCACTCATCTTTTTGAAGAGTAAGAAACATAATGTTACTTTTCGCTCTTTCACTCAATTTGAATATCGCGCTATGGTCATGACTACATGTGAGATTATTTGGTTGTGTTTATTACTTGCATATCTGAGTGTTACTCTTGAGCATCATACGCCGCTATACTACGATAATAAGAATTTTATTCAGATTTCTCGTAACACAATCTTTCATGAGCGAAATAAGCAAACTGATATTAATTGTCATTTCACTCGACATTATTTACAAAGTGGTACGATCACATCGCCCTATATTCATTTTTTTTAAGATTGCCGACTTGTTCACTAAAGTTCACCCCGCTTTGCGCTTCCACTTCTTAACAGACAAACTCTCGAGGCTTGTTAAGAAACATAATGTTACTTTTCGCTCTTTCACTCTATTTGAATACCGCGCTATGATCATGACTACATGTGAGATTATTTGGTTGTGTTTATTACTTGCATATCTGAGTGTTACTCTTGAGCATCATACGCCGCTAAAATACGATAATCAGAATTTTATTCAGATTTCTCGTAACACAATCTTTCATGAGCGAAATAAGCAAACTGATATTAATTGTCATTTCACTCGACATTATTTACAAATTGGTACGACCACATCACCCTATATTCATTTTTTTTAAGATTGCCGACTTGTTCACTAAAGCTCACCCCGCTTTGCGCTTCCACTTCTTAACAGACAAACTCTCGAGGCTTGTTATTGTCGCATCACGAGTTTGAGGGAGATACTAGCCTATACTATGTATTATTATTATTTTATTTATGTAACGATATATTTGTGTTTTCTTTTTTCGTTTTACATTAGAGTTACATACACATACTTTATATTCATTTAATTATCACGTAATATCATTTCTCTTCTCGTGAATTCCTAAATTTATAATATCAACTTCATGTAATTTATAGGTGATAGACTTGGAAGTGTACACATTTGCGATGACGGTGATATTTGCGACGGCGGTGACGTCGGAAAGCCCCTCCTCTGACCGGAGAACACGACGGCAATCGAGAGGTGTCAATCTTAGCGTCATGGAGCGGGCCCCGTGCTCCGTAGCTATCCTCGTCGACCGTCGCTGCTCCGGGTTCGAGCGGCGGTGGCGGTGGTGGTGGTGTTTCTTGGCGGGAGTGACGATCGAGAGGCTCTCACGTTGGCGCGTCGCATGGTTGGTGATGGTTCGTGTATAAACTTGGCTTTGATTCATTTTGTCCATGCAAACGCCTCAAAAGACTCGGCGTGGGATCGGGTAATCATTGAAAGTTATATTTTTCTTATTATTTTTTTGAAGGAAGTTTAGTGGCTGGAATTCATGTGTTATTACCACTAGTTTATCGTAGATACCGCAATATATTTATTATTTAAAGTAATTACATACGTGGATGGTGTAAGATTTTGTATTTAAAACTAAATTGGAACAACAAAATTTAGGCGGGTTAATTTGTACATTTTCAAGTGAAAAAACGAGAAAAATAATTGAAATGTAAATGTAATATAAATGTAAACGAGAAAATGTAAATGTAAAATAAAAATTTAGTTATGTAAGATTACGAATCGAGAAATAACCATTTTTTTGTAAATAGCAAAACTTATTATGTGTCATCGAATTCGTTAGTTTTTTATTATTTGTTTGTCATTTTGTTTTATACGGTATATGAAATATATTTTTGGAGTTTTTTTTCTGTGATTCATAAAATATTGACTAAATTTGTTTTCAAATTTTTGATATTATATGTTAGACGAGAGTGTTAGAGTTTTTGTATGCGTAAATATTCTCAATTACCTAATTTTTAGATATACTCGACATTGAAAGTGAAAAGAACTAATATGAATTTTTAAGTTCACAAGTTAATTCTTTTCATCTATAAATTGTATGATGAGATATGTCAAGACGTGACACAATTGCGTAAATCAATTTTTTCAGGTTCTTGATAACGAGTTGCTTAAGCAAGTTGTGGCACCGAGCTTAGGAGGAGAAGTTGGAGTACGCAACTGCGCTTCGATCCATGGTCGTAGATTATGACATGTTCATCGTCGACGAAGATTTAATGTTGGTGATCTTCTCTCTTTCACTGAGGTTGTCACCAACGCCTCTATTCTCGTCGTTCAACAACAAAAGATCTCCTCTCGTTGATTCACTCGTCTTACACTCCTACGTCTTATCTGATTCGCCGAGTATTTTTAAGAATTTTTATTATGGCTAGGATTGTGATTTTTTATATTGTTAGTCGATAATTTCACGCAAAACCTTCAAATAAGAAGTTATGAGTTCAATGTTCATCGTATCATTTGTACTAGAGTTTGACTCATAGGAAATTATATTCTAAGCATAAGAGTTTTGTTGCGTTTTATTGGACGTGAATAAGTGTTTTTGTGACGAGTGATTTGATAGAAATTCGGAGGTTGATTAGACTAAATTGAAATTTGCCGGTAAATTTACAAAATGAAATTTTATTTTTTATACACGATATTTAAAAACCCACACTTGAGAAAGAGCATATTGATTGATCATTATAAAAATGAGCAGAAGAGGAGATCTATTGACTGAGTTAAGTGATTTGTATATTGATAGTGCTTTCTATTTATAGACAAGTTTACAACTAATAATTTATGTATAACAATAACTAACAATATAACGTAATAAATGGTGATAAGCTAAATTTATGTGGAGCTATTGGTCACTAAATTGTCTAAATTAAGACAGAGCATGATGCTTCTTTTCTCATCAGATAATTAAGGCAATAAGTTAGATTATTAATAACTTTCATGTGGGTCTAAATTATGGTTCTAGTCTTGTATTAGCCTAGTATCTTATATTATTTGAAAAAGGCTAATTTTGTCCTAATCCTCATCAGTGGATGAACTAATAATACTTCACCAGATAATTAATCGAATTATTAAAACGGCTCTAAATCTCTTAGATAAGTTTTTTTTGTAGATTTCTTGTTGACATTTTTTTATTTAATGACTATTATTTCATTTGGTTCTTATGATCAACTTTATAGTAAGTACAAAACCAAACTATGATAATATATAATGACGTAAAACACAGTATAAGACATTGAGACAAAACATGTGCTTAACAACGATCTATAACGTCAAATAAGACAATGGAGTTTTTATTTAATTAATTTAGATGTGGAGAATATATTCAATGTATAGACAATGACTACACATTTTATAGGCATTTCAAAATTTATAAATATAATTGTATTTAAGTATATTTCTGATAATAATACAAAAGGGATACATTTTCTATAATAATCATAATAATAATAGAAAGGTTAATTGAATTGGAGGAAAACATATTATTGTTTTATTTTTTTTCCAATGTCTTTTGTTGGATATTTTGGTCACTCTAACTATGAGGCGGCTTTATTATATAAATAATTGAAGGTACTACCAATAATTAAGATTATCCTCTCTTCTCTTCTTATTCTTCTTTCTAATTTTTTCATAGTGACCACACCAAGGAATATGTAAATATGTTATGGTATAGTGGGAACTTTCCCAATAAGTATTTTCATTGGAATTTTTTATGACAAGAATAGATATTATCCCAACAAAATCTCATTTTGCATAAATTTAACATGTTTGTGAAGAGGGCAAAGATTGTTATTTAAGAGAAGAAAATAAAAGTTGATATAGCTTCTTCGTATGATATTCATGTTAATAAGATACTTTGGTAACACATTTTTCACAAGCAAGGAATTTCAGTCTTCTGAACAAGAAGAAAGACACATATAAGCATATTTTACTTTTAATATGTAAAGAAGAATCCACTTAATCAAATTAATTAAATAAATTGTAGGAACACGAATAACCTCAATAATTTTCCAATCAACTCCTTTTTGTACGAAATATCATGTTCAATAAACTAATATTAATCCTGAGTATACCAATAAGACAAACATTTTTAAACTATAATAAACGTCATAATTTTCTTAATATCAAGATAATTTGGTGGTAATTTAGTTGAACAATTTTCATTTTTGTGAGTAATATTCTTATGAAGATTTAGAGGTCCCATAAAAGAACGATTTATTCAAGCTCAATTTATGTACCACAACCACTAATGAGTATCTCCATTAATGGTGTAGGACAATAATAATTATAAGTTTTTAAAAGTATTTACTGTAAAAGAATCCAACTCAATATCATATATATATATAAGTATATATATATATATTTAATTTAAACACCAAAATACTTGCTGACCTCTCAGAATATAACATGCAAATATAGATATGCTCTCAAAGTATATTATTTGCAATTAATAATAGAGTTAATTAGTACTATAGTCCTATAAACATAAACATGTTGAAATTTTGAAAATGTTCAACCTTAAATGAAAATTATGTAAATGACCCAATAAATGTTTTATCAGATTATGAAAACCATTTACAATCAAAATAATAATTTTAAAATTGAAAAGTTAAGCTGTTAATAGTTGTGGTACGTAAACACTAGAACAATTTGTCACAATTTTACCAAACACATTTTGAAATTCATATGTAAAATGTTGACCATTTGGCCAATTATTTGTTAATAATACCTGAAAAAATAGCTCACTTAAAAATATCGTTATAAATTATCAGTTTCTTTGAACATTCTATAGCCCACAAGATAACTAAATTGTGTAAATAATCATCTGATGCACTTCACTCGAGAATCAGCTATATATATACACACATATATATATATATACATATATGTATATATATTAGTAAAAAATATGCATGCATTTCTTCCTTAACTTTTGCCATGTTATTTAGTAATACTACGTCCTTGTTTTAAGCATACCAATTTACTTACAGCTCATGATATCATCACACAAATAATGGATAGTTATTTCTCTCTATACATTATACACACACAGATAGATATATATATATATATATATATATATATATTTGTATTGCTGGTCAACGAAACCAATTTTAATATAAGCATTGTCTTCACCAGTCATGAGTCATGCCTAAATTCATTCGGTTAAAATACGTATCGCATTTCAATGTATATATTTAATTAAATAGGCGAGAACCCAATTGGAGTGTCTTAAAATTGGAAGGAGAATTGCCTCTTTTATATATATATATATATATATATATATATATATATATATATATATATATATATATAATCTGAGTCACGCATACATGGATACGCAATTCTTTTGTATATCCTATACATCGAATTTCGGTCCTTTTTAGGGTTTTGTTTTCATATTTAAAATCATTAGTATGTTCTTGTTGAAAGTTGCAACGAACTCTCATGCAAAGCTCACGCTGGTTTTTAGCTAATTGTATAATTATATATATATATATATATATATATATATATATCGTGCTGTGTTTTAGAATCCGCATGTAGTTTTTTAGACGAAATCAAGAGTGGTAAAATAAAATCCAACAAGTTTGTGTAAAGAAGAGCCTTTCAATCAAATAAATCAAAGGTCGTGAAAGTGCATGTGAATGTGATTCTCACGTTGTCACTTTCATGCACTTTTTATTATTTCTTTTCTATTTTTGAGAATTTAAATAATATTTCAAATTATACGACCACAACAAAACATGCACAGCTCATCATATCCTCATTGCTCGGCGTAGTTGACGCCATGTTACTCTTTCTCTTTCATTAATATAATTATATATATATATATATATATATATATATATATATATTACATCTCTGTTAGTGATGATAATTTCAAGGTAAAAAAATAAATTATACATTATATAAGCTCCACTTACATCTTCTATTCAAGTTATACTAAATGAAAAAAAAATGATTTATAAACGCAAACAGTTTCCTATTATTCTAGGGATTTTTCTTTTAATATAATTTATAATTTGTTCACAAGTCATATACTGTGACATTTCTAACCGAACAGCCAAAACTTATGACTCGTCAAAAATATTCACATTTTCAAGAAAACATGTATATTGTTATATAGTCAAAACTCTCTTAGTTGTTCACCACCAACCCTTTAAAAAGTAATTATTTAATTATATATTCCCAAAGTGTGGACGAATGTCACTAACTACCAAGAATTTACAGCTTAGCTTTGGACAATGTTGAAGAAAACGTTTCAAAATATTTTTGTTTGCCAGCAATAACTAGCTCTGTTATTTTACTTTAATTTTGTGTAAAATAATTAGTTGAAAAATAAAAAAGATTGGGTGGAAATGAAGTTAATACATTACCATTATTTATGACCAACCACCTAACGCCTACTAATAAGAGCCATGCATGCCAAATGTGTACATCCAAATATAAGATGTCACGCTAAAAGAATTTTGTATTAAAAAAAATGAAAAATTAAGGTGAATATTGTTGTGTAAGATAAAATGTGAATAATATTTAAAAATAAAGAGACTTTAGCCATAAACATAAAAAATTTAAAAATAACAAGTATCTTGTATATATGTTAAAAATAACTAATGTGTTTACGTAATAACGGTATATAAATATTTATAACCGAATTGCACTTCGCTTACAATAATTTACAGTCGTTTATAGTTAATTTTGTGCAGTGCAAATTTTAATATATATTAGTTTAAAAATTTCTATACAAAAATTTGTCGGACTATTTATTAAATTTTTACAAGACCCTAACTATTATCAAATAGTTACTATAATGATCCAGAATATATATGTCAGATACTATATAAATATTTTGGAAGACTAATTGTCGGCAGTAATGATGTTTTCTCTTGGGAGACTAATTCAAATAATGCAAAATTATATTTCACAAACATATATAATAACAAATGTGAATGTGTGTCCAAAATCCCTCCGAGTCTCGCCACTAATTGCTTGTATTGGATTCGAGATCAGTTATGTGGTCCTCGTATTATGATTATTTATTAGCATAAATAATCATATTTTTTGGGGTATTATGATCAATATATTCAATGCACATTTGGCCTACTTGGCGTCCTTTTGTGCCGAATTTTTTCAATTTTAATTTCAAATATTTAAATTCTTAAACTATAGAAAGTTGCATATAATGTTCCAAAATTTGATACAAATAATAATTTCTTCCATGATGAGAAGAAATGTGTGGTTATTATCAGCCAAGGACTAAATACACAATAATTGATTATTTTGGATAACATCAAAACCCTACTTCAAGTTGGCATTAAAGTAATAAACATGTCTTAATTATATATTTTAACAATATAGTTTCAATTCAACAAACTTAAATTTTTAGCCGCCTCAAGCATTGAAACATCTAAGAAAAAAGTCATAAAAATATATATATAAAAATTGATACCATAATAGTAAGAGAGTGAAAGAAATATATAAAATAGTAGACCTCCTAAAAGTCAGCCTTTTGGACTAAAATTCTCATGACATTTCTTTTATGTACAATAATCTACTAAAGCTAATAATACCTAATTAATCAAACCATACTAACCATCCTAACCAAACCCAAACCATAACAACTATTTTTTTTCTTCTTTTTTTCCACTTTCTACTAGTATATGTACACAAAGAAAGAAAGCTTGAATCTGAAGCAAAGAACATTGTAAATGAAATCAAGAATATGATCAAATCAACCCCAAATTATTATACCAAAAAATTCTTAAGATAAGAGAGTGAAAGATATATATATATAAAAGAGAAGACCTTTCGAACTAAAATTCTCATGAAATCTTTTTATGTGCAATAATCTTTCTTCTCAATCTCTCTCTTGCCTAGTACTACTAAAAGCTAAATAATACCTAATTAATCAACCCTTACTACAATATATACACATAATAACCATCCAAACTCAAACCCAAATCGTAACTAATTTCTTCTTTCTTTTTTTCTTTTTCTTTTCATTTTTCTACTAGTATATGTACAATAAAAGAAAGATTAAAATTGAAATCTAAGAATATGACCTAATCAACCCCAAATTGTAGAGATTCCTCTTCACCAAGCTTCCGAGGGACAACAACACGGCTCCTCCGACCCCGACCGATTCCTCTTCCTCTTTTGACCCGAAACCCAAAGGCAGTTGCTTGACTCGCAAGTCGCCCAACCCTACCTTGTTCCGCACGGAATCCACCGCCGTGGGGTCCGCGGGGTTCCCCAGCGCGTCCGTCACGTAAAACACGTTCCGAGCCGTCCCGTCAGAGGTCGACACCTCAGCGCGGGTCACGCTCAGCCCGTTCTCGCGGAATGTTCTAGTCACGTCCGCCAGCAAGGATTGTCGATCCGCCGTGCACAGCTCTAGCCTAACGCCCTGCAACCGTCGTCATGATTAAGACGAGTTGAGTGAAAATGAAAAAAGTTGATATCTTTATCGTGATTTAAGATTTGTCTAAAACCTCGGAGGCTCGTCTTTTGATGGCGGCTTGAAGGCATTGGATCACTCGTTCTCGCTCCGGCTCTGAGCTTATCGGAGTTCCGTCTTTGTGCCTTATGTAAAACTCCTATAACAAAGTAGAACAAAACCCGAGATCAATGCAAAGATATACTCTTTTCATTAATCGAATCCCGTTATTTTTTGTGGTAAGTTATCTAAAAGAGATATTTTATATTATAGATGAAAAATATTCAGATTAGACTCCACTTTTATCAAGACAAAGACACCCTTATAAGCAGAACATATATAATTATAAAGCTCAAGTTTTTACTCACCAAGAAAGCTCGATCCGTGGCGGAGTTAATGGTGGCGTGAAAAACGACGTAGTCCATGTCGGTCAAGGTACAAACGACGTCGAACAAGAGCTTGGCTCGGTCTCTGCACTGAACGTTGACCACCGAGTAGTCCCTCTCGGTCCAGTTCTGCACCGTGACCACCGAAGAAGATTCCGCCGGAGAAGAAGACTCCGCCGGAGACGATTCGTAGTCGCGGTCGGCGAACATCATCTGGTGGAGCCGTCGCTCGGAGTGGGTGGCTCCGGCGGAGACGGAGGTCTTGGCGCTCCTAATGTCGTTCTCGCTTTGGTGGTCGCCTCTGAGGACGTTTCGGAGGAGGGTTTCGATTCGCTCGAGCTTTTGGGAATCTTCGATGGCGAAACCCGACTCGCCGTCTCTGAGGTGGACCAAGGAGGCGATTCGCCCGTTGTGGGTCCACACTTTGGCCTCGACTACGTCGACTTGGAGATCCGAGAGAACCGCGAAAACCTCCGAGAGGAGACCCACTCTGTCGGTTCCGGTGAGTTCTAAGGCCGTTAAGCCCTTGTCCTCGCTCGATTTTCCGTAGTGGATCGTCACGATTGACTGTTGAACAATAATTTTATTTAAGTGATCTTGTCTAAAATTAACAGGGTAATTAAAATTACTAGCTTTTCAAAGTATATGAGTTTTGTATTTAGGTCAGGTTTTGTAATCCATTCTACGACTTTCCAATGATGAATATCGAAACGGAAAAAAGATAAAAAATTTACGAAAATTTGATGCCACATATAATAACCAATTAACAAAAACGTTGACTATTTCAAAATCTCTTAGGGTTTATACTAGGCTAATTAACCAAATTTTCATCTTACTATTAGCTTCCCAATTTTATTTTTGTCGTTTTTACCGGTAATAATTTACAAATTAGCTCTCCCTAGCGAGAAAGGCGAAATCTTTATGCCTTTAAAGGTTCAATGAGTGAAAAAAACTAGGGAATTTAGTACCTACTCAATTTAAGCTAATTATGAAGAAAATGGATTATTTTGCAATTTATACACTAATGATGAAAATCACTTTCATTTTGTTTTAATTACTCAGAATAAACGAAATGAATTACCTTCTCAATGTAGCTAATGACACTCTCGTCCGTTAATTTATTTCCGTTTTGATCAGTCACGTGAAAAACTGCAAAACCACAATTGTCACATTTATTAATCATATTCAAGACGATTTAATTTATTCAATGAATTTTTTTTATTATTTTACCATCCATGAACCATCTTCCATCAGAAGAAATATAAGCTTTCTTAATTGAGAGATTCAGATCCGTGAGAACTTGAACAGCTTCTAATAAAATCCCATGCCTTCTTGCACTATCAACCTGACAAAATTAAAGAACATTAATTTATTTTTAATTAACCGTAATTAAAATAAAGTGTAACTAAATCATAATAAAAATAAGCTAACCTTGACCAGAGTTGCAGTAGAGCAAACGGCATTGTCGATCACCACTCTGGAAAAAAAAAAAAAAAAGAGGTTGAGAATATATTTATTTATATTTTATTTTAGGGTTTTCAAAAATCGGTGTAAGGATTTTGAAATTGTTTTGACTAATTAGAACGGAGAATTATTCAAGACAACGAAATGTTTTAATTATATTTTTTGAATGATGATTACAGAGAGATCTGAGGCGAGAAATGAGAAAGGGAAAGTTCTTCGTAGACCAAAAAAAGAAAGCGCCAAAAAGCAAGAAATTTCGTCGCAGAGAGAGAGAGAAGATTTGAAAACAGGAAATTTCAAAGAATAAAAAAATAAAAATGAAAACTACTGAAGAATGAAGTAGAACTAGATAAGGTGCATAATCTAAATTAAGTTTTATAAAATGATTTTTTTGTGTGTAATAACAGTAAAACAGTAAATAAACTACTCTTTTTTTTACCTCGGCGTGTTCATGCGAAAAACAAGCTTCTCATACTCATCCAAAATCACAGGCCACTCCATTTTCAAAAACAAATTCCTTCAAATTCTTCTTTTCTCGTTTCCTTTTCTTCTTCTGAAACGAATCCAGAAAACGAAGCTTCCAATAATGGCAGCTACAAATCTCTCTCTCTCTCTCTCTTTCTCTCTCTTTATTGCTTTCAGACCTTCGAGCAAATCGCCATTAACAACCTTCACCGAACTCTCTTTCTCTCTCTCTCTCTCTCTCTCTCTCTTCTTTCTCTCTCTAGACAGCGAAAAGCACGCCTTGTTCTTCAACTCTCCTTCTCTTCTCTCTCTCTCTCTAGGTACTTATATATATATATTCGATTTTCCCAAACTAATTAATAAAAATATTCTTTTATGTTAAATTCTATATTATTCTTATTCACATGCGTCCTGAGGAATGCTCCTCTACATCGTCCTCCACACTTGCAAAATTCACCCAACGAATGAGATAACGACACGTAGGGAGAGCTGTTTTCCTTACAGCTGAGACGCCACGTGTGGTTGTGGAGTGGGATTCACTCAAACTCGACGTGGTGATTGGAGATCGGACGGGAGGGGTCACTCCACGTGGCGTACAGTGATGATGTGGGCCACAGTGTAGGTGAAGTGAGTGATGCGATGACTTGGTTGCTAAGCTCGGATTCGCCGACCAAAATCATGACCTTCGCACGTGACATCCACGGGCTCTAATTAATAGTTCTTTTTATTTTATTTTATTCTTTATTTAATTTAAACGATATGATTTATCTTCAAATCAAACCGTGCTCTCTTTAAAATTTCGTATTATATGTGTTTGTGTCTCTGTTATTTTAAACTTATTATCTTGAATTAAGGATAATAGTATAGAAAAATTTATACTCAAAAATAGGTCCATTGAAATACAAAATTAGTGTATTTTGAATAAAATTTTTGAACAATACGTTGAAAATACCAAGTCTGTAATTAAATCTATTATATATCTTATTCCAAATTTTGTTCTATAACAAAATCCAACAAAATAAATGAGTTAATTTAATTTATTTCGACATACTAATTTACTTAACATAAATAAATTTAAACCACTTTATAGATAAAGAAACAAGTAAGTTAAATTACCAGCTTAATCATCTCATTTAACAAGTAAGTTCAACTAAACATATTGACTAAAATAAAATTATGTTCCATGCATATTTTTATAGTTTAATAACCTTGCATTACTTTTTTTTAAAACGGTATCAAACGTTTTTTAAAAAATAAATAAAGTATAAGATGAGCAAAAATATATGCACTTGCGTGCAAATAAAAAAAAATTAAAAATTAAAAAGAATTGTGATCTATAAAAAAAATTGATCCAAAATCCACCAATAATCCAAAAATTGAATTTACCTTGAAGTATAATGTGCATATTCTTTTTACCACATTGTATTGTTTTTACATTTATATTTAAAAAAAATTATATTACTTATATGATGTCAAACTAGAATAATTTTGTAACCTAAAAAAAACTATAATTATTTTGTTAGGAAGGCTTTGTTGTAACTTATACATCTCCTCTATAATTATAGTAGTTAATGTCTACAAGTGCAAAATAAGCTAATTGCGCATTAAGGAGATTAAGACTAATTAATTGCTAAGTTTTGGCTAATTGCGCGTGGCTCAAACGCACTCATTAGAACCACAATTTCGGATTTGTTGGTCCCATTTAAAATCAATTCTCTAACTACTTAATCATATTTAATATTTGAGCACAAAAATTAGAGCGTTTTTACTAAAATTGTATTAGTACATTATGGGAATATTACTTGTGAGACACGACTCATGTTTTTCTTCTTGATAATTTTCATATTAGTATATCAATATTTCTCAATAATATTCATGTTTTGTCATCTCCTTCTTATATTTTATATCTAATAAAATTAGAGAACGGGGACTATTAATAATCAGTCACATATCTGCCGTACAATCCAAGTTTACATGAACAAAAAAGGAATGATTTTCCAAAGCAGCGTAGTAGTACTAGTGTCACGTGCCAATCAAGAATAAATTGTCGACGGATTTCACGCCACGTGGTCCCACAGGGCAATCCTTTGTCGGACAGTCACGTGAACACGTTCGGTGCAATTTAACACCGACGCCGTTAACTAACCCAACGGAACATGGAAGCACGTGCGATTCCGTTAACCCCAGAGAAAAGTTTTGATTTGATTGTCTATGTATTTTAGATCGAGATTTTAATTTTTCGGTATATCGATAATTCTTTTAACAAAAATACACATATTGATTATTCAATATATTTAATAGTGATGTATAGATAAACGTTATATAATAATTATATTTTTAAATAATTTAAAATATATGAATATCATCATATTCTAATTGTTAAAACAAAACTTAATATTATAATATTTGTTACAAAAATGAATTAAAAAATAGTTTTTCTTAATGTTCGATTCCGTTGTCAACAATCACGAAATAAAATGTGAATATTTTATTCGATTGAAATTTTATATGCGGATCTCGATAAAATATCGAGAGTATAATATCGTATATTTTTAGGAAATATGAATAATATACACTTAAATATTAATATTATCGAGTTCGAAAGGACTAAACTATACGAAATACATATGGACATAACAGTGATAAAGATCGAAATGACGAAAAATAGAATAAGTTCAAATGCGTGTCATTAGCACATTAGCTAACTAAACTATTATATTTTATAATGTTTCGTCGAGTTAATGATTTTAATCCTTGTTGCCGAGGAATTCGACACATCGATATCTTGATTTCGTATATGATCTAATTTTTTCGGCGAGATTGACTGCGCGAGAGTTCGACTTCGTTCATGATCCAATTCTTTAAGTGAATTCTGGTTATGTATGTTTGGTAAGCGACTTAAGATATTAAGCTTAATTTAGACCGAATTTATTTTAGTTCAATTTTATACTCACACAATTTTTAAATAATGTTAAATATTAAAAGATTAATAAATAAAACTCAAAATTAGTTATAAGTCGACTATTTAAACAATAAAAAGATTAGTCAAAATATCAAAAATTTAATAATACAAATTTTTAATACCGAGTTATATTGATGTCGATATTAATACCGAAATTTTGATTTTACGAGCCTTTTAAACATTGGCCAAGAGTAGTTCTTTTTTGTCGTCGTGGATCCACGTCATTTCACGGTATATCCACTTTTCGACCGTGGAATAAAAAATGACACGTCGGAATATGTGATACTAATAATAAAAAAATAAAATATGTAACGTGTGGGCCCATTTTAGGTGGTGAAAATAGAAGCGGCCTTTTGTAGAGAGGAAGGGACGAACAAGGAAGAGTTGTGTGACTGACACGTGGATGACAGCTCAGATGGGTCCCACTCCAGTTTCGTAATTCCCGCCTTTTCTATTGGTCTCTCCCTCTTATTCTTCTGAGTCTCTTTTTTGACCGTTAAGGCGGTTTTGGCGGCAAATTCGAAAACGGGTTTTGATTCTGTACAGCGGCGCCGGATGTTGCTCCGTGAGACACTCGAAGCATGTTTTGATACGACGTGATTAAACATGTCTCATAAAATTAATATTAAATAAATATAGTATATTTGTTTATTTTAATTTTTAATATAGTATAAGACCGAAATCATGCATCCAAATCTGTCCATATTTTAGTCCTGATTTCCGGACATTGAATTTGGAGTCCACGAACATGGGCATTTTACATTAACACACAAATGTTTAAAAATCTAAATAAATAAATAATTAAAAATCAGAATTTAACAGGATTTGTCGTAGACACGATTTCGCTTGTTCTTTCCACGACGGAGGATAAATATATTATTTAATTTTAGCTACTAATGATATAAATTTGTATTATTTTGATAAATAATCAACTTTTATAAACATTTATAATATTGGATCAACATATTTCAAAATTCAAAATGCACAAAATTATTGTAAATAAGTGTAAACTAAAGACAATTCGATTTATAATTTTTTGTAATATTTATCGCATTTACAACATATTTAAAACGTTGATTATTTGTAAATTCATCCTATTTATATTAGCTAAAGACACTCTATCTATAATTCAATTCACAATTTTTCATAAACTAGTGTATCGTAATTATATTAAAAAAAATTACAACATATTTAAAAAACATTCACTATTTACAAATTCTATATATAAATATAATTAGGCGTGCTTGGAAACTTGAGGCATATTAATATATTGTAAATATTATTCTTCAGATCTGTAATTTGGTCAAAGCAGTTTGCATGTGGGATGTCAATAAAGAGTGTCAGTGTGTCCTTTGTTTCTCAATTAAGTAATTCCTTTGCAAATCCAAGAGTTTCCAAATGTCATAAAATTCACAACAACTCATCAATGATCATCAAAACTAATATTTTGTTTTCTTTTTCTTTGTCTTTTCAACCACATCAAAACACCAATATCGCCTTCACACTCCATATTATATTATTTATAGTGATTAGCCCAACTTAAATATAATATATTTTAATTTAATCTTTGTTCTGTTAATTTTTTATAAATATTTAGCGTGTTTATATAATATATTTATTTCAAAAAAAATTATCGATTTTTGTTTTTGTCTTTTTTATGATCTGAAAAATATATTTGAGTTAAATTAATCCCGAAAAAATTCTAAATGTTTTAAATCGATCATTTACCAACAATTTTTTCCAAGTGTGAACTCTATTTAATAAGTTAAAATACGTCTAGTAATTATATTAATCTTATATATAAGGTACAAATTGTAAGCGTTAAATTTTGACCTTAAATAAAAATTTAAAATATGGATGTTACTATCAAACTAGCTATAGGTTTGGCTATTTCCAAGTATATATTACAAAGACAACGAGTTTAAGCAAGTAAGTCCAAATTAGAGAATCCAGTCACATTGGAATTGCTTACAAAGTCATCACATGATCTTTGACTATGAAAAACAGTTGACTTTCTTTATCGCTTGATTGATGGTTAATTTAATTTGTAATAATATAATCAATGTACCTTTATAACTAGGCATGTTTTTTTATTTGTTAATCAACGAAACATTGACGATATCTGTTTTTTACTCTATGACTCTTTTTTCAAGAGCAATTCAAATTTATATATCAAGCAATTTGTCAGGTAATATGTTTAAATGACAACAAATAAATCATGAAAATATTCCAATTTGTTATAGTTGCTCTTCACTCTCATTGAAAATAAAAGTAAGAGTGATTATTAGCATAAGTTAATTAGTAATTTTACACAAATTTGAAGGTTGTTCGTTTAATTTTCACTTGCAACATAAATTTTGTCATCAATTACTGAAAAATAAAAGTTCAAAAAATGAAAACGAAAACGCTTAGAAATCAATTAGTAGTGCTTATCGTAAACGCTTAGAAATAAAAGTTCAAAAAATGAAAACGAAAACGATACATTATAATTTATGTGAAACTCAATTACTTGCTTTCAAAATTGAACAAGATATAAATCATCAACTTATTTTTCATTTTTTTATAAGCGTGTGTATGTTTTCGTATACCATTATTCCGACATAGTGTGACTCAATATCACAAAATTATTTGTCTTATCGTCTCATAGGAGATGTTACTTGTATGAATAATTAAGTGTTAACTAATGTTAGTTATCGTAAACATAATCTTAATTGTATTTTATATCAATAAAGTAAAACGTGAACAAAAAGGAAACCTACTCTTTTTTAAAAGTCTTTGTATTTTTATTGTCTGTGAGTTAGAATAGTAATGGAGTGACTTGTTTTATTCATTTGATATTGACTTGTAATAATTTTCATTATCCTTACTGATATCGATACCGAGATTTTGAGTTTTTGGATATACTGAACATGGATGAGTATATCAATAGGTATCTTACAAAAATACTCGTATCGACTGCTGATGATACATACAGTTTATCAATAATATATCAATACTGACGAATATATCGATAAAAATCGTATAATAGATTATATTTTTAAAAGTTTCAAACTATAAATATAAATCATCGAATTCAAATTATAAAATAGAAAACGAAATATTACAATGTTTATGACAAATAATAAACTTAAAATAGATCTAAAATACTAAATATTAAAGAATTTAACAAAAAACTCAAAATCAATTATAAATCGAGTATCTAAAAAATTAAAATTTGCCAGAGTTTCAAAAATATTTGAAAATTTAAAAGTAAACAATTTTGAATACATGCGGTATTTTGCGATATACCGATACAAGTATACGGTGTGAGTATTTTAAACCTTGATATAAACTTTCTATATTTTTCCTCCGAAAAATAAATAAATAATACACTTTAGAACATTAAATAACTCATTGGCCTACTTCATTATATCTTAAAAATATAGATGGAGTTCTTAAATGTATGTGAACCGCAAATTCAAAAAACGTCGACATCAAATTCATGAGAAATACTTGTCATTTAAATGAAACATAAACCACGTTCTCTGAAACATCTCATGCTCATTAAATTAATATTTTTATATTTTATATTAATATTTTTATATTTTATATTAATATTATCGCATATATTTTTAACTTTTTTTCTTTCTACTGCATGGGACACGATACGTATTTTATTTTGTTTCTTGTTTTGTTAAGTACGACGTAATTTTCCATGCATAACTCGTAATATATACATATAGATATATATATATTATAACGAATAAAAAACACGCCAAATATATTTTAGGTAGGTCTTAATTTGTCTATTAAATTAATAACCTTTTTTTGTCTAAATACTAGTAAACAAATTTAGCATATAAATTTTAAATACAACTAAATAAATATCAGTAAAATATTATGTGTCACTCTTGATTTAAAAAAAATGAATTTTTTCTTTGGCTAATATATTTTTAATTTAATTAAAGGCGGTATAGAGCTATATATTTGTTTAGTAGCAAATGTCTTTTTTTCGCTACAGAATGAATATTACGTGGTTGTATTTTATATTTTAATTTTTTCGTTTTGGTAGTTTGTAAGAGAACTATATGCCAGCTGGGAATGATTAGTTGGTGGAAAAGCATATTCTCATAAAGTTGATAAATAAATATGTGTATGTGCCTTATCTTATAATTAATGTGATTTTGAATTCGATATATTTATGACATTTGTGGAAAATAAATGTGTCACTTTTATTCTGCAGCCATTATCAGCAATTATCTGGCTCTCCTGCTTTATTTAGTTTAATTTTTTTTATTACTATAAAAAATATATTTCACGTGATAACATGAAAGAAAGAATTTCCTTTTATTTGCATAATAAAATTATAATACAACCACTTTTATTTGCACGATACCAAGGTTTGAACAAACATTTAGCTTAACAAACATTTATATCATATATATAGGGAAAACATAGACGTTTTTTTTCCTTCTTTGATTCTTTATTCATTTTTTAGAATACAAACTTGGGTAACGTTCTATTCTTTTATGACATATATATTCTAGGTCTACCATAACTATATAAGAAAAAAAGCTTATAATTTCTGCACCATCTAAATCTAATTTTCTTTTGTCAAAATAAATTTAATTACTTGTCATATTCAATGTTTGCCAACTATGTCAAAAATTTATTTTGAATATGCAATTATTTGACAAATATTTACTCTCCCTCGTTCTTTCTTTTTATTTTGTGTTTAATAAATTGTATATTATTGAGATTCAAGTATTTTCTTATAAATATATACTAAATTTTTCTGTTGCAGTTTCAAATCTATATTGTGTACTCATAATATCTTAGTAGATTTGTCGGCCAACTACTTTTGCTTTTTTCTTGTTGTTTTTTAGTTGAAATTAATTAATTGATATAATATAATTAATATGCTTTTCTCCAACCAAGAGAGTTGTGAAGTAACTATTATCAAAATCTCAATAAAATGGTTTGAGCTATATATATACAAATCCCACCTAACTATTATCTAACTTAATAGACACGTAAATGTATAACATTTACATGACTATTTTTTTAGCGAGTTGGTTCATAACCTATTAATTTATGCAATGTTTTGCTTGTTTTCGACATTTTTTGTTTAATTATACAAAATTTATGCATCTTATAAACATGTTTCTAGACTTAAATATATTGTTAATTTGAAATGAAAATAACCTATTAAATTATATTTTTGAACCTTAAACAAAAGCTGATTGAAAATAGGGTTCTTGTGATAGGTTGAGATGTTATGTAAGATGTTCCTGCCACACAAGATTCCAACACGAATACTGAACTGTAAAAGACACAAGCACGTTTTTAACCCAGTTTGGCAACTGCCTACATCTGCGGGGATAGTTTATCCCGGTGACTTAGATTACTTTATAATGAAAGAGCAAAGTTACAAAGGTTACACAAGAGAATCACCGATTCTTTGACCTAACACTTCCTATCTCTCAAAGTGAATCTAGCTAAGGCTCCCGCTTAGAGTGAGCCCTTCTCACTTAGTCACACTAGTTAGGAACACGTCCTTGATAATGTTTAAAACAACGAAGGTAAATAAAAGATGCACTTACAGAAAAACTTTTCCTTCATAAAACAATTCCAATAACAAGAAGACGCAACAAGAAGGAAGCAAACAGGTTGAACTTGTTAGGGCGGCGTCTTTAGAAAATATGCATTAACCCTAGAGAATGCGAGAGAGGGTTTATATACTCCAGTATCATGCCAAGGGTCCAAGGCAACCAAAGAACCAACGGATAATAGACTGGCGCCAAAAGTAACTGAGGAGAAGGTACAAGATGACAGAGACAAGGTCTTCTGAGCAGCCAGAGACAACTGGAGGGACATCAAGATTTTGACGAAGCACCAAGGCCAACTCGTACTAACATTGATAAATTTATATTTCTACAACATTATTTACCTTTTAACGATTATTTTATAATTAGAACCAAAGTATTTAGTTTGTATGCTTCAAAGTTGATTAGGCGTTGAATTTTATATTAAGAAAACATATTGAAAACGAACTTATTTAAATGCTATAAGATCAATATGTAATTGTGAACTAATGCCCAAAATAGAAAGTGAAGTGATCAAAATTCCACAACCATAAAAAGGATAAATTATTTCCTCCAATTTTTTTTACTACAAATATAAGAAAAAGATAAATTACTTTATCCGCAATTTACTAAAACAAGTAAAGGAAAACTTAATTGTAAAATAAATAAGTAAAAAAAAAACAGTAAAGTTAAATTTCATTTATTCTCACGATCGTGTTCATATTGTAAGAGCGATGTGTAAACAAATAGGATCTAATAGTCATATATAAAGGAAAAAATATATATCACACCCGTTATATCAGAAAAAAAAACTGTGACGATCAAACCTAAAAAAGGTCCCAATTTTGGTGTACTGGTACAACTAATTATAATCATTGAAAATATTCCATTATGATAATCTAAAAAAAGAGAACAAAAGAAATGGATAAATAATCAACTTTTGGTGTATCTATTTAAAAATGGTAAACGTTTTAGTTAATTTTGGTTAATGATCATGTTGTTTACGTAGTATAAATAATTAATAAGATAACTTTACAGTTTTACCTTTTTTTTTTATTTTGGAAATTTTAAAAAAATTTGGACAAATTTGTGCTAAAATTAATGTTAACCTTTCACAAAATCATTTACCAAAAAATATTAAACGTTAATCATTTTAAAAAAATTGTTAAACGTTAATCATTTTAAAATATCATTATGTTTAAAAAGGTATAATACTAAATGACCAAAAAAAAAAAAAGAGAGCAAATGGTATGACATTTAAGTGTTATAGTGTAATGACTAGCCTCTAAGTTTTATTTAATTTTATTACTGTTTATTGGTTAATACAAAATTTTGTCCTTCGGACGTCCTTAGAGGCCACATATAGGGATTAATATAAACTATATAGATTTTAGGTAAGACTTTAACTTCGGTAAATTATTGGTAAATGACCGGTTGTAATAATTTATAATTTTATTTTACAAATTTACTCCAAAAATTTATAACAAATTAATAAAAAATAAAAAAGAGAAATCTGTAAAATAAATCAAAATAAAATATGTCACGTAAGAACGTTAACTATTTATAATAAATTAATAAAATGTTAACTGATAAGTCTAAATTTTTTTTGTTCACCTTGATTAATTATCCAAATAATTTTTATTCATGTCTCCATTTTACTTTCTTTTTTCTAATTGAGAGCAATGATGCGATTGACTATTAGCTCATACATACTTTGAGTGTATATAAAACTATATTCATTTTTAAATTATTATAAATTATATTATAGATTGATATCTTATTTTGCTATGGTTGGGATCCAATATTCTATGATGATGTCCATGATTTCCCTTTAACATGTAAATCTCATTACAAACCAATGTTGTATATACAATATGCTACATGATATATTGAACTATTTATTTCCCTCTTTTTTTATTATAAATGATGTGAAATAATCAAACTTCTTCTCAATTGATTTTTTCCCAAAAATATTACAATCGCATAAATCGTCGCAAATGAATTATGCGAAATATTCGACTAACTTAATTGTTTATTCGCGTTTTGTTGTCGAAGTCGCAAAATTTATATTAGAGAGATTATACGGAATATGCGACGACTAGTGATTTGAATGAGATTTTTTTAATTTTATCAGAAGTTCGATTTCAACAACTTAAAATACAGATACACAAGACTATGAAAAATCTCTTTTAAATAAGCAAGAACGTGACAAATATTATGAAAAAAATTCGTGAGAAATTTATTATCTTAACCAATGAAATAATTCACTTTTTTGTTTAGGGGTAATTTTCGGTAGTTACTGACTAATTAAGGGTTTCGCTGAAGTGGACTAACACAAGTTATAAATTTATTTAAAAGACATTAATTTTAGTTATGGGCAAGAGCAATAAATGTCGTCTCTAACTATCGTTTTTAGACAATACCGGTTAGTATTTTGTTTAATTAAAATATATTTTCCTAGCAAAAACAAAAATATAACATGTAGGTATTAATCATGATGTGCGAAAAAGTCACGTGACATGGTTTAATGCATGTTTAGGGCATGATGATGGTTGAATTTATAAGAATTAATTAAACATGACCAAGTGGCAATAAAAAAATTAATTCCTTAAGCAACTAGATTGATGCTTTGCTTCGTGAGAGCGGAATAGTTTGATGAACTTTAATTTTTTTTTATGTATATATATTTTGTCTATTTAAAAAAATAACTGAAAATGTATATTTATTGAAATACCCGAAACTATTAGCTATGATTTTGTAGTATTTCCCCCAAATTTATTACTAATTTATTTTATATATTTAAATAGTACACATAATATATCAAGGGTCTATTAAAATGGAATTTGTGAAGTGCATGGGCCATGCAAATGCAATATATAGGCTGTGTAGGGCAAGTGCAACATATTAATAATTGCTATAAATAATAATGAAATTTTTTTGTAATAAATTACCTTAAAATAAAGTCAAACGAACGCAGTAGTGACATGTAAAGAAGGAATGGGTTCACACAAAACTCTGATATGTTTTTCATAGATATGCTCTTTATAAACAAGCTTAAATCTTCACGTCCCCACGAAAAATATATGTATGATATATTATAATTATATATATATATATATATATTAATATGAACATAACTTTACTATTTTGCTGTTTATTCCGGTTTGACCATTCAAAAAAAACTTCCCATTCTACTTTACTATTTGGGACTATTTTCCACTTCCCTTGGGAAACTTTATAAATTTAAATAAAATAAATAAAACAGAGAAAATGTTTAATATATATTTTATATAGGCTACCAAACAAATCTATAGTGGGTAACCACACCTTCTTTCTTATAAGAATAACAAAAAACCAAGGTTTAGTAATAAAATTGGACTATATTAAGTTACCTTGAGAAGAAGAAACAAAACTCATATCATAGATCGTCAATGTTATAAAACTAATATATATATATATATATATATAGTAAAAAATAATAATTATAATAGTATAGCAAATCACATGGCATCACATGATAAACCAAAATGGGTCCATCAACACCATACCTATTTGATATTTGATGAGGTTGTTTGCCTTTTCTTTATCTTTGATCATAAAATAAGATCAAGAATCAAAACTTCCAAATTTGGAAATATTACTAAGTACTTTAACTAGTTGATTGAAAAATGAATTTAGGATAAAAGTCCGGCTCTGAACCAATGGGTTATTTTTATTCTTTTTCTTGTGGTTACTTTTCTAATGTGGATATATTCATAAGGTAAATTACAAAAAATAACACTTTTTAAAGTTTAATATTGAAAAAAGTAGCTATTATTTCAAACCCTTTTATAGATAATTCGTTTTTTTTAACTAGTAAATAAAACAGTAAAAGGATGAAGATTACCACCATCTAATTTATTTCGGTACACAACCTTAAAATATGCTATTTTTAAGATAAATTAGAAAAATGGCTATTTAAAGCAATTTCAAATTATTTCAGGTCCAGAAATTAGTAAATATATTTGGCCCATAGAGAGAGCCCAGGGTCGTTCTTGTCTAGAAGAGAGATACACAGGATTGAAGTGTATTTTCATCATCAACGTTAAAATTATTGATATATAAATGTAATGCTAATTATTTTGCTTCGAGTAATATCGATGTAGAGCATAATACTTACAACCATGTTAAAATTGTAGAAACTAAATCAATGAAGTATATCCGTGAAAAAGAGGAGTAATTAATAGTTAATTGTTGTAGATCATCCTTTTAAACAATATAAAGATTTAGAGTGTTCATGGTAACTGCAATAGTGTTAGCTATATTATGGAAATAATACCATTTTTCAAAATTAATTAATTAAATAAAGCCAATAAAATGAAATCAATAGTCGAGGCATAGGATTTCGACGAAGCGCTAAGTTGACGAGTTGAGTCAAACTAATTCACATTAATGGAAGACGAAATCCAAAGCCGGTCTCTCAATTTATTTAGTACATAATACTTAGCAATTTTTTCCGAGCGTGATACCCGAGAAAGAAAGAAAGAAAAAACTAAGGGACATTATTCCTCGCGAATATACGATGGGAATGTATTATAATGAGAAGCTCTCGTTAAAAGATAAATAAATAACTTAAGTTTAATAACATGCAAAGCCTCGAGTTCGACCTTACTTACATTATTTTGATCTTTAAATTATTTACATGCAAATCGATGTTCAACTTATATATTTTTGCGAGTTTGGCACACGAACTTATGAGAGCGTATAAATTTGGATCATGTATACGAGTTGAAGAGCTCGACTTTTTAAGAAATTAAGGGATATTTCCTCGTGACCGAAATATGACGAGCATGTGTCACAAGAAGAAAATCTCGTAAAAAGATAAATACATATCTTAGATTAATAACACGTAAACCCTCAATTTTGACCTTACTTACATTATCTTGATTTTTAAATTGTTTACATGCAAACAGAGAGTTCGACTTATATATTTTTGCAAGTTTGACCAATGAACTTATAAGAACGTAGAATTTTGGTTTATGTGTATGAGTTGATGAGCTTGACTTTTTAAGAAATCAAGGGATATTCCTCGTGACTGAAAAATGACGAGCACGTGTCACAAGAAGAAGATCTCGTAAAAAGATAAATAAATATCTTAAATTAATAACACGTGAAGCCTCAATTTCGACTTTACTTACATTATCTTGATTTTTAAATTGTTTACATGCAAACAGAGAGTTCGACTTATATATTTTTACAAGTTTGAACCACGAACTTATAAGAGCATAGAATTTTGGCTTATGTGTATGAGTTGCTGAGCTCGACTTTTTTAAAAAAAATCACCATAATTATAACAAGTTTAGAATTCGGCTTCCTCATTCGAGCTTAGAGCTTGGCTTATACATGCGAATCAAAGAACTCGTCGCAACCCAAAACTTGTACTATCGAGACGTGGCTCGTTAATGTTAACCAAGAAATGTCATTAAAACAATTATATATAAAGACCCCTTTCAATTTTGCCAAATAGCACAATTTTGTTACTTCTTAAACTATCCATCAAAAAACCATTTCAAAATTAAGAATAAAAAGAATAATTATAATGCGTTGTAAACAAATAATCCCAAAATTAAACACTACAAAAGCCAATAAACTATTTGCCTAAAAATATTTTGAAACTTTTCTTGTTTTCTAATTCACATAATTATTTTAACAAATAAAACAAAAAACGACGTCGGTTTGAGCCTATCCGTTTTTAAGACAATCAAAAAGCAAAGAGAAGCAAAAGTAAGAGACTTTTTTTTCGCGTCGAACTTCGCAAATAAAAAAAATGGCGTCAAATCTTCTTCACACTCACTCACTCTCTTCTCAATCTCAACCCAAAACCCTAATTTCATCATCTTCTTCTTCTTCTTCTTTCCCTCAAACCCTCTTTCTCAGAAACAAAACTCCATGGCTAAGCACGAACACGTGTCTCTCTCTCCAATCCACAAAACCCCCTCTCTTCTCCACCATTGTTTCTCTCTGTCTCCCAATCACGTAAGATGTTTTTTTATTTATTTTAATTTTAGTTTTAATATTTGTTTTTTCATTTTTCAATTTTCGTTCACGCTTCTGATTCGGCGAAATATTCACAGCTATCGCGAACCCAGTTCGACATCGGCGGAGAAACTCCCGAAGTGAGATTCGATTTCGCTATTACTACTCCAAAGTTTGAGTCTTTATGTTTTTTTTTTCATTATTAGGGTTTCTGAAATGTTGGTGAATTTTGGGTGTTTTTGTGCGTTAGGTGGTCTTGGAGGGCAATTAAGTCATTTGCATTGGGGGAATTGGAAGCTCGGAAGTTGAAGCTGAGAACTACTGGCACTGAGGCTCTTCTCATGGGAATTCTCAACGAAGGTCATATCTTTAGATAATTTGTCTCTTGATTTAAAGCAAAAGCTATATTGTTGGAAATGAGATTGATGTATGATAAGTTGTTAGTAGTTTATATGAATAAGATTAGAAATTTGAGTGGACGGTTAAAGATGTGATCTTTTTTCATGATTCTCATGTAGTATCACAAAGGAGAGAAGTTTGAATTATGGTTTCCTTTGTTAGGAAATGAGATTGATATATGATCACTTGTTAGTAGTTTATGAATAAGATAGAATTTCAGTGAGCGATTAAAGATATGATCTTTTTCATGATTCTCATATAGTATCACAAAAAAGGAGAGAACTTTAGATTTTGGTTTCATGTCCATTGACGATTTTTTAGGTACAAGCTTGGCTTCAAGGTTTTTACGGGCAAACGGAGTTACCCTTTTGAACGCTCGAGAAGAGACTATAAAGCTGCTCGGGAAATCGGACATGTTCTACTTCACGCCCGAACATCCTCCTTTGACCGAGGCGGGTCAAAGAGTCCTCGATTCGGCCATGGAGAAGCAAATAAAATCCGGTATAAAATATAAAGTCTCGATCTTTTCTTCTTATTGTTCTTCTCTCTCTCTCTCTCTCAAATTCGTGTGCGAAATTTAAATTACAGGCAAAGATGGAGAAATCCCGACATCTTTTATACTACTCGGAATTTGGAAAGAGGTCGGTTCGCCCGGTTACAACATCATGGCCAACTATGGCTTCACCGACAAGAAAGCTCAAGAGCTCGAAACTTTATCTTCTCTACCCGGTTACGAAGACGATTAGTTTTCTCTTTTTCTTGTTTTTCGTTATTTGTAAAATCAACGATATAATTTCATCCAATTGATAATTCGGCCAAAAAAAGCCGATCTTTTGACAAGTTTTATTAGAAAAAGATATTGCCTTTGTTTTGTAGCTCAAAAATTTTAAGTACCCTTTTTCTGTTGGGTAATTGTAATTACTACGAGGTTCTGTAAATTGTTGATAAATATCCGGTACAATCTGTTTACATATTTATAGTGACCAAAAGGGAAAGGGAAAACTAAGTAAGAAATTTACAAAAATTTGATGCCACTTAAGTCAATTAGCTATTAACAAACAATTAACAAAAACATGATTACTAGGCGGGAATCGGAATCTCGGAGAGGTCTTGAGCTTTGCGAGATTCTTTTTCCCAATCGATCCTTGAAACGAAGACGAGCAAGAGAGCGAGGCAAATGGCGATTCCGACCAAGAATCCGAGGAACAAGCCTCGGACCCAAAGACCGGCCTCGAAAGCCAAAGCCACGGCGAGAGGAAGAGCCACCAAATAAAACCCGCCCAAAAACGAGGACACGGCGAGCCATGGCCGCTCCGTCCCGCGGAGGATTCCGCCGGAAACCGCCACCGGAAAGTTGATCACTTCGATCAGAGCCATGATCGGCAAAGCTCTTTCGACCCCCTCGAGCGTCGCCGGGTCCCGCGTGAAGAGCGGGCCCCACGCCCGCCTCGTCAGCGCCATCGCGGTCCCCCCCGCCAGCCCCGCCGCGGACCCCACCGCCAGCGAGACCCGCGCCGACTTGAAAGCCCGGCCCGCTTTACCCGCCCCGAGCTCATTCGATACTCTTACCTAACAAGTGGGTGAAAAGAAAACGGTAAATTGGTTAAAACCTCTTTAACCTTTAAGACGGTCAACAGTTAAATCATTCACTCGGTTAATTAACTTGGTTCCAATTTATATAGTTACGTACAAGCAAAGTTCAGAAGGGGTAATTTATCATTTTTAGGGTAAAAATTGGAGGTCTAATTTGTAGCTTTTTAGGATTAAAAGATGAGAAAAAAAGTAAGTCTTGCATAATTATATACACACAAAGTTCATATGGGGTTATTTTTCATTTTAAGAGTAAAAGTTTGAAAACAAAATTAAAACTTCGAGGCCCACCTTCGTGCTTGATATACAGGGACCGAGCAAGACTCTTAAAGAGCTAAAATGAAACAAAAATTTCAGTATTTTGTAAATTTTAAGGTAAAAATATAAGAAACAAAATGTAAAAGGAAAACATTTTGAGGGAGGTTTTGGTTTAAGCACTTTTTAACCAAAACGAACAACTATAATTAACCGGTCAATTAATTTTAACCGGGGTAACAACGTGAAAAAATCAAGTGACCGTTCAATTCGAACCGGATGGTGAAAAAAAGGCCCAATCTTTTAGACTCACCGAGGCGCAAGTAGCAATGGAGAGCATGATGGCATAAAGTAAATAATCGAAATTCAAGACGATGACGACCACTCCGATCGCCAGCCTGGCATCCCTGAGCCGGCCCGAGAGCAAGACAAGAATCTCGTAGCACCACCACTCCAAACATGTCGTCAGGCAGGTGGGGCCCGCCACTCTGGCGAGCCTCCCCCACTCGCCCCAGCTCTGGTCCCACCACCCTCCTTCCCTCCAATTATTCTTCTCTCCCGCGAACCACCACGCCAGCGCGACACATGTCGCGCCCTCAGAGAGCCACATGGCGGTGGCCACTCCGGCGATGCCCTTTTCTTTTGCGAAGAAAAGGGCATTGGCCAAAACGTGGACGAGCAACCCCAGAGCCGAGGCGATCATGGTGGGAAAAGTGGTGCCTTGCGAGCTAAGGTACGTTTTGGCGGGAGATAAGATCGAGGTGATTGCTAAGTCGGGGAGGAGGTAAAGGAGGAACCTTTTTGCCTCACCGGAGATTCGCCTGTCTTGGCCGGAGAGGAGGAGGATTTCGTCGACTTTGAGCCATAAAAACGCGATGGGGATCGAAAAAGAGAAGAGGAGAAGAGATGTCATGAGGAGGGTTTTGTGGACGAGCTTGAAGTTTTGGGCCCCGAATGCTTGGCCGGAAATGGGCTCCATGGCGTGGCAAAGCCCGTTTAGGACCGAGAATCCGGTGACGTTCGCGAAGGTGAATCCAAGTCCTCCTCCGGCGAGTTCGAGGGATCCGAGACGCCCTAGAAACGCGGTGGTTACCGCCACTTTCGCGAGCCACGTCAAGTTCGTCACCGCCAAAGGAGTTGTTATTTTTCTTTGGATCTTGAGCTCTTCTTTAGGACTCCAAGTTTCACTCATTTTGATTTGTTTCTTTGATAATGAGAGAAAGTAAATTTAATGGTTCTTTGTGTTTTGGTGGATTTATTTTTTTAGTAGTAGTGCGTGATGAGAGTGAAAGAGCTTGAGATGATACCATTGGATCTTTTCTCATTTTGGTTATTCTTATTAGATAAGAGATATGGACAATTCAATTAACATAAAATAATAGTTAAAATTAACAAATTTTAAAGTAACTAACTTTATTAATTAGGTGACATCAAATTCTTGAATATTTGTTAACAATAAATAATTTATTAATAATCGATAAATAGTTTTCTACGTGGGGTTATTTTCGACATTTAGTAAGTATAAAATATATTGAGTCGAATATTTGCTCATTATTTATACACTATTTTCAAATGATACATATTTTAAATATCTAATATTTACGATTACTCTTTAATTAATTGTTACATGTTTGTTAATTTTTTTTATGATGAGAGAAAGTTAATTAATGCTTCTCTGTGTTTTTATTATATTGTGTTGGTGGAATTGTTTTTATTAGTGCGTGATGAGAGTGAAATCCTTTTTCTTTTGGTCGCTCTTATTAGATAAGAGATATGGACAATTTAAAATAAACTGTTACGTATTTATGTTAATTATGTATATATTGGTTATAAGTTATTATGTATACATATAGAGAAGAAGGAAAAAAAATAGTAAATATGGAGTTTGAATATTACTATAAATAGTCGATGACTTTTGGTTAAAATGACGACTACTATATATGCAAATATTATTCACGTGAATCACGTCCAAAACCTTTTTAAATAAAGTTACACTTTTTTAAAATTCTTTTTTCATTTTTAAAGTATATATAGAATTGCGATATATGAGAAAACAAATATGAAAAATAAATAAATGAAAAACATTGGACGTATGAATTATGGTTTTAATACGCAATCATAGTAACATAGTGACAAAATTTAAAGATTATTTAAGATGCTATTTTTCATAATAATAATAATAACAAATTTAACAAATCTGAAATAAATTAACATTTTCATACTTGGTCAGTATTTGGCAACTTATCAGTTTCAGATTTTAATAAAAAGAAGATGATCACAGACCATAAATGTTATATATTCTGATAATATAATATGTCTACAATTCGAAATGATCATGAATTTCTTAACCAATCGAAATAATGTATTTTCCTTAATTGTACTTATTTTGTTGAAAGGGATTATTTTACTTCTTTATTATTATTTTTCTATCTACTTCTTTCCCATTTGCTCCATATTTACACCAGAAGTTAAATAGTAAATTTCCACACACAAAAAAAAAATCCTAATATTTATTTTTACTTGTGAATTTCTTTAAATTGTTGGCATTTTTTTTCTTTTTTTCACCTCCTTACACTTTTAGATAAACGCGTCTATATTTTGGACAGAAATAGTACTCTTAATTCAGAATGATATAATAAGCACTTGTATATACATATATATACAATAAATATATGTTTAAGTTGATGAATTTTTGACATACTAAAGTATGGGTTATAAGATGATGATAAAAAGGGTTTATTCTGGCATACAATTTATTTTATCGGTAAATACGGAATTTTACTCACTAGCTTTCGGTAGATATGGGATAATATTTTCTAAAGGTACACATAAATACAACTTACAATTAATGGGCCTAATGGGCCACTTTTTTACTTTAGTATGGTATGTAACACCGACTTGCCGTTTCGTAAAAATGACTTGTCGTTTAAGCGTATTTACTTGTTTTATTATAACTTGATAAGTGTGTTTGGTTGATGCTCTTATCATGTTCAATTATTAGTTTATTATTAAATTGAATTTCATTTCATTTAAATCTCAAATTTTTTAATTATGATATCCTATAAAACTTGGTATTGTAGCTTATTTATTAAATTATTATTGCTTATGGGATCCTCGTCCTTACATATATTTATATATTACTTGAAAAAGAAAGGTGTAGCAAATATTAAAAATTAGCTTAGAGTATAAAAAAATTGTTCTTAAATAGTGAAGTGCACCTTTTGTCTTTCATATTGAAAAGAGGCGAAAACTATTATATAATTATTGGTTAATGATATCATCTTGTTATATTCGTAAAAAATTATCTCTTGCTTTATTTTTATCAAATTTTCTAAATGCACGTAATTTTAAGCATAGAACATTGTCTAATGTACGGATTATATATATATATATATATAATAATAATAATAATAATAATATAATGATGATAAGGTAGCCTTATTGGTCTTATTCAGGAATACAAGAAAATTGGAATTAATAACTATTTATATAACAATGTTTTCAAGATTTTTAAATAAAATTATACATACAACCCAAAGGGAGACAATCAAAGAAACAGTGCACTTCAAAGACATTAAAATGTCAATAAATTATTTCTCAAGGAACACTAATATGTTAATAATTTTTGCTTAGAAAATATAACTTATGTTAACACGGATATTGTTATTTAGTGCAGTAAAATAAAATAAAAAAATCAGTACTACTAAATATTTTATGAGGGCTCAATTAAATTACTTTAGCCGTAGAACATTGTGGATATATAACTTAAATTATTTATTGACATTATCCAAACCATGAGGGATTTTATACTTTGCGTCATATACAAAAAAAATATAAATATTGTTGGAATAATCATGATTTAAATGAATATATAAACACATGTTCTAATACATTTACAAGTTGTCAAAAGTGGCTATATTCTTGAAATAAATTAAGGGTCACTTTAGACCTTGTTATAATCATAAACAACTTTAAAAAGTTGCAAAGAACAAAGCAATTCGAAGCACCTAAATTCTCTTTGTTAAATTAATCACTAAATCCACTTTTATGACTTCTTAAATACTACATATGAAAATGATTTTAAATAACTATTCAAAGTTGATTTACAAAAGAATCATGATTTTGTTTACTTAGCAAATTATCCAAAATTGTAATTACTTCTTAGCAAAACAATGATTTTTTGAAATTTTCCCATATGTATGTAAAATATATATTTGTATATAAAATTAATATACAAGGTCAAAACATTTATACCACTTATAGCATTTACCATTTTTTTTGTATATTTATAAATTTTTAAACAAAAATGGACTATTTTGCGAGTTAATTATAACATTACGTGTCCACAACAGTTTTAAAAATATCCAAATATTAGTTATAGATTGATTTGAGAGATCGAACAATGCTATGGTGGATTTCATGTTTGATATATTATAAGATATTGACTTTGTTATAAAAAAAATTATTAGCTCGGATTTCAAAATAAGATCACACACACACACAATTTGGTGAAACAAAGCTAACATATTTTTGTTTACGTTTCTTTTTATAAACATTCAAGCTATAAGAGAAGTTAGATCACATTAAAGTAAATTTATTAATTAAAATAATGATTCTAAATTAAATAATTTCCATTCTTCACGTGGGTACCTTATTTGTCGCTTAGCTTAATCTTTAGAAAAAATATTCTCTAAACTCAATTGCTTTACAATAAATTAAACCCCACATGGGAAAGTTCTTAGATCTAGTGTTGTACAAGAAACAAACATAAACACAATATAATTAAAATTCTAAAAAAAAAAAGCTTTCTTCAACCGCAAATATAGGGTTTTGAGAGGGAATTGTATGCCTTCCACATGGGAGCAGCTTTGATTTAATATTAATTTATTTTATTACATATATTTCCACATTCCAGCTCATATTTTGTTTTTGAACTTATTTTATATTTATTTTTTCACTAACCCGCCATGGACCTTGCTTTGTTAGACATAACATTTGTTTATTATAGAAAAAAGGATAGTTATGGGTTTTTATTTAATTATTTATGTTAATGATGGGCGTGTTTAATGATATCGTTAATACTCGGATTATTTTTACTATGGCAGTAAAATTTAGGGTTTTTAAACATATTCATTTTACTACAAATTATATTTGCATATTTTTAGATTTAGCAATGATGAGAGGTATTAAATATCCTAATGACTAATTATTTTGTTAACCAAATTTCTTCTGAATTTTATTTCGCACATCAACCCATGTCTATGTATATAGATATCTGTTTTTATCCATATATATTTGAAACATATGCTATGTGCATAGATATGAGATTTATGTGCAAAATAAAATTCAGAGTTGATTTATAATTTTTTTTAATAAGTAAACAAAGAAAATAAAAATTGACAAAAGGTCTAAAAAAATTGAGAATGATATTGAGAATAATTTATTTCAAAATTTAATTACAAAATAAGTTTATTCGTGCGTAAAAAAAAAAACAAGTAACTAATTATTTAAGTAATGAGAATGGTAACAATTTGTAATAATATATATATATATAACATGCCTTCTTACTCGTAAAAATTGTTACTAAGAAATTATATCTTCTAAAAAATATTATTTATTTTTAACAGTAAAACAACTAACTCAACATTATAAATAATAACACTTTGTTGTATACAAAAAAAGGAATTATATATCTTCTATAATACAAATCACTATTATTAACAGAATACTATTGACTTGCAATAAAATATAAATCATGTGTAAAGGTGGTATTTACAATATCCACAAAAATAAAAAAAGAATACCCTTGTCGATAAATATATATGTACATACATATATATGTATAATTCGTAATGACTTTTTAGAATGGATATGAATATAAAATAGAGAAATGATTAGATATTGCTTTAACTGTCGTTAGCTACTAATTAGTAATTACCAATTTATGATCCGTGAATAAGTCAACTTTAGGTAAGACTTTAATATAGAAGCAAACTATTGTGTTTATATATACGACAAAAGTATGCTATGAATTCTTGTGCTTTTGAAAATTATGAATATTATGTCAATATCTATTTAGTATTTCAACCATGAAATAGAGGCTTCATTAATTAACTTTAAATGAAAAGATCTTATTATTTACGTGGTCTCTAAATTTAACTTATCAAAGAAGACTTTTAACATTTTTTTTTATTGAAGTTAGTAGTAATATAATAATTAGAAATATATTAATTGTTATATACTCAAGGTTATAATTTTTTTTATCAATGATCATTAACTAAAATAAACAAGTATATATTAACAAAAAAATGTAACCCACTAACAAACATGTCACATTAAATGACTATTTACTAAACAAATAATAATATAAATATTTTATTTAGTTACTTAGAGCAATTTGTTTTTTATTTTATCTTTTCTATTTCAGTGTTTTTATTTATTTCATTATAGTGAGATTAGATTAAAAGTGTTTAAATAAGATGTATGTGTTTGTTAAAATTTCATAACATGTTTTGGTTAAAAAAACTACCACGCGCTTTTTTTTAAAATTACGTAGCTATAATTATACATCATATCTGGTATCATAATATTTAAACATTTTACTGATTTATAAATATTGAGTATAACTTATAATATTTACATATTTTACTTTGTACAAAAACTTGTTAGTAACAAGAAAATTGTTGTCGATGTAGTAATCATTTAACCTCACATGACCTCCTAAATATGTGATAAATTATTTCTCAGACCATAATAATTTAATTGAATTAAGTCAATTAGATGGAGACCAAATTTGTCGTATTATATCAGGATTGCCTGGTAATCATCAATGTCAGTCTTGCTATTGGTGGTCAACTATTCAAACTAAATGCTTCACAGACACGTGCATAGCTACACGACAAAATAGGCCTGATTACCGGAAAAAAAACTAAAAAAAAAATAGTTCGGTTTGTTCTCTATTTTTTAATCTGAATTATTTTTTAAAGCAAATTAAAAATACCTACAATGTTTAATAAGCCTTTAATTATTATCAAAATATTCCAAGTTTATAACGTATTTATTTTTAGAGGAATTGCCTAAATTATCAATTTTTAGTTTTAATTTTCGCAAATCCGCCGAAACATGTTTTATTTCTCGAAATACAAGTAAATTTTATATGATAATACGAAATATTTTTAAAAAAAATAAAACTAACCAAATAGCCTACACTATACTAACCAAAATAATTAAAAAATAATAATTTTCTTTTAGAGTGGGAGCAGTTTTTAACTTTTAAAATTTAGTTTTTTAAAATAAATAAAATAACAAATTAATATGGATATATAATAAAATGTAAAGAAATAATTTAAAGATATTTTAGATTTTTGTACTAATATTTTGAGGAAAAAATTAATTTTAATAAAAAAATTAAATACAAATATCATAGACAATTTCTCTTATTTATATTACAATTCATATATATATATATATATTGTTATATGGGAAGTTAAGGATAAGATTAGTGTTGGAAAGAATAAGTGGGTCTAAGAGAGAGAGAGACCGACAAAGAGCATCTTTACAATAATATATAAACATGGGTTTTCCTCCTCCAGGCATACATGCATACATATGCGCACATATATATATGTAAATAAATAGTGTATTATATATATATATATAGATAAGCATGCGAAGATCTGAGAGCAGTGTCGTTTGTGTGTTTGATGATCTGCAATATGGTCAACATCAGATTTAGAGTCTCTCTCTGTCTCGTATGATAATAATGAATTAAAAAAGACATGAATTTTTGTGCATCAAAATATTGGGCAGAGGCAAACTCTCCGGCGATAACTCGTGCTTGACTCAACTCTTAAGTTTTTGTCAGCGATTTCCACGCGTCGTTTTTTAATATAATTTAATATAATATACCCTAATTAATATGTTCTCGATTCTTTCATATGCTAATTGGCTTTACTAATTTGTATTGATCTTGATGCTACTTTGTTTAGAGCTATAAAAAGCTTTATCATATATATATATATATATATATATATAAGCTATTTACTTTCGAAATATTTTTGTAAATAGTTGGCGCATTTATTTTACAATATTTTAGTCAATATTTAATTTAGTGATCATTTTAACTTAAAACTGCTCTCGTTCAAAGTCAAAAATTAAATATCGGATTTGTTTAGAGCTATAGAAAACTTTATATATGTATATATATATTTACCTATTTACTTTCGAAAGACTTTTGTAAATAGTTAGCGCATTTTGTTTTATGATCATTTTAACTTAAAACTGTTATCTTTCAAAGTTAAAAATTAACTATCGAATTTGTATATTGATTTTTGTTTGCTAATATATTTATAGTAAAATGAAAGAAAAATAATTAAATTTGAAAAAGATACATTGATAATGAAATTTGTAGATTATACTGTCACACGTAATGATTTTTTAAAAAGTTAATTATTTTCGAAATGTGTGTGTTTATGTTGGTTAATTAGTTAAATAATTGTTATGAAAACATCTTTACCTTATTATACGAACACAACAGAAATAAATATGAGAAAAGTTAATATTACCATGGCATGTACACTTAGTCATTACAAACATATCTAACGTTGATCATGAAAAACCTTCTCTCTTGTATATTAAAAGCGGATTGTAGATTCTAATATCTTTTCGTTATTATATTCTTAACAAAAATAGTATAAACAAAATATGTGATTTACAATATTGATAGTTTCTAAAGTAATTTTTTTGATCTTTTAATAGTTGAAATTTCGTTAACCGCCGTGTAAGGAACATGTTGCTTATAATATAAAAATAATTGCTTCTAATTTTGTATGTCGCTTCTAAAAGTTAATTTTGTATGTAATTCGGAACATTTTTATTTTATTTTATATATATATATATATTATAAATGATTTAGTTTTTTTTTTCTCGTTTCTTATATTGTACCAAGAAAACATATAACATGGTGTTTCATAGGACAAGCTCTACACATGACATGGATGCTATTTATAAATTATTTGTTGTACTTATTTAAATTTCATAATTAGTACTTACCTAATAGGAAAATTGTTTAATATATTGGATCGATTTCTAGAACACACCTGAAATAAAAAATGAGAATTAAATATCAGTATGTTAAGCAGAAAAATATTAAGTAGTAAATTACTAAAGACGGTTAATATCTTTTAATTTTCTAAGATTGAATTGACATATATCTTTATATAACACACACGAATGTTTACTAGTAGTGTGGTCTATATATATATACTTTAATTGTGAACATATTAATAGGGTCGATTTCTTTTTAAACTTTTCCCTAATAATAATGCTATGTACTTGTGGACCAATTAGGTAAAGTAATTATCGATGTTCATCATAGGATGCGATTGAGAATAAAATTAGATAACTTAATTGAAAGCAAACATGAGCCCTCCAATTAAAAAGTAGTTTAATTTTGAATCGACCCGAGATGAGCGGGGGGTGCGCCACGTGGCATTTTCTTTCAATTTTTTATTTTTATTTTTTATACGAGAGCAATATGCTAAGGTTTTAAACTTTGGAGATAAAGATTGAGATTTTATTTATTTAATTTTTTTTTTGGAAGATCCAATTTGTGGTGCATGTGGGTCATGGAAAATTGAATCATATGCATAGACATGGATATATAAATAAATATATAAATATACATATTATTTTCGTTATGTGCCTATCTAGTCTACTTCTACATTTCGTTAGTTTTAAATGATTATTACGGATATGTTTGACGAATTGCACTTAACTTTCCATTGGTGTAACTATCATTTTTCTATTAGTTCATAAGTTTTTTTTCTAGCTTAGTGATAGATATATTTAAATATTTCCGCCACTCGGAGAGCTATATATAATTAATAGTGTTCCTAGTAAATCGAAAAAAAAATCGACTGATCATTAACTCAATTAAGAGTACGGAACAACCATAACTAATAATAATAATAATATTTTATCTCGTATGATGAGTGAAATTTATGATTGGTGAACTATACAACTAAATAAAAAGCCAATAATATTAATAAATAAATATAGAAGCCTTAATAATTGTGCGCAGATTAGGGAAAGGTGAAAACTCATCATTAATCTAATCACGTCAAATATATATATACATACATATAATATTAAGAGAGATACCATGTCCATCCAAAACCCTCATAAGCAAATTCGAAACCAGGGTTTATTATTATTAGCTAAAACACTAGAGGACAAAAACAATAGAGATTGAAGGAAAATGAATGAAATTGGAAGATGACAATAATTAGTAGGAGTAGTAGTAGTGCTTAGTACAGGAATATGTGGACTTTTTCAGAATTATTGAGGAGTGATAATAATAATAACAATATCATAATTATAATTATAATGATACGAGTTATTTTAGTTAGTAGTCATATATACAAACTAATAGTATTTTGATAATAATCAATTTTTTTTATAATCATGTAATAAATAGTTACTTAGTTCGGATTCGGATTAGTTTAGTTCAAATAATTCCTGAAAATGTTTAAATTAAAAAGGACAATTAAATTAATAATTTTCTGCAAACGAATGTCGTATAACTGCGATAATTATTTATAACATATTTACGTATCGTCACTCAATTACAATTTTTTGTATGTTTATGTTACATAAAGATTCAATTTTTTTTAATAATATTAGTTGAAATTTTGTATATATATATATATATATATATGAAGAGAGAGAGAGGAGGACCCATCCACCGCCCATGAGCACGCAGTCGTACCGAAACAAAACCCATCCATGCTCCGATCTATTCTTTCTTATTTATTTATTTAATTTATTAGAAAGAAAAAAAACCAAACTAACCCTAACCCAACACTTAACACCTTAGTCTTGGACTAGTTTCATCCCTCTTTTCATCTCTCTCTCTCCCAAATCTCCAACAAACAAATTCCCACACATTTCATGTTCAATTTGTCATATACTATATAGTTTGTTACCCAAAAAGAAGTCATTGAGCAAAGAAAAGATATGTCCTTTCAGCTGGGAATTCGGTGGCTTTAGCTTCTTCTTCTTCTTCTTCTTTTCTTTTGCAGATCAATTCTAGCTACCAATTAGTGGAGACCAAGTCAACTCTCTCTCTCTCTCTCTCTCTCTCTCTTCTTCTTCTCAAAACAAAAAGCTAGCTAGGGTTTTAGTAGTACCATTTATATACCAAACAAAGAGATCATATAACTCTCTCTCTCTCTCTCTCTTTCTCTATAGCTCTTATAATCTTCAGCTCTTGTCTTGGTGTTGTATCATCTGAATTAAAGAAATGGACGGTCACTCTCTTCCACCGCCATTCAACACGCGTGACTTCCACTTCCAACAGCAATTCGGCGACGAGGACCCTTCCTCCGGCGGAAAACAAGAGAGCCCGGAAAAAGAGACGCCGTCGTCGGCCGGCGACGAGGAGCCGTCGTCGGGCGGCGGCGGAGGGATGAGCCGGCGCCCGCGAGGCCGGCCGGCGGGGTCGAAGAACAAACCGAAGCCGCCGATCATAATAACGCGGGACAGCGCGAACGCGCTGCGGACGCACGTGATGGAGATCGCGGACGGGTGCGACGTGGTGGACTCGGTGGCGGCGTTCGCGCGGCGCCGCCAGCGAGGCGTGTGCATCATGTCCGGCACCGGCACCGTGGCCAACGTCACTCTGCGCCAACCGGCCTCGCCCGGCGCCGTCGTCACTCTCCACGGCAGGTTCGAGATTCTCTCCTTCGCCGGCTCCTTTCTTCCGCCGCCCGCCCCTCCCGCCGCCACCGGACTCACCATCTACCTCGCCGGAGGCCAAGGCCAGGTCTCATTTCTATATGCTCAACGTTCTCAATACATTTTCCATTTTCAAAACTTATATTTCAAATAATTGGCCACATCATATCATATGAATTTCAAAACTGTGGTAAATTATCTTATTATTTCGATTGTAACAGCCTAACTTTACAATTTTAACTTTATTATTTCGATTGAAAATAATCTCCATAATCTGGTAAAACATTTACTGCTTCATTTACCTAACGTCAAACGTTAAACATAAGTGTATACTAGTAATCTACCCTTATATGTATAATAGAATTACACTTCTTCATATAGAGTATATGTATAGTGACCATTTTCAAAACACTTCATGTTTATATCTTAGGTATATGTATAATAGAATTACCCTTCTTTATTTTATATAGAGTATATGTATAATGACAATTTTCAAAACCCTTTATGGTTATATCTTAGGTATATGTATAATAGAATTACCCTTCTTTATATAGAGTATATGTATGATTAGATGTAGTAAGCAATGCATAGTATATGTGTAAGGCTAAAATTGGGTGTTGAGAGTGTTTCCAGACATTAATTCATTGTGAGAAGGACTTTATAGAACTCCCAATTAGTTATAACTTGTCGATGTGATGACCAAATTTAAGGATTGAAAAGCTTGAATAATTATAGGAGAGTTTCATAAGTGTAAATTTTATTTCTGTATGTGTTATTTTGTTAAAGAAACTTTTTTTTTTTTTTTTTTTTTACATATATCCCATATTATCACAGGTAAAAACAAAAGTTCACTTTCATTATCACACATATGCTAACCTAAAAAAAAATCACACACAAAATTCTCCTTTTCCTTTTTCATATATATAGCAGAAACATACTCCACTAAAAAAATGGGTATACAAGAAGAGAAGCTTACCTTCTCTAATAAAAAATTTACCCTATTATCAAGAACTCCCTAATAAATGTCCAACACTTACTAGTAATAACTATTTTGTATTTCTAATTCAACCCCTCGTCAAATTAGATTAATTATAACCACACAATAATAAATTCACGACCTTTATTCAATAAATGATAAAAAAATAACTCAACACATTTATTTATCAAAAAATTGACTTTATATTCACTCTAAATATTGTCAATTTGGATATAATCAACGTTTTGTAAACAAGTCGTAAATATCTAATATTTTGTAAACAAGTCGTAAATAATCAGAGAAATTCGTTTACATTTAATATTTTTTTTTTATTCTTTTTAGTTTTTAATATTTTTTTGGGGTATATTCGTCTGCCTATTTACGACTTATTTACAAAACATTGAGTATTTACGACTTGTTTACAAAACGTTGAGTATATCTAAATTGGTTATAATTTAGTTGGGTATATACGAAAATTACCTTTTACTTATTTACCCTCACCAGGTCGTGGGAGGCTCGGTGGTGGGGTCCTTATTAGCCTCGGGCCCCGTGGTGGTGATGGCGGCGTCCTTCAGCAACGCGGCCTACGAGCGCCTCCCTCTCGACGAGGGCGGGCCCCACGGAGATACCGCCGTCGAGCTGTCACCGCCGCCGACGTCTCAGACGCCGGTGACAGCTCAGCAACAACAACAACATATGATGGCCGCGGCGGCGGAGAATTCGTCTTCTTCTTCTTCTTTTCATCATCAGGGTTTGCCTCAGAATCTTTTGAACTCCATTCACATGCCTTCCGATCATCATCATCATCATCACCATCAGCCGCCGCCGTATTGGCCTTCTTCCGGCGGTGGAGCTCGGCCTCCGCCGCCGTACTGATCGTCGTTGATGTCGTCCACGTCATCAAGGTCTGGTCATTCTCTCTCTCTATATATATATCTCTCTCATATTCTCGATATTGATCATGTTTAGATAAGAGACGATAGAGAGAGATAGGGTATTATAGGAGCTAGAGCAAAATATACATGTGGACGTGCATTATATATATATATATATATATGTATGGATGAATGTATGGAAAATGTTCAAGGTAGTCACGTCTGTTTGTAGTGATATTAGTGATGATGACGATGATGAGGTTGATCAGATTTTTTTTTCTTTCTTTGTTGTGGTTCTATTTTTTTTTTGTAATTTTGATGTTTATTAGAGTAGTATGAGTAAGACGTACGACGGTTAGTTTTATTTTTGATTATTTTAAAATTCTTAAAGTCGATCACATGATGTTGATTATTATTGGGAAAGAAAAAAGGGATTTTTTTCTTATTTTTTTTTGTCTTAGTTTTGTATATTTCATGAGATGAATTTCATGGTGAGTTAGTCAAATTTATTGTTGTCATCCATATTTTACAATGAATTGACTGTCATATTAAATTTATAGTTTCTATTATATATATATATATATATTATCTCATGCAATTTGCACTCCCATTCATACTCGCACATTCGTCCATAAATTCATGAACTTAAAAAAAGAAATGAAAGTATACTAGTCTCTTCTATTCTCTTTTCTTCTTGTGCTTGTCTATATATACACATCATATATCTACACAATGTACACTGTAAAGTGGTCAAAACCTAAAAACCCTTAATTAGTAATTCACGTGAGAGATAGAGAGAGAGCAAAGAGTTAATTATGGTGTGAGAGTTTTCCATGTTTAACGACAGAGAGAGAGAGAGAGAGAGAGAGAGCAAAGAGTGATGGGGTGAGAGTTTTCCATGATTCAGAGAGAGAGAGAACACGTGCAATGGTCTGAACAAGGTCTTTCACGAGGCACAAGATCAAAGTTGAACACTATCATTACATGCCCACAATATGAGTCACCCAATGAGCTCTCAACAAACAGGTTCTCTGAACCCAAGAGATACACCTATACATAGTACATACACACACTCATCACATTAGAGCTTATCCACTCTCGATTCCATTCTATACATGTATCGAGAATTTCATAGTGGACTCATATTCTGCTTTTATCTATTATAAAATTTTATTATGACAAAATAAAAAATTAATAACAGTTTGGTCATTTAAAGTATGTCGTGGTTAATTGCGTTCTTTCGTAAAATTTAATTTTAATTGCGATATGATACGCAAAAGAGTTTTTTTTGCTTTCGACACATAAATTTCGTAATAAATCTTCACCTTACATAAAAAACAAAATAATACTCTACTATCACACATATTTTCGAAATTATCTCTCGTGAGTCCTTTGCTTTTTATATTTATATGATTCTATGGATCCTCACTTTTGGTCTTTGATGGTCAACTCACTATTAAAATTTGAGATATGTATCATATGTTTGGATATTATATATATAGTGAGTGCAAATTTATGATATATCAATAAAATATAGCTATCAAAAAAAGAAAGAAAATAATATCATCTGTTTGGATAAATATATATATGATGAAAATGTATTCTAGTACTAGTATAAATATATTATCGTGTCATTATTTCGGTATTATGAGTTCGACAGATACTTTAATCATTGTCTCACTCTCGTCCTTTTTTTTATGAATTGGGACCTATCCTCATATGGAATTATTTATTTCACTTACAAAAACTCTTTTCTTTTCTTTAAAATGTTAGACCCACTAAATGATAATAAATTAATTCTAGGTATATAATGATTTCGTCGATTTTCTAGTAGATTCATCCGATTGAAATATTCAAAGTCAGCAAATTTATTTTGGGTCATATTACATATACATATATATATATATATTTATTTAAATGACGGCGTGACTTATTTTTATTGGGAGACATGAATGAAAATGGCGACCTGAGTTCAATGTTTTGAAGTAATTATTGAGTTGCTTTAGAAAAAAGAATAAAAAAGCTTCACAATAGGTTGAACATTTATATCCATATATTATTATTTTGGACGCTCTTTTTGACTTTTGTTGACCTATGTCAAGTATCATGAAATTACATTAATAAATTACTTGTAAGGTGACTGTTATTGATACGACAATTCGGATACAATAAGAGAGGCTTCTATATATAATTGAATCTACGTCTCAATCTCTATCCTACATAAATAAAAATGACAATAAAGTAGGCATAACATAAATTCAAATTCCTTGTTATAAATCAAATTCTTTTTTCCTTATTGCTAAGCTTTCCCTACTTTTCTAATCTATACAACAAAAAAGAATATACAAACTGATCATACAATAAAAACTAATCCATAAACAAACATAATGAAAAACCTAAACAAAATAAACAAAGCCAAAAGTCAACGCTGACCAAGTTGGAATGATGGTGACGTGTCATGAGGAGAGTCAAAAGTCAACGCGAAGTCGCCTGAGCTCGGCGAGGAAAGCGGGGCTGGAAGTGAGAGTGCGATGGGCGAGATTTCGAATGTCTTCTCTCGAACAATCTCGAGATATTCGAACCAATTCCCACAAAGCTCCTCCGACGATCATATCTCTCGCGTTCGCTTCTACAAAAAAGATGAACCCATAAATCTCCTAATTCAGATCTGAAAATAAAAAGAAAAGTATGCAGATCGGACGCACCGTGTTGCGCCAGGTGGCACAAGGCGAGCTCGATGTGGCGTCGGATGGCCGAGGCTTCGTTGTTAGCGTTTTGCACGATCCACGGGAGAGCGCCGTCGTCGATCAATAGAGACCTTCCGTTTTTGCTCCCTAATTATATATATATATATATATATATACATATATATTAATTAGTAACAAAAATAGTCATTTGATAGCCAAGATTAGTTGAAAATTGACTTAAACTAAAACATTGATAAAAACCCAACTTTTCGTTAACTTTTTGATAAATAGCTAAACTTATTACATAGCATTAAATTCGCGGGTTTTTATTCGAATATTATAAGTTATTTTAAAGGAAGATTTTTAGAATTTTTTGTGCTTAGACCGACTATTTACACAAAATTAACGAACAAAATATGCGTTATTTTACAATCCACTAAACTTCGGGTTGTTATTAACCACAAAAATTCATAAAATAAATAAATAAATAATAATAATACCTTGTGTAGAAGCTCTAGATTCGCATTTGGCGAAATTAGCGATTCCGCGAGCGACTTGAGCGAGAACGTCGGAGTGTCCGATTCTGACCATCCCAAGCAAAGCCTTTATTCCGCCTTCGGCTCTAAGCTTCGTTTGCAACTTATCTGAATCACAACATATTTTAATTAAATACTTTCGACAAAGATTTGAACTTTTTTATTATTAAAAGAATTTAGAGACGAAAGCGATGATACCGTTTCCGCAAAGATTGGCGACAGCTCCGGCGACCATGCGAAGCGTCTGAGGGTCTCCGGCGTTCTGAGCTGTCATCGATAATAATCCGATCCCGCCTTGAGCCATTATTAGCTCCTGATTGCTTTCTGATTAAACAAAATAACGAGAACAAATATTATTAATATTTGTATTTTTTTAGATCGAACAAATGTGTGCACAAGAAAAAAATATTTCGGGTCCGGTCTCAATTTTTCCAAACCGTTTAATGATTTTTATTTACAAAAATTTAGTCAAATAAGCCCCACTAAAACATCAAGAATTGAGAAATAACCGAAGTATCGTTCATTTTTTATAAATAGTCAAACTAATTACGATCAAATTCGTGAATATTTGTTACTTGTTTGCCGTTTTGTTCTATGCGGTGTATGCAATATATTCGTACGGCTTTTTAAAAAAATTAAACTTTTTGTTTAGCAGTCCAGCAGATATTGACTTAAATCTGTTGTCAAAATTATTTGAGCCGGCTATTTATGCAAAAATATAAAAAATAAAACAAGCTATTTTCCAATTCACTTACGATTAACCAAAAGGACCCTTTTATTTATTTACATTTATGATTATTGTTATTATTACTATAATTACCGTTCATTGCGAGGTTGGCGATTGCACCTGCAGCGACTCTGTGGATCGTTTCATCGTCCGACGTTTTGAGTAGCATCAGAAGCGAAGTCAAACCACCCGCTTCAACGATCTTTTCTTGGTTTGACTCTGAATTATATTTAAAGAAAATAATCAAATTAAATTGATAATTTTATTCTAAAAAAGTTATGTGATGATGAGCACGGTGAATCTTACCTTCGGCTGCAAGATTCGCCACGACTTTAACAGCATGGATACGAACATCGGCGTCTTCGGCTTCAAGCAGTGACAAGATCTTATGCAATCCCACTGAAAAAAATGTTGATTTTTGTACGTATTTAAGAGAAAATTTATCGATAATATGAATTTTTTCGAAGATAAAAAAGCCTTAAAGACCTTGCTCGAAAAGTTTGGCTATCGAAGCTTTCTCTTCGGTTCCTGATTCCTTGAGCTGCGTATTCCGAACTTGATCCATCAGCGAGTCTAGTCCGCCGAGAATTCTTCCCGGCTCGATAACATCGAGCTGTTTTCTTGTCTACCCGAAGAAGATAATAAAAATAATCAATGAAAGGTCATTTCTTTTAGAGCCAAGTTCAATTTTTTAGGTTTTTTTGGTTTTTTACCTCGTCAGCGTCGAAACTTATTTGCATTAACTGGCTTTGAAGTCCCGTGATTTCGTTTTCCAGTTTCTCTTTCTGATGGGCCTCGTCTTCGAGCATTTTCCGAAGCTTGACAATTTCGGAATTACCCTCTGCCTATTTCGGAGTAAAAAAACATTAAAAAAAAAATTAGTCTTTAGCCAACATAAAGATAAGGAATATGGACCAGATTGTCATTTTTCATTTGAGTAACTTTAAGGGTTATTCGGGCTAAATTAGTCCAAATAATCTTGTAAACAGATTAACCTGATTATTTACTACACATTTACAAAACATTGGTTATCATCAAAATACTACTAGTTTATATGGCTACTAACTTATAATCTTGTAAACATATGAACCTGATTATGCACTATACATTTATAAAACATTGGCTATTAACAAAATACTACTAGTTTATATGGCTACTAATTTATAATCTTGTAAACATATTACCTGGTTATGTACTATACATTTATAAAAAAATTGGCTATTTAACAAAATACTACTAGGATTAGTAACAAAAATAACTCATAAAAACATACCCGGACATGAAAACGAGAATCGCTTTTTGTGTTCGGACAAAGGAACGGAATTGAAAAGGTGAAATAAAGGCGAGAGAGAGATACAGAGAAAAAAGGAAATAACTTTATACCTCAGACCTTTTCGATTGTGAAAGTTGGTTTCTTAGGGAACAAGCTTCGTCTTCGGCGATCTTCCTTTGATGAGCCTCTCTCTGGAGCTTCTTCTTCAGTTCTGCAATTTCCTCTACAGCTGATAGATTCTGCGAAATAAGAAAAAAAAACATTGATAAGACAAAATAAGAAGAAGAAAAAAGAAACCCTAACGAGACAAACAAAAAAGACCAACCCGAACCAATTGAAACCATTTAAAAAAATGAATTAAATTTTTATTTACAAATTTAACTAAAAAAATATATCTTAAGTGAAACTGAACAAATTGGAAAGTTTGTAGCTTTATGTGATAGTATATACAGAAAGCTTGTTTATTCTTTTTGTTTTATTAAAAAAAAATTATTAATGAATTCAATGGTGTACCTCTTTGTTAGAGACAACTTTGACACTATCATCTCTCGTCCCGTTTGTGAATTTTTCATTTCCGTGGCTTCGCTGATTCATCATCAACTGATCTTCGAGCTTCTTGATCGACTCCATATAGTCTTTTTGATACTTCAATCTTTCCCTCTACACGAAACGAATGAAAAAGATAAAACCTTTATCAAAATAACTTCGTTAGATCGGGTCGTTTAAAAAGAAAAAAAAAACACATTATTTTACCTCCAATGCATCGGAATAACTCGTTTCGGCCTCGGAGATTTGATCTCGAGCTTCTAAGGCCAATCTCTCGAGTTCGTCTTTGAACGCTTTTTGTTGCCTTTCATGCTCGGCCATGAGCTTGTCCAACTGAATGTCGAGGCTTCTCGACAAGCTTTTGTAATCGAATTCCTCCTTCAGTTTCAACATGTTTTCCACTTTCATGGCCTAAAAAAAGAATTTGGGTTATTAGTTAATGTAAACATAAGAGATTTGGATTTTAGCCAACGTTTTGTTAATTTGTTGTAAAATAACCAGTATGCTTACCTGGCATACTTATTTAAAAAAAAAAAGAATCTTACCGATTTGTCCTTTTCATTTTTGTTAATTTTTGGGTTCAATTAGTCCAAAAAATTGTAAATGGTTAAAATTCATGTAGTTTATATGGCTAGTAATTACATTAACCCAATAAAAAAATAGAGCATAAAATCAGAAGCTATAAATATATATATGTGTGCTCAAATTAGAAGGCGAAAAAAACGAACCCTTTGTCCGAACATGATAGTACTGGTCGTCTCTCCTCGGTGACGTGGCGATGGGCCGATGGTAATCACTAACGAAGTTCTTGCCGTGCCTGTTAAATAATCATAATTAGCAAAATGGAAATATGGCCAAATTGAAACTTGAATTTTGCAAAGGAGCCAAAGTTTTGTATATATTGCAAAAAAAATATGAACAAGTTTAATAGAATTGAATCAACCTGCCAAATTGACTCCCAGATTACAAAATTCCGCAGAAATCGAGGAAAATCAGTCGTTCACGGGAAATATCAAATCCCCAAATTCGAAGATCAATATTGGTCAACATCAATTGCTTGAAAAAGGGAAAGAATCGGGATATAATTTCTTTTAATTAATTAATTGTCGCATCATCAAAATTGAGTCTCACCTCCAAAGGAATCCTTGAGCAATCTCGTGAGCTTCGAGTCTCGTACCGGAACGTGAGCGCTGTTCTCGGCAAGAGCATTGATGCATTTCCCCAAAGCACTCAGCGACAAGTTGATTGATTTCGCTTCCTCTAACGTGTGTCCTTCACTACCTGTAAACCGCGTAATTAATAGTTCGATACCTAATAGTATTAGATTTATCACATAAGATGTCGAAAAAGTTTACCCGACTTGTCTATTCGCTCCGAACCGGCGAGATCGACTACGAAGAGCTTGCCCTTCCGAATTAAAGGAGCCTTGAGATTTTTACCCGCGTGAGAGTTTCCGTTTTCGTTCGAACTACTTTGATCTTTTCCCTTGATAACGTGCCTCTTCACCTGTACCTATCGCACTAGATTTCGTTAGTTAAAAAGATCCAAACTTTATCGCGTTAAAATTCTTTTTTAGAAAAGTTACCATCAAAATCGCATGGCTACGAGAGGACTCGGTGTTCAATTTTGTATTGGCGGCAAAACGATGCGCTTCTCCGAGCCTCAAAAGCTCCATGAAACTCCGATGATCCCTTATCTCGACTAGGCTAGCCCCGGGTAGTGAAACATCACCGGTTTTTGGGTCTTCGACGATCGCAATGTTATCATTCGAGGGATCGAGTAGGTCTTGTATTGTCTCCATATAGAGCTAAAATTACCCATCAAATACACATATATTATAATAAGCAAAAATTGGGTAATTAGCCAGTTTTAATCTCACGGATTTAGATATACGCAACGTTTCGTTAATTATCAATAAATAGCCTAACTTCTTACGTGGCATCAAATTATTTAATATTTGTTACCTGTAAATAACTTGTAGATAACTGCTTACGTGGGCTATTTTCGACATTTAGTGAATGTAAATAGATTGAGTGGACTATTTACCCAGTATTTACAAAACGTGGACTATTTTCAAATCTTATATACTTTACATGGCCAGTATCTACAATTACCCTATTATAAATTACTCCTGAAAATTCTTGTCGGCTTCCGAGAGACAAAAAGGGAATTACTTTATTTTCCTAGATATAAGTAAGAGCCCATAATACTCCGAGAAGTAATAAACCACGAAACAATGCCAAAAAATTTACCAATATATATCAGAAAACAGGGAATCTTGTTCAGCTCCTAATTACTAAAGCATTCATGGTTAAAAGTAAATTATATACCTGAAGATAAGAAACAGACAAGGAGTCGGTCTCTAAGGAGATCTCAGATAATATATCTTCCATGGCTCGGACCATAATACCCCTAGCAGCGGTATCTTCGTCCCCAAGTCTCCCGAGTGTATACGTTTTACCAGTTCCCGTCTGCCCGTAAGCCATCACCGTCCCGTTATAACCCTCCAAAACACTCTGCAAAATATATAATCATATTAATAAGGATTAATGTAATTCACTAGCCATATAAACTACCTATATTTTGGATTTGGTCAATTATTTGTAAATCGTCAGCCCAATCCATTTACAATTTAGCCCACTACGATTTCCCGCTCATTTCATAAATGAAAAGGGCAAATCCGTACAAAAACTTCAAAATAAGTATGCCACGTAAGGTCGCTGACTATTTACAACAAATTTACAAAACGTTCGCTAAAGATCAAATCTTTATTGTTTGGGTTGGGTAATTAATTACCCAATTTTTTTTTATAAATAATTAAAAAAAAATTCGCGAAGTTGAAATCCGGGGGTTTTTTTTTTAAAATACCTCGACGACCGGCTTTGCCACGACTTCATACACACGCTTTTGAGAAGCAAACTCGGTCAGAACTTCGTCGAACTCGAACGTATCGGTGTCCCAGTTGTTCTTTCGCAGTTTCAACCTTTTGAGCTATGTGAGCAAGATTGAACATATCGAGTTACTCGAGAGCCATATAAATTGGTACAGAAACTATAGATATATCACGGATATATATGCATATACCTCTGGTTGTAACTCCACACAATCAGCAAAGTCGGCATCGGAAACCAATTCCTCCGAGTTTCGGGGTCGAAGTCTAACAGCGACTCGAACTCTTCCCAAAACTAGAAAAAAATGTTCATACAATATAAAATTTGGGAATTTTTCATCATCAAATTTGATAAAATTAGACCTAGTATGTTGACTTTTGAAGAAGTGCCCAGGCAATAATTTTGGGTTAGGACTAGAATGATCACAGAGACAATGATATGGGAAAGCTTATAATTACTTGAAGTCATTGTATCATTAAGATATGATTAACTAGGATCTCAAGAGACACCTAAAATTCTTGATTTATCTTTTTTAGTTCCAGTAATATAAAAATAAAAACCCAAAGCAACAAAAACTCAGATTACAAATGTCAAACCCAGGATCTCAAAATCACACTTTTTCTACAACCCACGGAGAAATTAAGACAAAACAGAAAAAAAAAAAAAAAAAAAAAAAAAAAAAAAAAAAAAACATACAAACCTCCAGAGAAATCGTCTTTTGAAGCCGAGTGGGACCCACCAATAGAGCCGGTACTGCTCCGACGAGCCCCAAATGAAGACGAAGAAGAAGAAAGCAAAGACTTTGACTTTTGCGTCGTTTTGGAAGGAGGTTTATTATCCGCTTTCACCGACCCCCTCTGACTTCCGTTCCTGTAATTTGAAGCCATTTTCGTATACGGAGATAGCTTAAAGCACTCACGAGCTCAGAAATGCCATGCGAGAGAGAATAAAATAGTGAAAGATTGAGGCTTTATTCTCAGCAAACGAAGCAAAGACTCGAGCTTTAGGTGGTTTCAGATAAATCCAGAGATAACCCAAGTTGGGAAATTGATATTGAAGTTAAACCCAGAAAGAGAAAAGGCAAAGGGAAAATAAAATAGTGAAAGATTGAAGCTTTATTTTCAGCAAACGAAGCAAAGACTCAAGCTTTTGGTGGGTTGAGATAAATTCAGAGATAACCGAAGTTGGGAAATTGGTATTGAAGCTAAACCCAGAAAGAGAAAACGCAAAAGGGAAAATAAAAAGAAAGGAAATTGGCGTTGGGTTTTGAAATCGGTGTAGTGTATGAAGAGTTATGATTATGATGCACAGAGTCAGAGAGATAGATTGAGAAAGAGTGTTTTTATTTTCTTTAAATTGAGAAAAGTGTAATAAAGTTATGGTTTTTTTAGGTGGCGATGTAGTAGTGGACCTAGAATCGTGTTAGACGTGACTCAGAGAAATCCGTATGTGCTTTTGCTTAAAATATCCAGTAAACGTCCACTTAGTAAATATTAACACAACGTTTAGTGTCGGTTAATTTTAAAAAAATTGCGTTTTGCTTAAAATATCCAGTAAAAGTCCACTTAGTACATATTAACACAATATTTAGTGTCGGTTAATTTAAAAAACTTACGTATTTGTTCTACTATATTAACCTTATGATAATCTCACCCTCACCATTGTAATATAGTTAAAAATTATAGCAAAATAATTAGTTCTTTATCAACTTTTATGTTTAAACTGTTTTCAATATATTCAAAGTTTCGTTAAAAAAATTATAAATACTCGTACAGTTTTGTTTACAATAATATTGAGTTAAAACTACTATTATATTGCAATTTTGTAAACATTTATAAATTCGTGTCAAAATAGTCAAAATAATTCTGTAAATCATTTGAAATAGATATTTACACAAAATTTACAAAACATTAGATATTTTTAAATTAGTAATTATTTTTATGGGTAAATAGTTAATATTAAATCATTTTTTACGACTAAATTTGGGTATTACTATTATTTTAATCTCATTGCCATTTTACCAACTATTAAAAACCATAGAATGTTACTTTTTACGTGTATCAATACATATAAAAAAAAAAAAGACAATTAGTGGAACAAGTTAAAAATTTAAATCAAATCAAACGAAATCTTTCTAATTATTTTAAAAAAAATTGCTTGGGTCCGATCTTAATCCTTAAGCCATGTTGAAGAGAAGAGAGGTGACCTTCTCTTTGTAAATAACAATAAGAATAATAAACTCTTATTTTAGTCTCTTTTTGTTGCAATAAATAAACTATTTTTTAATACATTATCAATTCATTCATATTAAGATTGTGTTTATTATGGGTTCCATGTCGATTCAAATCAAATAGAGAATATTGAGACATGACGACGATGATAATGATGATGTTTATTAGGAAAATCACATGTTGCAGTTTATTTTATTTTTTTCATTTTATTCTAATAAGGATAGGAAATTATAGCTGTTTTAAGTATAGTTATCAATTATTGATCCTACATGGTTTGTGGCACTATAATACATGCATGGTTTTGGATTTACGTGACATGCAACGTGACCATTTTCTATTTTTTTACCAATTACTATAAAATATTCTTTATTTTATTTTTGCTACCTAGTTTTCTTGTTGTCCATATAATAATATTTGATCACTCATTAAATTTTGGATGGAAAATATCAACTCACTATTTTGGCTGATCGCATATTTAATATCAGTTTTAGGTAATAAAAACTATTATGCTGAAAAATAATGAATATTTCTACGACTGAAAAAGATGGTGAAATTTAATAGAAATTCGCTAAGAGTCGTAATGCATTTTTTATCTGCAAATTTGGAAGAAAAATACATAAATAAATGTGATTGACAACAACAAATTGGCCTAGAATGTATACAATATATGAAAATGCTTTATTATTTAGTATATACATTACAACTATAATAGTATTAAAACTCATCAAGTACGTATATAACTCATCAAATACGTATTTATATATTTGTTTTTGCTAATTAGTGGTTAGAAAAGAGTACACAAATATATATTTAATTCGTACTTTTAAGTACAAATATGTGTATATTTTGCAAGGCGCCAAGAATTTGAATTAAAATTCACTAATACTACAATAATTAAGTACGAAAAATATATGAAACAAGTACAAAAAGAAAAAAGCTGATCATTAGCATCGATATATAAATATATCAGAAGTTTGAGAAAATGGAGATTCTGTGATCTAAGCGCGTTACGTGCTATATTTCCGAATAATTTTTTTGAATCAAAATGGTGCCAAAAACATATCTATTATATAATACAATGAATGTACTAACTTCGTAAAGGTATTGCCTTTTTAGAATTGAAGTCTCTTTTTGTATAGTCAAGATTCCAAATTAAAATACTTTATTAAATATGAAAAGAAAGCACTAGCCATATCTCTTGACGATGTGAGTTCTATCTTATATATGGTCACAATAATGGAGAGACAAGTATCAATAAAATCAAAGATAAGTTCTTACTATTTTTATGACTCTCTATACAGAATAAGAAAAAAAAATAGACTTAATTTTATGCGGTCAATGGGGTACCACAAATTTCCAAATGAAAAAAAAAAAAATTGTTGAAAATATTTTGTACTATATTCCATGTATTCTTAACCGGTAGTTAAATGCATAAAAAAGTTAGGAGTATTTGTAATGAAGATATATTCTATTTTCTCAGTTAAACACATGGTATGCTTATTGTGAAATGATAAGGTTGTAATCATGATTTGAAATAAATAAATAAATATATAATATATATGGTGTATCTTCTTCTTTTAGAAACCAATATAATATTAATTAACTATTTAGTTGTGGATGAAGGGTGCAAATAATTATTGGGTAATCTGTTCAAATAATAAGTAGAGTGATAGATTTGTGTTGGCAAATGTGAGTGAGAAAAATAGTCTTTTAATGGAGATAAATTAATGAGGATAATAAATCTATTATATATATATATACATATACATAATATATACCCTAGATAAATTTCGTTAAGTGTAACGGTGAGTATGTCGATAATAGAAAAATCGTTAGTCCTTTAAATAGGCTTATTTTCGTAGGTGATTAAACTATCTTACAACACTTACAAATATAATTCACTTTGTTATAACAAAAAAAGTGAAACCGTGATTCTTCACTGAGTAATTCTTGAGAATATATAGCAAATTATTCCAATAATCTCTCATTTGCATACTTCTTTATTAATGTAATAAGGAAAACAAATCGGTCTAATATATTCTCATACCACAAACATGAAATGTTAATTTAACTATTTATTTTTTTGCACATATTAGTTAGTATTCCATCTTTTTTTTCTTTCTTAAGGGTTTGTTTTTTTTAGTATAATATATACAGATACATATGCACTTTTCTTTGGTTGACAAAGACATGTCAATAAAAAAGTTGTGTCACTAAGCTATGATTTTCATACAACTTACATTCGTCCAATATAATTCTAATATATATATATATATATATATATATATATATATATATATACGCATGCAAACACATGGCCTAGTAACTAAAACAAATTATCTCTAATAAAAGGGAAGTAAAAAAAAAGTGGAAGATATATAATGTTGCGTATGACCTAAAAATATAGTCACAATGAGTGAGTTAGGTAAGTAAGATAAATTAAAGTTTGGTCATATTTAAGTTTGCGTGTACATTACACAAGTTATTTAATGCACGTGAGACACAAGAAGTATTTATTGGATCTTATATAGTTATTTAAGCTTTTTAGTCCTTAAGAACATTAGCTTAAATTTAGTCATCACATCGACAAGTTATAATTTATAATTAATTGTGAGTTTTATAGTCCTTCTCACAATGATTAATGTCTTGAACTATTCTCAATGCCCAAATTTAGTATTATAAAAAATAGTACTATGTCACACATATAGTATGTATTGCTTACTACATTTGATAATATTCCTATACTATACATATGATATAGGAAAAATACTATTAATTGTACCTTGTTAGTTTCAATAAAAAAAAATATTGGTACGTGTTATGTACTTACGTTTCCAATTATAGCATGCCATTCAAAAATTACAAGTTTTGTATGTTATTATAATATTTCTAATAAGCTAATTAATTATATTTACGGACCCTACGAATGGCATTGTAAAAATTAGTTTTCTCTCATTGTTATCGCATCGAATTGACTTATTTTATATTTCGATGAAATTGTAAAATAAAATATTATGGAATATGTCGTAACATATTAATTGACTGAAACAATTATTGCAAGATACCAAAAGTTCAAAGTTCGAAACTTTCAATTTAATCGAAGATTTGTTTTCAATCGACAAATATCTCCAACCAAGAGAACCTAGTTTATCTAACTTATCGAACTCTTAGACACAAAAAACAAATTATTTATTCTAAGGAAGTGTTTTTTTTAAGTATATAATTAGTTTTTCCAAAATACACAAAAATTAATTTTTTTCCAAATTACCAGTACAAAAATTTAAATACATTTAAAATAATTTATTAATATTTTATTTCATATCCATATTAACCGGTTATTATATATATTTTTTTTAAAAAAATTAAACTTAAAAAGTAAAACTGGTCCCCCCATAAAAATTTTAATTTTTTGTAATTTGTTAATTTTTTCTTAACTTTTTCAGCCAGTAGTATGGTGTATGGATTTTGTGTTAGTTTTATTCTTTTTAAAAGATATTTCACCTTTTCACATTATATTCACTTGTATTTAGAAAAAAACATGTTTGGACGAATTATGAGAAAATTCTTCTATTTTTTATCCGCCTGAAATTGAAATACACTCTGAGACATAAGTGATTATTATACGAAATCAAATTACTGATTATATTCCGGGCTTTAATTTATTTTAAGGTTTGCTAAGAATAGATCACATAAGTTATTTTATTAACTTGTGACATATTTTACATAGAAGGATAATAAACTTTTGTGACATGTACTACTACAATGATCCAAATTTCAATACTATTATCTATATCTCATATAATCCAATTTCAATGCTGAATTACACATTGGGCTTAATCTCTTTAGAAGTTGGCCCAATTGTGATTTCTCTCTTTTCCCATTCAGGTCTTCAAATATGAGGTCTCGATGAAATGGTAGAGCTAATTGTCGTATATAAACACGAATTCTTCTGTTGAGAAACGAAGGGCTGAGAGAGTAGAGTTTCGGAAAGGGCACGCCAAGTGTTCGATGAAATGTCTGAAAGAGAACGACATCTTTGAAATATAAATGACATGTCGTTTATATCAGAAATATAAATAGTCAGCGTTCTATATCAGGAAACTATAGACCAGATTAACATTTTTCGATCTTAAATAGCCAATATACTTACACGACAGCAGTTTATAAAAAAATATCGATATAGTTACGTGACAGTCGTTTACAAAAATTATACGCCCAATTCTATTTTAGTATAATATATATGTATATATACGTGTGTATTAGCACACCCTTTGGCTTGGTAACTTGATGTCATCCATGGATATAGGTTGATGTAGGCAATAATTCAAAAGTGCATTAATTCAGTGGCTACTCAAAAGAAAAGAATCTTTTTCTTTTCTTTTATCAAACTTCTCAAAGTTTTTCAACCATTGCTCAATGCTCATAATATTTCATGAAATTTTGATATAAACCATTTTACAAAATTGTCATAATCATGTAGATTCCCCTAGAAACATCACATTCTCCACAAATTGAAACAACGCAACAATAATAACAATCATATTGGAGTTGAAAATAAATTAATATATGGGCACAATCTATTTTATTTCTCCTAAATGGCTAAAGAACAAATAAATTTTGTGTTTTGGTTTATGTGATACATCATGATGAGAGTCGCAATAAGCATTTGGTCCATGAAATATTAATTTTAATTTGTAAATAGAATCGAGTAATTAAAACTCATATAAAAGTAGTTTATCCTCATTTCCAAATTAAGTGTTATCGTGATTTTTTCTCCATTTTAACACTTTTTTTTTCAAGCTCGTTTTTATAAATTTAGTGCGTGATATTTTGAATTTTATTAGCGAAAGAAAGAAGATACAATTTGTTTTTGGACAACGAAGAATTGTTAATATACTATTTTATTACAACGTTAATTAAACTTTGTTTAATATACTTTTGAAAACAAAACTATGACATACATTACCGCTAAGATAAATTGGATTATTAAATTCAAACAATCTTAGTCTTTCATCTGAAAATTGCATAAAGAATATCATTGAATTTGACAATCTAAATTGTGTAGATTCATCGATCTTTGTCAAATTTTGATCATCAAAAAATGTAATTGGACTTTATTTCGCACTCTTATTTATGTCATAAATTTATGACATGGAAATTTCTTTTAGATGATTTTAAAAGACTAAGATTTGGATGCACCATTTCAATGTCGCATCCAAAAATTAAGTCATATCAATTTAAGTATTTACCCAATTATCGCATTTAACGGTCAATTGGCATGAGCATTTAAGTTTTAGTTGCGACAAACATCGCATTCAAAATTCAAAACATATATTTGTCAATGCACACACGAGGTTTTATTCGTTTTTTAAACTATGGGCGAGCATGATTTATAAATCAGAAACAAATTACTATCCAAACAAACAAAAATTATAAAAATTATAGCAATTTGTATTTATTTATAAACAACTAAAATACAAAACATCAATTATGAATTGTGCTATGATTCAAGGACGGAATAATTTAGATGATAAGTAAATTACCTTGCAAGGTTATAATTGTGTTGTGTGATTCACTGACCCATATGAACTTGGTTCATGTATATAAATGTATGTGTGTGTGATTTTTTTTCAATTATTAAAGTTTTGGCGCAGCCATAATTAGTAATGCTCACAAATGATGTCAAAGGATATATAATTGAAGGCTGAGAGCAATAATTAATTAAATGAAGAGTCGGTACAAACGGAATAATAACGAAAAATAAATTTATTAAATAGATAAACCAAAATGTATCACATGTTTTGTTATCTCATTGTGACCGGCATGTTCATACGAGTATCAATATATTACATAATTTATAACATTAGACTAAAGATAAAGTTAATTAGGTATATGTTTTGAATTTTCAATTCTATCTTTTTTATTTTGTGCAATTATTTTATCTTTGAATTCCCCAAACCATATTTCTTCAAATAGTAATGAATATTTAAGAGAATTTCTGATGTCCAAATGCAGCCGTAGATTTTAATTGTATTCAAAGTGGTATTATGAGAAAATAGAAATTGAGTGTATAAGTATTAATATATGTATTATTTTAATTTATTTTAGTGTATATATATAATTGTAGTGCCAAATTATGGGGACACCAATTGATGGCACTTGAGATATTAACTTCAGTAACCATCAACGGCGATATGATGACTTCTCCAATATTATTTGTAGGTTATAATTATTTGAACAAATACTATAAAATAAAATACAAAATGAGCCGTATACTTTTGTATACAAGGCGAATGATACTTCCATGAAATTTTTAAACAAAGAGGTAATTAGACTAATAACAAATTACCATGTACTCCAATTTTTAGATTTGATGGATCGCAAAACTATTTATTTTCTCAACTCTCTCGAAATCAATGTTATTAACGACATTGAAGAAAAAAATTAAGGCGATTGAAAGTAATTACTTGACTCGTTATTGTTCAATTGATCTAACGAAACTCGTATGATAATTTTATTAATTAAGACCAATGAGAAACTTCTGCTAATCATCGAATTGGGAAATTAAAATAATTTGATCTTACCTCGAAATAATCAGAATTAAAACATATTATCTTCGATTCAATGTGCCGAAAATAAAACGTTGATTATACGGCTCAATTGTCTTGAACATGTACTAGCGTGCACAATCTTGAATAATTAATATTTACATGACTAATCAACTAAAACCAAGTCTAGTAATTATTAGGCCGTCATATAAACAATTTAAATACATGAATATAGATCTATTTAATTTTTTTTAAAAGGCTCTATATTTTTTCCTTGCTAGAAATCATATAGAATTCTTAGTTTTATCTCCTTTGTCATCATGATCTCCCCTTCTTCCATCATTGCATATTGAGAAGAGAAACCTCTCTCTCTCTCTCTCTCAATATATGAAGCACTCAAGGGATATATATATATATATATATATATATATATATATATATATATTCGAATTATGTATATATAGCCCTAATTAGTCACACACCTTATATATATCTTCTTAAGAGAGACAAAGAGAGAAGAAAGAAAAATGTGTACAAGTGCAGAAGAAAAAGCGCATTATAGTATTTCTCTCTTTTACAAGATAAGAACAAAGCGGTCAAAACTTCAAGTTCATAGACTAATATCCAAGTAAGTTTTATTTTATTTTATTACTATTATTCTTTAATTATTTCACCTTCTTCTCTTAAGAAAATTCATGCCAAATTGATCATGTCACCATATATCAATATATATATGGTTAATATAATTATTAATCATATAAATTGTATGTATTTTATTATAAATGACCGGTCCAAAACACTTACAATTTTTTTTGAATTAATTTAGCAAAAAAAATTACAATAAATTTGACGAGAACAAAAAGGGCAAGTTAAACAAATTCGAAATAAATATCTCGCTTAAGTAAGATGGTTATTTACAACAAATTAACAAAACGTCAACTAAATCTAAATCTTTTATTTACGTTGACTAATTACTCCATTTTCTTATATATATATATATATAGTCGGAGAAGAATTATATGCGACGAGATTAATCCTCCGAGATCTGACGAGATTTTGATGAAGAACATAAAGTTGTACTTGGAAAACCAAACGATCATCGAAGAGAACGAGAAGCTGAGAAAAACCGCTGATCTTCTTCGGTGCGAGAACATAAAGTTGCAGAGGAAGCTTTCAATTTCAGATCATAGATCAACGGCTCTTTTTGCTCTTCACAAATGATGTCTCTCTCTACCAATATCTCATCTTAAACTAAGCTAAGCCTCCATTAATATCCATGAATTTCATATATAAATGTTCTTTTGTTTTATAGTTTAGTAATAGTAGTGGAAAGTCTTTTGATTATTATTATCTTCCGTAAATTGCTTCAAATGTAACATATTTTAGTAAGCATTAGAAATTATTAGTTCACTTCTTAACCTTGTGACATAAAATGATTTGACTCAATATATATATATATGACTTAAAAAGAGTTACTTGAAACACAAGGTACCAAAAAATTAGCACCGAGAAAAAAGAGAGAAAGACCGAAATACAATCACAAAGAAATCGAAAAATAAAAAAAGTTCACTTTACAAGTACAAGAACAAAAACAAAACCTCACTAAAACAGTTCTTCAGTGTCACAGATAAATAAAGTTGATTGCTTAAACTTAAGTGCCTTGTTCTCCAAGTTACCCACTTTGCAAAAGCTTTTCAGAGCTTGAATTTTCACATAAAGCTTCAATCTTGAATTTTCACATAAAGCTTCAATCTTGAATTTCACGGAGTTTTCGAAGGCTGCGTCGATTTGTATATTCGAAAAGCGGCGTAACACATCGTCGCATTTCCGATCGTAGTCAACGCTGCTTGAAGAGCCACCAAAATCTTCAACCATAAAAAAATAAAAAGTCAACCAAGGTTAAAGTTCACACCTTTATCTATATAAAACAATTTGATCATAATAGAAGTGTTTAAAACCTCGAGAGACTCGGAATTGTAGAAGAAATGCCATGTACAAGCACAAAAAGCTCCACCAAGTAATGGCACCTTTTAAAAAATTATACAAAGAAAAAAAAAAAACAATCAATTTCAAGATTGTATTTTTAAGAAAAAGGAAGAGACTTTGAGTTTGAGAATGACTCACCATACCCCAAGAAAGGCCTTTCCATGACTCATTCCCAGATATCTCTCCATATTCCCAAACCAAAACCATTGCTAATACCCTAAACAAAATTATATATAAAAATAACATTTATTTAGATCATTTTAAAAATACCTAATGTTTTATAAAATTGTTATAAATGATCATTACAAATTTATCTTTTTCAAATTTGAATGTTATTTTTAATACATCGTTAAACAAACAAACACTAATTTACAAATTCGATATTCAGTTTTATATTGACACGAGTTTTATTAAACGTAATTATTTCCAAAAACACTTTCACCTATATTTATAAGACTATTACCAAAATTAACCTTAAAAAAAAAAATCCCAAATCAAATTCAAGGGTTTTCGGGAAATGTAACGATTACCATTCGACGACGCTTGACACGTGTATAGCCCAAGTGGGCAGAGAGAGCGCGTTGGCTGGCTCACTGAGTTGCAATCGGATCAACTCGGAAGCCGAAGCGGGTCCCACCAGGCTGCTGAGTCCGAATCCGAGTCCGACTCCGAGCAGACTCGTCGCCGGAGAAAAGGATCTCCGGTAGCCGGACTTGAGGATTCCGAGAGGATCTCGGAACGGCGTGGGAGCGAGCTTGACGGTGTTACAAGGCTTCGATAACATTAAGGTGTTAAGTGTCGCCATGGATTCTGTGGACGAGCTTGCTTTGACAACTAAAAGCTAAAAAACTAAAAATACCATTTTAATGTTAAATATTTTTCAAATAAAAATTTATATCATAAAATGAGTAAGAAACTATATTATTTAAGTTATCAACACAGATCCTAAAATGTTACTAAGTGTTTTATTTATATTGTTGTTTTTATGGAAGGAAAAGTATTTTATTTATATATTTTACAAAGTATTTAAAAATTAAAAACACCATATTAATATGTAGTACTAGAATTAAAAATTTATATTATAAAATGAGTAAGAAACTATATTATTTAAGTTTTCAACAAAACAAATCCTAAACTTTATAAAGTGTTTTAACTATATTTTTGTTTTTATGAAAGGAAGAGTATTATAAAAATTTACAAAGTATTATAAAAATTTATACACCATATTCATGTGAAATATAATAAATAAAAATCTATTGTAAAATGAGTAGGAAACTATATTAAGTTATCAACACAACAAATCTTAAAATTTACAAAGTGTTTTAACTATATTATTGTTTTTATGAAAGGAAAAGAATTTAAAAAATATGGTATAGTTTTTTTTTATAATTATTGGAGGACAAGCTTTCATATCTATTTATGTTTTTCTTAATCATAATGCTTTATAGCTAATAAAAATATTATTAAAAAACCAATAAAATGTATAATAAAGAAGGAAAAGGAGGATGAGAAGAGACAATATTTAGGACGTTTTATAGTTTGATAAATTTTATAAAATACTTGTAGTGCATACAAATATTTCTGTGGCTGTGTCGTGGAAATGACGTCGAAAATAAAATAAAAACGACATGAAAACAATCATAGAAAATATCTGTATTTCATAAATTTAGTAAAATATTGACGTATTTCAGATTGGACATCATCTGCCCGTCTAGCTCAGTTGGTAGAGCGCAAGGCTCTTAACCTTGTGGTCGTGGGTTCGAGCCCCACGGTGGGCGAATTTCGGCTTTGGTTTCTTCCTTAACAAAGATGAAGAACTAAATGAAGTATATAAAAATTTTGTCCACTTCAAAGTGCTAAAATAATTTAAACATCTTATCTTATTCATGAATTTAAATTATGCAAATCTAACATCTAAATTTGGAACGTACTTCGTCTTAGAATATAAGAGAATATAATTTTGTACGTTAAAACATCATTTTGTTTTTTGAAGAAGCGTGAAAGATAATGTCATTTATTATATAGTAAAGTTGTGAAAATAGCTTATATAGTAAATCAATACTAATTGAAATCTAGTTTTTTTTTTTTTTTTTTTTTAAAAAAAAAAAAACCATTCTTGTAACCCCATCAACGTATATATTAGAACTCAAGGTTGCCATTCAATTAATTTAAGAATAGTTTATAAATATACTTTTCATAAATACATCTTTTTGTTTAAAACTTTAAGACAATATGCATTTATTTGGGCCTTCACCAAAAAAGCCCACTAATATGATATTTTTTTAAGGCCCCATTAGAATGTGTAGTACTAACTAATCCTTTTCATTAATAGTGCAAATAAATCAAATATAATTCTTTTGAATGTAGCAAAATGAAATCGATGGCATAATTACTTTTCCACAAAAATAATCATATTTAAATTGGGAATATATATATATATATATATATATATATTGTTGCATTTAGATCACATGACTAAAATTTTAGAATGAAATGAAAGAAAATACAAATAAAACAATGTCCAGATATGTACATGAATTTTTTATGAAGCCAAAAGATATATTCTACATGTAATGAGGGTATGTGATGATTGAAAAGCTGGTCATAAAAAAATAAGATAAAAAATAAATAAAATCTGGTAATATAATATAGTTTTAGGACTTTGTGGGACCCAAATAATCATGTCCTTGATATCGCCAGCTATTTTATAAACTTCTTAGCTTTTAATGTTTTTCTTTTATAATTAGTTAATTATTATATTATAGGCTCCTCCAACATATTGATTTTTTTGCAAATTAATTTTTTCTTATGGACTTTATGGCTTTATATCTTTATATCATCTCAAATAAATCTCAGCCATACACGTTGCGTTATTGGAAAAAAATCTTAAGCATTACGTTAAACAGTGTTACATAATTTATACAATAATATATTTTTTAGAGACATATCACATATTACGTGAGTGTTGGAGCTTTTAAGATTTGGGAAAATACATGCAGAGATAATAAGTATGATTAATTTCCTGTGTAACACTTATATTATAACCTTTTTTTTGTTCTTTTGGTTCCAGAATTATTTTCGAGCCTATTTGATAGATTTTAATACATCGTTCGTTCAAATATTAAAAACAAGGAAAGTATGATTTTATTACTCTTATTTCTCTAGTTATATATATATATATGAGCTTGTAATAATGATAATATTGCACAGTAAAAAAATGCGTGTATATAATATGAGCTTGTAATAATGAGAATATTGCACAGCAAAAAGAGTGTATATATTACACATATTATTTACTGGCAATATTCTCATTATTACAAGCTCATAATATATACACGCATTTTTTTTACTGTGCAATATTCTCATTATTACAAGCTCATATATATATATATATATACATATTATTTACTGTGCAATATTCTCATTATTACAAGCATATATGTACATATATATTTCTAATTGTTTTTGTTAGGCGTGGCTTCAAATTATGAGAGCTCTCCACCAATATCTGAACATATATATTTATTTTTATTAGCTTTAAATTTTCTGTGTGCGATTTGAGTTCTGAAAGTTGTTTATTAATTAATATGTTGCACTTGGTTTTCTCCAACTATATATTTCCATTAAATTTTCAAATCGCCGACCACAGATTTTGCCTGCAAAAATACCTGAACTTCAATTTTGTGTCTAGAAAACGTACTAGTACTATCACCAACTTCTAAGGACTTTTAAAATCAAATTTAATTTATTTCCATACTAATTTATTTTATTCCATGCCTATTTTCTGCATCCAATTTGCTTATAGTTGACATCAAGAATCATAGCGGGTTAGTGTTTATGAAAATCAATTTACTGAGTAACAAATGATATTTCAGTAAAAATAATTTATTAACCATTCACTTATAAAAAAGGAGTTTGGGCAAGCAAACAATATAAAATGAATATAAAAAAAAGGAGGAATGGGTTATTCTAGTTAATATTATATAGACGTGTAATATTTCGATAATTGCCAACGGCTTTTTTACAAGTTTAGTAAATTTGTTTACAAATATTTAGATCAATATAGCTCAAAAAAAAATTCATCTCAATTGACAATCAAGAATTAAAATTAATTAATAAATCTTATTTACAAATTATTCACAAAGTATCTACAATGTTCCAATAGTTGATTGAGGGCCATTTTTGCTTTAAAATAAGTATTTTGGTTAATTTATTGTAAATTACTCACATAAAAACATTGATTATTTACAACATATGTACATAACAACTCACATAATTACATTGACAATTCCATTTATATTTGTTAAAGAACCAATTTTCATAAATAATACATGATGAGTAGGATTAGGAAAAAGAGGGGTTTCAAGTTGAGAGATGATTATTATAATCCTTTTGATAAATAATTCATCATACGCTTGTAATATAAGTCCGTGTCATGTAATTATTAGATTATTGCAACTTTCAAAAATAAATTAAATAAAGCATTTTATGTCGAATCCTTGTTCGTGCCATGACATATATAAGTTGTGGATGGTAATAATGATATAAGATTCTTATTTTGTTGTGTTTTTTTTTAATATTTTTTAAAGTAAGATAGTGTTGAGCTAAGGTTAGTTAGGTTATTATTGTACTTGCTCTAAATTTCTATCAATAATTTTAAGTATATATGGACATAAGCCAAACACATTTAACTATAAATATATCTAAATTATTTAATCGATTATTATCACATAATTATACAAATTATAAACGGAAAGTGGATCTTTACTTGTCGCATATAGCGATCCACGACAAATAAAAAGTTAAAAAACCATACCTTAGATATGAAATTCAAATTTGTAATAAAAACCAAAATCACTTCGAGTAAATATCACTTTGGTTTAAATCTTAGAAAATGAAATTTTTTCATACAAATTTTGTGTAATATTTTTTGTTTATGAACATGTGCAACAACATGATATTTAGTTATTCATATCATTTGAGTTGAATCATATAGATGTAGTACATATCAATAATACAAAGACATGGTAGTAAATAGATTCATACCTTTCAATTTCATTAGCCCCACAAGACAAGGAAAAAAAATTACTTCTTATAGGATGAACCTAAGCCTAACATGTTGCTATATGAATGTATGATAGAGACGTTCTAATTATTTATAGTGCTACTCAGATTTTTGTTTTTGTGTTTATAAATATTTTGCTGAATTAATTTAATACTTTAATTGTATAATTTAATATTTAAATTAATAGTTAAACCAACATGAAACACATAATTTAATTTAATTTTTACAACTCACGATATAAATTGTTTGAGATTATTGCTACACTTGGGTTAAATAGAACATCTTCTCAACTTCTTTTCCCCTTCCCTTATTTTAGGTAAAATAATATATATTAACATCTAAATTTAAAACTTGTTCACTTTTGTGGAATTTATTGAATGATAAAAACATAACCTTAATAAGTTCGAGAGGGAGAGAAATCTAAAGTAAATATTGTAGGGCATATTGTGGGACTAGGACATTGGTGAGAGAGTTTTTGCATGGAAAATTAAATTTATAGTGGGCAAATAAAAGCTTCAATGAAAATGACTATTTTGCTATGTTAGCCATTGTTTCCCATGTTTCAATTTTCTAAGTTCTCTCACACAAAATCAGAGACTCTTGTACGAATTTTGATAAAAAAAAAAGGTATATATTATATAAAATAGACATATATATGTAAAATTTTAAGAAATTAAAATTTAGGAGCATTCAAATACAGTTGGGATATGTGACATTGACTAATATGGTATGGTTCTATTGACGAATTTTAATTGGTTTTAAATGAACATTAATTTTTTTTAATATTTTCAATAAGGTTCTTCAGGTGAGTTCACTTATATCCTAGGCAATCTCTTCAAGTTTTGTAACAAATATTCTTCCACTATATATATATATATATATGATATATACTTTTGTTGTTGGCTAATTGGCAAACAACTCCAAATAAAAATAGGAAACCTAGTATAATGATGATAGTTCCAAAAAATATAAAAAATAAAATAAAAATTGTAATGTCTTCAAGCCGCTTTAACATTTTTCGTACGCTATATAAAAGAAATATAAATGTTTGACAAGGACTCATATAAATAGAAAATAATGCTCCAATTTAATTTAAAAGTGGTGTGAAGTTTCATTCAATTATTTAGATAAGAAGGCAAATAATATAAAGCTATAAAAATAATAAGTAAATTCTTATTTTATTAAGCTACTAATTTTGCAAGCTGTAAGATTAATATATATGTGCTGTATAATTCAGAATATCAGTACCCCAAGTAGACTTATAAATTTCAATTAATTTGAATTTGGATGAAATAAATAGATTCATGCAAGTTGTTAGAAGTGGTTATGTATTTGCGACAAGATATGACCATGATTAGAAAGGTTTTAGGCTGATTAACGAAAATAATTTTTTCGAAGGCATTTAAAAAAAAATTAACGAAAAAGTATTATTTTGTTAGGCACGAGAAAATAAATATTTTTGTCATTAAATTTTGATCATCTAATCTAAAGTTTATATAATAAATTTAGCTCGTAAAATCAGCGACATGAGAGTGGTGTTCCACTGCTATTATTTGGGAGCAGTGAAATCGGTGACTGAAAGGTTGACTAAAGATCGAGTTCAAGATAATCTTTCATCACATCCACAAAAAAATTATAAATATCATTGAGTTCAAATTTTTACGTACTTTTCGTTTTTGTAACATAACGGCTCACAATTCAGTTCGTTTTAGTGTTGATCATAACACCTACTCGAGTTGGATGAAATAAATCTCTCTATGATCGGAGGAGACTATTATGCACATTAAGCTGAGATTGGTTTTTTTGTTATTGTTATGATACGGGTGATTTTATTTTTTTTATCTTGTATTATTTTCTATAATCTCGATATTTTTCTGTGAAAAATATTTATGAAAAAAAATAATGTAAAATTAATTGCATTTGTTGGTGATGACAATTGTATTGCTTTGTCTCGGTCAACACTGCCCCCACAAAAGAACAATAAATTCCTAGGTTGCCCTTTTATGTCCACATTCTGAATAAATCCACATGAATTGGCCACAAAAAGGAAATTCAATTTTACATATTTTCATGCTAAACGCATAACGTTATATGATATCCCTCAATATTATGTGTCATTTTTTTGAATAAAAATAAGAAAACAAGAAAGTGAAGCGGACAAGAAAAAGACCTTCCCCCACAAGACCCCACAAACAAGACCCCAACACTACTAAAAGGAAGAAAAAATAAAGTTATTATTATTATTAATTATTAGGATATTGTGACAAAAAAGAAAAAAGAAAATAAAAGGTATATTGTTTTGTTGTGTAGTACACGCTCCAATCAAGAGAGAGTAATGACGAATGTCAGGCGAATCTGTTGCCCGTCCGTGGCTCTCCTATTTTATTATTTTACCGCCTCTTTCCCCCACGCGCACCGTGGCGGAGCGTGAAGGCGCGTGTACACTCTTGTTATTACTGAAATATTATAGTTTTCTTTCTTCATTCTCTCTCTCTCTCTCAACAACGACACATCTGAACTCGAACTCATCACTGTCGCCAAAACCCCAAAATCACACACTCTCTCTCTCTCTCTCTTTCTCTCTCTCACTAAACTCACTCATCACACATTTCAAACCCCAAATCAAAAATCAAAGTCTCAAACTTTCTCATATCTAGAGTGAGAAAAGAGAGAGAGATATGGAAACTCGCCGGATTTTCAAGTTCAGACCACCGAGCTGAAACTCACTCCACCTGAAACAAAAAAAAATGCAGCGGAAACGACGTCGTTAAGAATCACTTGTAACTTGTAAGTAAACAACAAAACATATAGTAAAGATCGAGGCTTTATCATTCATTTCGTTTGAAACGACGTCGTTTTTATCCCCCACCTGAAGAAAGAATCAGTCGTAAGCAAAAAACAAAGCAGAAAAAGGAATAAAGATCGAGTCTTTATCATTAGTTTCGCCGGAAATGGCGTCTCCGACGACGAAAAGCAATTCTCCGGCGGAACCCACGACGGCGGCGAAGTCGGTTCAGAAGAGGTACGAGGGGCTGGTTCTGGTGCGGACGAAAGCAGTGAAAGGGAAAGGAGCTTGGTATTGGGCCCACTTAGAGCCTATTCTGATCCAATCTCCGGACTCGGCTTTTCCCAAAGCCGTGAAGCTTCGCTGCTCTCTCTGCGCCGCCGTGTTTTCAGCTTCGAATCCTTCTCGAACCGCCTCCGAGCATCTCAAAAGAGGAACTTGTCCCAATTTCGCCGGCGCCGGAGAAATTGGGCCGGTTCCGGCGCCGACGAGGCCGGTTCCCGTTGCCGGAGCGAGGAAAAGACCGACCCTTTTTACCTCCTCTCCCTCCCCTCTCTCCATGATCGAAGCGCCACCTCCGGTTCAGGCTCCGGTTCAGGTCCTCTCCGGCGGAAAAGACGATCTTGCCCCTCTGGCGATGCTGGAGGACAGCGTGAAGAGGCTCAAGAGCCCGAAGACGAACCCCGGTCCGGCTCTGGGCCGGGCTCAGGTCGACTCGGCCGTGGAGCTTCTCTCCGACTGGGTCTACGAGTCTCTCGGCTCCGTTTCTCTCTCCAGCCTCACCCACCCGAAGTTCCGAGCTTTTTTGAACATGGTGGGAGTTCCGGCGATTTCCCGCCGGGAACTCATCGGGAACCGGCTGAACTCCCGGTTCGAGGCGGCCCGGGCCGAGTCCGACGGCAGGATCCGAGACGCCATGTTCTTCCAGCTCGCCGCGCAAGGGTGGACCCGACCCGACCCGACCCGGAACCGGAGCCGGAGCTTGGTGAGCCTCTCCGCAAACCTTCCGAACGGGACGAGCGTGTTTCGCCGGGCGGTTTTCGTGGAACCAGGCGGTTCGGCGAGCAGTTTTTCCCGGTTCGCGGAGAACTTGATGTGGGAGACGATCGTCGGAATCTGCGGGACCCACTCGACGACGGGTTCTTCTTCTACTTCTTCCTCCTCATCCTCCTCCGCCGGCGGCGGCGGTCGGAGATGCGCCGGAATAGTCTCCGACAAGTTCAAGTCGAAGGCCCTTCGAAATCTCGAGACACGAAATCCGTGGATGGTCAACGTCCCGTGCCAGTCTCGAGCATTTCGATCGCTTTTCTCGGACTTTTTCCGGGACCTTCCGCTGATGAAATCCGTCTCCGGCGAGGTCGCCTCTTTCTTGGAGTTCAAGTCACCGGCTTTTTCTTCGACGGAATCCGCCTTTTCGGCCTTGACCTCGATTCTTTCGTCCCCGAGAGAGAGCTATTCCGAGGCGGGCCCCGCATTTTGGGCTCGGGCCGAGGCGGCCCATTCGTTGGCCCACCTCCTCAAAGACTTTGCCCGCTCCGTCGAGCTCGAGAATCCGCTCATTTCTCGTTGCTTACCGATGTGGGACGAACTCCGAGCCAAAGTCCGAGAGTGGCGAAGCAGGTTCTTACTTTAATTTTAATTCAATTGAAAGAAGTAGGTTTTGAATAACGGAAACGTACATGAATTTATTGATGATGAAAATATTTTGAAAATAAGTGCTCTTTTCATTGTAATTGTGATTGGAGAATTTCAAAATATAATTGTGATAGCGGCTAAATTTTTCATTGCATTGTGATTGTGATCGGAGAATTCAAAATATATTTGTGATAGCGGCTAAATTTTGTTTTATGTGTTATAAAATTTTATTATGAAATATGTGTAAAAGGATAAAAGAATTATAATTCCTAATCGCATTATATTATCGCAAATGATCAAAATTTTGTTGACAATTTTTATTTATATTTTTATTTATATTTTTATATATATATTTTATATTATAATTTTATCACATGATTTTTATCTCACTATTATATATATTTTTTGAAATTTTCTTTTAGATGTGTCATAATATTTTTGTTGATGAGATATAAAAGAAAGAACACTTAGAGACTTACTTTACTTTTTTTTCTTGAGGGAAGACTTATCTTGTTATAAGTAACAATTACTGATAATTATTACATTATTCAAATTTGACTTGTGATCAATTAATACTTTAATTTAACGATAAATATGTCTCTAAATTTTCGAATCAGTCTACATCAATTTGACTTAATTAATAATAACTCAGCACATTTTTTTTAACAGGTTCAACCAAGACGAAGATAACGAGTCCGATCGAATCATTGAAAGAAAGTTCCGAAAGAACTACCGGCCAGCTTGGGCGGCAGCCTTCGTGCTCGACCCGCTCTACTTAGTTCGAGACTCTTCCGGAAAGTTCTTGCCTCCGTTCAAATGCCTGAGCGGAGACCAAGAACGGGACGTGGACCGGGTCGTGACCCGGCTGGTGGGCCCAGAGGAGGCCCACATAGCCGTGATGGAGGTGATGAAGTGGCGGTCGGAGGGCTTGGATCCGGTGTACGCGCGTGCGGTGCAAATGCGGGAGCGGGACCCGCTCACCGGAGCCATGCGACTCGCCAACCCCCAGAGCGGGCGGCTCGTGTGGGAGACCCACCTCACCCACTTCTCCGCTCTTCCCAAAGTGGCGGTGAGGCTCATCTTTCTGAGAGCCACGGCGACAAGTGGCGCGTTCTCGTTGGAGGACTCGCCGTTGCTGCGGTGGGTCACCCCCGCCGGAGCGGAAACGGCTCAAAAGCTCGTCTTCGTCGCCGCTCATTCGCGTTCAGGGAACGAGTTTCGGTACGAAGATGATGATCGAGATTCTAAGATTTTGGCAAATGGTGGGGATGGAGATGACGATGATGATGAACATGATCTTTTGCCATTATGATTATGATGATTCATGTTTTTTTTGAGGGGATTGGATTTTTTGTTTTGTAAGAGCTTTCCATTTTCCTCTATTTTGTTTTTTTTTTTAAAATTTAATTATTATTGATTTTTAAATTATTACTATTATTCAATTTCACAAGAGTTTTCTTTTGGGGTCGCAAGAGAGATGAGGAAGAGGAACAAATAATTGGATTTCTTGTTTGGGAAGATATAGAGAAGAGGGAAAACCATAAAAATTTTGTATCTTTGATTTCTATATTGTTTTTGTTATCATATTTACTTATAAAGACACGACCTTTATTTAAGTTTCTTCTCTTTTTGACATTTTAGAATTGTATGTGATCTTAATGAGCTTGTTATTAAAAGACTGTATCTTTGGCTCTCTTAATATATCGAGAAAGGTCTCATCTTTAATTGATTTAAGGGAAAACCATTAAAAAAAATTGTATCTTTGATTTCTATATTGTTTTTGTTATCATATTTACTTATAAAGACACGAGCTTTATTTAAGTTTCTTCTCTTGTTGACATTCTGTAACTGTATATGATCTTGATGAGCTTGTTCTTGAGAAAGGTCTCATCTTTAATTGATTCAACAAACTGAATTTTTGTGGGTCAGCAATAAACCTCACCAAAGAAAGGAGTACAGACTTTCTAGCTGGAGAACCACTTGGGATTTATTTTTTATTTTTGGGGCAATTAATTTTTTTGGTATTTATATCTTGAAAGCAATCTATAATCTCCTGGTTTTTTTTTGTGGAAGTCATTTTCGGAGCTTTGAGAGAGAGCAAAAGACACACACATAATCCGAGTATGAGTTCACTTCAGGGGCTAAAAGTGTCAAATCAGCTTTGGGGATAATAAACTCTTCTCTTCTCTTTACCATGCAAACATCAAAAAGTGTACCAAATGTCTTAAATTTGTGCATATTTCTGCCTCTTCTTATGTCAACAAAAAAAAATTATTATTTATTGAATACATTCATGATAAGTGTAAATACCCCAAATAGTTGACCTTTTTATGTTATGGAAGTTTTGATCAACATGGTTTGGTTGGTTGGTACCTGATTGTTCCCAATTGATTTGTATTCATAATAAATATAAAAAAAAAAGAGTACTCATCATTTTTATTTCAGATTTTTTGGAATGCAATAATTGTATAATTTGCACATACCTCTTTAACCCAATAATCTTGGTAAAAAAGGTTATATATGCTTGCTTGAGAGAGAGATGGAGATTTGAAGGTGTAAAAGACAAAAGGGTGAAAATGGCTGGTCAAGTAGTCCTTGAATTCCAAATAAAGCACTTTTCTCAATCATGGAAAAGTATTAAAGAAAAGTGTCACTCATCATCTTTATTGTAGTAAAAACAAGCAGAATTTTCAAGAAAACTGTCCCTCCAATGCCCATTTACATCTCATAATACAAAACCCTTTTAAAGCAAACTTGAATTTTGAAACTCTATTACAAACATTATTGTTTTTTACAGATAATTAGAAATATAAAAAAATAAAGTTGGTATCTTTCACTTTCTTTGGTTGGGCAGTGAAAGTAAATTAAGTATGGTTTTGTTTTATTTACCACCTTGGAAATACATTTAACTCTTTGTCGGCAAAGCCTTTTTTATTTAAATTTATTTCTAATTTTTCGGTAAAAAAACTAAAATTTGAATTTTCACTATTCAATAATTTTTTACCAGCATATATTATGCTCCACTCCACTCAATCTTTTTTATTTTTTTTGTGTGTTAAAAGCTAAAGTGAGTATAATGATTATGAGTATAACTCACACAGAAGTGTCTCCTCCTTTAATTTTATACAAGAATCTCATCTATACTCATAATTTCATTTCTGGCCCCATATATTCACTTGCTTTCAGACAATATTTGGTTTCAATTTTAACTAATATAGGTGAAACCTAACCACTTTTTAGATTGATTCCATAATTAAGAGAGAGGCTAACTTTTAAATTATGTGTGTTGTTTAGGTGATTTAGCTAAATAATACATTTAAATTTTATCAATTTATATTTACAGAAAGTTTAAGTTTAACAATATTGGACTAGAGCAAAAAAAAACTAGATTTAGCAAAATAGCTATATTTATAAATTCACAAGTATGTATGTGCAAATAATCTTTAACAATAATACTATAATTTAGTTAATATGAAGAAAGTAAAAATAAGTAAAGAATTCTCATATTTTTACTTTATTATAAAACACAAATCATCATATTTTGAATGTAAGGAATCCAAGAACAATGTACGTTTATGAATATTGTAGACGTTATTAAGCTTAAATTTCATAAGAAGAAAACTACAAAATTATATATATAGTATATGGATTTAATATGATAACAAATATGCCTACCTTTTTGAAATGTAAGATACGATCTACTTTACTTTTTGCTGTTCTTTCACATGGTAGTAAAACTAATAATGTATTTTTTAAAATTTGATCTTAAAATATATATATTATTGACTATTTGCTTGGTAAATGGTGCTAAAAAAGTCTTCCTTCTTTTATGGTATATTTCACCTACCTATACAAACTCGGTATTTGTTTATTTGTCCATATGTGAATGTTATAAAAGCATGTACAGTACAAAGAGTCAAATTAATTAATTTCATATAATTAATTTGACATTTATACATAAACATATATTAGGTCTCATCATGTCTAGTATATGCATGCATATACGTGCACTTTTATTTTCTATGTCTCGTTAACATAAATTTAATTTCTTAAACAACATAAAATAATTGTGTCCACTTTAATTGACAACCTTTTTATTTCTCACATTAACCTTTTTTTTTTCTTTTTTTTTTTTAGGAAACTGATCATAACCTTTGAAAATGACATATTTGCAATCTTGTTTCTTATCATTCCAAAGTACAAACTAATTGCTGCCAAATTCAAAAGAATGTTATTCGCAACTTAATGAAGAAGCTTAAAAGTGTTGGTAATTTTAATTATTAGTCATATAAATATAGATATGTAATATTTTAATAATAACCAATATTTTTGTAAATATTTAGTAAATAATTAAGTAAATTTGTTAATAATAATATTTAAAACAATACAACTCAAAGCTTGAAGTGCAAAAACGGCTATAAAATAAAATAATAAATTTATAATTTTTTGTAAACGACCGTCACATAAACACGTTGATTATTTCAAAATTCTTGATATTTATATTAGTTAAAGATCCATTATTTTGTAAAAAAATATGTATAAAATGAGCTAAGAAACTAACACACATTATAGTTCCTTAAATATTAGTTAAACTTATAAACACACTTCATCCATACTTGACAACGGAATATATCCAAAGACTGAAAAATTAATCAATTTTTAGTTAGTATGTGCTTTATGAAACCACACTATATATACATATATGTGAATGCATCACATAATATATTATATATATATATATATCAAATATCACGAAATTGGTTGGACTTGGGCAAATATTAATATACCAAAAGTATGTATTAATCTTTGGGTATAAGATATACACGTGGGTATATATAGTATATTACATAAATATATGGTTAGAAATGTATTTTGCAGACTACAAAAGTGGGGTCCACCTCGGACGTGAGATATTATTGACTACCACGCATTCTATTTTGCCACGTTCTTACTTCTTTCTATCTACATTTATTTATTTATTATATATATAATATGTAAAGTCACTGCACAGACTGATAAAATTATACTTTTTTAAGGAAAAGAAGATTCGACACGTGGACGGCTGAGATTGAGGAATGAATCTATTGATCTCTGCAGTGTCGGCATTGTAATGAAATTGGAGTGAGAATTTTTTAATATTGAACTACTTAACAAAATTATGATAATTAATTTTTTTATTATTGTGTGGCTTATATCCGTACAATATAAAAGTAATCACAAAGCAAAAGGGGTGAATGGATTAAACCGAGAGTTTAATTGAAATAAAACATAGTTAACTCAAAATTTTCATGAATTTGTACTGAAATTTCTGTTTGACCATATACATAAATTAATATAAAATAAACTTTTACTATCTACTTTATAAAATAGAGATATCATACGATGTCGTACGACGATCTGCAAGGTAAGTCGTCGTACGATTTTTCTAGTTTTTTGACGAATTTTTTTTTTCCGATAAAAAATACGATAATAACACCAAAACGGACTATAAAAATTATTTAAAAAGAGTTAACGGAAAAACATATTTTTTATGACGATGATTTTATGTGATTTCAACGAATTTTAGGAGAATTTGAGTAAATTTGAGGTGAAAAATGAGATTGAAATTTGTAATAAACTTTGTATATGAGCTGAAGAGTATTTTAGTCCGAAAAATGATCTAAAATCTATTTTAAGATATTTAATAATTGAGGAGTCCTGAGTATTTTAAACGGTTTTTTGGTCTAATATAAATTTCTCAATAGAATTCCGTGGGCCCACAGTGAACAGTGGTTAGATTTATATCAGGTCTTACTTGTTGGCTCGGTCAAACGTCCGTACAGCATGACGTTCTACTTTCTTCTTGGATGACGTCACTTAGATTATAATAATAATAATAAAATAAATTGTTTTAACTTATTTTCTAGAGAAATCAACTTTTTATGATATTACGTAAATGGCAAATTGCTATTTACGTATTTGCTAGTAAAAAAGTAAAAGGTAAAAGCAAAGTTAATAAGAAATATTTTTATCGTGTTTTTACATCATTCGGATCTCTTACAAATTTCCTATGAAGTAGATATTTAATGATAATTAAACATTATATTTAAGGAATTGGAAAATAGGTTAGAAATTATAATACACATTGTGAGTCTTTGTTAACACGCATTTTCCAAGCTGTTAATAATATAAAACTAAAACTGGAATATATATATATAGTTCTGGTATTATAATTCTTTTAGTTGTTTTTAGTTTTAAGGCAATACAATCATTTAATATAAAAAATGGCCATTTTGACACAATTTGTAATAAATACAACATAAGATATACATAAGTATAAACCGAACCATTAATCATATCATAAATAATTAGCTAGTAAATCTAAAACATAATGCAACACGATCACGAAGTTTTATCTGAGATTTAGGAGAGTGACTGACCAAAAAATAATTAAAATAAATAAATAAATGTCATAATTAAGAATAAAACAAATGAACTGGTTATACACTAAACCCAAGTCAAACTAAAGAAAAGTAAATATTATACACAATTAACTAAATAACGTAGCAATTAGGGTTTGCATATTATTATTAATCCTACGTAAAAACCAAGAAACAGTCCTTTTAATATATAATTACTTTGTCTGTATTAAATTTCCGTCATATATATAAGCAAAAATACTCGCGCGTTGCTGCAAATTGCTTAACGTATCTTATATGAAATTGTTATAATAACTGAAAATATTTTTTAATGAAAAAGATGACACAATAAAAAAATCGCACAATTTTTTTATAATATTAATTAATAATATAAGTTATGTTTTTGTTGAATTACATTAGTAACGTATCGTATAAATAAATCTAAAGATCAAATTTAAACCTACTGAAATTAGAAATAATTATTACATACTTTAAAAAAAATTGTGTTGACTTTTTTGTAGTAGAAGTTTGAATATTTTGAAAGCGTGGAAATGAAAATAATTGATATATCTGAGAGTTCAATATTCGTCAAGAAAATTTCAGAAATGGAATGACTAATAATGCAATTTTATTAATGTATAGGGTAATTCTGTAATTTTATTATGTATATAGTGGAAATCTTGTAAATTAAATTTTAAAAAATTCTATTAAATTGTGGCATTTTATTTTTAATGGCATAATTTGTAATTTTAAATATATTATATGGTTAGATAAATAAGTTTATAATGACTAGTGAGATACTAGCATTTTTTAAGTTTCCTTTATATATAATAATATATATATACCTTGTCCACGTGAAAAATACAAGACTGTACGGACGAATCCATAAGATCTAGAGCAAGAAGATTATAATAATAATAATAATAATAATAATAATAATAATAATAATAATAATAATAGCCATCAAGGTCAAACAATCATTTATTTTCAAACATAGCTCGATTAATCACTGTTAACTTTAATATTGGATAAAGGATAAGATTCTTCTAATAACTAATATGAACTTTCAAGAGATATAACTTTAATTGAACAAATATGAATTTGGTGTTAGATACATTTATCAAGAATGAGGTAGTGTATTTAAATACAAAATATAATCTCATATAGAATATACATTTTAAAAAGAATTTTTAGAACTGTTCATTCTAGGAATTTGCTCTGGAATTAAATTGGTATATTTTGATTGTGGACTGATCATGGGTAATTTTAAAACAATTTTATTATTGTATGAAGCGTGAACATAAAATATATCGCGGTGTAAGATATTGGACCACCTAATTTTACACAAATTATATTGATCTTTTCTATATATGTGTGATTGTAATAGCGACTAACAAAAAAATTATTAATTTATTAACTTTTTTTTTTAATAACATTAAAGTTCAACAACAGACAGCAAAAATATTCCTTGCATTGCAGAATTTTTTTTATTTTTGGAATTCGTTTCTCACTATTCTTTCTATAGAGGTGAAATATATATATATATATATATACATACATATATATATGTGTATATATATATATATATCGTAGAAACATCCAAGTTTTATTTTATTTGCAAGACATGTTTATTGTTAAAAAAGTGGACCATAATGCATTTCATCATTCATTCTTCGAAAAAAGTTTAAAATATTTATGTATAATTAAGTTAATATTTATGGATAATTAGTAACGTGGATAAACAGTATATATAACGTGCATGAAATCTGACATCACTTACTCATTTAAAAAATACAAACTCCGAAATGGTTCGTCCAAATATAATATATACATATTACGTATAAAATGTATGCGTATATTATATTATAATATGCGTATTCAAACATATTATATATATTATAGAAGCTATCATCTTATTCTTCTTTCGATAGTCCGTCTTAACCCTTCTAATCTTCAATCTTTATTGTTTAGTTCACTAACCAACATAAACACATGCACATTGAAAATAGTAAATATTTTGTAAAATTATTGTAAACGTTGTTTACGTGACAATATAATTTACAAATTTTGTTATCGATTTTTTTATGTTCCGAATTTGAACGTTCTTTTGTTAACTGTTTCTACATTGTTAAACAAATAAAAATTTACAAACTCGGTATTTAGCTTTTTGACTTTTAGTGGAGACAATTTTGAACAATTATGATCAATGAAATATCGTAAAAAAAATGAACCGATCATTCACAAAAATTATACTAGACGTTAATTATTTTAAAAAAACATTTTTATTTATATGGCTATTATCAACATTATAAATATATTTAAAAGTTAACTAATAAAGGTTTCACTACCCTCAACTGCATCATTATTATCGAATTATTTTATGCTATTTTTTAACGGTCACAAATCGTGACTCCACAATTCTCATTAGCTTCAAACTAAATACTAATTATGTATAATTAACAAAATTTTAAAATGTTAAAACGTTATTCATAATATGCATCACTAGGTGAGCGTGGGACTTATGAAATGTGGTTTTGTTTATTAATTTATTGTCTGAGCACCCCTTATAAAATTAATAATGTTTTTCTTTTTTGCTTTCCCCTTTTTTTAGAGGTCAATTATGCGTTGATTTGACATTTTAATTTTGTATAATTGTTTTCTTTACGAGTATCATTGTAGCTACGAGTGCTCAATTATGTACTAGTAATAATCTAATAATTTGGAAAGAAAGGCGTATAAATTATTTTATGATAGTGGTTTCATAATCTATTGGCGATATGATAATGACATTTTACTATTCATAAACTATTTTTCATTTTTTTTCATGCTCAATTGAGAACATGGTAGTGAAATTTTTAATTAAACTCAAAAATATATTACATCCAATAATTTAATCCGATAATTATTTAAAATATTGAAAATCACCATGGTCAAAATTTGATAGTACAAAAATCACATATATGTGTGTGTGTGTGTGATTTTTGTTTATAAATTGCAAGTCCTAAGATCACTTTTTTTTTTTTTGCCTTTATTTGTCCTATAATATGTTTCCTTGACGCTAATAATTGCTTTAAACTTTTCTCACTTTTGTCAATTTTTATATGGTCCACATATATCTGTGTATACATACATATATATATATACATATGTATTAACTAGCTAATAATTAAGTAATCCAATTTTCAACGAGGGAAATTAGATTAGTATAGTACTACAAATATATTATTGACTAGCTTCAATTAATAAACAGCCATATTTAGCAATTTCGAGTTGAATACATGAAATACTACTAATTACTAAGTTGTAGAATTTCACTTAATAGTAAAATGTATACAAATTATCAACTAAAATATTAATAAACTATTCAGTCAACTATCTAAATAACGGGACAATTTTCTGGGAAGTTGATATTTTAATTATTTTTTTGCTACAGATACACTTTTAGTCCTTCAGCTCAACCACCACCTAATAAATTCTGATTAATTAAAGTAATTAATTTGAATTAATTAATTGATAACTAATTAATGGGCATACAAAAATTGTTACCGACATATTTTTAACCATTACAGCTATGTACTTATACTCCCAAGTCCTAACTGATACACTTCATTTTATTTTAGTTTTTATTTTTATTTTTTTATGTGTCTATATTCAATTTAGCCTCTATCTTCTCAAGGGTCTAGGGTTGTTTTGGATATCAAATCTTGATAATGTATATATGTTTAAATTTAATTTTTATTTTTGATGGTATTATTGTTGTACTATGGATCAAATGCATGCGTTGATTGAGGCACCAAATTTGGAAATGATGAGTGGTATAAGACTTTTTGAGATGTATGTATTTATATATATATATATATATATAAAGAGGAATAAAAATGACAAAGAATACAAAGTGTTTTGAGTGATGAAGTTAAGTATTCTTAACTATTAGTTTTTCCGGACTTCAAAGAGTACACTTTTTTATTAAGCTTTTAACGAATTTTAAGTTCAACATGAAAGCTTATTCTAATTAAGAAGAATAAAAAGAGCATGAAGGTTTCCAAGCTCAAATAATTAGAATGAAACCCTAGCTTACTTTCTTTCTTATATGTTATTCTCATAATTATTAATAGAAATTGTGCGATATATATTTAGTATTTGGCTAAGCAAAACTTAGTTAAAACGAAGGTAAATATAGCTTCTTAATAAATTTTCGTTTATTAGCTATTGATCAATATGCATTTGTTTAACATACTACTAAAGATTTCCATTTTCATACATCAAACTGAAAAAACAGTTGATTATGTTACCTTGATTAGTGGTCTATTAGTGCGGTTTAAATATTGTTAGCTAAATTTAATGTATCTAGCTAGTTTACAATTCCATATGTAACTCGGTGAATTATACACCAATATCATAGATATCATGGTATAATTCAATGAAATTTTATCGTGTCGTCATAGATCTTAGATCATTGAGTTCATCTCAATTTGCACTCACTATTCCATTGGAGAATTAAGGTCCTACTAGCCATCGTAAATCACAATCTTAAAGTTTTTGTGTTCAGTATAAAGATCTATCTTAAAGGATTTCGTCAAATCTACACATTCTCACGAAAGTATCCTAGATTTCAATGAGAACTTTTCGTGTCATTAGAGATCCTAGATCATCGATTTCATCTCAATTCGCTCTCACACTGATTTGCAATCTCCACTAATCTTGACAAAAACAATGACTCCAAAGATTTTGTATTAGGTACATAGATTTATCCTAAAAGATTTCATCGAATCTACACATTCTCATAAAAGTATCCTAAAATTCATAGTACATTGGGGATTAGAGAGGATCAGCTTCTTATGAGATGGCTCTTATCTTCTCTTTCGGTAACGATTATTCGGTATGTTTTTTCATGAAATTTGGACAACTCTTTATCAACACTTATGCTTTTTGAAATCCCGGCTTCAAGCAACAAAGAAATAAAATATATCCATTGGTGGCTAATTCGCCAAAAACGAAACCATAGTCGATGCACTATTCCTTGTCGACTGAGACATCTTCGACGATGACTTAATTCTAAAATTTACAATGAGATTACTTGTCGAGAATAAAGAAAAATTTGGGTCAAACACTTTGACTCTCGAGGCTTAAAGATAGGAGTGGGCCTTGCCTTAAAAAGTTCAATTTCATTTACAAAACTAGAAATCTCTAAAAAAAATTCCGAAAAAAGTCACACAAACTTAAAATCTTGTATGCGCGTAAATAATAATTGTATCCCGGTCTGAATTGTATACCCTCTATTATTGATAATACTTTCAAATCTTTATTTTTCTAGAAGATGAAACAAATATTTTTTATAGTAGAGATTTCCCAACTAAAAAGAAATAAAAAGAAAAGACTAAATATTTAACATTTATTTGGGCCAAATGAGTTCTTATTGAGCCTATCTAACAAATCATAGCCCATGAGCCCAAAAATAATTAAACATAACGTGTCAAGTTTCTATTGAGCCACGTAGATGAGTTCAAAGCCACAACTATAAACGTACGAAACGAATCCAAAATCTCAAAATTCCCTCCAATTTTATCTCTCTCTCTCTCAGCCCTTCTTAACCTACGCTCCCGCTGGCGCACGTTAGCACGGCGATGAGAACGGCGACCGTACAGCCGGGTCGGGTCAGGATTCTGAAGGAGCGATGTGGACCGTCCGATGGTGGACCGGTGGTGTACTGGATGTTCAGGGATCAACGGCTGAGAGACAACTGGGCTCTGATCCACGCCGTGGAAGAGGCCAACAAGGCCAAAGTTCCGATCGCCGTGGCTTTCAATGTCTTCGATCAGTTTCTGGGCGCGAAAGCTCGGCAATTAGGGTTTATGCTTCGGGGTCTCAAAAAGCTGAGTCATTCCTTGGACGAGACTCTTCAAATTCCGTTCTTCTTGTTCCGTGTAAGTTCTAAAAGTTAAGATTTTGATCATGCCCACTTAGCTATTTTCATGAAATATAAAGAAAGATTGAAACTTTTTAAGGAACAAGACCATGATTTCATTTTTTTTTTTAAGTTTACATTTTGATCATGCCCACTTAGCTATTTTTATGAAATTCGAAGAAAGATTGAAACTTTTTAAGGAACAAGACCATGGTTTCATTTTTTTTTTAAGTTCACATTTTGATCCATGCCCACTTAGCTATTTTCATGAAATATAAAGAAAGATTGAAACTTTTTAAGGAACAAGACCATGATTTCATTTTTTTTTTTAAGTTTACATTTTGATCATGCCCACTTAGCTATTTTTATGAAATTCGAAGAAAGATTGAAACTTTTTAAGGAACAAGACCATGGTTTCATTTTTTTTTTAAGTTCACATTTTGATCCATGCCCACTTAGCTATTTTTGTGAAATTTGAAGAAAGGTTGAAACTTTTTAAGGAACACATTTTTATCATGCCCACTTAGCTATTTTAATGAAATTTGAAGAACGATTGAAACATTTTAAGGAACGCATTTTGATCATGCCTACTTAGCTATTTTTATGAAATTTGAAGAAAGCTTGAAATTTTTTAAGGAACACATTTTGATCATGCCCACTTAGCTAATTTTATGAAATTTGAAGAAAGATCGAAACTTTTTAAGGAACACATTTTTATCATGCCCACTTAGCCATTTTGATCATGGTTTTATTTTATTTATTTGAAATGATGTTTTCTTGTGTTGCGAAGGAAGCAAGTGTCACATCTCATATCACATGACATGTTTCCCTGTTTAAAAAATAAAAAAAACAAACTTGTCTATAAAGATAGTTACTTGAGTTGTGTCTTGTATATGTCGAAATTAGATAAGCAATAATAATGGTGTTTGTTTGATTAAACATTATTGAAGTCAAAACAAGAGTGTTTAAATAACAAAAAAGTTATGTTACTAGCCAATCTTAACATAAGAGATTTAGTTATAATCAATGTTTCGTTAATTTGTTGTAAATATAGTCAGCGTAATTGCGAGTGAATTGAGCTGGTCATTTACCAATAATTTAAAAAACGTGAGCTATATCCAAAAGCAATGTAGTTTATATGACTAGTAATTACACTAACCCAATAACGGTCAATTTGTAGGGAAAAGCCGAAGAGACAATCCCGAAATTCTTGAGGGAATGCGAGGCCTCGCTTCTCGTGACTGACTTTTCCCCGATTCGAGAAGTTAGGAAATGCAAAGACGAGATTCTCAAAAGGGTCTGCGATTCATCGGTGAGCGTTCACGAAGTCGATGCTCACAATGTGGTCCCCGCTTGGGTTGCTTCGGATAAATTGGAGTACAGCGCTAGAACGATAAGGAACAAGATCAACAAGAAGCTTCCGGAGTATCTCATAGAATTTCCTGCGATCGTTCCTCCGCTTCGGAAATGGGGTCCCACGGATCATGTGATTGAGTGGGACGAGATAATCGCTGATGTGTTGAGGTTAGGCCTCGATTTTAGTCGAGTTTTTTTTATTCAAATTATTATTTCATTGGTATTTTAGTCGAATTACTGATTTGGGTAGGACTTTGGTAATTTATTAGAATTAAAATATTAAACAAATTAGCAATGTTTATCAAGCATCAGTCAAACATAATCTTGTTCCGAAAACATAAAATTGTTCAATTTTAGTTGGTGACTTTCTTAAAGTGAATGCAGTCCAAGTTTATACGACTGAAATGCTTCGAAAGATCAAAACTTTGAAGATTATGTATCTCTAAAAGAAAGTAGTGTAGGGACCAGAATGTCACACTTGCAATAGTTCAATGACTATTTGCAGTGAATTTAAAGCCCTGAAAAAATATAATGTTCTTGATATGCTATGTCGGCTTTGTGTTGTTTCAACTAGGAAAGGCGCAGAAGTTCCGGAAGTTTCTTGGTGTGAACCGGGAGAAGAAGCGGGGATCGATGTTCTGATGGGAAATAAAAACGGGTTTTTGAAGAAAAGGTTGTCAAATTACTCAACAGACAGAAATAACCCGTTGAAACCCGGAGCTCTCTCGGGCTTGTCTCCGTATCTTCATTTTGGACAATTGTCTTCTCAGAGATGTGCCTTAGAGGCTCGTTCAGCTCGAAAACTTAGCCCTCAGGTCGGTTAATTGAACTCGGATGGTAAAAGCTTTAGCCTTTACGAGTTATTGAATACTCTTAAGGTGTTGATCTAACTCATATTTGAAGATATTCATTCTAAACCGTAAGATCAAGAGCAAAATTCGACCGTTGGAGCTTAGATTTCGAGTTAGGAATATCCGTTATTTGGTTAGGTCCTAGGCTTATGTAAACGGATTCTTTACGATAGAGAATGAGTACGAGAGAAAACTAGGAAAGAAAGTCATTCACAAGAGATCTCCGGTAACTTGTTGAAGAAGATAGTGAAAGTAGTTCTCAGGCTGAACGTAGATCACATTGATCAAACCAGGATAAAAATTTCCGCGTGTTTTATTTGCGTTTCATTATTTCCTTGAGGTTGAAGTTTCGTTTGCGTTTGTTTAGTTTGATCATCAGTTCCTCACGGCCAAAAACCGCTACAAATATCGATATTTTTTTAAAGACTTAGTATGGTTTTGTTTGCTTGGAACTTAAGGCAGTCGATACATTCTTGGAAGAGTTGATTGTGCGGAGAGAGCTAGCCGATAATTTCTGCTTGTACGAGCCACATTACGATTCCATAAAAGGTGCGTGGGAATGGGCTCGAAAGACTTTGATTGATCACGCCTCGGATAAGCGAGAGCACATTTACACGTGAGTGAATGATAAATTTCGGTTTATTTTCCGCGGCTTTTTTTGTTGATCTTTTTTCTTGTCTTTAATACATCTTCGACATTTTAGGAGAGAGCAGTTGGAGAAAGGGCAAACGGCTGATCCGGTGAGCTACTTTTTTTCCAAGTTTCTTGTAATTATTTCATCTTTTTGTTTTAGTTTTTTTCATTTTTCGAACTATATGTTTTATGTTATTTTCGTCATGTCATTCACAGCTTTGGAATGCTTCCCAACTCGAGATGGTCCACCATGGAAAAATGCACGGATTCATGAGGCGCGTACTCGTTTTTTCCAATTTTTATTTTATGACTTCGAAATCTCGTTCATTAGTTCGTTGAATAATGTGCAAATAATGGTGCAGAATGTATTGGGCGAAGAAGATTCTTGAGTGGACTCGAGGACCGGAAGAAGCCCTCGAGATATGTATCTATTTAAACGACAAGGTACCCAAAACCACCAACCATGTGTGTGATATATATATACATATATATGCACTTTACAAAAATTGGGTGATTAGTCAACTTAAACATAACAAATTTTAGACTTAGCCAACGTTTTGTTAATTTGTTGTGAATAACCAAGGTGCTCACGTGTCATACTTGTTTCGAAATATTCTCACCGTCTTGCCTTTTCAGTTCTGGAATGAACGGGAAAACATATTTGGGCGAAATTAGTCCAAAAAAAATTGTAAATGATTTGGACCGATCACTTACAAACCATATAGTTTAGACGACTTGTAATTGCATTAACGTTTTATGTACCGAATTTTGGTAAAGCAATATGTGTTTGCATTGCAGTATGAAATGGATGGAAGGGACCCGAGTGGATACACGGGTTGTATGTGGTCAATCTGCGGCGTTCACGACCAGGTTTTGTACTTTTTCTTGTGTTCCAAGCAATCTTTTGTTATGAACTTTGAATTGGTGTATATATATCGCCGAGATAATCTTTCAGGGTTGGAAGGAACGGCCGGTTTTCGGGAAGATAAGGTACATGAACTTTGCCGGTTGCAAAAGGAAGTTCAACGTCGACGGATATATTTCGTATGTGAAGAGGATCGCCGGTGAGATCAAGAAAAGAAAATCAGAGATTCAGATCAGCAATGAAAAGTCTAAAGAAATTCGATGTTAGTTATTTTGATTTAGCATATTTTACAACTCTCATTTAATGCCAATTGATTCGGAATTCCTTTGTTTTGCATGATATATGACTGAATGTGATGAACATGTTGTACTACTCTTTACTTACCCTTTTGTTTAATCCTTTTAGAGTGAGTTAAATAAAATAGTATGCATATTTTTCTTTTGAGAAAATTAAATTAATAATACAAGGAAATGATATTAGCACACACGACTAGCTCTACTGAATTTCTTTCCGGAAATATCCCGGATTACTTTTAAAAATTTATCAACAGCCTCATTTGTTTTTATTTGTTCAGTAAATCCGTTGAACTTTCAGAATTGCAGATCATCCAGTGAAAGTTCATTTATGGTCAGCATCTTCAGTTTCTGCAAGTTAACACAAAAGCAAAGTTTAGTTCTTTATGGAAAGGAGAAAAAAAAATTCATCTTTTTTAAGTTGCAAGTGAAAATCATTAAAGGGTTTTATTTACCGTTAAAAATTGTGGCGGGTCATCGATGCTCGAGGAGCCGAGAATAACCTCTCTCTTTAGCTTATTCGTAAGCTTGTGACAGACCCGAAGCTGAAAACAATTCAAACAAAATAATATTTTTGTTCAAGGGAAGGAATAAAAAAAGGTTAATGTAATTACTAGTTGATTTTTGGATAGAGCTCACGTTTGGTAAATTTTAGGTGAACGGCCGACTGAGACAATTTACAAACAAATTTTTTATGAGCATTTTAGCGCAAATATATTTTCTCACTTATTCCAAAAATGAAAAGTATAAACAGGTAAGAAAATTTTGAAATAGATCTGTCACATAAGCACACTTGACTAGTTACGACAAATTAACAAGACGTTGGTTCAATCCAAATTTCTTGTGTTGAGATTGGTTAATTACCCAATTTTTCGTAAAAAAAGAAGAAACTTATCTTGTACCTCTGATCTAGTCGCTCCACCGACGATGAACACGAAAATACGCTGACCCATCTTCTTGAAATCGCTCGATGTGTGTCTTAGCAACGAATCGCTGCATTGATTTGGCAAAACATTAAGATAAAATGCTAAAAAACATGATAATTATACGATATTGTTTAGGAACATCTTTTCGGACCTTGAATAGCCATCATCAGAGGCCCTATTCCGGGCCCACTGAGGTGTCCTTTTCGATCTCATGGAATGGGCCGGCGGATGAGACTGGTGCGAGCCCTGTGATGTTCCATGGAAAGTCTCGCTCGGGTCGTTCAAGCACGGATAATCCTCCTTCGAAAGTTCACGATTGCTGAGTTTTTCTATGAGTTCCTGAAAAGACGAAATTGAAACAGATACAGATGAATATTATTACAAAATATTTGGGTCTTTAGCCAACATAAACATAAGGAGTTTTGAAATATCCAACGTTCTGTAAATATGTTGTAAATAGCCAATATGCTTATGTGACAGTAATTTACAGGAAATTATGGACCAGATTGTCATTCGTTTACAGTCGTTTTGTTGTGCGCTTCAAATTTTGGACAAATATTGTTATAAACAAATTTGTATGACTATTCACTAAACATTTACAAAAGTTACTATTATCAAAATAGTATATATTTATATGGTTAGTAACTAGAATTACCCGTATTACCAAAATAGTACATATTTATATGATTGGAGTGTGGTAAATAGATGAACCTCTATGATCGGGTAAAAACGTGAAAGCTGCCATGTTTCTGCTTCGCCGGTGCGTTCTTTTCTAGCTGCGCGTTTCTTCTGATATGATCATAGATGTTTGTTAAATTTTTTAAGTTTAAAAAAGAAGAGCAAACTTATTTACTATCAACGACTGTGACCTTCAAATCGAACTTTAGAGAGAAAGGACTCATCGAGCTCTTTTTTACTTCGGATGAACCGCCTAGGAGCTTCAAGTTATTAACAGCACTCATGTCATCCGTCGGTAATTTAGCCAACTGTAAAAATTAAACCATAAATCAGTGATTGATAGGAAAGACTGATCACCAAATCGAGATGACTAAAAATTGAACAAACCAACCTTCATCAAATTTACACCCTTCTCACCCTCAAACTTCTCAGGATAAATGGACGCGAGTATCATCAATAACCGCAACTTATTTTCCCGACTTGTTTCCTGAAATAAAAAATTAAGAGAAAATAAATTTGGTGGTACATACATCAGAGATTATTCCATGTACACCCACACGTATTGCAACAATATTTCTTACATCTTTTGTGGTGAAATATTTGATAACGTCTTTCATTCCCGCGTCACCAAAAACAAGGTCTTGCTCTAGTTGGCCAAGCTCTCTCAACCCAAGGTCTTTAATAAGTCTATTGATCTTCCCTGCAATCTGAAATAATGAAACGAGATTAGAATAGAAATCAAATCAAGGAAATCATGCTTAGATTGAATTTGGTTGAAAAGGGCTCGTGAAAATGAACTTAGGGAATTATATGAACTAGTATGCCTAGCTAAGCAACATGGCTTCATGAAAATTACACCCAATTCATTGGCCATATTTTAGCACCCAATGATGCACTACTTCCACAACTTCCATAAACAGAAACAATACCTCCACATGAAGGGAAAGCTTGTCTATTTGTTCACTATATTGAGGCAATGCTTGAACCATTTTTTGTAGGTCCCGCGTGGAAATTTCACCGTCTCTACAAACAAGGTGATCTTAAGATTAGGAACATAACAATGAGAAAGATATATAGTTCAAACAGCATTAAATTGTTTCCCAACTAAACTACCTCGAACCATTCTGTAGTTGAGCAGCCTTATTCTTTGAGACAAAGTTGGTCATTTTATCATGTAACCTTTCGCTTGCCTGAGAGGTAATTTAGAATCAATTTGGAGTTTCAAAAGAGAAAAAAAATACGCTGAGCAAACTAGTAAAAGCACCAGGACATACATCTGCAATATGAGCGTGACGAAGCTCAACCCAGATGGGATCGTGATCTTCTAGAAGAACTTCTTTCTTCTCGGACGGACCACCGTTCTTTCCAGGAACCTGAATCGAAAAAGTTCAATTAGTGCCCATTTTCATCTCAACAAGGTGAAAATCCTGAAAAAGGGAAAAACCCACCTCGTGAATATACTTGTTTCCTTCGATGTTTAGTAAATCATGACACATGGCATCATATGTCCATTCGTGTATAACAGGGGCGATCTGAAAATTCAAAAGAAATACATTCATCACAATATAAGGACGAGGCGCAGTGGAAAAAACCTATTAACAACCAATAATACATGCACCTAAAAACCTGATCAACAGATCTGTCGAGAATCAGAAGCTCGCACGTTTCTGTCTGAGGAAACTTATCGATTTTTTTCTTGTACGTCGTGAGTTGATCCCATATTCCAGCAGCGAGCTTCGTGGGGATCAAATCCCGAAAAGTCGTCATTGTGGTTGCATCGAGGGACTTTGCAGCTCTGTATCGTACATAAGGATATTCCTAACCCAAAAATCGAGTCGTGCTTTTAGAAAAATAAAAGGATATTTCTTGTACCTATTAAGAAACTTTTTTTTTTAAGGCAAGCTTTGCTTGCGGTGAGGATTGAACTCACGCCCTCCAACTTGGAGGAGGTGTGCATTACCACTAGGCTATCCTAGTTAGCACTGTACCTATTAAGAATTAAACATTTGTTTTTGTCTATATTTTTTACCTTCAACGATGCAAAAACAGTAGCAATTCGAGTCGCCATCTCGTGCAAACAAGCATCGCCTTTTCGTGTATCTTCCATATCTCCAAAGAGCTCTTCTAAAGCTCTCTCGTTGTTGGTAATGAAACCCTGTTTATATAGAACAAATCAAAACAACTATGCATCACGGGAGTGTTCTTTTTTACATTATGAAGTGCTTTGAACAAACAAACAATACCTAGTATCACATGCGTATAGTACAAAATTTACAAAAACGATGGAAATCTCGATTATGTGTAACAAACATGACTGAACAGAACATCACATACCTGGCTGTCTATAGCAAAGTACTCCAAATTCATCTGCATAATTTCATCAAAAAAAGGTAAACCATTTTGAAGTTTTAAACATATGTTAATTTTTCACAATATTTCTGAAAAATGGATATGAAGAGATTTGCTATGACGGGATTTCTTTATCACAACGATCATCAGTCTGTGAGTGTATTTCATCTGCCAAATAAGAGAGCCTTTACCTCTTTCAATGCGCCAAGAGAAGACTTCAAAGTTTCATCCCTCTTGATGTAAGCAAGCAAATCTCGTGAAACAGGTGAGCTGAAGAAAACAAACGCCCTTCCAAAAACAAAGGTTGAGAAATTCAGCATCTTTACAAATATCACGATTTCAATAAAAGAAGGGTATTAAAAAGCGTATACAATGACAAAGTGAAACCAAGAAATCACTCTGTTTACTTACTTCCTATACAGCGGTGGTGCTTTTCCAGACTTTTTAGACATGTCCGACAGGAACAGCATGACACTGCAGATAAACAATAATGGCCAGTCAAATTTGTGACCCAACATAAACTGGACGTGAGCTAAGAAAACATACATAAAATTCTTAGAAATACCAAAAAATGAAGTAAAAGAAATAAGTATCTGATGGACTTAGAAATAGGTTCGGAAACAGAATCGAGTTGAATCGGTATTGAAAAAAATAAAAGAAACTAAAATCTACTTTACTTCTCTTTAGTTGGTTGGATGAAATAGATAGCATCCATGGATGGTAATGGTTGCCTTCTCTTGTACATGTCTTCTACCACTAAAATAGAAAGGTAAAAAAAAAAAGATAAGCAAACAGATATGGTAACAAAAAAAGTATTGCCTTTACAGAAGAAAATCGAAATGCACAACTCATGAATAATAGTCAGCACTGAATAACACGTCTATTTAATCTTACGAGAAACTCCTTCCTCCGTGATATCAGCCATCTTGCATGAATTCGACATTATTTTTACGGTAACTTTGTCCATGATGAGAACCTAAATTCGAAATAAGCTGAAGGGTGACCAAATGATAATGTAATGTGTACGCAAAAACAATAATCAAAAGCTGAAATCTGATTTGGCATATAAATTCAGTAAGAATTAACATTCTATCCTCACCAAACAATCTTCAAAAAATTACTTAAGACGTAATGAATATATCAAAAAAAATAGTTCAACAAAGTACCTAAAGAATCTTAAATGACCATATATCTTATGCATTTAGTCGCAGTAGAGATTGAACGCACATCAACAAAAACCAGAAGCTAATTTTAACGAGTTCCGTACTCAAAAGAATTCTAGAACGATCTTCGTGTACATGACACAAAGACAACAAAGCTCTGAAAATAATACGAATTACGTCTTAGAATTAAGAAAACCAGTGTACCTTCCATGTGGATCTTGAGTCATTCGTTTTGGTAGATCGAAGCATATCTACCAAAAGCCCTGAAATATACAACACCAAATTTGAATACGAGTATATATATGCCTCAAAATTCATTGTATTCAATAACATGTTTCATAAAAAACAAAAAAGAAAAAAAACTCCATGGGCGTCAATTTTATTTTTTCTATCCATTTTCATAAAACCTATATATATATATATATATATATATGCACAATGTTGTTCTTCATCTCTTTAAGTCTTCATTTTACTTTTCATTACTATCTGAACTAGTACTTGTTCATATATCTAATTCTTCAATCCCAATCAACATTTACTCTAAAACGAGAATTAAACGGAAAAAAAGGAAAACATTGTTCTTCACGATTTGCTGAATTTAAAGCACACCCTTGGTTATTAAAGCTAGGTCAAGAAGAACATTTAGAAAGAAAAAAAAAAGTCATTAGAAGCAATCAACTTCAAACAAACAGAAATTGATTTGGATCGGGTTCAAACTTCAAATTGATTCTTTCCGAAACTGATAAATATTTTACTTAATCGGTTAGCTAATTCCACTTCTGATATAAACAAGTTGAATCAACTTGAACCGAAAGATTCGTCTTTAACACGACATTTTCACTGATTAATAGCGATCACAGTCTTAATTATACAGTTCGAATTGACTTGAAGTCCATGAATAATAATACAGTTCAAAAGGATTCGATAAAACATTACCGATCGGTCGAAATCAAAACTGTTCTAATTTCTGTTTTAGGAGAAAACCTAAGCAATTAATCGGTGATGAGAAAGTGTGGAGAGAAAACTTACGCTCACGGCTGATTTGCTTGAAATTCCTGTAATCGCCGCCGTGAGAGGCGGAATCGGAATCTGAGAACGACATCGTCTGAAAAAGATTGTCGTTTCCCTTTTTTCTTCTCTCTTTCTTTGCTCGTCTCAAATATCCGAAGGAAATGAAATCGGAGAAGAGAGAGAGAGAGAGTTATTATAAATGAAACGAAAAAGATTGTTGTTTTGCTTTATAATTGAGGAAGTTATTATTATTATTATTTATACTAAAGATTAAATACTGTGTTAATTGTGATTAACTAGTGGAAATGAAATTTATTGAAGAAATAAATTTTATTGTGTATAATTTATTCTGTAATCTGTTTTGTCTAGAGAAAATATTTATTTGTGATTAACTAGTGGAACTTAAATTTATTGAATAAATTATTGTGTAATTTCTTCTGTAAATTATTTTATCTATAGAAAATATTGTGTTAATTGTGCTTAACTAGTGGAAATGAAATTTATTAAATAAATGAAATTATTATGTAATTTCTTCTGTAATCTGTTTTATCTATAGAGATTATTGTGTTAATTGTGATTAACTAGTGGAAATGAATTTTATTAAATAAACAAAATTTTTGTGTAATTTCTTCTGTAATCTATTTTATCTAGAGAAATTGTTCTGTTAATTGTGATTAGCTAGTGGAAATGAAATTTATTATATACAGAAAATTTAAAATCTAGTGAAAATTTAAGAACGTTTATTTATTTATTTTATGTTGAATACTTCAATTTGGGGAAGAACGTGTTGACTCTCTCTCTCTCTCTCTCTCTCTCTCTCTCTCTCTCTCTCTCTCTCTCTCTCTCTCTCTCATACATATGAAAGATTGAGATGGTTTGAAAGAGGTATTTATAAGAAAATTGTTGAAAAGGGAAAGAAAAAAAAAAGTATATAGCCGTAGCAATTGCAACGGCCATATTTGGCAACGGTCGAAAGTTTTCGGCCATTGGATTTTCAATTCAATGGCCTTCGTTTTTTCAATATATATATATTTTTTTATAAATTCCCGGGAGGTACCTCCCGTTTACCTTTTAAACCGTGAGTCCTGGTCCCGCCCCTGCCACTGGACCGGGACTCCCACCTCCCGTTTTTTAATTAATCGGGACGGCACTCTCGGTACCGTCCCGTCCCGGTATAGCCACGATTAGCCTTCGCTATCTATTTCGCAACGAAGATCAAATCCTCGATAACCTTACCGACAAAGCTCAATAGATTAACTTAATCTTTTATTGTATTGAATATTGATTTTATCCTTTATTATATTGAATATTGAAGTGTACAGCAACATTGAAACATATATATTTTTGTACAGCAACATTGAGAGTTTTATTGTCGTCGTTTTATATGTTTAGTGTCTTTTTTCTCTTACTGGTATATAATTAAAACATATATATGAGGTTTACAATAATGGAAGATTAGAATATATGCATATATCATATATGTTTACGATACTTGAAGATAAAAATATGTTGACTATTATTATTTGAATTTCTACCAAATAACTACTCTAAATATAATGTGTTTTGTGATCTTTTTAGTACGCACACAAAATAGACAAAAAGAAAAAAAAATGAATTTTCAACGTTAGCGATTCACATTTTTTTGACTTTAGAATTTAGGAAACAAAAACTTTTAGAGTTCCAAAACAAAAGTTTTAACCGGTTATGTCATTTTTATGAATTGTTGTACTCAAGAGTTATTAGAATACAATAACATTGGATATTGTGTTGGCATTACTCATCATAACTCATGCAGATAATAAGAGACAAAAAAAAAAAAAATTAAACGAGAAGAGATAAATGGAGGGAAGATATATTATAGCCAAACAAACCCACATGGAGTTTGGTCTTGAAAAAGAAAAAGACAATCATATCCAATTTCTGAAATGTAAATCCAATAATGAAAACAACAAGTACCAACAATGTATTAAAAAAAACATTCATTACATGCATGTCACAAAATTGACAATACATTATAATCAATACAAAAATAAGTTAAGACTACATTATCAATCATAACAAACCTCATGACTTATGACATGAGAACTACTCATAGCTTTGATATTTCCTTCCTTGAAAAATATATATAAATAAATAGAAAAATAAAGAGAAAAATAAAGCATGGGATCTCAAACTTTAAATTAGTGCAAAATTAGAGGAAAGATCAAGAATGGACCTAAAAAAATAGTACAAATTGGATTTGATAATGAGAGCCAAAATTCTTGATTTTTTAATTAATTCTTTATTTATTTTTAATTAATTCGGTTATTATTTTTAGCGCCAAATCTTTTCATCAAAACTTAATGTGAAAGTTATCTGATCCATTATTTTTCCCACATTGACTCTCCGACGTGTATATTCATCAACTAATTAATTATTTCAACTCTTACTATTTTGTTTTTGTTTTTTTTATTTACACATTTGCAAGTTCATAGTCTTTTATTTTCTTATATTATTTACATAGTGCTTTTTTAAATAATAGATTGGAATGAACATTTTTACTCTCCATCATTCAAGATGAGAGATAATTTTTTCTCATTTTCAAAAGGAAATTTCAAAATATACCCGTGATAGTGGGACGAATTTTTGTTTACACGTGTGATAAAATTTTATTATGTAATATATATGTAAATAGACAAAAAAAATCTTTAGTAAAACTTTGACCAATTGCGGTATGTTATGGTCGATTGTGTTATCTTACATAATTTTATATCAACCGCGACATGTTGAGGTCAAAAAAATTTTGATATATATTTTTTTAATTTTGACATCTATTTCGTAATAAAATTTTAGAACGCATAAAATTATCCTTCTAAAATCAATTGAGGAATTTCATAATATATTTGTGATGGTGAAATAAAGTTCTACTTTTATAAAAAAAATTATTAAAAAATATGTGTCAAAAGACATATTTTGTGATATTTTCAAAATGATGGGCAGTTTGGTAATGAGAACCAAGATTCGGTTTTTTTTAATTAATTCTTGAATTTTTTAATTAATTCGACTTTTTATTTTTATTTTTATTTACACATTTACAAGTTCATGGTCTTTTATTTCTTATATTGTTTTCTTTTCAAGGCAAAAAAAAACGCCGAACTAGACTTTGAGACTACTAAATCAGAATTACGAGCTTGAAAATAAAGCTCATAAAATATATATTTTGTACAGCTACATTGATAGTTTTATTGTCGTCGTTTTTATATGTTTATTGTCGTTTTTATAGCGGAAGCTACTGGGACTCCCGATAGGCCAGGTTTACTGGTATATAATTGAAAACATATATGATTTTTGTGTTGATTTTTCAAATTAATATATATATATATATATAAGGTTTATAATAATGGAAGATTAAAATATGTATATATGTTGACTATTATTATTTGAATTTCTACCAAATAGCTACTCTAATATAATGTGTGTTGTGATCTTTTTAGTACGCACAAAATAGACCAAATGAAAAAAAAATTGAATTTCAACGTTGTTTTGACTTTAGAGTTTAGGAACAAAAACTTTTAGAGTTCCAAAACAAAAGTTTTAACCGGTTATGTCATTTTTATGAGTTGTTGTACTCAAGAGTTATTAGAATACAATAACATTGGATATTGTGTTGGCATTACTCATCATAACTCATGCAGATTTGCAGAGCAAGTAATAATAGGAGACAAAAATAAAAATAAAAATAAAAAAAATAAAATAATAAAGAAAATTAAACGAGAAGAGATAAATGAATGGAAGATATATTATAGCCAGACATATCCACACGGAGTTTGGTCATATAAAAAGAAGACAATTCAATCTAATTTCTGAAACGTAAATCCAATAATGAAAACAACAAGTACAAGCAATGTATTAAAAAACATTCATTACATGCATGTCACAAAATTGACCATACATTCTTGTTTGTACATAATAGATACATATATATATATACATATATATATATACATATATATATATATACATATATATATATACATATATATATATATATATATATATATACCACACACTTGTTAGTTAAGACAACATTATCAATCATGACTTATGACATGAGAACTACTTAATAGCTTTGATATTTCCTTCCTTGAAAATTTTATATAAAAAACATATAAATAGATAAAGACAAAAATCAAGCATGGGATCTCAATTAGTGAAAGAAAGGACCTAAAAAATATGGTACAAATTGGATTTGCTCATAAAAACAAACTCACAACGAACACTATGTTTAATAGGCTGAAATATAGCACTAAAAATAAATAACATAAATTGGAAATTCATTCATATTCACAAGGTGAACTATATTCTAAAACCGTGGTAATAATAATAGTAATAATTAACCAATTTTACTACCATCATCGCCAAACCCTAGATAAAAATATACATACAAAATATCAAAAATATAATTAAAAAAAAATATAACCTCTCTACTAAATCAACGACTAAATTCAAGCATTATTATCAGTGACGTCATCATATCGGCACAAAACCTTGCACTTGACGACGCTATTTCCGACGTAGAATCCCGGTGCCACCATGACTCTGACTCTGACCGCCGGAAAATTATTCTCCGACCGTCCCGACTTATCCGTCACGTCATCCATATAACCCGGGTCGAACTCCGACTCGGGTTCGACCCTGAAAAGGTCAATGGTGGGCTTTGCTGAGTTGGCGAGAAGGTGGAGGAGCCACGTGGCCTTCGCGGCGGTGAAGAAAGTCTGATGATATTATAGATCAAATTTGTTTGTATGTGTCATGGTGACAAATACGATAAGTTTTTTTTATTCATATCCAATTCATTGTATATTCTTTTATGTTTTATGATTATATAAAATTATTTACATCGTGTTATTCAAATAATATATAAAAATAAACATTTCAGTGGAGTTAAATTATATTTTTTTTTAAGTGCGATAAAATTTTATTGTGAACTTTTTTTTTGACATAAATATTTTGTAACAAAATTTTCTTAAAATCAAAATTAAACTATATTATCGCACATATACTCAAAAATTCTAATTTTTCGAATCCAATTTCTATCTTTTATCACTATTGTAATTCATAAGCTAGAAATGTAATAATACCTGAAGCAGTGGCTCCGGCCAGGCTCGATTCCAGCTCAGCATCCCGACGATCTCGCTCATTTTTCGATCGCAAAACCCGCTGAACTCCTCGCTGAAGTGGCGGGTCCCGCGCGAGAGCACTTCCTGCCACGTCAGCACCCGTAGCGCCTCGAAATCCGCCCGGAGCGCCTCCCTCCTCGCCGCCGGATCCAACACTCGCCGGAATCCTCCCCGACGAAACTCCGGCGACTCGAAGTCCTCGAACAACGCTCCGGCGAGGAGCGCCTCGAGGAGCGAGGAGGAGAATAATCTCTCCGAGATTCCCCTCTCTCCTCTGTCGTCAGAGTACGGACGGAGGAGAGAGGAAAGACGGGTCGAAACCCTAGCTCCGACTCGGCGGAGCTGACCCGACATCGTCCGAGCTAAGTCTTTTCCCGCGGCGCGAGACTCCGACACGGCGGAGAGAAACTCCTCCGTGTTGATGACGTGGCAGTGATGATGATGTCGTTGTTGTTGTTGTTGTTCGAGGGTTATTTTGAGGAGTTTCTTTTCGAGGCGAGAAGCTTCTAGAAGAGCTTCGTCTCTTCTTTTAGAAGCTTCTACGAGCTTATGAGAAAGCTCCGTCGCCGCCGATTTCCAGTGGCGGTGGCGGAGAATCTCTTCTTTCTGTTTCTCTTTTTCTTTCTCCGGTTTGGGACTCCGGCGAGTGAGAGAGGAGACGAGGGACTTGAAGATTCCGGTGGGGCTCGATCCGGCGGAGAGAAACGACGACGACGATGACTTATTGTTGCTGTTGTTGTTGCTGTTGCTGTCGAGAGGAGTGACGAGAGAGATGTTTTTGTCGCGAGAGCTGGGTCGGCATTTGTTGCATGAGACCCACGCGCCTCCGCCGGCGCGTTTGTGGGTCTTTTCGGCGTGGTGCAACGGCGTCGGAATGTGGTGTTGTTTCTGAGGAGTCAAAGTCAAAGTCGACTGCTTTTCTTCTTCTTCTTCTTCTCGTTCCTGCTCTTGAATCTACATATATATATACACACACAGAAACAGAAACAGAAACAAACCCACATCAATCACTGTATATATATGTATGTATATATGTATATATATGCACACAGAAACAGAAACAAACACACACCAATTTAATCACTATATATATATATACACAGAAACAGAAACAGAAACAAACACAGATCAATTCAATCGCTGTATATATATGTGTATATAGAGAGAGAAAGAGAGAGGAGTTACAGGAGTGAAGTGAGAGAGTTGTTGCGGCGGTGGAGGAGATTTGGAGGAAGAAGAAGAAGAAGAAGGATTAGCCATTTTTTTTTCTTTTCAGTTTATGATATTTTCTTTACAAGATTATTCTGGTTTTATATATATGTGTGACGTTTCTTTTACTATTTATTTTTAGTTTTAATTTTTATATATTTATATATGTCTTTGTATCTACGTATTTATTTTCGTCAACTGTCGCCAGATTCAGTCGTTTTTTTTTTTTGTTTTTTTTTTATTTAAGATTTTTTATATATTGGAAGACTAATAGACCCTTTACGCGCATATGTTAATTATAAAAAAAATTGTATATTTAGTCATAAAAATTTATAAATAATTATCGTGTTATAAATAATTAATTTATTTATTTAATAATTTTTTACAGAAATTATGATCAAATTATTTTTTATTTATAGCTTTTTTTACATTTCAAATATTGCTATAAACAGATTTGTCTAATTATTACTAGATGTTTACGAAACGTTAATTATTATCAGGATAATATATTTTTTTATGGGTATTAACTAAAACTATCCTATTAATTATCTAAATTAGTTTTATCATCTCATGATATTTTAGGTCTCTTTGATGAAATGAGTTTGACATTCGTATTATAATTTATACTAGTTTTCTAATTGAGAATCTAGTGTTACCTTGAAAGTCAAAGAATCTTTTTTTTTAAGTATCCTTGCAATTACTGAATCATACAATACTAATTATACTCATTTATTAGCAATTAAACTTACAACTTATTGTTCTTTTTGTAATGGATTTACATAGCTCTTTACGAGGAACTTCAAAAGGTAAAAAATAAAATAAAAAAAGTAAAAAAAGGTGGCGTTGAAATCTTTTGAAAAAGTTTTTATCTTTTTCTTCCGAAACTTGCTTTTTGCTTACTAAATATGCATCGATTTGTAGCCGTAGGGCTAGGCCAGGGTTGTACTATTTTATTTATTGGATTTTAATTATATATATATTTCAAATATTATCTACATGGACCATTGTTCGTACCCATTTCTGTGGTCCATCTCTTTAATAAACGTAGACTCGTCGACGAATCAAAGTTCGTGCCTTTAATGAATTCATTTTTTGTAACATATAATTCAAGTCTCTACTTTACAATATTATAGATTTTTTATTTATTAATTCATTCATACATGAAGGCAATTTCTTGTTTTTTGTTGATTTTCTAAAGCAAATTTTCTTATTCATTTTTTTTTTTACCAATAAATCCTATGCTTTTGACCTCGGTGGTTTTATAATAGCGTCCACTAGAAATATAGTAAAAGACATAAAAAATTAAAAAGAGTGATTATTTATCTAAGCTTTATAAATATCAAAAAATTACATTCACTTATTTTTAATTATTTATTTTTTCATACATCAGACACATGAACGCATGCAATAAATAATGCTGGATCACAGCAAGTGGGGTTTTAATTCTAATATATATATATATATATATATATATATTTATATAGATATATATATATATATATATATATATAGATACTATATATATATATAAATAAAGAAAATGAACTTAGGAAGGTGCAGACTTTGATTTCCTATATATAATTCATTATTTAAGAAATCTTCATCGTGGCTCATGCTCATAAAAACACTATAACAATCATTAATTATTGGACTTACATATTCATGTTCAAACGTGTGCTATATATATAAATTTCAGGTTGAGCTTTCACTATATGCCATTATTTACGCATGATATTAAAAATATGACCATAATTAATTAGCACAAAATACTAGAAAAATACTTGCCTGACAAAGAGCATTAATTGATGTTTTATTAATGTAAATCTTTTACCAATTGCACACGTTTGTATAAATCTTCTATATAAAAGTGGTTTATATTGTATCAATCTCGAAGATGAAGATGAGAAGATGAAGATGAACCATTTTTTTTTATTAATAATAACAGACCAGAACTAGCTACGAAGCTATACATTTAAATTTATTCTTATTGCAGCGTCAATATTTTGCAAAAAAATTGTTTTAGGTTTCGCAGTCTTGGCGTAATTTACTCTTGCATGTGTATGTTTTTTTTTTATATTTTAAATTATTATTTACGGTTAAATAGGACGTTATCATAAATCACAATCAAACCGCATAAAATCGTGTATAAAGAGAAGAGATAATTAACAATTTTGTGTTGCTATTTATTGAGCTAAGCTACTACGTGTATTAAAAAACAATTTGGTAACGTTTACAGTGACAACTCTTGAGAAAGCGAAGCGATAACTAAATGGGCATTTTATTATATTTTATCATCCAATTTTTTTTTTTTATCAAAATTAATGTGCTCAGAGACCAGCACAAACGTTTTATTTTTGTATTTTTTTTTCTTTAGGTATTTTATTTTTGTTCTTTTGAGAGTAGTGAATAAAAATAAAGGTATGGCACTAGTGAGACAAGATGAGAAAGAGAATAGATATTATGACTAAAACGAACAAGTATTTAAAAGTGAGTATTGAATATATTGGAAAGTCCAAGAATAAGGTTTGAAGTGTCAATAAAGCCAAGAAAATAAAAATAAAAAGTATTGAGCATGCATGTTTATATAAAAGAACAAAATAATGGATATTTAAGTTATATAAATAAAATAATTTTAAAATATCTAACATTTTATAAATAGTCATCGTACTTAATCGGATTGTTTTTTTTATTTGAATAATTTTAAATATTATTTGGAGTAAATTAGTCAAAATAATGCTGTAAATATTTGTTACTGACTATTATCAAAATAATACTAATTCGTTTAAAGGACAAGAAAAATTGACGTTTGTAATATGAATTTACTACCGATATATATGAATAAATTTATTAAGAATGAAAGACAAGTATTAGTTATTAAGAAGATAAATGGTTAATATTCCTACAATGCAAACCCTAATCAAACAAACAAATATATATATATGAAATAGAGCCGTGAAAGGAGTGAGAAAAGAAGAAGAGAGTGGATCAGAGGAGTCAGAGAAATGCATTAATGAGAGAAGAGAAGGTATGTTGTATATTTATTATGGCCTCAACTACTCCCATTTATTATAGATTTCACAGCTTCTCTTTCTTTTCATTCCATGATATATATATTGTATAGGGACATGTGACTGTAATTAATGATGACAATGGTCTTCCTTCCATACCATTAGAGAAGTGGTCCAATATATATATATATATATATATATATATGTGTATGTACACATGTGGAGTCAGAAACTAGTCAATGTAATTCATTTCTTATGTAACTCAAGTAGGTTTGGTTTAATAAAATTACTTTTTTTCTAAAAAAAAAAAAATTGGGTCGAATCTAATTTAATTTGAGGTTGGAAAATCTTAAGAAGCTGGCACGTCTCTCGACGAGCCCCCCTAGTGCCGGCGGACCTCTACTCGCATGCCCCGACGATCACCACCCAGGTAAGTAAACCCCCTATCTCCCCTACTCGTACCCTTTTGGATGTTGTTAGTAGTAGAGATTTACTTACCGCTACATATGACGTAGGATCTAGCGATTTAGTTTCTGTTTCTCACACTCTAGGAGTTTCTGGTTCTTCAGATTCGACTTTAGTAGCTATCGATGAGAGAGCGGCGCCCCTCGAGAGCGAGGGCCGCCGAACGCGATGATAGGCGTTATATGGAACGTCCAAGGGCTTGGAAATTCCGGGACGAGATCGGTCCTTCTTGCCCACACTAGAGAATATAGACCCGATTTCATTTTCTTATCGGAGACTAGACTTAGGCAAGAGGGGGCCGAGAGGATTCGAATTCAGTTGGGTTTTGATGGTTGTATGACAGTTGATTGTCTTGGTAGGAGTGGAGGCTTGATGTTACTTTGAAAGGAGCCTATGAAATTCCTACTTGGGACCTTTTCGAGATTTCACATTGAGGGGGACATGGTTAGTGAGTCTGGTGAGAGTTGGAGATTTATTGGGATCCACGGGGACCCTGTGTGTTCTCAGCGGAGGCACACTTGGGAGCTCCTCCGCCGCCTTCGGAGTTCTTTCACTGGCCCTTTGTTGGTTGGGGGCGATATGAATGAGGTTGCCTCCAATTCCGAAATTAGAGGGGGCAGAGACAGAGGCCCCGGCCAGTTAGCTGCTTTCAGAGATATGATTTTGGATTGCGACTTCCACGATTTAGGCTTCGAGCGTGATCCCTTCACTTGGCGCAGAGGAGGGATTGAAGAGCGCCTTGACAGATGTCTTGCGAGCCATGATTGGAGCGATCTCTTTCCTTCGGCCACTGTTCGTCACTTGAGATTATGGAGATCGGATCATCGGCCTCTCCTTCTTCTCACTGCGGGCTCCATGGATCGTCGTCGGAGCAGGAGGCCGAGGGGTTTCTTCTTCGAAGAGTCTTGGATTAGCGAGCCAGAGTGTGATGAGCGGATCCGGAGAGCTTGGAGGACTGACCAGAGCGACGACCTGAGACCCGGCCTTGCGGATGCTATCAGCTCTTGCAGACAGAGCCTCACCCGCTGGGGCGGTATAAAGAATAGAGAAGTCCGAGACCAGATCGAGAAGCAGAAGAAGGTCGTCGAGCTTGCGGGTCGCTCGGGCCCTGACTTCTGCATGGAGTCCTTTAGACGGGAGGAGAGACAGCTTGACGCCCTTATTGAGAGAGATTAGCAGTACTGGAGCCAGAGGAGCAGAATGTCCTGGATGCGGTGTGGAGATAAGAACACGAAGCTTTTTCACCGCAGGTCTTCTGCTAGGAAGAAGAAGAACGCCATCAAAGGTTTGGAGGACGAGCACGGAGTTTGGCATTGTGGTGACTCTGAGATTGAGAGGATCGTCTCAGGTTACTTTGGAGACATCTTCTCTTCGGCGAGGCCCTCTTCCCCGAGCATCGAGCTTGTGACGGCTGGCATCCAGCCTAGGATCTCGGCAGCGCTGAACGCAGAGTTGGAGCGCCCTTTTGAGCCAGGGGAGGTAAAAAAGGCGCTCTTCTCGATGGATGCGATCAAGGCTTCGGGGAGCGATGGATTCCCCGCGATCTTCTACCAGAGATACTGGGACATTGTTGGCGAGTCGGTCTTGAAAACATGCCTCGGGATTCTTAACGACGGGGAAGAGGTGGCCACCTTTAATGATACTGTGGTCACCCTTATTCCAAAGTTGAGGATCCGAGACGAGTCTGTGACTTCAGACCGATCAGCCTGTGCAATGTGATCTATAAGATAGTGGCCAAGTGTTTGGTCAACCGTCTTAAGATCACTATGCATGACGCTATTTCCGAGTCCCAGAGTGCTTTTGTTGGAGGTAGGTTGATCTTCGACAATGTCATGGTTGGTTTTGAGGCTCTCCATACGATGAAGCGGAAACGCTTCGGAAATGGAAAGTGTGCAGCTCTCAAACTCGACATGGCGAAGGCTTTTGACAGACTCGAATGGGTCTACCTGGAGTCGATGATGCTGAGACTGGGGTACAGCACGCAGTGGGTGCACCTTATCATGAGATGCGTTACCTCAGTCAGGTTCGCTTTCAACATCAACGGCTCCACCCGTGGCAGTGTGACTCCTTTTAGAGGCCTCCGTCAGGGGGACCCTCTCTCTCCCTTCTTATTCCTCTTTTGCTCCGAGGGTCTCTCGAGCCTCTTTCGAGCGAGCGAGGATGCTGGAGAGATTTCTGGAGTCCGTTTTCGAGAGCTTCACGTGTCCCACCTCCTATTCGCAGCTGATAGCATGGTTTTCTGCAGAGCGAGACCTGACGAGTGTGAGAGAGTCACAGACAATTTACGGACTTATTCTGAGGCCTCAGGCCAGTTAGTGAACTTTCAAAAGTCCGATGTCTGTTTTGGTATGGATGTGAGTCAGGATGAGGGCGAGGTTTTAGCCCAGATCCTTGGGGTTAGGAGGACGGAGTGCCACGAGCGATACTTGGGTCTCCCCGCGTTTTTTGGTCGGAGTTCGACGGAGCTTTTTGGGTTCGTGAGAGACCGTGTCTGGGACAAGATCAAGAGTTGGAACGGTCTCTCCCACTCGCAGGCTGGCAGAGAGGTTCTCATTAAGTCCGTCCTCCAGTCGATTCCTAGCTATGTGGCCTTGTGCCATAGGATTCCCCAGCGCTTGATTAGAGACATTCACTCGGCGATCGCCAAATTCTGGTGGGGGGTGGCACGGCTACTAGGAGGATCCACTGGTGCAAGTGGGAGGCTCTCACGAGACACAAGTCAGAGGGGGGTTTGGGCTTCAGAGACCTGGAGAAGTCCAACCAAGCCCTTCTGGCTAAGAGTGTCTGGCGACTTCTCAGACGTCCTGAGAGTCTTGTTGGACGAGTTTACAGACATAGCTACTTCCTCGATGGTGACATTATGTCGGCTCGTCCTGCTCCACCATATGGCGCAGTCTTCTTTGGGGCCGCGAGATTATTCAGTCCGGCTCGAGATGGCGGATCGGAGACGGTGATTCGGTTATGGTCATGGGCGATAGTTGGGTTCCCAGGGATCGACCGGCCGTCTGGGTTGATCCCCCCTGGATCCCTCCTGATATGCGGGTTGCCGAGCTTATGAGATTCGACGGTAGTTGGGATGTAGATCTTATTACTGCGATGTTTGGAGAGGAGGACGCTGCGGCAATCTTGAGTATCCCGTGTGGGGGGGAGGGTATCCCCGATGTGCGCTGCTGGCACTTTACTGAGGACAGAGAATACTCCGTGAAGAGCGGTTATCGCGTTGCGATGGAGAGAGCCAGTACCCCGACTGCCAGCTCTTCTGACCCGTCGGAGATGGAGAGATGGTGGTCAAAGTTCTGGAAGCTGAGAGTTCCTCCCAAGGTGAAACTCTTCTGTTGGAGAGTCTGTTTAGGCCAGATCCCGGTCAGAGCAGTCTTAGCCAAGAAGAGGATCACCTCCGACGACAGTTGCCCTGTCTGTCGGGAGGCGAGAGAGACAGTTTTTCATGCGATGTGGGGTTGCAGGTGGAGCAGACGGATTTGGAAGGAGGCGGGATTTGGTCTCATCCTTCCACCCTTCAGAGACGGCGACGCTTTTGACATTATTCTCAGAGCGACAGATGTCCTTGAGGTTCGTTTCCATGAGCTTTTCGTTACTATTCTTTGGGAACTTTGGAACCACAAGAACAATGTACTCGCCGGGAGATCTTCTTGGAGCCAGCCTCAGCTAGTCCAGTGGACGGTGAGCTTTCTCGAGGAGTACAGAGCGGCCATGATTGGGGATACTCAGACGATCACGAGGATGGATACTACCCCAGATGGACCCCCCCAAGGGACGGGACCCTCTCGATTAATGTTGATGCGGCTCTAGCTCGCGACCGTGGAGGATTCGGTGTGGGTTGTATCGTTCGTGACCACACCGGAGAGGTGATCGTCTCGCGTACGCTTTTCCTGGCTAGGGGCTTCTCCCCCCAGCTTGCGGAAGTGTATGCTGTCCTCTGTGGCATAGAGTTAGTTCGCAGTGTCGGCGGCAGGAGAGCGGAAATCCAGTCTGACTGCTTGGGGGTGGTGAGGATGATCGACGCGGGCGCGATGCCTGCGACAGAGATTGGGACGATCTTACACCACATCTTCAGAGAGGTGAGGGAGCTTGAAGAGTTCAGTATTAGACATATTTATCGTATTTGTAACGTTGCTGCGCATAATCTTGCGCGCTTTGCGGTTAACCATCACTCGTCTTTGACCTGGCTGGGTTTAGTCCCGCCATGTTCGGAGGAGGCCATTCACACCGATGATCGTGAGTTGAGGTCCTGCACGGCCACTTAGGCCCTCGTCGTTTTGAGTTTATTTGTGATTCATCTCTTTATTTCCGTTGGTTTATGTTTATCCACATCTTTATAACCACGGTTTTCCTCCGCCATATGTGAGGGCTTTTATGACATTTCGTGGCACCGACCACGCTTCAAAAAAAATGTATATATTTGTGTAAATGAAATGATCTTGAGTATAGATATTAAACATATTTCTAACACGCATATTTTTTCATGTTTGTAATGTCGCATCGTATAATTTAGCGGATTTTGCAGTTAATCATGACTCGTACTCGACTTTATTCGAAATAAGTTATTACAGTCGATGCTCGCAAACTGTAATTATTCGAGTTTCGTATTTTACTTGTGATTTTAGTTTTATTTATATATCTATTATATTCACGGTTTTTCTATGTTATATATAAGAGTTCATATGATGTTTTTGTGTTGGTGAACTTGTTTTGTCTTCCAAAAAAAAATATTTTGTCGTATAGAGCACGGTCTGAAAATGTGTTTTACGTGTAACATTATACTAACATGTGATTGATTATGTATGATGAATTCTTAGCAAAACTATTAAACTATTATTTATTTCTTTTTACCTTTTTAAGGAAAAAAGAAGATAGATACAAATTTGTACGCGTCGGTTTGACTAGTCACTATATTGACCGTAGTAAACCTTTTTTTTTTGTTTTGTTTCAAAATGGACTAGTTTATAGATTTTCGGGATAGAGAATATGAGAAGAGAAAAGTTAAATTTAACATAATAATAATATAATTTAACATAAAAATATTTATATAATATATATATATATATACATATATTAGGAGCTTTAGCACTTGTCAAGCCTTAGTTTAATTCGTATATATAATATTAGAAGTGATGATTGCGATCTTTTGGCGTTGACCAACTTCTTTTTAATGAATTATTAATTATACAACAATTAGCCATATTTCCAAGCTCTTCTTATGTCTATGTCGATGAAGAATCACCATTGAAGACACACGTTCGATAATTATTGTTATTTCTCCGATCACACTATTTTATTTATGTCTTTTCTCAATTTGAGAAGCGATGGTAAACGATGGATTGACATTTTTTTGTTTCTTTTAATAAATCCCATTGAGATAAAATTGAGAGGAGCTAAAAAGAGTTTATTCAAACATTTTTGGGAATTTTACTATGTGTCACAACATGCGTATTCATAGTCTTTTTGTTACTATTTTAGAATGTTCTTAGGAAAATGGAAAAGAAATTAGTACCAAATTGACCATTTTCAAAATTGCGTACTATTATTATTATTGGTCAACAATTATGAGGTGTAAAAAGAATTAGAGAGTTTTCTTGGTTACGCTTTAAATGAATATTTTTGGCAAATCTGCCCAACGGCCTCAACTTCATAACAAATTAAAATATCAAAATATTTATCAAATATAGGATAATGTACTAAATTTATTGCATATTATTACCTTTCTTTATTAATCTTTTACCGGGCCATTGTACTTTTTTTTTCACTACACTTTCAATGCGCTATAAAACAGACAATTGTCCTAGAAATATTAGGACAAGGAAAATAAATAAATAAAGAGAGATTGTGACCAAGAAAAGTATATGAAAATATCAAAGATATATCCGAATAATTATTCTACGTTCAAAGATAATTTATTTATAAAAAAGAAAAGAAAAATACTTTTCTTCTCAATAAAATTTTCAGTTATCTATCTCTCAATTTATTACTAGTATTTATTTTATTTTTAGGAAACCCCAAAAAGGAGTAATTATAAAACCATCCATTTTTTCTTTCTTCCTTTATTTCAGAGAATCAATAAAAAAGAGAGAAGAAAATAAAATCCCCAAATCTGATTTCCCTCCCAATCTATGGAAAACCTAACCCTCTCATTTCTTCTCCGATTCAACCTCTCGAATCACTAATCCCTTGAGAAATCGATCGATTCATCATCATCATCATCATCGCAATCTCCGAAAATTTCAATCGATCTTTCGAATCCGTAGCGAACGAGCAATGTCGCACCTCGACGGAGTTCCGTCGACGCCGGGGAAGTTCAAGGCCGAGAAAGCTCCGCCGTATCGGCTCCGATTCCACGGCGCCACGTCATCTTCGATCTCGAAGCTCACGCTCTGGTCTTCCTTCTTCGTCGCCTTCATCGTCGTCTATTACCTCTTCTTGTCGCCGCTGTCGCCGTCTCCGTCTCAATCGCAATCGCAATCGCAATCTTCCACGCGCGGATTCTCCTCCGCCGGCGAAGAAGGCTCGTACGGCGGAAAGGACTGGGAGCGTCGCGTCACGCGCTCGATTCGCGCGCGTTCGGGATCCTCCGGCGGCCTGACCGTCCTCGTGACCGGCGCGGCGGGATTCGTCGGAACGCACGTGTCGATCGCGCTGAAGCGGCGAGGGGATGGAGTGCTAGGGTTCGATAACTTCAACGATTACTACGATCAGAGGCTGAAGAGGAATCGCCAGAAGCTTCTGGAACGCGCGGGAATCTTCGTGGTTGAGGGAGACTTGAACGACGGAGCTTTGCTTTCGAAGCTCTTCGAGGTCGCCGCGTTCACGCACGTCATGCACTTGGCTGCTCAGGCTGGCGTCAGGTAATTTGTCCTTTTCCTCTTCTTCTTCTTCTTCTTCTTCTTCTGATTTTGGTGTCTGAATTCTTTTTTTGGATGATCCTTGATTCTGTGCAATGTAGCTGTTTAGGGTGACTAGTTCTCATGTCAATTGCTATATGCCTGGATTTGTGAAATTTGTGGATGACCTTTTATCATCGTGTTTAATTAAAATTAGGAGCAATCACCAGAAGCTTCGAAAACGCAATGTGGCTGGATTTGTGAATTTGTGGATAAGTTTTTATGATTGTCCTTGATGAAAAAATTAGGAACTTTTTGGTGTGTCTTTCTACTTCAATTATTAGGTATGCAAATACAAAACCCGGGCTCTCTTAATCTGTGGAAAACGAGAGTTTTATGATTGATAATCTTGATTCTGTGCAATGTAGTTATAAGTTCGAATTAGGTAGTTTATTATCTGTGCAAAAACCGAGATCATATGTCCACAGCAAGGTTGCAGGGTCTGTAATGTGTTCATAGCAATGAGTTTGGGTCTGTAAATTTGGGGGAAATGAGCATTTATGATTGATGATCTTGATACTGTGCAACTTAGTTGTTACGAGTTTGAAAGTTAGGTACTTTTTCTGTGCATGTGTTTGATCATATTAGGTATGCGATTACAAAAACTAAGATCAAATGTCACAGCAACGTTGCAGGATCTGTAATGTTTCCATAGCAACGAGTCTGGGTCTGTAAATTTGTGGGTAACGAGCATTTATAATTGATGATCTTGATTCTATGCAACTTAGTTACGTGTTTGAAAGTTATGTACTTTTTTTTAGGGTTAATATAATTAGTACCTGTGTAAACCAGATGGTTTTCTGATATAGCTCACGTTTGTCAAATTGTTGGCAAATGACCTGACTCAAACCATTTACAATTTATTTTGGACCAATTTAGCCTAAAATATGTTTTCCCGCTTATTCCAAAAACGAAATGGCAAACCGAAATGGACCAATTTAGCCTAAATATAAGAAAATAAGTCTGGGCAGCTATTACAACAAAGTAACAAAACGTTGACTCAATCCAAATCTCTTATGTTTAGGTTGGCTAATTACCCAATTGTTTGTTTTTTTCTTTTGTGTGATCAAATCAGGTATGCGATGCAAAACCCCGGCTCATACGTTCACAGCAACGTGGCTGGGTTCGTGAACTTGTTGGAAGTTTGCAAATCCGCAAATCCTCAGCCGGCGATCGTGTGGGCTTCGTCGAGCTCGGTGTACGGACTGAACTCGAAAGTCCCGTTCTCGGAGAAAGACCGAACGGACCAACCGGCGAGCCTTTACGCGGCCACGAAGAAGGCCGGAGAAGAGATCGCCCACACGTACAACCACATCTACGGGCTCTCGATAACGGGCCTGAGATTCTTCACGGTGTACGGGCCTTGGGGCAGGCCCGACATGGCTTACTTCTCGTTCACGAAGAACATCCTGAAGAGGAAGGCGATCACGATCTTCGAGGCTCCGAATCACGGCTCGGTGGCGAGGGATTTCACGTACGTCGACGACATCGTGAAGGGCTGTTTGGCCGCTTTGGACACGGCGAAGAAGAGCACCGGGAGCGGAGGGAAGAAGAGAGGGAACGCTCAGCTCAGGATCTTCAATCTCGGCAACACTTCTCCGGTTCCGGTGACTCAGCTCGTGAGGATCTTGGAGAAGCTTTTGAAGGTCAAGGCGAAGAAAAAGGTCTTGCCTTTGCCCAGGAACGGGGACGTGAGATTCACTCACGCGAATATCAGCCTCGCTTACACTCAGCTCGGGTATAGACCCACCACGGATTTGGAGACGGGTTTGAAGAAGTTTGTTCGTTGGTACCTGAATTACTACTCCCATTCGAACCCGGGTTCGTTGTGATTTTTTTTATCGGTTTTCTGTCTCGAAGATTCGGCCTTTTCTTGATTGTTTTTTTTTTTCCACATCTTGTGTTTTTCTTTGTTCTGAAGAAATGTGTGTTTTTTTCTCTTTTTTTTTTTCTAGTGTAGAAGAGAATGTGTACAGTTCATGACTCAAGAGACTTCACAATGATATGAATGCTGATTGCTGGATTATTTTTATCTCCGAACTTTTTGCTTCAATAAAAATAGGATTTTGCTGCTTTGTCGATGTTTTTTTAATTGTGAATGGCAGTGATATTGATTTATGGTTTGGTTTGGCTTAAATCAATGTGATCAAAGAACCCCATTTCCTTGTTTGCTTAGAGGATTATCAAAGAAGTTGAGCCATATTGGATCATAGGACCAGTCTTAATCTCTTCAAATACTGTATGAAATATACATATTAAATTCATGTTTGCACGTTTTATCTAAAATTGGATTTTTGATCCAAAATTAAATCGATTCTTGTTAAAATTTATTAAATGTTTGTTCGTATAATAATTATATAGGTTAAATCAGGTAAATATGAGCTTGAGTTAGAGCCCCAAAACAAATCACTTTAGACAACAATATAAACAATAGTAATTAGCAAGCACTAAACTAATTACTTTTTAAAAGTCTCTCTAGTACCTATATTACCTACTGACACGTGGCATCAGCACATTAATTCGCTCGAGAAACGACACCGGTTAACTAGAAATATATATATAAAAAAATTCATTTCATTCATTGCAATCAAATTTCAATTCTTATTACAAAAAGAACAAAAAAAAAAAAAAGGAATCTCCGATATCTTTGGTGGTGGTGTTGGCCATGGGAAAGGATCTGAGCGACGAACAGGTGTCATCGATGAGAGAGGCGTTCACGCTCTTCGACACGGACGGCGACGGCAGGATCGCGCCGTCGGAGCTCGGAATCCTGATGCGATCGCTCGGCGGAAACCCTACCCAGGCTCAGCTGAAGTCGATCATCGCCGACGAGAAGCTCTCGTCGCCGTTCGATTTCGCGCGGTTCCTGGAGCTGATGGCTCGCCACATGAAGCCGGAGCCGTTCGATCGGCAGCTGAGGGACGCCTTCAAGGTGCTCGACAAGGACGGGACGGGATTCGTCGCCGTGCCGGAGCTCCGACACATCCTGACCTCCATCGGCGAGAAGCTCGAGCCGGCCGAGTTCGACGAGTGGATCCGCGAGGTCGACGTCAGCGACGACGGCAAGATCCGCTACGAGGACTTCATCGCCAGAATGATCGCCAAGTGATCCATGAGGTTTTCTAGGGTTTCCGAATTGAGTTTCTCCAGATTCGATTATTAATAATGTCTCTCTCTCTCTCTCTCTCTCTCTCTCTCTCTCTCTCTCTCTCTCGTCTCTGTGTGATGATTTCTTTCTGGCTTGGATTGTGAGATCGAGATTATTTCCTGAGAAAACGCTAATTTGAGTTTTTTTTTTTATCTCTTTGATCTTTGCTGTTGTGTTCTTTTTTTATTTGTTTATAGCTTTGTAGCTACCAAAAAAGCTTGGATTGATTGTTGTTATTGTGATCAACGATGATGATGAAATTTATGACTCGTTTGGTGTTATTTGAAAATGGTTTATTTGGCTCTTTTTTTTTTTTTTTCCCTTTCATTTGGATCATCATAGATGATCTTGTATTGCTATATATATATATATGTATATATGAATTTGATGGTGTCTCTGAATTAGATTAAAACTAGAATCACTAGAGAAAAAGCAAGAGAGTACAATATTGGCCTTTACATCTGAATGATTGAAAACTGATATTTAGAAAGATGTTTTTGCAAAGAATCATTGTATATATATGAATTTGATGGTGTCTCTGAATGAGAATAAACTAGAATCACTTGAGAAGAAAAGGAAGAGAGTAAAGTAATAACCTTTACATCTGTAATGATTGAAAAACTGATACTAAGAAAGATGTTTATGCAACGAATCACATTCTACACTATTGTACAAACCATTTTTCACAAAAATTAAAAGCTCTCAAAAACCAGTTTCTTGTTCGTTTTTGTTTTCGTATAACATACAAAAAGAGAGAATTTGATCTGAAATCGTTACACCGATCGAGTAAGTTTCGAAAAACAGTTCATGGTATACAACGATCCCACGTAAACAAACATCACACGATGAGCTACGATTCGAGTAGCTATGCCGATGAAAAGCTCGTCGATGTTACCGAGTTTCGCTTCACTAATTGGGAGATCTTCTGAACCTGAACCTGAACCCTGAGCTACTGAACTCTCCGGAGCAGCTAAAGGCAGTTGACTTGGCGCGGTTGACTTTTCCGAATTTCGGTTATCATCTTTTGACCGATCATCTTTGTTGTTCTTTTCGTCGGGTCTCCCGTTTCCGCCACTTCCTTCTTTCGGGACGGTCTTGACGAGATCGGGACGAGGTTCAACTCCGACTCGGCGTAAATGTAGCTGCCAAATCACATCGCAGTTACAGAAGTATACCAACAAAAATTTGACCCAATTGAGTAAATAGTCATATAGTCAATGTTTTGTTAAGTATTAGTAAGTAGCAGACATTAAATTTTTTGAATATTTATTACCCGTAAATAATTTACAAATAACATGTAAATAACTGCTTGCATGGGCTATTTTCGACATTTGGTAAGTGTTAGTTACAAAAGTCAACCAACAAATTTGACCAAATTGAGTAATTAGCCAGCTTAAACCTCACGGATTTGGATATAACCAAAATTTCGTTAAATATTAGTAAATAGCCTAACAACTTACGTGACATTAAATTTTTGAAATATTTATTACCCGTAAATGATCTGTAAATAACTGCTTATGTGAGCTATTTTCGACATTTGGTGAACTGTAAATGGATTGAGCTAACTATTTACCCATTATTTACAAAACGCGGGCACTTCCAAATTTTATATATTTTATATGGCTAGTACCTACAATCTTATATTATCTCTTACCTGCAGATGAAGGTTGACTTCGTCGGGGCGGGAAAGAAAGGGAAAATCACCACCGCTTTTTAAGGAAGCTCTTCTTGCTCCCGGATATCTTTCACCCAAGTCGTCTTTGAGTTGTTGAGGAATTGCGCAATAATCATTCGTCTTCACAAGCAAAAAGCCAAGGAAACATAATGAATTAAAGATTGAAACTTTTTTTTCACCCATTGAGAGGGTTTCGGAATCTTACGTCCATGATCGTGATGAGCGAATCCGCGAGCAAAAGAGGTCCCACAGAAGCGGCACCGACGGTCAAAGTCAACCTCGACGCTAAGTCGTCTTTTGAGAGTGTTTCTACCTGAAACGGAACGGTCAAATCTTATTCATGCAATAGGATCCGGGTCGATTTAATGTAGAAAAAATAGAAGAATTTATGAAAATCATGGTAACAAATGTTCGGTCTTTTCATAGAGAGTTAGAGCAAAGACTCTCCCTAGAAGCTTCAAATACCAAGATGGCTAATCAAAACTTACCTAAATCATAATGTGGCTATTCCTAATTTCATACTTGAACCCCTAACAATTAAAAAAAAATAACATAATAATCCTTAAAAATAATTAGTAACTATTCCGCCCCTGCGCCTTCGATACTGAGTAGGGCGGGCCTAACATCATAACTACGATACTTATAACACGAAGAACAGAAACAAAAGAAAGCTTTACGTGTTGAACCTGAGAAACAACAAAATCAACGGAATCAGCAATAAAAGGCTCGTGGGGCCCGTCCCGTATTCCCGTAAGGACGTATCTTTTAAGCAAAAACGAAGGTGTCCAACTAACTCTGCATTAACAATATCACATCATCGAATATAAAAATAGATTAAAGAATTGACTCGTTAAACAAGAGTATTAAGCTAAAACATTCATCTAATTATTGCTAGATTTGTTATCCCGATTGACAAGGGGAAAAAGAACCCGTTAGATAGTACAGTAAAATGGAACAAACTGTATACCAAATTTAGTTCCGAGATCGAAATTTCCTCTCCATTTTTCTGTTATTCATTACATATACTTCTAAAAACTCTATACATATCTCTTAATTATTAAAGTTTTAGCTTTGCAAACGAAAAGTCTTGAACTCTGATCATATCAGTTTATATGAAACTGAAGCTTACATGGGAGCCCATGGCATCGCAGCAGAAAAACTCCGAGTGTCCAAAAAAGAATTGGAAAGTATCAAAGATCGGACTCGTCTCGGGCGATGCTGAGCAAAAAGCTGAGCCAAGAATCCTCCAAGGGAAGTACCATAAAGATGTATCTGCAAAACATGAAGAAAAGAAAACGAATCAGAAACCGAATCAGTGTACATAATCTCTCGAATGTGAATCGTGAATGAAGAGATTCTTACATGATGTACATCTATGGCATCTAGAAACTTCTCGAAGGCCTGTATCCACTCATGGTGATTCCATACACACGGTATATCAACAGAGACAACACGATAACCCTGCAAAATTCGAAAACGAATTACAATGTAGATATACATTTTGGTTCATCTAATTTTTTTTCATAACGAATTTGGAAATAGCCAACGTTTTATAAATATGTTATAAATAGCCATCGTGCTTACACGGCAGTCGTTTACAAGAAATTATGGACCAGATTATCCTTTTCGATTTGAGAAATTTTAAGGGTTATTTGGGCTAAATTAGTCCAAAAAATCTTGCAAACAGATTGGCCAAACTATTTACTACACATTTACAAAACGTTGACCGTTATCAAAATACTACTAGTTTATATCTCTAGTAACTAGAATAACCCTGTATTTTTATGTTACCTTTGTAGACAACGCCATGATTTGTTTGTAATAGACATCGGAAGTCCCTGCTGTTCCGGGGAGGCAAATCAGCGGAGGAACTACTTTCGGGCCAAAATCGTAATACCGCCATTGCTTCGTTCCGATCTGTAATTAAATAGAGATACTTTGCTAGTAAGCCAAATAGTAAGTTCAAACTTTCCAATCCACAGCCAAGTCAAAAGTTCAACTGATCAATCTTATGCATTTTTTTGCAGCTGAAATATTTATGATCCGATGCAAATTTCTGATTCCAATGATCGCAAATGTTTTTATGGCTAAAAGGAGCAACCACATTCTGAAATTTCCTAAACTCTCGTAAACCGAAAACTCCGAAACGAAGTTAGATATGAGAAGCCTTTGAAGAAACTGAAGAAATTGATTTTGGTAATAAGTAAGAACAACCAAGTCACAAGTTCAAACTGATCAATTCTATGCATTTGTAAATTTTGATTTCAAATAATAGCTTTTGCAGCTACAATATTTCTGATTACAAGCGAATAAATCGAAAAGGTTTACGAATAAAAGAGCAAGCTTTATAATATACAAAGCAAGAGCAACCACATTCTGAAATTCCTAAACTCGTAAACCAAAAACCACAGAATCGAAGGTAGATATGAAAAAAAAAATCATTTGTAATGAAAATAAAGAAATTGATTAGGTCAGAGAGAGACATACGGGGATTTTATGAAGAGGAACTTGAGACTTGAAGTAGATATAATCTCCAGGCGATGAGAAAACGCCTTTCATCGCTTCGAATCGGAGTTTCGCGAATTCTGAATCTCTGACGCAATCGTTGACTCTAACAACACATCGTTCGATTCGATCCGTCTCGATCGATCGATCATCTGAGGATTGAGAGTGAGTCTATGAAACCCTTGACTCTCTGTGATTACGTAAGCTGATCGGAGAATCGGAATCAGAAATGGAATTTCTTTTCTTTCTCTGACTCTGATTTTGAATTTTAATAAAAATAAATTAATAAATAAAAAGTTTTAATAAATGGATTTTGACGGGAAGATGAGTGGGCCCCACATTAACGCCGTCACTCGTCTCAACGAACGGTCAGCGTTTCTAATAACGGCCCAACGTCAGTTCTCAGTTCTCACATCATCATCCAATCATAGACGAATTTGCTTTGCAAGAAATATGAATGATAGTCTTATTAAGTAATTTGTATTTTTAAATTGGACTTTTAAATTAGACGAAAATACTCTTGATTTAATTTTTTTTTTAATATTTTCTGGATGGATTTGCGAATAATTTTCGTTGATTTTCAATGATAAATTATTTTTTAAATAAATCGTGGTCGTAAAGTTTTAAATCATAATCGCGTATAACAATCGCAATGCCTTAAAGATGAAAAAAAAAATACTTATAGCCGGCGTGAGTGCGAGCCTGATCAATGATTTAAGCGTTTTTATGGGTATGTATTTAGTGTAGAGACTAATATCAACTAGTTCCACTTAAAATAGGAAAGGAGTGTGGAACTTTTTATTATGTCGTATAAATATGAGTTCATTATTTTTATTCATTCCGAAATTATAAATACTTAAAAAGGTGGAGAAAATCGAATCAGCGTCGTGATGAACATGGGAAATTTTGAGCGATCAGTCGCCGGATTTTTAATCACACGATGATTGGGATATAGCGAAGTTGAGAGCGTCAGATTTCGAATCGAATCGCAATAATTCGCGCCGGTGAAGGTCTTTGAACTAATGATATCGAATCTAAGATTACTTTTTCATTCTTTTTATAAACCACAAAAAATGAGAAACCTTTTCTTTTTCATACTTGAAAAAGCTAGAGCTTAAGTTAGTATTTATAAACTTCTAACGTCAAAACATTAAGGAATTTAAAAGTTAAACTGGTAAAATATAATTTGTAATCCAACTCCGATCAATATTTTCCGAAATGGTTAACATTAATCCGTTCATGATATGGACCGGAATTTTAAATTAAAAAGTAGTAGAGTATGTTATGTTTAGCAATTGAATATCGAAAATTAGATTATCTAACTATTAAGATTAAATAAAAACAACAAAATTTCATTGAAGTGCATAAATAGTTTCTTTTTTCAAATATAGCTAGAGACAAATAACTCAACTAAAATAAACATCATCGACCGTTTTTTGTTCTTATTTTATTTTTCGTATATTTCAATGGTTGGTAGAGCGCTCAACCACAAAAAATTAAAAAAAACCTTATTGGATACATATTTATGAATAATGCAAGACTATACAAAAAAAAAATAGCATGGGGTACTGCTTAATACCTAACTCTTTTACTATTTTTATTTATTTATTTCCAAAACATAATCAAATCGCAATTAGCGGAGAGTTTTTAAACAGAGCCCACCATCATATTTCAAAACAATGACATCATTTATTTTTATTTTCCAATTTTATAATTTATCATAATTCTTAATCAGATGATCCACTTTATGTAGTGGTAAGTAAAGTTTCTTAGTGGGGCTTTTAAAGTGAATGTCACACTAAAAAACTTTAGGCGCATTGAACCCCATTCAAATAAAAGTTCCGTTGCTTCCTTTTTAAAATGGAACAAATATTTAATATATTACGTATTACGAGACATGTGTAAGTATTTTGATAATAATCAATATTTTGTAAATGTGTAATTAAGAGTATGTTCAATTTCTTTACAAAATTATTTGAATCATTTTACTTTGTACGATCCTTAACGACTGTCATATAACCACGATAAATATTTATAATATATTTACAAAAAAAATGATTATTTTAAATTTTTATGGTTATATTGGCTAAAGACTCAAAATTTTAATATATTTTATATTCCATACAAGTTTAAGAGACCATGATGTCACATAATGACATTTATATATTTTTTTGTGTAATTATCTTTAAATCATTTCAAAATGACAAGCATGCTTATGTAATGGTGATTCACGAATCACCACAACATGAAAAGTAGAAAAAAAATATCAAACATTATTCCTCAAAATAATAAAATCATAAACTCAACGGAAAAAGACTCAAAACTACTCCAGTACTAAAGAGAAGAGTTAATGTTTTCAGCTGTATTCATAGGAATTAAGTCCTCTTAGATAAAATCAACATTCTAGCTATTTTCTTGATTTATTTTTCGAGGTTCGTTATTTTTGTTTTTTTCTTCCAAAACATTGTAAAACGACACAAGTCAACCCCATGTGGAATATCAAAGTTAGGTTTCGCCACCAATAATCATTAATTTTTATTTCTGTCCATATTACACCAATAATATGACGTCATTATTCATTAAATTTTTCTAAAAAAATGTGTGACCACCACAAATTCAAGTAATTCAAAAATCACGTTGAAGAAGAAGAAGAAAGTAATTTTTTGTTTTCGGTGAGCTACTATAAATAAATAAATTATCTTTGAGCTACTATAAATTATCTTTGGCTTTTGCAAAATAACATAAAATAAAAAGTTATATCTTTGATAGTCTTGAATTTAAAAGACTTTGATGAAAACCAGCAATGACTTTGACTTGTATGAATTTTTTTAGTAATGTTTGATCTCAAAATACATGCATTGAATTTGATCAAAGGCCAAGAAAAGGTCTTTGCTTTGCTTTTCCCGGCAAAAAAAACTTTATTGCCATCCTTTCTCTAGAACCCAAAAAAATTGGAATCATAAAAAGAATAAATAAAAAAAGTTTAAAACTTTTATTAGTTCCAAAAATAGAGTTCAGAAAGCTGGAGCCCAATTTGCTTCTTCTTCTTCTACAATTACTATTGAACATTAAATGAGAAATACAGTCATGACATTAAATATTGAACACTTCCTTTCACAATAGTCTTTGATGTGGGATCCACCACACACATTGAGATCAAACATAACTCAAAGTAATAATAAAAATATCAAATTTAACTAAACATGTTTAGTGGTTTAAGCTTGAGCATTAACTTGTCCATTCCTCTTATTACTATAATTTTATAGGTTATTTTGGTTATTAATTATATAAACATGTATTATTAATTTGAAACATTTAGTAAATACTTAGGTTAATATGTTTATTAATAATATTTGAACCAATATATTCTAAAATTCGATTTCACTCAATTGACAACTAAGAAATAAAAATTAATTAATACATCTTATTTACAAGTGATTTATAAGTTATTTACAATGTATTTATAAAATATCAATGACTGATTGAGTAACACTTTTCTTTCCAAGAAGACAATTTAAGTAAATTGATTATTTACAATATATTTTCCTAACAATAGCTATTTGCAAATTCTTTATATGTATGTTGGTTAAAAGATCCATATTATTTTTTTGTAATTGTTAATAAAACTCAAAATTTTAGTATCATTGTAGTACCACCAATACTAAAATTCTTAAACATATAAATACCATATAATATACAGTTAATTAGAAAGTTTGAAATCCAACATGAAATGGAAGTCTTTGAAAGCGGGACCCACAGAAAGAAAAACACTAGTCCAACTCTCTGAAGTCATATCAAAATGTGAAAACCGAACCCAAAGAAGAAGAAGAAAAAACAAAACACTTTTTGTGTTCTCACTTCTCACTCACATCAAGGATCAAGCCAAGAAAGAAAGAAAGAAGAGATCAGAGTTTTGGGATCGGCGAAAGAAACAATCTTTCGAAATGGGTCACTTCTCATTTCTTCTAATTCTCGTTATTCCGATCCTCTGCGGGCGAGTCCACGGCAACGCGGAGCTCGAAGCTCTGATGGAGATCAAGGCCTCGCTGGACCCGCGAAACGCGGTGCTGAGATCGTGGACTCGAAACGCCGACCCTTGCGACGGCTCTTTCGCCGGAGTTATTTGCAACGACCATCACAAAGTGGCGAATATCTCTCTGCAGGCCAAAGGTCTCTCCGGCGAACTTTCGCCGGCGTTTTCCGAGCTCCGGTGCTTGTCCGGTCTCTATCTGCACTATAACAACTTGTCCGGCGAGATTCCGACTGAGATTTCGAAGCTCACTGAGCTCGCCGAGCTTTATCTCAATGTGAACGCTCTCTCCGGGAATATTCCGTCTCAGATCGGAAATATGGCTTCTCTTCAAGGTATATAGTTCCTTGCCTTTTTATTTAGTGCGTAAAAAAAATCATATCTTTGCTAATAAATCATTTTTTTTTAAATAAGGTAATATTTTCATTTTTTTATTTTGGTGTAAGTTGCATTGTTTTTAATTTATGCAAAGCATGTGTGTATACACACAAGTATATTTATGAATTGATATTGTAGTAGAGACCGATCTTTATATTCAAAGAATAAGGTTTAAATCGAAAAGAATAGGGTTTAAATTTGCATAAATTCTAGGAGTGAGAGCATATAGTTAAACAATTTAATATATATATTAAATATATTGTTATAATTATTAAAAGAAAAAAAATTAAAGGTACTATTATTTTGTAGTCTTTTTCACGTCAAGAACAAAAATTTTATTTTCTATTATAAAATAAATGGGAATATCGATATTGTTGTATTAGTTGATTGAGAGACTCTCTAAATAGTGAAAGTATAAATTCAGATAATATTTTTTGAGAATTTATAGTTTTTTTTTTTTTTTTTTTTGTAAATAGTTTTACAGCTGTGTTGCAACGGACTGAGCGGCGAAATACCGGCAGAGATAGGGCTTCTGAAGAGACTCAAGTTTCTTGCTTTGCAGAAGAACAAACTCTCCGGCCAAATTCCGGCGAGCTTCGGCGAATTGAAGGCGCTCGAGAGGCTCGATCTCAGCTCCAACAACCTCTCCGGCGTGATTCCGGCGAACCTCGCCGGAATTTCGTCCATGCAATTCTTCGACGTCAAAAACAACTCTCTCTCTGGATTCGTCCCTTCCGGTGAGTCTTCACTTTATTCTAATTTCTAATCTTCAAAACTATAATCTCAAAACTCTATTTTATTCATACCTGATAATTTTTTTTTTTCCAATTTAAAAAAATTTATGCTTGTAAATTTCGGATCTTCAAGTGATACATATAAACCACCAAATCAAGAGTGTTATGATTTAAACAACAAAATGTGTACATTTGTGAATTATGAATTTTTCTTTTCTTAAACAATAATTTACTAAAAAAAATTAAAATCACGTACTTCAAAAATTTACACTTGTAATTTTTTTTCTAGGTATAATAAAAAAAATACTCCAAACCGTAAAATTTGTCTCTTGAAGCTAACACATATTTTTACCACCGAATTAAGTGTATGCTAATTTAAACAACAAAATGCGACTTTTTTTAAACATTCAAATTATTAGAAGAAAATAAAATATCATGACAAGTCTTGTTTTTCTTTTCTTTTCCTTTCACACCGTAACATCTTGGGAAAAAAATATACATGAAGGTTTCAGAAGACTAAAAGAAGAAGAAGAAAAATCAATGTCATGGATATAAATAATTATGGTTTTTTCTTTCATAAGCTAACGTCTTGGGAAAATTAATATTAAACATGAAGGTTTTAGAAGACTAAAGAAAGGGTTTCAAGCCGAAAAGAACCCTAAGCTTTGCGGACTCGGCTTCCCCAACTTGAGACAATGCACTACTTTCGACAATGTCCTTGTCATCGAAGAAAACGATCCCGACTCAAATTTGAAACCCGAATCCGCAAATATCCACAACCCCGAAAAGTCAACTCACTTCACGCGGGCCGCCGTGATTTCCGCGGTATCGACGGTCACGATTTCCATGATCTTCGCGGCGGTATTCGTGACCATCCGATTGAGACGCAAGAAACAAAAGATCGAGAATGTGTCCTCAGTGATGATCAATAGCCCCGAAACCGATAGGAGTCAAGCCGCGAAGGAGATTATTCGGAGCAAGAGTACCGCTTCTCCGCTGGTGAGCCTAGAGTATAGGAACGGGTGGGACGAGCTCGGGTCATCGAGAGAGAGCTTAGACGCTTTTAGACTCAACATGGAAGAGATCGAAGCCGCCACCAATTACTTCTCCGAAGCCAATCTCATCGGCTCTTCGAATAGGACTAAATTCTCCTCGTCCGTTTACAAAGGCGTCTCGAGGGACGGATCGTCCGTGGCCACGCGTAGGATCGGAATCGCGAGCTGCAAATCGGAAGAGTCAGAATTCGTTGAAGCCCTAGACTTACTCTTCTCTCTCCGCCACCCGAACCTGACGAGGCTCAGAGGCTTCTGCTGCTCGAGGAGCCGAAACGAGTGCTTTCTCGTCCACGATTTCGCTCAAAATGGAAAGCTCTCTCGCCTCCTCGAACGTGAATCGCTCGAGTGGCCGAAAAGGGTCTCGATTTTGGCGGGAATCGCGAAGGGGATAGATTACTTGCATTGCAAGGAACCTCCTATAGTCCACCAAAACATCTCGACGGAGAAGATTTTGATCGATGGGGAGCTCAACGCGGTGATCTCCGACTCGGGCCTTCCGAGGCTTCTCGCGGAGGACGTCATCTTCTCGGCTCTGAAAACGAGCGCTGCGATGGGATATTTGGCGCCAGAATACGTGACGACTGGGCGCTTCACTCGGAAAAGCGACGTGTACGCTTTTGGAATCGTTATTTTGCAAGTCGTGTCGGGTCAGGCGATGCTGAGCGGCTCGATGAGGTCATCGGCGGGGTCTGCGAGGGTCGAGGGTTTCGTGGACCCGAGGCTCGAAGGGGAGTTCGAGGAGAAAGAAGCCATTGAGCTTGGGAGACTTGCCTTGGATTGCACGCAAGAGATTCCTGAGGACAGACCAAGTATTGAGCAAGTTGTCCAACGGCTCTCACCAAAGACTAGTACTTCAAATCCCATGTGATTAATTTTGTAACAGTCTGAATTTTCATTAGACTCAATTTTTTTCCTAATGATTGCATAGATATTTTTTTGAAATAATAAGTGTAAATGATGATATAGTATATTTTTTGTTGGTTATTGATAGCAATTTTGGCTTAGAATATGTTTGATTGAGATTGCTTGCGAAACAATTTTTTTTTTTTAAGAAACCTTGCGAAACAAGTTTTTTTTTTAAGAAACCTTGCGAAACAAGTAACTAGTAACTTACATGGCTAACGGATCATATAAGTTAAAACACAGTTAATAGAGAGAAAAAGAGAGAAAATTGTACAAGATTTTTATGATTTAACTTATTATTTTTCATTTATTTTCTGATTCAATCTCAACATCCTCTTTATTTTGCTTTCTAATAATTGAAAAGTACAAATGAAAAATAAAGAAAAATGTCATTAAATTTTCAAGCAAGAGAAGTGTGTTGAGACCACTCATTAGGCCACCAAAGAGGCTTTGAAGCCTCAAGCTTGAGATCCTCTTGACCTTTTATTCCCAAATTGCCCTTCTTCAAACCCTCTTCGAGCCTCAAAATTCCGAGCCCTCGAGACCCGATCGCCGCCCTCACGTTCCCAACTTTCTTCCCCGATTCGGAGGCCACGATTTCCGACCCGGGACTCACTTTCTCCGCCACTTCTAATAAATCCGACCCGAAAAACAAAATAAAACCCGAAAACCCAAAATGAGTGAATTAGAAATAAAGATAAAAAAAACGAATACGAATTACCTTCGCCGTTGCGATCGAGGAATCTCAACGGAAGTAATCGCTTTCGGATTACACCGAGGTGGTGAGTTCGAGCGACGAGCTCTTGGCCGACGTAACAACCTTTGTCGAAGCTTATAGCGTTTAGACCCACCAAATTGTACTCATGAGGAATTGCCTCTCCTACACAGATTCACATATATCTAGTTATTTGCTATATAAATATGTAATATTTCGATATGTATATTGGTTTACAATTATTTGGATAAAGTGTACAAAAGGACCGTAAATAAAAACTTAAGTAATTCAGTCTATAATTTTTGTAAATAAATGTACATTGCCTACTTAAAACATATTTATAAAATGTTGACTATTTTCAAATCTCTTATATTAGTGTTAGCAAAAGACCCAATTTTTTGTATGTATAAAGATGCAAAGTATAATGTTTTTTTACAGAGTCATATAAAAGTACATAAGATTTGAATATAATTCAAATTCCATAAATAATGATCAAATAGACGGATCTTTTTACACTTATTTAGAAGTCATTTAAACACAACAAATATTTCAAAATTTAATGTCATGTAAGCGATCATAAACATAAATCATTTATTCGTGTAAAATTTAAACCGGCTAATTACCCAATTTGTTTGTATAAAGATTTCACCTTTGGGGATCTCAATCGAGCCTTCGGCGACGCCATTTTCGACCCTCCAAAGCACGTAATTCTCCTCTCCCGTCTCTTTATCTGCTTCCACCAACGGAGCTTCAAAAAAAAAAAAAAAGATCACCATAGCTTCCTCAAAGAAGATAACTACAAAAGACTCACGGATCGAGTTCGCCGGAAAAACTCCGCGGAATCCGAGGCAGTCGAGGCGCGGATCGTTGAACCACCGCCACCCGCCTCCGTTGCCCTGAGAAGACGCCGCCGCCGTCCGGTCCGCGCCAGAGCCCCACCCGACTCCGGCGGCGTCGGGTTCTGCCGGAGATTTCGGCGAATCGGAGAGTTTCCCGCCAAATCTCTGCCAGCAAGAAAACTCTTGTCCCACATCGTCAATCTCTACCTTGGACCTCAAGCGATATCTTCCGACACCACCAAAAAAAAACCCATCAAACTAAAGTCTTTTCCTTTTTAACCAAAAACTATAATATTTTGAGTTATGGTTTCTCAACACTTGAAAAGAATGATAAAGTTTTAAGCTTTGATTAAATAATGCTCATTCCTAATCATAAGGTTGCAAAATATGAGATTGAAGGATATGAAAGATATCACCTATAGGTGATAAACCCATAAAACTATAATCATTCTTCAAAGACCTAAAGTCTCTTCCTTTTACTAAATTACCTTCAGCTTTAACCAAAAACTATAATCTTTGAATTATGGTTTCTAATCTCCTACAATCTCAACACTTAAAAAAATGATTACAGTTTTAAGCTTTGATTAAATAATGCTCATTCCTAATCATAAGGTTGCAAAATGTGAGATTGATGGATATGAAAGATATCATCTTTAGGTGATAATTCCTAATCAACTCTTCAATGAATACAATAGCTGCATGAACTTAAAATCTCAAAATTAAAGAAATTATCACTTTCAAATTACATATATAGCTTTGATAACATATAGCTGATTTCCTTCATAAACCCATCAAACTATGATCATTCATCAAAGACCTAAAGTCTCTTCCTTTCACTAAATTACTTTCATCTTACACATAAAAGCCATAATCTTTGGTTATGGTTTCTAGTCCCTACAATCTCAACACAAAAAAAAATGATTAAATAATTCTTATTTCCCAATCATAAGGTTGCAAAATGTAAAATTAATGGATATGAAAGAAATCATCTTTAATGAAATTAAGAACATTTACTTTCTATATTCACCTCCTCAACGAAGTCAAAATCTCGTCCAAAACGGAAGAGTCAACGTCGGCGAAAATCTCGAACGGCTTGTCCGACTCCGCCGAACCCGGTCCAGACCCGGTCCGGTCGAGCTTGGCCTCTTCCGAGGCCGGTTTATAGAGAAAGAAGTCGTAGAGAAACCTACCCTGAGGCGTCAACAGAGCGGCGTAGATCGGCGGCGAAACCTCCGTCGCGAGATTGGGCGTCACGAGAGTCTCGGAGCTTTTTTTCCGGTCGAATCTCCGAACGTCGTTCGTTAAGAGACCCTGCAGAAACTTCACGCAGTCCGGTCCGGCGAACCGGATCACAGACCGGGATTTGAGAACCGAGGCTAACGGACCGGCGGTCCGGAGATCGGATCTCGCGCAGAGACTCCGGCGATTGAGAAGATTGAAAGGTTGCTTCTTTATCCGTTGCATTGCTTTCTTCAATTTGGGGATTTAGGGTTTTTTTTTCTTTTCTTTTGGGTCTGAATTTGGGGATGAAATGATAAAGGGTTTTGTTTAGTGACACGTGGACTGAGAGGGTTTTGGGTTTATGCCACGTGTACTTCATTTTTTGCCACGTGTTCAATAAAAACTGTGTCAAACTATTAATGAATTTCAAGGCTTCAAGTCTTAACTTGCTTTTTGGATTTCTTTTTTTTCCTTTTGAGAGACGACTTTTAAACAAGTTAATTAATTTAAAAAGTTGATTTTTTTTTTGGTAAAAATAATTCGTTTTAACATGGAAGTCTGAATGTAATTAATCGATTTGTATCTGCGAAAAATAGATGAATAATAGATTGTGATATTTACTAGTTGTAAATAATATTAAATAGCATATTTTGTGGCCATTAGCATAATTTAGTGGTAATTTTTATTTTTATTAAAATAAAAAAAGAGGAGCTAAATAAATCACTTGATTTTTTTTTATTAATTCTACGTTCGAGCTTGCAGCGGAGTTTTATTTAACGTATCGTGGGAAATTTTTTATGTTTACTTTAATAATTTGGTTAATTAATCCACTTATTTAATCGACAAAATGTTTACGTTTGAGTTCGAAACTTGCTTAGTAAGCTCGTGATTAAATCACTCATGTGACGAAATGATTTCTGTGAGCTACTTCCCAAGTCAAATTATTAAGATGATCAAATAATAGCATTTTCTAATTTTTAAATACTAAAAAAATATTGCATTCGACATAATTCGCAAACTAAGTTATCCTCATTTATCAAAGCTCTTGTCTTTTTCTATTTTTGTTATCATGAATTAGTTATCATTTATTTGTTTTTTATTTTTTGAAAGGTTATAGTGGTGTTTATTACTCGTCATTTAAAAATTAAGAGTCTAAATTTTCCCATTTTTTATTTCTCTTATGCGGATTGTATAGGCCTATATATGTAATATATACATTATTATTTGTACGCAATATGAAGAATATTTCCCAGAATGTTCGTCTGAATGAATATACATCTTCCTTTTTTTTTTAATTTGTCTCTCTTTGAAGTTATCTAAATATAATGCCAACAATAAATGACATGTAAATTTAAATGTTCCCTTATCTTCATGTCTGAAAATATTGATCGCAATCACGTTAAGAATGCTTCTTAGACAATGACTTTGTGACAATCACTTCTATGGAAAATAAATATAGACGTGTTTTTAATTATTGTTTTTTTTATTGATTCAATAACCGTGTGAATAGAGTGTTTTAGTAGTGTATACGCATTTATATAGAAAAAAAATGCTCAATGTTAATTAAATTCAACTTGAATTAAACAAAAAATTTGAGTAAGTTAAATGTAAATATAACAACGTTGAAAATCATCAATGTTTTGTAAATACGACGTAGATAATCATCGTGCTTATACGACAGTCATTTACAAACAAAAATATAGACCAAATCATCTTTTTCAATTTAAATAATTTTAAGAATTATTCGATGTTTACTATTATCTTATCGTTAGATTATATGTCTAATAATTATAATTACCATATTGATTTTTGCCAAAGATCTCATTTAGATATATGCATTCATGAAGTATTTTGCCAAGTGCTATATTTATAATGTGTGTATATGTATATATGTTTATATCTTTAGAAAACATTTATATATATATATATATATATATATATATATATATATATATATATATATCCAATACTCTTCATGAATAATGCATGTTGAACCCACTATTACGTGTCCACATCTATAAAGGAAGTGCTTTTAGCACATGATATAAATATAATGATATGCAAATACAATAAATAATAATAATGTATATATATTATATATATATATAATCTACATATATATATATATATGGTGTTTTTAAGTGAAGCGTTGATTACGGCATTTTGGTCGGCTCACATTTGCCGGCGCCAAAAATCGAATTAATTTTATATTAGAAAAGAAAGATCAAAACAAAGAATAATCTCAACTTATACTATGGTCTGTGCATATTTGGATATTATACCATGGTATTTGTAAATAAATAAATTAATTTCATGATATGCACTGACGTAGAGATGTGTAGGCTTAGGGCTAGCTAGGCCGTTGAAAGCCGACCAATCCTTTGACTTTATTTTCCCTTGTTTTTTTTTATCATTAGAGAAGTTTGACATGATATGATAATGATTTTTAATCTATTGTATTTTCTGTTTGAAAAATATATTAAAAATAAAATAAAATAAAATAAAAAATTAAGTTAAGTTATTCTCGTAAAAATAATTTAAATATTATTTTATTACTAAAAAATAATTGATTAGACCGAAGTTAATAAATAATTAATTATATAATTAATGAGTCAATTAATTTTTAAATATAATAAAACTTCTGGTAAATCGTGAAAAATAGATAGTCCGTACTTAAAAAATTAACGTACTCGAACAAAAAACAAATTCTGATTGCATTGGAAATATATTTCAGAGCCATAATATTATTATCAATAAATTCATAGACTCGATTTATATAATAATTTTTAACTCCGATTGGTTTATTTATTCACACTTCATAAGATCATAAATAACTCATAAAGTATAGTTCCTTCCTACAAATATTTTAGTTTGACCTAATTATATTTTCTCATTTTTAGGGCCATTAAGATTGAAACAAAATTTCATTAGACAAGGTCAGAGTTTTACATTATTTTATTTTAATATCTTTTGGATAGGTTTCAGGTACTTCATTTTAATATTTTTTTTTTTGTTTTCTAGGACATTCAAGCATGGTATGATGATTATAAGGACTACGAACACGTTGACATTGATACAGACGCAAAAATATAATATCAAATATATTCCCACTTGTTTGTGTCTACGTGAGTGTGACAATTTCACAATAAAATATTTCATAAAACCTCCGTGATTAATTGATAATATACTCGTAATATTTATTTCACGCAAATATACCATTATATCTTTTATGACTTTGTATCATACGATATGGTTTTTATGTGCGCACTTAATATGATATATTCAAGCAATAAGAATAAGAATAATATAATTATTGAAAATTAAATGTCACACTATGACATATGGGTCCTGCTTGTATTGGAGCCATCATTAGTGCGTATAATTAATTTTTATATATATAAATAAATATGTCAAAAATTTACTTTACATGTTATAAAATCCTTTATACGTAATATTTTGATAATAATCAACACTTTATAAGTAAATATTTAATAAATAATCAAGTAAATTTGTTTACAATAATATTTAGATTAATATAATTCAAAATTAAAAAAATAACATGATAATCAAGAATTAAAATTAATGAATAAATCTTATTACAGAATATCTAAATTGTATCAATGACTGATTAAAAAAAAAATTATTATTTCGAAAAACCAATTTAACATAACGTTCGCAACTTCTAAATTACTTATGTTTTTGTTGGATTAGAATACAATTTATTATATGATCTATTATATATATATGTATATATATATATATATATATATATTATAAACCTAAATCTATATATATTATAGGATTTAAGTAACTTTTGAATTTCAATGTTCTTAATTACTTGTATTTTATTTATAATATAATAATTAATTGTCTTTATGTTTCGGAAATGATATCCATTTAATACAATTTGGAGCATATTAAAAAGGGAGTGGTATAGTGGGATAACCATCATTGAAAACGAGACAAGTGGGGCAGAAAAATATTAGTGGATTCTCATAATTAATTAATTAATTAAGTATTTGGCCTATATAAATGATAATGTGGAATTTTAGTTGCACTTGAACTAACATCAACTTGGTCTCTAAATGCATATAATTTCTGTGATTATTGTTTGACATTTGGATAATAACACTAATCATATTATACTTTTAAAGAATTTAAAATTGTTACGTTATTGGACATACATACATATATATATATATATAGTTGACATAAATATCTCATTTCTTTTTTACACTTCTTTAATCAATTAAGAAGTATCTCGTAATAATATATTAGTGATATACTTGATGAAGAAGCTAACTAATAGGAATACATCATAATTAATAAGACTAATGACTTTACAAACTTCGTTCGTTTTTAATTATCTGATTTCATTTTTGAATATATATATATATATTTCACATTAGGTACGTCTCTTTATTTATTGAGACACAATTCACATAGTTGGTAAGCACTTACACCATATAAAGAATAATCATGATTATCACATGACGAGATCTTATGCGATCATCGATAAATTACATTATTTGATAAATTAATATCCATACATTTTTCGAATGAAATTAAACCAATGAAAAAAATTATAATTTCTTGAAATATGAAATGTATGTTGATTTAGATTATACTTTTAGTGAATACTATTTCAAAAAATTTATACTAGTTTAAAAAACTCATTTAGTAATATACACTCAACCAAATGATAACAGGAATTTAGTGCTCAACAAATTCCTACAAAAAAAAATTAATTAAATTAAAAAAGTTAAAAAAAATCCACACGTTGGAATGGCCTCGCGGGATGTGTAAAAAAGTCAACGGTCCACATTTAAATATTAAAGATTTTTAAATTAAATAAAATTGAAAAAACAATATATATCAGCTATTTTCTGTCTCATATAAAAAGCCCAATTCGTACTCATTTTATTTTCTCACACACAAATATCATTTCTCTGCGAACTCAAAATACAAAACCCTAGAAATCAAAATCAATCGAAGAAGAAGAAGAAGAAAGAAAATGAAGCTCGTCTGGTCTCCAGAAACAGCATCCAAAGCTTACATCGACACTGTCAAAGCTGTGAGTAAAAAAATATTATGCATATATCTATATATATACATGTATAAATTCAATTTCAATTTTTCTTTTTAGTGCGAGATTTTTCAGGATTCAGGAGCTGCGGAGCTAGTTTCGGCGATGGCGGGGGGTTGGAACGCGAGGTTCATCGTCGAGACCTGGTCCGCCGGAGCTCCGGTCGCCGTCAGCGTCGGACTCGCCGTCGCGGCGCGTCACGCGCGTGCGAGACACGCGTGCGTGGTTCCGGACGAGGCTTCGCGATCGGAGTACCTCCGGCGCGTGAGCGAGTGCGGAGAAGTGGAGGTGATCGTCGGCGAGCCGGAGGAGGCGATGCCGGATCTGATCGGAGCGGATTTCGTGGTGGTGGACTCTCGCCGGAGAGACTTCGCGAGATCGCTGAGATCGGCGGATCTGAGTTCCAGAGGAGCCGTGCTCATCTGCAAAAACGCCGCCGCGAAAAGCGTCGCCGGATTCCGGTGGAGAAGCGTCGTCGACGGCGATTCTCGGAGAGTGGTGAGGTCTGTGTTTTTGCCGGTTGGAAATGGATTGGATATCGCTCACGTCGGAGCGATCGGCGGCGGCGGAGGAAGTTCTCCGGCGAAGAAAGACGGAAAGTGGATCAAGCACTTTGATCGGAGATCCGGTGAAGAACATGTGATAAGAAAGTAAAAGTCTCTCAAAAAATGTGAATATGTGTACATGAAAGTATTTTGTAACTTTTGTAGAAGAAAAGAAAGAAACCTATGCTTATTCTTTTCATTTTTTTATTATTTCTAAGTGTATTTATTTATTTATGGTGTTTTGAGATCTGAGTCAGAGCAAAAATAACAAGTTCAGTCACAAATTTATATGATCAATCGCTAAAATAAATTCAAAAATTTGAGTCTTAATCAACATAAACATAAAAAAAATTTGGAAAAAATTGTTTACCTATTAGTAGTTTATGACTAAGTTAAATTTAATCGAATTAAGTAATTTTAAAATTTAATCAAGTTAAATTTGTCCAAAAAAATGATATTATCAAAACTACTAATTAATTAATTTGACTAGTAACTAAAATAACCAAAATAAATTTTCACGTGATATATCTATTTTTGTTTTTTGAAAGATTACATTCTTTGTAAGAAAAGAAAAGTCTGATATGAAAAGATTGACAAATCCTCTTTTTGTTTCCCTTGTTTGTGACTTTTTCTATATATACACATTAAATTGAACAAAAAAAACAAGTAAACGCAAGTACGCTTTGTACAACTTGCAAAAAGATTGAGTCTTTAATCACATAACAGAAGTACAAGTCATCTTCATTATATATAATTTTTTCAATTTGATTTAAAATTATGGCCTTATTTTTAACAACAATTTTAATGATGAAACAAAAGAGAAGTATAAAAATGTTATGATCCGCTAATCCCAATTGTTCCGATTTCTTCTGAATTCTTTTTTATCCGAAAGAACCTTCTTGCTTTTGAGTCGCTTGTGTTCTCCGATCGCAGCCCTTAAAAAAAACGACACGAAATGATTGAAGAATTAATTCGAAATCGACCTTAAAAAATAAATTATTAAACACAGAAAAAAGACTAACATTTTTGCGATTTTCTTCTTTTGCTCCTCCGAAGGAGGTGGTGGGACATAAGCTGCGGCATCGATTATTTCCTGCGTGATTTAATCAATTTATCGATGAAATATTTTGTGATCTCGTCAAGTATTATGCAAATTTTAGATAAATTGGAACTTTTTTGTTACGAGGCAATAGCGTAAAATCGCGAAAATATGACACTGTTAGAATTCAGGGGTCCGGTAATTTTCTGGCTATTAAATGTATTTTGGTCGAATGAGTCCGATTTTTTTCTTCAAAATATCCGTTAGAAACAAAAAAAATTAGATAAATTGAAATTTCGTTTACAAGTCAATGACGAAAATACGAGTCATACAATTTAAAAGTCCGGTAATTTTCTGGCCTTCAAATGTATTTTTTTTTCTTCGTAAAAACAAAATTTCATGCGCTATTTGTACCTGAAGTTTCGCCAAAGCGTCTTGAATGTTACCCCTGAAGAAACCAAAAATTAATTATTAACAAAAGCATAATCATGTAAAAGAAATAAAAAGAATATATAAATTTGAAGAATACAAACTGCTGTGTTCGAGTCTTTGTCGAAGACACAACAAGCTCTCCGTCCTTGTTTATCCGATTCTTCTCCTATTAACACATTCGCAAATTAATAAATAAATAAAAATAAGAATCGTAAAGTTGGAAGTAAAATAAGAGAAAACCATTTGCATGATCTTGTCTCTGATTCTATTTCCGAGCCAAGTCGCGTTTTTGAGGTTGAATCGCATATCCACCTTTGTGTTCACTGCCCAAAAGTGACGTCGAGACTTAAGTCACAAGTTATTCCTTTTAGGGTAATTCTAGTTATTACTGCCCATATAATTACGTACTATTTCAATAATAGCCAGACAAATCTGTTTACAACAATATTTGGACCAATATAGCCCAAAATTCGAACTGCACAAAACGACTGTAAATGAAGGGCAATCTCGTCCATAATTTCCTTCATACGACTGTCATCACAGTAGGTACATTGGCTAAATACAACGAATTTACAAAACGTTGGCTATTTATAAATGTGGTTGTTTTTTTAAGTCCTTCATTCACGGAAAGGACCAAATCGAAAAGAAAAGAATACTAAAAATCTAACCTTTGTTTACATTTTGCCCCCCGGGACCACCGCTTCTTGCAAAAGCTACCGTCACTTGATCTGAAAAAAAGAAGAGTGAAACATCTCTAATAGTAATCCTAATTATAAATCGAAATCCATTTCGTTCCGAAACTCCAATCTTGTCTACCACTAAACCTCGATAATCTCTTATGAATTTCGAAAACAAAATTGAAATTTTCGCTGATTTGATCAATTAAAGTTTATTCCTTTATGTCTGTTTTCATATTTCACATCTCTAATGCTTGCTTCCAAATTTCAATCAAAATTATAAAAATCAAAATTCATGTTTGTTCCGAAACTTTAATCCCATCTACCATTAATTGCCTATGTTCGTATAAATCTCGATAAAAATGAATTTTCACTGATTTGATCAATTACTGTTTACAACAACTTTGTGTACATAATTACTCAAAGTGTGTTCAAACATAAAAGTTACTACTAATTTTTACAGCATTGCTAATATTCACAAGATTAGTATGGGTCATTTCTTTTAAGTCTGTTTAGATCAATTTTGTGCACATAATTACTCAAAAGAGAGTTCAAACACAAAGTTACTACTCTTTTTTACAGTATTGCTAATATCACAAGCTTAGTAAAAATAAACCAGAAAAGCTTATTAAGCATATATTTGAAGAAGAAGAAACAAAATATCATCTTTAGAATATCTGAAAATCTCAATTTATTTTCCATGCTTGAAAAAGTTTATAAATTCACAGAAATTCTCATCACAGAATGAAGATGAAGGTGAAGATGTACGGACCTATGGTGATTTTGGGCGTCGGACCTTCGTCCTCGAAGAAAGCTCGTTCCTCGGCCTCCTTCAAGAGCTGATTCATCTGAGACAGCCGAGACGATACTTTCTCTCCGCCGGCGCAGCACCGGAGAGAGTCGCCGGAGATTCCTCGCCGCGGAAAAATTCGAACGAACCCGACCGAATCGCCGCCGCTCGCTCCGGCGACGGAGAGCGAGAGCGAGAGCGAGGGTTGGAGAATCGCTCTCGTCAGGATTACCACGGTCGTGCTTCGAAGAACCGCCATTTTTTCTTTTTTCTTCTTTCTTCCGAGCTGTGAATTTAATTTTGCCCTAACTAGACCACAGATTTGGGGATTTTTTTCGTTTTTGAAAGGTTGGATTTTTATAGTGGCTGCTGCTTAACTATATATAGTTATCAAGTCATGTATAACAAAAAGTTCACTCTCATTTTCTATTACGGTATCAAGTGAACTATAAATAATTTTTTTTTTGAAGAGAAGTGAACTATATAAATATATGTTGTTTCACAAAACATATCCACTAAAACGATAAATTTATTCTAGGCCTATAAATTAACAAAGCATTTTGAACCAATTTATTCTAAGCCATATAAGTTAGCAATTGATATTAAACATTTTGAACTAATTTTATTCGAATAACTCTTAAAACTATTCAAACCGAAAAGAACAATTTAATTCATAGTATTATGTGAAAAAACAATTTTATATTTACGTTGACTAACCCAATTTCTTTTGTAAATTTAATTATTATTAATTTTACAACATCTTTCAATGATTATATCTATATATATAATTCCCTTTTTATTTAGTGCCACACACTTAAATATCACCATTTTCGTTACCCCGTTAGAAATCACAAAAATAGAAAAATAGAAAGAAAGGGTAATCTAAAGTATGGATGTAGAACGTTTCACTTTCAAAGCATAATCTAGAATATGAACGTGGCAATTAAGCACAATATAAACACACTACAAAAGGTCAAAGTTCTTATCCTCTTTCTCATTTTCACGTATCTATAATCCGTTCAAGAGTTTATACAAAACATATATCTTTTCAAACAATATAAGAAAGATCAAGACTTGATCTTAATCTCTAGCCCTTCCACGAGGAACACCCTTGTTTTTGTCAGAAACTCTTGACCCACCATTTCTATGAGAACCTTCTTCTCTCCATGGAAGAGCCAAACCTCCTCTTCCTCCACTGCCTCCTGAAAATAAAATAAATTTTAAACAAATTATTACACTCATTTATCTTCTTCTTTTTCATTACTACTACATTGAGGGTTAAAAAAACACATGAAGGGTAGAACTTGCCAGCATTTTCACGGCCGGCCAAGCCCGGCAAATGTTTCCGAGCTGAACCGTTCCACGCTTCTTCAAAAACCGGAAGCTCGTCTGGGTATATTATATAAGTTCACATCGGTAAATTTTTTCATTCAAAACAAGTTTGTTTGAATCACGGGATTGTCGAGTTTATGTGTACCTTCGTTGAGGTTGTGCAAGGTCTGCATTGTGTCAACCTTCCCATCCGAGTTCAGCTTTCGAGTATAAGAATGGCCCTATAAAAATAAAAAGGTTATTTTAATTACATACCCATCTGAACTATTATTTTGATAACGGTCAACGTTTTGTAAATGTGTATTAAATAGTCAGGCTTATCTGTTTACAAGATTATAAGGACCATTTTAACCCGAAATTGATTTCCACTCATTTTACAAATCAATACAATTTTTTTTTGTAAATGACTGTCACGTAAGCGGCCTCGCTATTTACAACATATTTACAAAAATTTGACTATTTCCAAGTCTCTAATGTTTATGTTAGCTATGTTGGCTATAAACTCAACTATTTGAAAATAAAAGTATAAGAAATATTACATCATTGGTTATTAAAAAGGCAAAAATTATGTGATATTTTGTTGGGTACCTTATTGTGAAGGCCTTTAGACACTCTGTGTGTAGCTTGTCTGGTTGAAGTGTCAGCTTCTTTGCTTTCTTCAAAAGTCACCTGATGATTCACCGTACACAGAAAAAAGGACCGAAATAAGATGTTTAGTTTACTCGAAGATTGAAAACTAGACGAAAGAATTCATCTTTCAATGGATTTCAAGCAAGCAAAGGTATTTGCATTTATTTTGTTTCATTGTGGAAGCTCATTGTATATCACGAGGAAACCAGCAAAATATGGCTACTTATTCTCATTTGTCATACAGAAAAGGAAAAAGTTATGGAAACATGAAGCAGATTCCAAAGAAACCAAATAATATTGTTAATTGGCATAATATCTGTATAGTAGCCGGAGTTTTATTGATTAAAAGAAAATACCAACAGCAAAAGTAGTAATTTGTTTAAACACAAATTTAAAGCTAAAATCGGCGTTTATCAACGGGAAAAAAGCCATTTAATTTGTTTCACACCGAAAACCCTGCAAGAAAATGCAAAAACTCCTAGAGAGTTACGGCTGTTTATTTTGTGGTGAAACTTCCACGGGCATTTTAGTGGGAACTTTTATTCTGCGGTAAATGGTAAATAAAATAAAGCAATATAGCGAATCACTGACCCCATCACTTCCTGTCCTCCTCATATTAGAGGCGGTGTAGTAAGCTCCGTTTGGTCCTCCATAAGTGACCGTTGATGAGCTCTGAAATGTAAAGCTCCGAGATTGTGGCTGCGATTGCAAATGCCTCTGATTATTCATCTCGTTCCTTCCCTGCAATTGCCTACCACCAATCTTATCTGCAGCAATAGATTGAATAAGGAAAGGAAAACAAATTTACAATCCAAATTCTTGCACAGTAATTTGATTCTATATATATGACTATTCTAGTTACTGGCCATACAAACACCTAGTATTTTGATAATAGTCAACGTTTTGTAAACGTTAAGTAAATAGCCAGGCAACTATTTACAACAATATTTGGACCAATATGCACACAACGACTGTAAATGGACAATCCGGTCCATAATTTATTGTAAACGACTGCCATGTAATCACAATAGCTATTCACAACATATATACAGAATGTTAGCTATTTTCATATTCCTATTGTTTATGATAACTAAAGACCCAACTTTTTTTTAGATATATATATATATATATATATATATATATATATATATATATATATTTACCTTCAGGCTCAGCAATGTACATCCCGTTGCTCAACCTGCGATGCTTTCTAGGTTCGTTTCCGAGATCTCCACCACCATCTTCTTCTTCTTCATCGGAATCAATTTCCTCGATGATCGGTCCTCGAGATTGCGAAGCCCTAGGCTCCGAAGCTTCACGGTGATTCCCAACAAACCCAGAAGACAAAGGGAAAGAGTTCATCATGAAAGGGCTTCCAAACATTCCAGAGCCGCCAAACATGCTTTCTCCGATCATCATCGGAGGACGAGCAAAGAACGGGTCTCCGAACAGATTTCCAGCGCTGCCGGAGAAGAAAGGATCGCTGAACGGATTAGCTCCGCTGAAGAACCCCGACATCAGATTCGCAGAGCTTCCGAATCCGGGAAAAAGATCGCCGTGATCGGGAAATGGATTCATTCCGGGGAAGCCAACGCCCCTTCCTCTTCCTCCGCCTCCTTGCATTTATTGATTCAGTTCTTCAAACACTATATCACAAAATAAAATAAAAGTTATATTCAATCACTGTATTCCGTAGACTAAAATATTAGCAAAAAAAAATCCAATTTTTTTCGTCGATTCACATCAGAGAGTAAAATACCTAGAAATCTATTCATAAAAGCTTCAGCTTGAATTTTTTCTTCAAACACTATATCACAAAATAAATAAAAAATTATTCAATCACTATATTAAGTAGACTAAAATATTAGCCAAACAAAGAATCCAATTTTTTGCTCGATTTACACGAGAGAGTAACTACCAACAAACCTATTCATAAAAGCTTCAAAAACTATAGAACAAAATAAAGAAGTGTATTCAATCACTAAATTCAGTAGACTAAAGTATTAGACGAGCAAAGAATCCAAATTTTTGCTTGATTCACATCAGACAGTAAAATATTAAGAAACCTATTCGTAAAAGCTTCAAACATATATAGACAAAAATAAAGAAGTGTATTCGATCACAAAATTCAGTAGACTTAAGTATTAGCCAAGCACAGAATCCAACATTTTGCTCGATTCACATCAGAGAGTAAAATCTCAAGAATTATTCGTAAAAGCTTCAGCTTAATAAAGCAATAGAGTACGAAACATACGACATTATATAATATACACCTACAGATACATAAATACATATATAATCCTTTTGAAGGCAAGTTAAACACGATGAGTACATACATAAGAGCAAAGAATCATGGATTCTTTGATAAATATAAGCTTTCGTGGTAGATAGAATTATCGATTCAGTTCTTCAAACACTATATTCAGTAGACTAAAATAATGTTAACCAAACAAAAAATCCAATATCTTGCTCGATTTACACCAGAGAGTAAAATAGCAAGAAACCTATTCGTAAAAGCTTCAGCTTGATAAAGCAATAGTGTACGAAGCATATATAATATCCACCTACACACACGTAGGTACGCATCTACATATATAAGCATTTCGAAGGCAAGCGAAACAGGATGAGTACATACATAAGAGCAGCGAATCGCGGATTCTTTGATCAATTGAAGCTTTTGTGGTAGATCAAATAAAATTAAACAGAACTACGAGCACAAATTATATACATATATATATATATGCGAAGCGAAGAGAGAAACCCTAAGATTGCAAAATTTAGGGGAAAACAGTGATCAGAGGAAGAAGAAAGACTTACCAGAGAGAGATAATTGAGCGATCGGAATTCGCGCGAGACACTGAAATTGAAATTTATTGAAGTTTCATGGAATATTTTTTAAGTATTTTAAATTTTGCAAAACCGACTCTGATTTATTATTATTACACGAATATCTTCTTTCTGGGCTTTAATTAAATCTAAAGAAGGTTCTCGCGAGTGCTCGGATATCTGACGCGTGTACTTATTTATTTATTTTAAACAACCCCAAAAAATGTCGTTTCGTCGGTGTTCTTTTCGTCGTTTGTCGTTTATTATTTGTTATTTAAGTTTTGCGTCGTTTTTTGTGCATATTAATTAAGTGGCTAATGAATCTCAGTCTATATTAATTAACAACTATGTTTTCTTAATTTTTGACAAACGTTTTTGGGTTTCTCATTATTCTAAATAATAAAGAAGCTAGAAGAATGTTTTATTACGACATAAATTACAATTTGAACTTCCATTTTTGCTCTCAACGACTTCAATAACAATTTCACAGATTTAATTTGCCTAGTATTTGTTCAACTAAACTTTTAAATATTACACAACTATCTATAGTAAAAAAAATTATAATGTGATTCAAAGAAGAAAAAAAAAACATACAGATTGTAAAATCACCGATGGTAAAAAAAATTACCATTTCCTGCCCAAAAAATTTCATTAAATTCTGAATTGAATTCAGAGTTCAGAGGTCATAATGGCTGCAAAGCATTGAGTTCCGGGTTCGTCGGAAAATCAAGTCCTCGAAGTGCGGAAATTCGGGTCAAATCTTCTTCGGAATATCTTGGGATGAACCAGTATTTCCTATCTGTACCGAAAACCTGATCCAACGAAGAAGATTAAAAACAATGTTGATAAATGATGAAAGATCGAATCGGTGATATATCAAAAGGGTTTTCTTCGAAAAATTTACAAACCTGTTTGAAGTTTTTCTTCCGGCCGAGATCATAAGGCCATTTAAGACTCACTTTCTTCTCATATGCCTAAAACAAGTAGATTCAAGTCCCATGATTTCAAAATACGGTCGGTATATCTCGGTATCAACTTGAAATTCACTTCATGGTAAAAACAAATTCAGCAAAAGCTGCGTCTCAGCGGAATTTATCCGATATTTTCATTAGAAGTACACTATTTATACAAATAAATTGAGTCTTTAGTCGAAATAAACATAAGAAATTTGGAAATAGTCAACGTTATGTAAATATACTGTAAATAGTCAATGTGCTTACATTTGTTTATAGGAAATTATGGACCAGATTGCCCTTCGTTTATAGTCGTTTCAAATTTTGGGCTTGTAAACAGATTTACCTGGCTATTTACTAAACGTTTACAAAACGTTGACTATTATCAAATACTACATGTTTATATGGCTACTAACTAAAATTACTCTCTTTATATTTTGATAAGCTTCTTTATGTTTCTACTTGCATCTTGTTAAAAGTCTAAGAGACAGTAATTGTAGACATGAAGTAAATTATGACCTTCAAAAACTTGATAGTGATTTTAACCAACTATGAAGAACCTGTTAGTAGCAAAATCAGAGTATGGGTATATCCATATTTTAGACCTTGGATTGAACAACTAGGAAATTTACGTTACAAAGTCGAACCTTTCTTATATACCAAAGATCGATAAAAATAAAAATAAAACACTGACCTCGATCGTGGTAGTGTTCGATCCCACCAAAGACAAGTGCATGATCAGAAATCCCATCACGCTTAACGCAAATGCGAAATTCAAAACTGCGACCGTAAACAAAATGCGAATTAATTTACGAGCAAAGAAATGGAATTATGAAAACAGACGATCCGGTCAGTCTCGGGACTTACTTGCTGTTATGAAAGTGGCTGCAAGAGTGCCAGGTGTCCCGGGAATTTCACCCTCGGTAAAAAATGCGACGAAATGTGGTAATAACGATAAAGTCACGAGAATGGTCTCAAGAAGTGTGTATAACTGCATATAGAAAAGAAAGAAAGAAAAAACTCTCAGAGAAACTCGATCTTGTTTACGATCATGCATGAAAAAAGACTGCTCTTTATTCTAATCAGTCCAAGGCTGAGACAGAATGATATATTCTTTTATCTAGCTTAACATTTAGGACTATCCTATATCATAAAAACCTATATTCTCTCTCACGAGACTCGAATAGTGAGAGATGAATCGAAATCGTACCAAGAAAAGAATGAAGTATTTGTAGTTCAACGCTCCAACGCAATTGACAACCCAAACGCAATGGTGATCCATTTTCAATATACACCTTCCACCTTAAAAAAAAACAATAATTTAGCGATATAAGCCACATAAGCATAAGTGTTGCATTTTTAGCCAACGTTTTATAAATGTTTCGTAAATAGCCAAAAATTTGACATTGCCAACGTTATTCACTCGAAATTTTCTTTTCGTCTTTGGTCATTTGATAGCGTAAATAGATTTACGCGACTATTTACCAAAAATTAACAAAATGTTGGCTATTTGGAAAATGTCTAATATTTCATATGGCTAGTTAGTCTGTGGTAGTTAGGTTAGTCTAGTTGTAGTTCCATATTACTTCCAGTTATGAGGTCGTGCGTTCGATACCCACAAGCAGTAAAAAGCTGTCTATAAAAAAATATGGCGAGATAGCTGCTAGACCCTAACAGACAAAGCTTTATTTGCGAGAATCACTCAAAAACCCACTAAATTTCAACAACAATGGACTCACAGAAGCATAAGCGTTGCATTTTTAGCCAACGTTTTGTAAATGTTTCGTAAATAGCCAAAAATATGTCATAGCCAACGTTATTCACTCGAAATTTTCTTATCGTTTTTGGTCATTTTCATAGCGTAAATAGATTTACGTGACTATTTACCAAGCATTAACGACGGGTCAGCTATTTGGAAAATGTCTGATGTTTCATATGGCTCGATAATCACTGAAAAAACCCACGAAATTTCGACAAAAAAATGGACTCACAGACGGAACAATGGTGGGAACGAGGCGGCTTGAAGTGGTTGCATTTGCGACAGAAACGAACTCTTTGCCGATCGGAATCTCGTCTCGGCCGATCCGAATCCAGAATCGGATTCTCCGACGAAGATCGCATCAGAGAATCGCATTCTCCGATCTCCTCGTCCATTAACGGAGTCCAGTTCGGAGGAACGCCCCCGGGATCGGTGACAACCACCGATAAATAGCTCCACAAAAGCATCACTAACTACACCGATCATACAAAATTTCAAACCAGAATTAATCATCAACTATCTAAGCTTGCATTTGTATTATTTCTATGTTTTGCACTTTTTTTTTTCTTTTACATTATAGAAACGAATTTCAAACGCATAATATCCATCGATATTTTATACAGTTCGAAGAGCTAAAGAAGTTATCACGAGAAGCACAAGAATTCAATCCTTGTTTTGATACTGCGAAATTAACGAAATTCACAGAAAATCTAAGCTTGAGTTTTTCGTTTCCTTTTTAAGATTATAGTGAGCGAGCTCAAGCTGAAATAAAATCTACCGATCAATTTGGAATTGAAATCGGATATACAGAAATTCAACGTGAATCAGCAAGCTAAAACGGTGAATCAAGCGAAGCTAAATTCGAAGATTTACGAGAGTTCAATCCTTGTTTCGATGCTTAACTTCGGAAATAACGAAATTCACAGAAAATCTAAGCTTAGCGTTTTCGTTTCCTTTTAAGATTAAAAGTGATTGAGCTCAAACTAGCATAAAATCTCCCAATCATTTCAGAGTTGAAATCGGATACACAGAAATTCGAGATTACCAGGAAATGAAAGAAGAGCAGAACAAGGAAGGAAATGAGGGAATCGAGGCCTCCGAAGAAGAGAGACGGTCCGTAATTGGCTAAAACGACGACGTAGTAGCTCAGAGCGACGATCCCTAACACGAAGAAGATCATTATCGAGCCCAGAGCTCTCAGAGCTGTACAGAACTTGAACACGTTCCACGCCATTGATGAATCTTCAAAATAATTAAAATTCAAAAAAAAATATTCATATATGTTTGTGTATATGTGTGTATATGTGTATGTATATATATATGTATATGTGTATGTAGAGAGAGAGAGCCACAGAGATCGGTGTTCTCTCTCGGTCTCGGAATCGGAAGTTTGGCTTTTCGCTTTCAGAACTTGGTTTGGATTTGACAAAGTGATTCGAAGCTGAATCAACGACATGCGTTTTGGCTGATAGAAACAACATACACGTTAATCATAGAGCCTAAAGTTGCTGTCGTTTTTATATGCAGTCTCTATAGTTGCTGTCGTTTTTATATGCAATCTGAAGTTGCTGTCGTTTTTATATTCAATCTCTGAAGTTGCTACGTTAATTAGGTATCTATGTATATTAGAAGATGCGAAAACGTGTAACTGAAATTCGATTAATAAAAAAATTTAATTTTTTTTGTCAGAAGTCGGCTATCGTTCTTTGTCTTCAGCCTCTCCTGTGTGGGACGTACGTACTCATTTCCGGAAAGTAAAATCTTAATATTTTCTATTTGGATATTACTATATATTTTGTTGGATATTAAGCCATAGTGATTAAGTCAATTAAGACGTCAACCGAGAGAATCAAAAATTGAATATCTATTTTGAGCTAAAATGATGCTAAATTTTTTAAAAAAACATTAAATCGAGTATTGAACACCAATTTATTTAAAAATCCGTAAATATTTATGTATAAATATTAAACTCGTAATAAGACAAGATCTCGTCACCCTCAGACTCCATTGTTTTATAGTACTTGGAGTTGATACACACGTACACGATTCCCGATTAAAATGATTTCAATATTATTTTGACAAAAAAGTTTTGCAGATGAATATTTTGAGTGGACGGAGATATTCTCTCTCTCCTTTCCACGTCGAGACACTTCTCACACATCATTGTTTCGCGTGTCTCACGAAACCCTCTTCACTATTATCTGATTCACTATATATATATGTATGCATGTCTTATGATATATATGAACTCACTCGTACTCACACACCATGGAATCTATATCCCTCTTCCGCTTCCTTACACTCTCTCTCTCCGCCGGAGCATTTTTTGCCATCTTCACGTGGATCCACGCGCCGCCGTCAACTTCATACCTCCCATACAGCCGAATCACTCAGAATCCCACGCGCCGCCAAAAGTCCCACGCGCTCGACGCGCCTCACCACCCGCTGGACCCGCTGACACCGGCGGAGATCAACCTCGCACGCGCCGCCGTGCTCCGCTCCGGCCACTTCGCCGGAGCTCCGGCGCCGGCTTTCCACTCGGTGGAGCTGCTGGAGCCGGAAAAAGCCCTCGTGCTGACGTGGCGGAAGGGGGACCCGCTTCCGAGGAGGAGAGCTTCCGTGGTGGCCCGCTCGGGAGGCGGGGCCCGCCTCCTCGCGGTGGACTTGGCCACGTCGGAAGTTTCCTCCCTCGGATCCGGCCCGGAAACGGGGTATCCGACGATGACCGTCGAAGATATGGTGGGAGCCACGACGGCCCCATTCTCGAGCGAGGTGTTCAATCGGACGGTGCTGAGGCGAGGGGTGGCCCACGCTGACGTGGCGTGCCTCCCGATCTCGCCCGGCTGGTTCGGGCCCCACGAGGAGGGTCGGAGGGTGATCAAAGTCCAATGCTACTCCAAAGAAGGGACCGCGAACTTCTACATGAGGCCCATCGAGGGTTTGACCGTAACAGTTGACCTCGACACGAGAGAGGTTTTGGAAGTTTTCGAAAAAGGGGTCCACTTGCCGATCCCAGGCGCCGCCAACACAGAAAATGACGAGTGAGGCTAACGATGACAATCATAAGAAAAACGTGAGTTTGATAAACTCATTTCATTATATTTTTTTCAATAATCGATAAATTATATTTACGTGACGGATAACAAAAATATAGTTTCTTGGTTATACTTCATTACTTACAATTAAGAAGTCGTAAGTTCTATCTCTTTAAACAGCAAAAAGTTGCCTAACAAATCACAAAAATTAATTAACGTTCTTTTTTACGAAAAATCATGAAACATTGGCTAAACATAAAGGTTAATATTATTACGATTTTTTTGGTTAAATATAAGTTATAAAAATTATCGATATTTTTCGGGACGTAGGTCAATAAGGCGAAAGTGAGTCAGGTCAATCCAATATCGATGGAACAAGCAAAAGGTCCAAGTTTCACAATTGAGGATCGACATTTAGTGCGATGGGCGAATTGGGAATTTCACGTGAAGGGGGACGCTAGAGCGGGGGTGGTGATATCTGGGGCGGCGGTGTGGGACCCGGAAAGCGGAGAGAGGAGAGAGGTGATGTACAAAGGAATGGTCTCGGAATTGTTCGTTCCGTACATGGACCCAACCGAGGCTTGGTTCTTCAAGACGTACATGGACGCGGGTGAGTACGGATTCGGAATCCAATCCATGCCTCTCGAGCCCCTCAACGATTGCCCCAAAAACGCTCAATTCATCGATGCAGTCTTCGCTGCATCCGATGGAACGCCATACGTCCGATCAGACATGATTTGCATCTTCGAGAGCTACTCCGGCGATATCGCCTGGCGCCACTCCGAGTGCCCTATCACCGACATGAATGTAATTCCTTTTTACTCCGAGTGCCTTATCCTAAATGTCATTTTTTTTACATGTGTTCTTTGTTTTTTCTTAAAAATTTACCTTTCTTAGTTTGTCACTAAATTTTCTGAAAACGCCACAACTTTTATTAGTTTTGATTAATTAAATATATAAATAAAACTATTCAAAATCTAACCTCTCACTTTTTCTTTGCGTTTATATATATAATTAACAATGACTAATTGATAGTTGGTATGAAAAAATGAAATCCAAATAATGACGTTTCGAACAATTTTTCTAAAATAAATTATATTTTCAACTTAGTCACCTTTTTATTTACCTTTATTTTAGAGCAAAGCGTGTAATGACGATATATATAATTTGGAGTTTTGTGAAACTGAAACAAATGTGACAAGTATTGCAGATAAGGGAAGTGAGGCCAAAGGTGACGCTTGTGGTGAGAATGGCCGCTTCCGTGGCCAACTACGACTACATCGTTGACTGGGAGTTTCAATCCGACGGTCTCATTCGAATCAAAGTACGTAATGTAAACACATAACCAGATCATGACGTCACGTAACGTCATACATGACGTGTGCAGGTAGGGCTGAGCGGAATCTTGATGGTGAAAGGCAGCGAATATTCCCACACGAACCAAGTCCCGAACATAGATAATAATTTGTACGGCACGATATTATCGGAGAACGTGGTCGGAGTGATCCACGACCACTACGTCACGTTCTACCTCGACCTCGACGTCGACGGTTCGAACAACTCCTTCGCCAAAATCCACTTGGAAAGGCAAAAGAATGACGACATCATCAACGGGACTCCGAGGAAGAGCTACGTGAGGGCGAGGAGACAGGTGGCGGAGAGAGAGAGCGAGGCGCGGGCGAGGCTGAGCCTCTACGACCCCAGCGAGTTCCACGTGGTCAACTTCGGGAAGCGGACCCGGGTCGGGAACCCGGTCGGGTATAAAGTGGTGCCCGGGCCCAACGCGGCGAGCTTGCTGGACCCGGATGACCCGCCGCAGAAGAGAGGGGCGTTCACGAACAATCAGGTTTGGGTGACGCCGTACAACGCTTCCGAGGTTTGGGCGGGAGGGTTGTTTCCGTACCAAAGTCGAGGAGAAGACACGCTTGATGTTTGGTCTCAAAGGTACGTGACGTCACCTATTTATATTAGAGAAATTGAACAAAGTATCACATTTTATTTTTTATTTTCTCAAAATCTACTCAAATTTTTTTTTTTTTCATACAAGTAAATTTCATGTGAAAAAATTAAATACCCTTTAAAAAGTTAAAAAAAATCAAAAAGAAAAATTAAATTTTTATGGTTGGAACCGTTTTTACCTTTTAAAGTTTATTTTTTTTAAATAAATAAATAAATAATAAGCGCATTAATATGTATATGGAATAAAATGTAAAGAAATTGTTTGATGGGTATTTTAGACTTTTATACTATTATTCTGAGAAAAAAGTAATTTTAGTGGATTTTGGAAAAAACAAGTACAAATTGTGGTATTTTGGGTAATTTCACTTTATATTACGAGATAATTAGTATAATAACACCTTAAAACATTGTAATTGAAAGTAGCCAATGTTTCGAACAAATTGGTTTATAACAATTATTTTAAATAAATCGTAATAAAATGACTAAATTACCTCTAATTTATAGCAAAATTAGTTACTAAATGTAAAAATACAAATTAGTAAAAAAATATATAATATTAACACGTTATCATTACTGCTTATAAACTACAAAAATTAAAGTTTGCCTATATAGCAAATTTAAGGTTTCCGTTGACTATATAGAGCAATTATTACTTATATTATCGCGTAAACAATCAACAAAGTACATTTTGGTCACGTAAAATATGAATCATTTTAAAAATATGGTCTTTTACTTATATACTCATGTAAACGTTTAATTATTTCAATATACTCAACGCTTAAAGAATTTTGTGTGAATAAATTGTTAACGAAATTATTTAGACTAATTTGATTTTATTTTGACTTCCCGGTTACACTTCCTTTCCAAAATCAAATTAACATAAATAAAAATTAAAATTTAAATATTAAATACAAGTTAATCGATCGCTTGAAATTTAAAATTTTCAAATTCAATCTCAATAATCGGAAACAATTTTTGAAATTATTAAAAAGGTTAATTTCGACTGAATTTGATTGTATATTAAAATTACAATGTACTTAAACAAAATTATCCGTATATTTAAATTAGTAAATGTAAAATGAGGTATAGGGTATGTTTTTATTAGCTAATTAGGTAAATCTAATAACTCATAAAGACTTGACCGAAGAAAAATTAAAGAGAACTTCGGTTCATTAAAGATCTCACGTGGAAAAGGAAAAAAAATGAATACATGAATATAGCAAAGGAAAAAAATAATTATATGACTAAGTGTTATCGACTTTATGTATTAGTTGATAATGTCGGCTTTTATGTGTCCACTATAATGACTTTAAATATGTGTCGCAGATTAAGTTGATAATGTTAAACCTTATCTCTTTGCTTTTTCAACCACACGTATTTGAACTACTATCTATTACCAAATTATCTCTATATTACTAGTGAAATAGTGGAAAAAAGATAAGGATATTTTTGCGATATTTTTTTATAAATATACGAAGAAAAAAAGAAAGTTTGTAAGTTTTATGCTTAATCGAAAATCACACGAGCTAATAACAAACTAAACTCTAAGTATATAAAACATTATTACCTAAGTTACAAAAATCAAATAAAGGAACAAATGGAAATAATTGAACGCATATAAGAAAAAAACAAGAATTTATGGTCGAGATTTGAAAACTAAACACATATAATAATGTCGCTAAATTTCTTTTGATCATTTAAGAACTTATGCTAATAGCGAAAGATCATCTATCGATCTAAATTGCTAAAAGTAGGAGTTCGTCGAATGTGTATTTTATAAGGTGAACATTAAAATAATGAAACAAATTAAAATAAGTGAACAAATATAAAAAATCAAGAGTTTATGGTCTAGATTTAAAACTAAACACAAATAATAATGTCGCTAAATTTCTCTCGATCATTTAAGAACTTATGCTAATACCGAAAAATCATCTATCGATATCAATTCCTAAAAATAGGAGCTTGTCGAATGTGTGTTTTATAGGGAGATACTTTAAGTCAAGTTGTTGATGGTAAAATATGATAAATTGAATTAAGGATATTGAAAATATAATGTTATAAGTCTTGTTAATTAGGGATCGGGAAATTGAGAACAAGGACATAGTCTTGTGGTACACATTGGGATTTCACCACGTCCCAAGCCAAGAGGATTTTCCGATAATGCCCACGGTCTCGTCAAGCTTTGCGCTCAAGCCCGTCAACTTTTTCGAGAGGAACCCAATTCTTCGAGTCCCTCCGAATCTTGAGAAAGACCTTCCCTTTTGCAAATCAACTTCCGAGGCTTGATAGATTATATAGACTTTTGACTGCTTTTAATTAATTTAAATATGAATGTGATGTACGTACATGTGTGTTCGTTTAAATATGACAACTTATGTTGTAAGATGGCATATGATGTCGTATGAGTTCGTACAATAATCAATAGTTTGTATGATATAAATTTTTTGAAAAATGAAGTAAAGCTATATGAAGAGGACTTTTGTCCAATTTTTGGGTCAAAAATTAATATTAGGATGTTTTGTAATAGAATCTAATTGTGATTTGTTTTACTATTGACTCTCAAAAATGAAAATTATCTCCTCAATTTCATAAGTTTCAGATACAATAAAATTTTCATATTACCACTAGTGATTATTGACTTCGTGAAAATCACACGCCAACAATGTACAATAGAAAAAAATGATCAAGAGTAAAGGTTTAAATTGGATAGTCTCGACGTAGGGATGGCCACTAGAGGCTCCGCCTTCTTGACAACGATCCCAAACTTGCTTGACATATCGAGCTCATCCAATGGCCCCGGTAACTTCCACTCAAAGCAATGCAAAAAGGAAGCGATAGTGTAACTCAACATCCTCTCACCCAATAGGATACCAGCACATATCCTTCTCCCGGACCCAAACGGAAGAAATCGAAAATCATTTCCCAAATAATCAAACTTTCCGAGGAACCTCTCTGGATTAAACTCGAGAGGGTTTTCCCAATATCTAGGGTCTCTATGGATAGCGTAGACGTTGAGGAAGATCTTGGTGTCTTTAGGGATTGTGTAGCCGCCGAGAGTGGTGGTTGAGACGGGACGCCGAGGAACGAGAAATGGCAGGGCTGGGTGTAGACGGTGAGCCTCTTTTATAGCCGCGTTTAGGTAAGTGAGCTGGGACAAATGAGACTCTTCAACCATGCTGTCTAATCCGACCACTCGTGTTAGCTCTTCTTGGACTTTGCTCATTTCCTTCGGATGCTTTAGAAGCTCTGCTAATGTCCACTCAACCATTGTTGTCGTCGTGTCTGTTGCCCCAACGATTGTGTCCTACACATATTAGAAATCACAAATTTAATCTAGGATGATTTAAAATATAAAAATTGATTTATGATCAAACGCAATACTATTTTCGATGGGTCATTCTCAATTTTGATCAAAATTACCTTTTATTGATCTAATCAAAATAGGTTAGAGAATAATTGTACATTATGGCTTATGAGTGTTAATTACTCGTGTACATTAAACAAGGTAAGGTAACTAATGACTATACAGTAAAAAAAAATCAACCTAAACACAAAAGATTTGAATTTGGTCAACGTGTAATTTCCTAAATAATTGTAAGTGAATTGAAAGAGTCATTTACCAACAATTTATCGAATGTGTACTTTATACAAATAAAACACCTAATATACATTAACATTTGTTACATGAACTCCTAAAATGATGTAAGATATGGTACCTGAAGTATAGCCTTAAGTTGAGCCATAGTGATTGAGGACTTGCCATCATGAAGCTCCAACAAGGACTGCAGAAAGTCCATCCTTTTAACACCTTGACCATCGGAACATTGAGCGTTGAGTTCCCTCTGCCGTTGGACAGCGGAATCTAAGACCTTGCTTATCTCCTCGACGACTTTCTTGGTATCTCTTTCGATTCCTTGAAAGTCAAAGGGAGCGAGGATCGGGAACATGTCAGACACGTTGGGCTTCGCGAAGAGGACCATCAGATCCGCCACGACTGCCCTCAGTTTGGCCACGTTGACCGAGTCATTATTCCCTTGCATGGCGGCCCCACAAACCATGCTCAAGACCGAGTTCGTGGCCGTCTCGAAAGACAAGTTTCCGAGGTTGACCGGGGAAGAGTCAACGCTTTGGTAGACTCTCTTGATGGACTTGTGTATCTCTTCTCTTCTTATTCCGTACAAGCTGTCTAGGATGTTGTTGCTCATCATCTCTCTCACGAACACCTTAAATTAAGTTATAACATCAATTATTTATTGTAATTTAAGTGTAGAAAATTTATTTATGAAAATGTTAAGAAGACGATTTAGCTAAATATATATAGTCAATTATTCATGTCAATATATTTGTATGATAGGAAAAATTTGTCCAAAATCAGTGAAATAATCAAAACGTGTAATAATGACATAACTTGCACTAAAATTTGTTAATATCAACGAGCTCATACAAACTTTAAATATTCTAACAATATATACAAATAGTCCGGAAATGTCTTTTTTTACACAAACTTTAACTATCTTAAGAGTTTAATTTTTTTAAATAAATTATCTAGCTAAATTGCAAGAGAAAACAAAATATTTCAAATTCCAAAACTTATATATCGCCATAACATAAATATACGTGTTATATATACATATACATATAGGTCTCGGCTCTAGAATTTTTAAAGTGCAAAGCAAAAGCAAATTAATGTTTATAAACTTTATTTATATATTTATTTAGACTACCTGATAATATTTCAACACTTTAACTTAAAAAAATTATTAAAATTTAAAACTTCTTTCACTTAATATGAATTTTTAATTTGCGAGACCTGACTCAAAGCAGGTGTGATATATATATATATATATATCGTGATATATTATATATATACATATTGATAATAATATTTCGATATTTCAACTTAAAAAATATATTAATTTTTTTTACTTTAACTTAAATTTTTAACTTGTGAGGACTCAAGACTTATATAATATATATATATATATATATATATATATATATATATATATATATATATATATACATACATATACCTTGCGTAGGTTCTTCCATTGTGGTCCATAGGAGGCAAACGCAATGTCGTTTCCAGCGTGGGAGCCAACGAAAGTGGCGACGGTGGTGTCTCGGTCGGAGAAGTTGACGTCCTGCGTTCGAACGACCTCTCTCACCATCTCCGGCGACGACACGACCACGCACAGCTTGTGTCCCAGCCACACCTTGAACACCGCTCCGTAAACCCTACTCAGCCTCTCGAACTCCTCGTGAAGCTCCGTCCCCAGAAACGGAAGATATCCCGCCACCGGAACTCCCTTCGGTCCCGGCGGAAGTTCCGGCGACCACCTTCGCCGTCGCCGGAGGAGGAGGAATATTGTTGCCGTTAGTGTTGCGAGTGAGATGAGAAGCCATGGTTGTTGTGTCTCTTCTTCTTTGAATGAGAAGCTCCACATCTTTGAGAATACAATGATATAATGAATTGATGTCTATATATATATATATATATATATATATATAGTCACTTGGTACCTTTCTAGTAAGATTTTGTTATTTTCATAAAATAAAAAAAAGTGATATTTATTAAACGTTTTTATATCGCTATACTTACTCAATTCATAAAATCGCCTTGTATTTATAGTTACTTTATTATGTTACAAGCTCTTATTTGTTTTGATTTTGTAAAAAGTTCAAGATTTAAAAATGGAACACTTTTTTATAATTTATATCAACCAAGTTCTCTTAAGGTGATTTTAAATTTCGTTTCTTGCCATGTTTTAATTTTACTCCCCATGTATTTTGTTTCTGCATGACTCCATAAATTTACTCATAATAAGAAATATTTATTGATTTTTAACTTTCTTTCTCTCTTTCTTAATTGATGTGTTTGAATAAGTGGAAGGAGGAAGTTCTAGTACACAGAGAGAGCCAAATTTGGAATTGGAAAGTCATCGTTTCAGATTTTCAATGTTCCAATATTAGGTTAAGACAAAGTTGATATTTTTTTTCAATGGAAGACAAGTTGTCTTCAACGTATCCAATTTTGTGGTGTACGTAACACTCTCTCATGGGACCAATAAAACCAATAATTTGTATGAATGGAAACTAGTCACCAAAATAATAAGAAAAAAAAATTGTATGGAGTGAAACCTTTTAGACAGGGTAAATACTTTTTTAGAAAGGGACATAACAATATTTATTTTCAGTATCTTATTTGAAGTCTTGAAGTGCATGAAATAATATAAATGGATATAAATATGTATAAAAGGATCAATATATCTATGTAGTTATATATAAAAATGCCGACCAATAGTAATACCACTTGAAAAACGTTATAGTTCAATATCCGTATATGATGAAAGCCAATAAAGTAAAGTTGGCCAAATAAATTCATATCTATTTTAGTCGACCCTTTAGTTTCGCAAATCTATATTTATTTTTTATTTTTCTTTTACTCTCTATCTCTCTCTATATATAAACATATGATATAATTATCTATTTTATTTATTTCATAAATAATTATCAATATTATCTCGTACACAACCAATTTTAACAATAGTCTATATTTTTAATAAGGAATTTTTTAGTAACATAACATTATTGGTGACATCACAAACTCGTGATGATACATAATAATACTACTATTAATATATATATATATATATATGTTTATGTTGATTTACGCGTAAAGATCGGGATTAGAGAGCCTTGGAGTAGGGATTGTGATTAGGGAATCGCGTTTCTTGACCATCATTCCAAAATTATCGGTAAAATCAAGCTTAGAACCATCGATAAATTTCCAATCAAACATGTGCAAGAAAGAAACGAGAATTTGAATAACAATCCTCTCCTCAAGAGGCAATCCCGCACAAATCCTCCTTCTGGATCCGAACGGAATATAGTTGAAATTGTTGCCGGAATTGAAATGCAAATTCGCTCCATCGCCAGACAAAAACCTCTCCGGCTTGAACTCAAGAGGATTTTCCCAATACTTCGGGTCTCTATGGATAGCCCAGACGTTGATCAAGATCTTAGTGCCTCGAGGTATCTTGTAGGATGCGATTGTGGTGGATTCGCTAGAGAGTCGAGGCAAGAGAAAAGGTACCCGCGGATGCAAACGAAGTGTCTCTTTTATCACGGCGTTGAGGTAAGTAATCTTCGATAAGTGAGACTCCACAACAACATCGTCAAGCCTAATCACTTGTGTAAGTTCTTCGTACACTTTCTTCATTATGTTTGGACATTTCAATAGCTCGGCCATTATCCATTCAATTGTCGTCGCCGTCATGTCTGTCGCTGCCAACAAAGTGTCCTATAAAAAGCGGAACCATAAACAAACATTAAATTAAACTTAAGGAATAAAACATATAAATAACAAAAACAAACAAAAAATAATTAAACTTAAATGAGTTAAACATGTGTCTTTTGTAAAAATATCAATTTTTTAAATTGTTAGCATATATAGATGTATGAAGAATGATCAATTTTAAATCTTATTATACACCTTAATGTGTCTAAGAAATTGCATTGAATGGTAAAACTAGGGATCTCTTGTATACTTTTACAAAACTATTGTGATGTTTCATCTAAAAATCAATTGATAATGATAAACATAATTACTCATGACTTTTAAAACACTTGTTAATTTGCATCGTAAAAAAATAGTCCAACTTGTCATAATTAAAAATAGTATGTATTTTTAAAGTACGTGTTACATTTCTCAATTTGTGAGTGACCTTATTATATCCATCACAATTTAATACTTTTCAAACTTTGACTACGATATAGAGATGTGTTGCCTTAATTAACTTGATGACTATGGCTTAATAATATTAATCAAATATATTTATAAATATTACTAAAACAGTTAGATTGGCAGATATTTATATATCTACAGATTTAATATATATATATATGTGATAAAATTAAGATTTTAGATTTCCACAAAATAGTAAAAACAGCTTAATAAAATAAATGTACATTTTTCAATCTTGTGAGATGAGACACTACGTGATATTTATTTAAAAATAGTAATAATTTACAGAACTTATCAGGAAAGTGTACATTTTTCAATCCCGTGAGACACTGAATATTGAAAACTCAAACCAATAAAACATATATATATATATATATGTATGTATGTATATGTATAAATGATGAGAAGAATATTTTTGGAATTATTGAGCTTAGAAAATTATTGCAAACGAGTTTCATTGTAATTAGACCGATGTTGTTTTTTCAGCCGAAATTATTGCAATGCAGGAAATAACGTGGCACATGATATTATCTTATTTATTGAAAATTAAACAGCATGATATTCAGATACAGATAAGTTTTAGAGATACACGTAACACGGTTAATTGGTTTACTATTCTTGTTTGGTTTGAGAAGTAATGCAGAGAAACCTTGATCAGAGAAAATCTCTATTTTTCCACAAACTTTTCATTTGTGGTCTAAATTTGAATTAAAAAATATATATATGTACGATGATTAGTGTACGATATAATCTTGGCTAAAATTACTACATGTTTTTTATTTTGCAAAAGATCATGGACTTGTGTTATATTTTTCAGTACTTTGTCACGAACGACTTATAGCTTACCTATAATATTCTGTTATGTTCCAATTATTAATTAGGTTCTATAAACTTGATCTTGTATTCTTAAAAGAGTAGTGTTTTGGTTTTCTTTTCAGTTAGGTACGTTATCCTAATTTTTTTAGGGTTTTTGTTGCCGTTGTTGTTGTTGTATTAACTCATTTTCAGAATACTTATACTGCTAAAAAGCCAAAAGAAATATTACAAAATAGCACAACAAAATTCTGTTTTACAACCCATGCATTTGATGATGGTACAACAACGCATAAACGACTAACTGTAAACAAATAGAAACAAAACAAAACAAAACAAAAATATTAGAGACGCACATAAACATAATTAGAGGAGTTTATTACATAGGAATATAGTACTCTGATACGTATTGGTATGACAAATAAATTTATTGGAAGCTATAATAATAGTACGGACATTTATGCTTAGGCGTAAAGGTGGGGATCGGAGAATCTAGGAGTGGGAATAGCGATTAGGGTTTCGCGTTTCTTGACCACAATCCCAAATTTATCGCTCAAATCAAGCTTGGAACCTTCCGGAAGTTTCCAATCAAACATGTGCAAGAAAGAAGCCAAAATGTGAATCACGAGTCTCTCCGCGAGAGGCAATCCGGGGCATATTCTCCTTCCGGATCCGAACGGAGTGTACTTGAAGTTGTTTCCGGAGTTGAAATGAACATTGGCTCCTTCGCCGCTGGGCAAGAACCTCTCGGGCATGAACTCGTTAGGGTTTTCCCAATTCTTTGGGTCTCTTTGAATAGCCCAAACGTTGAGGAAGATCTTGGTGCCTTGGGGGATTTTGTAGCCCGCGATTTTGGTGGATTCGCTCGGGAATCGCGGTATTAAAAGAGGCACCGGTGGGTGAAGACGAAGCGTCTCTTTTATCACCGCGTCAATGTATGTGAGTTTCGGCAAGTGAGACTCTTGGACAACGTTGTTAAGTCCGACCACTCGCGTAAGCTCTTCATACACTTTCTTCATTGTCTTCGGGCAGTTCAAAAGCTCGGCCATAAACCATTCGACTGTCGTTGCTGTCGTGTCTGACGCTCCCAACACGGTGTCCTACACATGAATGCGATTATTAGCAAAATTATTAGGCTTTTTCTTTAGATGTCAATTCAAATCTTTTTCTTTATTGTTACATCTCATTCTTTATGAATCTCTAATATAGATTGAATCCAACCTTTCAATCCCTAATTGGTCTCCTACGATGCCATGACCTATATTTGATTAGAGGGAAATCAAGGAAGTCTAATTAAAAGGGGGACAAATTATCCGAGTTCAACTAGATTGAGACATGGGCATGGTGACCAAAGACATATAGGAAGGGTCAATGGTTAAAAAAAAGATAATTTTTAGTAGGTAAAAATCAAATGTAATATATGAGAGAGAACATAAGATATAAAATTAAAATTTAGGACGATATGTCATAATTAATCAAGGGAAGACAAGTGATATAATATTACAAATACTTTGCATGTATACGTACGTAGATTATGGCTTTGAGTTCTTGATCGGATAAAGAAGCTGACCCTTCATGTTGTTGAAGACTGAATTCCAACAAGTATTGCAAAAAGTCCTTCCCAATATTCTCACTCAATTCCATACGCTCCTTCCTCTTTTGGATAATAGAATCAATCATATTCTCAAATATCCGATTCGCGTTCTTCATGTCCCTCTCGATCCCTTGGAGATCGAACCTCGCAAGAATCGGGAACATGTCCGACACGTTGGGCTTTCCAGCAAGCCTCGCCACTTCAGCTGCACATTTCTTGAGACGAGCGCTCTCACGACCGTCTTTGATTGAAGCCCCACAAGACATGGTTAACACCGCGTTCATGGCCGTTAGGAACGCCATGTTTCCCATGTCTACCTCTGAACCCACTTGTTCGTATATCTCTTTTATCGATTTTTGAACCTCATCTTGCCTGAAATTTTCTCGGATAAATATGACATGGTACATTTTTTTAGATTATCACAAAATAAATTTGGGAGATCTCAACTTATTAGAATTGTTTAGATTCACTTTGTAGCTCAAGTATAATAATTAAAAAAAATTGCTTAACTTAGATAAGATAGGTCAATTAAGAAATAAAATTATGATGAATTATCTCCCTTTTTAATATAGTTTCTTACCATGTATGCACACATATTAAACTTTTATTTTCAAATAGTAATATAAATATATACCTGAGACTCGAGAGATTGTCAAGGATTGAATTGTTGAGCATCTCTCGGACGAAGATCTTCCTAAGTTTCTTCCAACCCGGGCCGTATGGTGCAAACGCGATGTCATTCGCATCGTATGATACAACCTTTGCAGCGATGGTTAGGTCGCGATTCGCAAAGACTATGTCTTGATCTCTAACCACCTCTTTCAGTATCTCTGGCGACGTTATAACAACGCAGAGCTTGTTTCCGAGCCAAAACTTGAATATCGGACCATAACGCTCCGCCATGCCCATAAACTCTCGGTGTAGGTCAGACCCCAAAAACGGGAGGTACCCCACCAGAGGAAGCCCAAGCGGGCCAGGCGGGAGCCCGTTGGTACGCTTCCTGACGGCCCACAAGGCCCATAAGAGGCCAAGAAGCGCAATCCCGAGGCTAAGAAAGTTGGCTTGGTTGAGAGGATAATAATTAGGGTTAGACAACATTGTGATCGTTGTATTTTTCATCATTTGTTTTAAAAGTATGCTATATTGGTTGAGAAACTACTTTCAATTTTGAGGATAGCCACATTTTGATTGTATTTATAGGAGTGCATCTACATAGATGTGGTATGGTTTCAAAGTACGTGTTACATTTGTTAATTGTGTAGGACGTAATATTGCTCTAGTACTATTCAAATTTAGACTAGAAGACATAATTGTATCAATCAAAACAAATTGATACTCAAATAAATAATACAATGATGAAAAAATTTGAATGGCAGAAATTAGGTACTAAAAAAATTGATTAGGCAACATATATGAGAGCTACATGAGACTATTACATTCGAAACATGGATGGACACTACAAAGTCTTCTATAACAATCACCTATGATTCCAATAATACTATTAATATTGTAATCCTTTCAATTGTCATTTTATAAATCCGTAAGAATAGTAAGTACGAGTTCGAAAACGCTTCGATAATAGTCGAAAGTGTAAAGTTGAAAATCAAACTATTGACTAACATCGCCGATATTTATAAAATTATGTTACAAAATGAAATTTCTGTTCCTAAATATCTTTTTGTAAATGTCTCGTAAAACTTGGAGCACAAAAAGAGAATTTCATTTTTCATTTTTCAGTTTTCTTAGTAATAAGCTGAGTAAAATATAACAATGTAGTAATTAGAATCGGGTAATAACAATTCTTATTAATTTAGAAATCCAAAGCGAGGAAGTTTCGAGACCATTTAGAATAGACTCTTTCATGGCGTAGAGTGATTTTTCTCAGCCCACATTCTTTGAAAGTTTGGGTGTTGTATGTTTTCCAAGATGAGTATTGTTTGAGTGGTCGTACTTTTATATGTGTGGCTCGTGATATTTGCCTAATTTACACAGTGATTTTCCCATTAAACTTCGAGATAAAAAGAAAGACATTGTTAAGGTATATACATATATATATATATATATATTACACAATTCTTTTGCATGATTGAAGAAACAACTAATTAAGATTATTGTAAGAAATTTCGGGAGAAAATCTCTAATACCTGAATTTTTTTTTATTAACATCTAAAAGATAGTATCCAAAATGACTACGTCTCTTTTAAATATAACTACTTATTAGGACTTGTACATGCTAAAAACATTTGAAGAGAAAAATGAGTCCGAACTCATAATTATATATATATATATAACAAAAAAATAATTATATAACAAAAAAGAATAACAATAATCACATGCATTCATAATTAACAAAATAACAAAAAATAATCATAACAAGATAACTTGTAACATATAATCACAGGCATTCATGATTAACAAAATAACAAAAAGATAATCATATCAAGATAACTTGTAACATATAATCACAGGCATTCATGATTAACAAAATAACAAAAGATAATCATATCAAGATAACTTGTGACATATAATCACAGGCATTCATGATTAACAAAATAACAAAAAGATAATCATATCAAGATAACTTGTGACATATAATCACAGGCATTCATGATTAACAAAATAACAAAAAGATAATCATATCAAGATAACTTGTGACATATAATCACAGGCATTCATGATTAACAAAATAACAAAAAGATAATCATATCAAGATAACTTGTGACATATAATCACAGGCATTCATGATTAACAAAATAACAAAAAGATAATCATATCAAGATAACTTGTGACATATAATCACAGGCATTCATGATTAACAAAATAACAAAAAGATAATCATATCAAGATAACTTGTGACATATAATCACAGGCATTCATGATTAACAAAATAACAAAAAGATAATCATATCAAGATAACTTGTGACATATAATCACAGGCATTCATGATTAACAAAATAACAAAAAGATAATCATATCAAGATAACTTGTGACATATAATCACAGTCATTCACGATTAACAAAATAACAAAATGATAATCATATCAAGATAACTTGTGACATATAATCACAGACATTCATGATTAACAAAATAACAAAAAGATAATCATATCAAGATAACTTGTGACATATAATCACAGGCATTCATGATTAACAAAATAACAAAAAGATAATCATATCAAGATAACTTGTGACATATAATCACAGACATTCATGATTAACAAAATAACAAAAAGATAATCATATCAAGATAACTTGTGACATATAATCACAGGCATTCGTGATTAACAAAATAACAAAAAGATAATCATATCAAGATAACTTGTGACATATAACACAGGCATTCATGATTAACAAAATAACAAAAAGATAATCATATCAAGATAACTTGTGACATATAATCACAGGCATTCATGATTAACAAAATAACAAAAAGATAATCATATCAAGATAACTTGTGACATATAATCACAGGCATTCATGATTAACAAAATAACAAAAAGATAATCATATCAAGATAACTTGTGACATATAATCACAGGCATTCATGATTAACAAAATAACAAAAAGATAATCATATCAAGATAACTTGTGACATATAATCACAGGCATTCATGATTAACAAAATAACAAAAAGATAATCATATCAAGATAACTTGTGACATATAATCACAGGCATTCATGATTAACAAAATAACAAAAAGATAATCATATCAAGATAACTTGTGACATATAATCACAGGCATTCATGATTAACAAAATAACAAAAAGATAATCATATCAAGATAACTTGTGACATATAATCACAGGCATTCATGATTAACAAAATAACAAAAAGATAATCATATCAAGATAACTTGTGACATATAATCACAGGCATTCACGATTAACAAAATAACAAAATGATAATCATATCAAGATAACTTGTAACATATAATCACAGACATTCACGATTAACAAAATAACACAAAAATAATCATATCAAGATAACTTGTAACATATAATCACAGGCATTCATGATTAACAATTGCTAAAAAAAAAAAAAAAAAAAAACATGTTTGCGATGTTATTTAGTCATTAGAACTTCTCACGCATTATGAAATATATTTTAGATAGAATATAACAAGACTATACTTAGTTACTAAAGAAAAAGATTAACAAAAAAGGTATAGATGTATAAGATTGAAATAGAATTCTGATCATTTATATAACGAATCAAGGATTGTTATTTACTACTACGGGAGATTTTATAAACAAATATTCAATGGTTTTAAATTATAATACAGTGGAAAATAAACACAACGAACCCAAAGATATTAAAAAACAAAATTACAGTGGAAAAATATATTTAGATGATATACACTCGCGTGTATGACTATATGGCTGAAATATTTTTATAATATAAAAACTTTTTAGAAAAATGTATACGTTATGACGTGTCGTTTATACGTTATTCGTCTCTGAATTATAGTGACTGTTATGTCATCATTAAGTCGTTTATTATTATGACATGTCGTTTATACGTTATTCGTCTCTGAATTTGTCGTTTATATTGAATGTCGTTTTTATATTATTCGTCTTTTGATTTGTCGTTTATGTCCTTTGTCGTTTCTACGTTATTGGTCTATTGATTTGTCGTTTACGCTAAATGTCGTTTCTACGTTTGTTTATCTCTTGACTTGTCGTTTCTATACTATAATTGGTTTTCCTCCGAAAACCTTCGCTTTTAAGTCTGAACCAATAAAGAAAGAAAAACAATAACAGTCAGACTTGTTGATGAATATCCTGAGCAGTTTTTCAATAAAAACAAAAAAAAAACAAAACGTTAAAGTAAGCATCAATTACCACTTGTTACAGTGGGGCCCACAAAAAGCTCTTGACACTGCATACGTGTCACTCTCTTCTTTTGCATGGCTTCTCATATATATATATACACATATAGTTATGTCTTGTAAATCGAATACACATTAATTCCCAACGAACTCTCTCTCTCTCTCTTTTCTCGGATCTATCCATCCATCAGAAAAAGAAATGGGAAATAATCAGGTGCGGTGGGTCTTACTGCTCCTCACGGTGTGGATCATCGGAGCCGCGAGATCGGAGGGCTGGGATTCAACGATCAGGATGAAAACCGATCCGACGGCGGAGGAGGAAGGCACTCGATGGGCGGTTCTCGTCGCCGGTTCCAAGGGCTTTGGAAATTACAGGCACCAAGTAATACTTAAATTAATTAAGAGTGATTAATTGAATGATTCTTTAATATGTATGTATATGTGTATGTATAGGCGGATGTGTGCCACGCGTACCAATTGCTGAGAAAAGGAGGGTTGAAAGAGGAGAACATAATCGTGTTCATGTACGACGATATCGCTTCACATCGTATGAACCCTAGGCCTGGGATTATCATTAATCATCCCAACGGCGATGATGTTTATTCCGGTGTCCCCAAGGTATTATCTATGTCTACGTATACATGGACACGTGTCTGCATGCATGCATGTCTACGTCATCTACGTCTATTTTTTCTTAGAAGACAAAAAAATAGTGGTGGAAGCTTTGGAAAATGCTTGGCTAGCTAGGGCTTTATATTTTCATGAGATTAATTATTAAAAAAGAAAAAGAACCAGGAAATTTTAAGTAAATAGTTGTAAATAACTAATGGTCTTAAATACTATCCATTAATTATTTTATGTACTACAAATTTTAGACTATTTATTTAAATATTATCAGCGAACAGATTTGTCTAACGTTGGCAGATATTATATATTTATAAGGCTAGTTGACAATTTCATGTAATTAGAATTATCATATATGTATAGTATACACGTGTTTGCATGCATGAGTGTATAATTCGTCTACGTGTATTTTTCCTAGAAAACAAAAACAAAAATAATGAAAGCATAAGTTGGAATCTTTGGAGAATGCTAGCTAGCTAAGCATTGTATTTTTCATGAGATTAATTATGCAACGTAGTGGGATATTGATCAATTACATTTTGACAAATTTTGTACGAATAAAAGTAAAGGTTTTTAATGATATTTATAATAACCATCGCTATATGAGAATTGAAAGTGGTTGGTCTTACTCTACATCAGTTTAATATGAACCGTTCTTTTACTTATTTTATATATCAAGGGTCCCATATATATATATACCTTAACTCTTTACTATAAAGAATGGGAATAAAGTATATTGGAATTTTAGAATATAACAATTAGGAAGTTTTTCAACCGTTGAATGAATAAAAGATAGTCCAAATTTAAATGAGTAAAGCTACACTTAAAAAAAGCAATAAAAAATCAATTGATTGTGACAAGCTTCTCCTATTTTCTTTTAGGTAAAGCTTAGGAACCAATGCCTCTTAATTTTTGGTATATGAACTTAATAATAATAGGAGAAAATCATCATAATTTATGGAAGTAAGCACACAATTTTGTTCAAAAAGAAGTGTCTTAAATTAACCCGGTTTCATTCTATGTACTATTTTGATGGTTTTATGTTTGGATTAATTTGAGAATCTGACTTTGTTGAATGAATCATAAAAAAAATGAATAGGATTACACGGGTGAGCATGTGACGGCGAAGAATCTGTACGCCGTTCTCCTCGGCGATAAAAAGGCCGTTAAAGGCGGAACCGGAAAAGTCGTCGAAAGCAAAGCCAACGATCGAATCTTCTTCTACTACTCCGACCACGGCGGGCCCGGAGTTCTCGGTATCAACCCTATCAAATCAAAAATATATATATTAATAAAACTTCGTTAATTAGCTAACTTAAACATACGAGATTTGGATTTATCTAATGATATATTTTGTTAATTTGACGGTAAATATTAAATAGTCAGCGTGCTTACTTGACATATTTTATTCGAAATTTTCTTATTGATTTATCTTTTTTTTTCGTTCTTGGAATATGCAGAAAAACATATTTGAACTCAATTCAAAACGGTATCAAACATGGATTAAATAAAAAAATCATCTAGTTCGCTATGACAAATATATATATATATATATATATATATATATATATATATATATGAAAGTCATTTATATATGTTCGTGATTGTATTGTAGGGATGCCAAACATGCCATATGTATATGCAATGGATTTGATAGAAGTTTTGAAGAAGAAACACGCTTTGCGTAGCTACAAAGAAATGGTATATATACTAATAAATCGATAGATTTTGTTGTAATTTAAATTAAAATATGTAGAAGAAGGTTAATTAATAGAAGTTATGGGACAGGTGTTGTATATAGAGGCGTGCGAGAGCGGGAGTATTTTTGAAGGAATAATGCCAAAGGATCTCGACATTTACGTGACGACGGCTTCGAACGCTCAAGAGAATAGTTGGGGCACTTATTGCCCCGGATCCGACCCGGCCCCGCCCGCCGAATTCGATACTTGCTTGGGCGATCTCTATAGCGTCGCTTGGATGGAAGATAGGTACGTCCTCCTCGTTGTCTAATTACTATTTTACCCCTTTTCGTTTATTTACTAGCTTCGTCGATAGTGATTCGTTACTTATCTAGACGAGAAATTTCGTTACTTTTAGGTCTCGGAATTTATCTTTGAAAATAATGAACTTTGTATCCTTAATTCGGATACTAAATTCAAATTACTATTTACCTTTTCTTTGATTTACTAGGTTCGTAGATAGTTTGTTACTTATCTAGTATATTTAAGAGATAAATTTCATTGTATTTGGGTCTCGGAATTAACAATACAAGTTTAATTTTTTTTTTTTTACTTTAAAAATAATGAACTTAGTAATACTATGTGAAATTGATCATATAACGGGAAAAAAAATTCCATTTTCAGATTGAGTCATGAAATTTTTATTTAGAAATATATTTACCTCAATTACGGGGACTTTTTCAGCTATACAAAATCTTGTCACTAAATTTTGTGAACCGAACTTTAATGACATGTTTTGGTGTTTCAGTGAGACGCACAATCTGAAGAGAGAAACGTTGAAGCAACAATATGAGAAAGTGAGATGATCTCCCCATGACTAATCTTGGTTAATTAGAGACTAATTACTAATTAGTGATTAAGAGTTGTGAAATGAATGAATGAATATAGGTTAAGAAGAGGACGGGTCAAGAGAACGAGTTCACTACGGGTTCGCACGTGATGGAATACGGCAACGAGAACATGACGTCGGAGAAAGTATATTTGTTTCAAGGTTTTGACCCCAAAACTGTCAACTTTCCTCCGAACAATCTCCACCGTCCAATGGGAGTTCTCAATCAGAGAGACGCTGATCTTCACTACTTGTGGCAATTGGTAAGTAAAAAAAAAACACTTTTCATTATCTTAATCATCTCAAACTATAATTATTAAGAGAGATTCATGGTATATAATAGCCCTGTATACGTTTGTCATTTTGGATATGTCCAACGTTTTGTAAAACTCGTGTAAATGACCCTAGTGCTTGCGTGTCATATCAATTTACGTTGTTGACATGACACGTAAACACTAAGACCATTTACACAAATCAAAGCGTTGTACATATCCAAAATGATATCCAAAATGAGTTAGCAGAATTTGGTTTTAAGACGTGTTACATATTTTCATGTTTTTTTCCATTTTAAATATACGAAAAAAATATCATTTTGCCACTTATAAAGTCATACTCTTATACATATTTAATATTTTGATTCCAATCTTTAATTAGATTTAGTTTTATAACTAAAATAAAATATAACTATTCATAGAGAAATGTGCTTATTTATATTTTTGTACTTATTAGATAGTTTTTTCACAATTTTTTAGTAGTAGTAAATTGAGAAGAAAAAAAACAGTTTCTAAGAGCATTGAAAATATATAAAGATGTATTTTGCGGAATATATTTTACTAGAAATAGTTTCAACATGTATTTGTAGTATAAAAGGTCTGATCCGGATAAGAAGAAGCAAGTACTAAGCGAAATCACGGAGATCATGAGGCACCGGACCCAGTTGGACGCCACCGTCAACATCGTCGGAAACCTCCTCTTCCGGCGACCGGAGGATCTGACGGCGGCGAGGCCGGCGGGCCAACCGTTGGTCGACAGCTGGCGATGCTTGAAGCGTTCGGTGCGGTCGTTCGAGTCTCGGTGCGGGCCCCTCACGGAGTACGGCATGAAGCACATGCGCGCCTTCGCCAACATTTGCAACTCCGGCGCTTCTCCGGCCGCCGTCGACGCCGCCTTCGCCGCCGCGTGTTCTTTGTAATGTGGGAATGACTATGTTTGTAATTATTTCTGTTGATTTTTTATATGTTTTTGGAATGTTGGTTTGTTAATTTTTATAGGAGGTTTGTGTGTGTATGCTTGTAAGGTGATAATAATAACAAAACAAAAAATAGCTCGTAATAATTTGTTTACTAGTCCTTCAATTAGTTTGAAATTTATCGTTCACAAAATTCAATGAATATTTACGAAAAATAATAGACTATATATATATAGGTATTTTGCTAATTTGATACTTATTATAAGAGTTAACGAGCAAGAGTGAAGTATAGGCTAAACCAACTATCTTTTTTTCATTATATATCTTTATAAAAGTGGGATGTCGTTTCTGATTTTTTGGTGGTATTGGATGTCGTTTTAGGTGAATTGTCGATTTGATGTGGATGGTGTTGAATGTCGTTTTTGATATGTGGTTGGTATTGGATGTCGTTTTTACGTCAGTTTTCGTTTTGATTCGTTTTTTATATTTTTTTATGTGGTTTTCCACCATGTGGTTTCTAGGCGCTAACAAGAGTTTTTAAGCGCCAAAAATTTATAAGCCTTAAGACGAGGAGGGAAAGTATTCAGAAAATCAGGAAAGAAAGAGAGATCAATCATAGCATTGATTACGTTTTTAATCGCGCGAATTCAAGAAAAGAGGGAGAAATCACAAGGTAATTCCGAAATCGTTCAGTGTTTGATCCGTATATAAGTGTGTGTAACCCTCTACAGATCCGATTGACTCTCGAAAGATCAACAATAGTGATAAGTCTGACCCGTGAGACCCGATTGATCGATGGAACGAGTATCATGATTAGTCTGACCCGTGAGACCTGATTGAGCCTCGAAAGATCAACAAAAGATCCACGAGCACTAGAAATAGGATTCGAACAGTCATATCGCGATTTTCTCAGCCCCGTACTGTCCTGCGAGATCGAGACCCGATTGTCCCTCATATGAAAGGCCTATGATGAAGAACATTCAAAGATGGGGCCTTGAGTGAAATGTAGGAATTGAATAGCACATGATGGGATTTACGAAATTAAAGTCTTCCCGCGGAAGTCCCATGATGTGTTACAAAATGTATCTGGACTTCAAAATTAATCCACATTTTGCCTTCTTTTTTCCCTTCTTCTATTAACGTAATTTTAGATTTAATAATCCGTCGTAATTGTTATTGGAACACTTGATCTTAGGTTTTGTTGTTTTGAAAATCGACTATGATTAAGAGGAAAGATGCTTATGTTGATTTTTACTTTTTTATTTCGTTTTATGATTTAAGTGATGTTTGTGTTATTCTTTTATAAAGTGCAACAATTTTACGCATATTCAATGTTTATGTGACATATTTTTCGAGACGATTTTGGTGACTATTTTTACACGTGTCATGTGTAGACGTATTTTTTGTGTTCTTCATTTCTCATATAGAGTTAGACATATATATGTGTGTACATATATAGAGTTAGACATATATATATGTGTATTTTTTTTTTCTTCCCCCAAAATGTTGAAAATAATATAGATCTAGCATATTTAACTCATCTATTATCATATTGCATGTATAATATATATATACATAGTTTGTAACTTAAAAATATCTGACTATTCTCTTAAACAAAAAATATGTTAGAAACAAGTTGAGAATGAATTATATGAGTACGTTTGGCTACAGAATATTTCCATGCACGTTCTCATATTATCTATCACTCTAAGATCAATTGTCTCTTAGAGTGTTCACAGGGCCAAACTAGATCCTTTTCAAAGAATGATCATTATGTCCTTTTGAAAGTATATAATTTACAATATCTTTTAGCTAAATAACGATAATGTATACAATTTATGCAACGTAAAATAAGCCATTATCTGTAACTTTGTATCTTGTTCAGATATGTATTTGTATTTATTTATTGTGTAATTAATACATATTATATGTATGAAGTTGAGAAGCTGTCTCTTCATGTATAATTTTAATACGTTATCCGATTCGGTTCCAGAGCCAGATCGTAAAGGCCACATTTTATTTTAATAAATTAGTACGTATATATTTAGAAGTGCTTAGTAGTACTAATATATATATATATAAATTGTTACGTAAAAGCTGCAGCGAGAGGAAGTTGTATTATGTAGATAATGTATACATACATATATATATATATATATATTTTATATTACAGACACACACATGTATCTTCCGTTCTCATAAGTTCATAACATAATAACGAATAATTTTATTTTAGGAACAATATTTTAATTTTTATAAAATAAATATTTTGGAGTTCCAAGTAGTACTAATATTATGACCCACTAATTATATGCTAAATGTACAGTAGTGACAATAATAGAAAGTTTTTCTATATATACTTACAAAGATCAACGAGCCCAGAAAAGACGGTAATTAATATATACATACATGATACATATACATAATACACACATATATATATATATATATTCGTATATTCATGTTCGAGATATTTAATAATAATAATAATAAAAGACCATAGCCCTACGAGAATGATCAAGAATATTATACTGTACCATTCATCGTATTGCATGTTCAAAATATAAGTATAACTTATGAAATTATGTTCCTTAAGCATAAAGTAGTTGGTACTTAGGAACATGTTAATGGTAGTTACGTGTTTTCTTACATATGTTATTATAATAGACTAGTATACTAGTTATTTCTCGTTTCATTTTTCATGCATATATATATATATATATATATATATAATAGTGTATGAATTGCAAATTGATGTGACAAGATCGAAAGAAGTAATAGTGGTCACAAGAAAGTCATGTTCAAATAATTGAATGCGAAGCAAAGAAACTGTCAAAAACATGGATACGATTTTTCAATCTTAATTTCACGACTTGACCACTATGCTTTTTTTGACTTCCTCATAACATAACGACTTTATTACCCAAAAAAACACACTTCGATCTAATATTAATGTCTAAAATAATACTCTAATATATAGGGCATATATATGTGAAAGATAAAATATACATACAGAAACGTACATATTTTTAAAAATAGTTAATATTTTGCAGCAGTAAGAGAAATGGTCAAAAACACTTACTTAACAGTATAATTTATCAAATTTGAATATGTTTTTTGCTTACTGTTAATACATTGTTAAACAAAAACTAATATTAAGAATCCGGTATTTATTTTTTGGTTTTGGACGGTCGAATAAACTGATCATTTATAAAAAAAATTTATTAAACCTTGGTTATTTCTATAAACACCCATGTAATATGTATCACTTTTTCTAAGAAATATAAAGGTATATGTTGATGTCGAAATCGGATTCAACAATCACGAAATAAAATATGATAAATTTACTACGATTTTATGGATTTTGTACGAAAAGATATTAGGAGAGGTCTCGACAAAACGTCGTATTGATAATATAGAATACTTTCGATAATTGAATATAGCTTCGGACTTCTCCGTTTTGAGCTTGAAGAGGTCCAAACGTAATTGGGTCAATTTTATACTCTCAGAGTATACTAGTTTGATAAATTATAAGGTTTTTCCAATACTAACTTGCTGGTCAGTATTCATTTTTTTCACAATTATCATTGTTTGGCTTTTGCTTTCGTGTTTTTTTCCTAATATTTTATTTATCGTTCAGTATTTTCATTTACAATAATTTATTCTTTTTGTCATTTCAATAAAAACAATTATTTTTGACAACTACTACGTAGAATAAATGTAGAATATACAGAAAGAAAATTAAAATGAATATTAGATAGCATATATTATTGAGACCGACCGACAAATATTATGGGCCACTATATAGGCTTAGGCTCAGGTAAATAATGACTTTTTTGGTTTCACTTCACTCATGTTCTTTGTGACTATGAAAGCTTCATTATTTTATGCCTCTCAAACATTATAATATATAATATTAAATGTTTCTACGTGACTACTTGGTATTATTGCATGATATCTGCAAGATGCACGGAGAATAAATAATTTAGTATGAATAGAGAAGATATATATATTAAGTTTTTAGTTGACATAACTATAAGAAATTCAATAATAATTAAAGTTCTGTAAATATATTTAAATAATTAATATAATTATGTGATAATAGTTTACATAAAGTTATGCACCGAAATATCTTTCGTTTACTGTTTATTTTCTATTTTTCGAATTTTGAGTTTTATTAATTTAAATATTATTATAAACAAATTTATCTGACTATTTGCTAAATATTATATATATATCAAGCCATTTGAGAGCGAAGGAGGGTAACCATATTATATAGGTACTCTCTAAATCGTATTTTATACTCTTTAAATCATACTATATATATTTTATGTTGAATATACACATATTTTCATTAAGTTTGAAAATCACATAACTAAGCAAGGCAACAAATGGTAGGTAAACTAATTGCATGTATCTTTATAACCGTTTAACTTTAGTGATAGAATTATGTACATGCATGTCATGTCATCATATAAACCATTTTTACTCGTTTCTTTTAATTATATATTTTTTATGTGAAAATGAGATGGGACACTAATTAATAAGAGAAATAATAAAGTAGATCTCACTACGTTACAACTTGAAAACTGTAGAGAAAACTACTTTTTTAATTTCAGTATCTTAAGTTAAATTAAACTCGTGCATTGACTTCTGTTTGTCAATAAATGATCTGTAAATATGTGGTTCAAATTACATATTGAATAAAGATTTTTTTAATAAAAAGTTAAATATATGTGTCTAATCAACTAGCAAATAATAAGAATTTAATTTCACAAAACAAAGTAAAATTTATAATAATAATAAAACAAATAGATGCATGTGAAATATTTCACAAAGTATTCATATTTTTTAAAATTTTATTTTATGTATTCCAAGTCTTGTCACTTAACAAAGCTTTCTATTGCATGTTAGTTTTATTATTAGGCTTAAGCACGAATTTATGTTTAATAAGTAAAGAGTTTAATCATCGGTAAACAAATTAGTGGAGCAAATCTTAATTAAACTCCAATTACCATGAAGCTCGCATATATTATTATTATTATTATTATTATTATTATTAGACTATGTTTGCTGAGTCAATCCATGTCAGTTCCGAGTAAGACAGCATCTTGAATGGGCTCCACGTCAGCGCCAGCTCATCACTCTGCTTTGTCTTTTTACTCTCGCTTTTTTAGCCGGGTGGGACCCACCAGGTCAAGCTTCTCATTGGCTGACTCTAACAAGGTGACACGTCGGTTACACCAATAATGGAAGATCTTTCTTTTACTATGTTCCGAGTGGGACCCACCATTAGGATTTTGTCGTATACGGTGAGGACGGTGTTTTGCTTCGTGTTTCCAAGGTGGCTATTTTTGACCGTACCTTTTTATCAACTTCTTTTTTTATATATAATTTATGCTTTTCTCGTTCTACTATAATATGCGTTTTTTTTTCCATTAGTAATTTATGGGAAGAAAATGGTCTGTCTTCCTTGAGCAAAAACTATAATGCTTTTATTTGGAGTACTATAAATGTCAAATATGTAGAGCGTTTAAACTTTTTGAGAGAGCATTTTTTTTGGTCGACTTAATTTTTGTTGTTGTTGTTGGTGGAGATCGAATTCACGACTTTTAAACTAAAAGTGATGATGAACTATCAAGGCTTATTAAATACATAAGCTCTATGTTTTTATTTTATCTATTATGAAAACTATCTTTATAACTCTTTTAATATGTTTTCTAATGATGATATTAACACTACGCATAAATAAATAAAACTAAAAAACACAAGTAGTTATTGGTTATCAAGTTTTGAAACAGTCTACTACGTACGAGGGATGTTTATCTGGTGTAAGAGAAATATTTAATCGAAAAAATAGAGAGATACAATGATGAGAATATGATGAAAAACTTCCTAAGACCCAATTCAATATTTTCAGAAGTATTTATAACATAAATACACACTTACAAATAAAATTCTACAATGACGCTTTTCACATTCAGTACTTTCTTCATGCTCACTTGACAAGCAAGTTGACATCTCTTTTTATACAATAAACGAAACTTCATTTTATTCGAAGTGCAAGCAACTGACATTGACGAATTCGCCTAAAATTACGAAGAAAATGTAAAAATGATTTGACACATGAAAAATGACTTAGAGAGAGATGTATATTGCACGTGTTAAAGACACTTTTGAAAACATTAATTTTCCAAACATAAAATAATATAGACATTTGCACTAATTAACATATTAGTTTAAATTTTTTAGCTTATTATTTTATACTCCATGAATCAATAAACACTAAGCTTTAACTTGTACTTATTTTGAGGTAATTATTTCCATACGAGTTTCTTAGCAATTATTGTACGATGATTGATTAATTATCATTATTAATTTGTAAGTACTTCTTTATATATAATTTTCATAGTCATGTTTTGAAGTAGTTGTAATTGGACAACTCTTTATAAATCAGAAAGGTATATTATTGTACTTTTTCCCAAGTCATCTCCTATGTCAATAGGCCTATTGACTATTATGACCAAACAAACACATAAAATGTTGAGGTATGTGTCACGTTACATTTACATTATATTTTTATTGTGAGTAATGGTAAAAATATATATATATATATATATATATATATATATATATATGATTTCTATATTCTAAGCATCAAGCCTATTACAACCTACTTCTTAAACTATTGGTTAGAATTTTTCTTAATGATGCATACTTTGAAGTAACTTAAAACCGGTCGCAAATTATTTGGTCTGATTTCACATAGTAAAGTCGTAGATTAGACCATATCTTATAAGAATTCTTTGTTTCGACTGTTTTAAAACAAAAATTATTTAACATACTGACCAGCACAAACATACACATTTTAAAAATTATTAACGTTTTGTGAAATTGCTGTAAATGATGTGACAATATAATTTACAAATTTCATTACCAGTTTTTTCTTTTCAAATTTGAATGTTTTTTTTTTTCATTTTACTATTAATTTAAGATAAATTTACAGATTAGTGTTTAGTATTTGACTTTGGGCTGGAACGAGTTTGCATTAAAATGTTAAGTAAACTATTGTAAAACAAATGCACCGATCATTTACAATTTTGTTTTATTAAATGTTGATTATTTTAAAAAATGAACATATTTATATGATTATTATTAACATTAACCCTTACAAAATCAGTTTAATAGCCTGAGTAATTGTATATACTAGAGATGACTTATATTTTTGAAATTTTCAGGACTTGATACTTAAGTGCAACAAGTTGTTAATGATAAAATACCTAATTCTGAAAGCGTCGTTTTCTTTCCAGACAAATAAATTGCAAAATAATTTGGTTGTTATGAGTGTGAAAGCTACTTGTTATTTTCCCCGTACGGGTGAAATGTGTTTCCAAAGGGAAAATAGGGAAACAAGTCACATCAAATAAAATAATAGCTATTTCTTTACATTTGATGTGAAAGGTTTTAAAGTAAACCAAACTGATTTCGACACTCACACACACACCCACACTCAAATTTAATATACAATATAATATGTCTTCATATATTAGTATATTCAAATTATTTTTATATAGAAGCACACTATAATTATATTATATATGCATGTGTAATTGCTCCTAATATGTCTTTAATTATGAAAATAACATATTTCAATCATATCATTTCTTAGATTTCATGACTACTAGGGTTTACATTATTATATTATATAAAAAATTAAGAGTCATTGACTAGTACAATCTTATAAATATAGTGATTTTTCAAAATGATCAACGTGTTTAACAATATTTTGGTAAATGATCATGTTAAATTTTAACGTTAATTTTAAGATAAATTTACCCAAATTTTTTCAAAAAGTTCCAAAATAAAAAAGGGTAAAATATATGTCATGTAAACAATATGGTCATTAACCAAAATTAAACAAAACATTGACAATTTTAAAATAGACACATCAAACGTTGACCATTTAGCTAATTTTTTGAAAAATAAATAAACATGATAATGCAATTTTAAATCTATTATTGCGACATGTTTATAAGTTAACAGAAGAAAAGATGAATCTAATGAAGATAAAAAAAAAAAAAAAAAGCGAAAATTGTTTCATTTTATTAGAATTTAAGAGCTTAGGGTTTCGAAGTATCAATATTATGACAATTATTATTTTTTGGAAGCAGTATTTGCATGGTAACTAATTTCGTAACCAATATTTGAATAAAATGATTATCAAAGCTACAGACGCTGCATTTGATTTCGTAGGGTACCTATAGAATTATTTTATTTAAAACACAATGTGAAGTGAAATCTATAGTACTTGTACAAAATTATGGTAAAGTATTTGCTGTAGAATGTGCTGAAAGATGTTAACAATAGCAAGTTGGAAGATGATGAAAGAAATAAGTTTGATTTTTGTCAACGATGTTTTTGGTCCCAATAATGTTGCTTCATATATCACAACAATCTCAATTCTTCACGTTGTACCATGTTCAATATTTGGTAGATGTAGTGTCGTTGCATTTCATAAAAATATTAAGAAATATATTGTTATACTTATTATATATAAATATACAATTGAAATGAAACAGCTTACTTGTGTGTCGCATAGCTACAAGTTTTCTATTATGATACATTGTAAAAGTCGTGACATTGTAAAACGAACAAATATTCAAGGCTTTTTTGCGATGTTTTACACTTTTTATTCACTTGTTTCGTTATACGCCGGCCAAATAGACCTATACAAATTTGACGTAGAATCGTTTTTATAATAAATTATATAGTATCGCTTATTTTAAATCATTTTCGTGAAAGTATTTTATTTAGCGACGAATATATCTATATTTTGATTATGAAAATCAAGCATTTGATGTTTATTTAAAATTTATGATTCGTCGACATCTTTTTTTCCATTTAACCCCATTTAGATTGAATTTTTCTATACAATACATTGAAATGCAAGTGCACGAATTGATCAAGCAATAAGCAATAAAATATGCTTGATAGCTTAGATATCGATCCATGATGACTATTTTAGTTTCAAACAAAACAATTCATTAGCTTTATCAAATATAAATAAAAGCAAAAGGAGAATTTTACGATGATATGCTATTAAGATTTCAAGCAAAAAATTTATAAATAATTATCAACAATAGTCATAGAATAGTATCGACTATGTTATGGTACATGAGTGATTGATGATTGTGCTCAATTGGACGTCGGAAAAGCTAAGAAACTATAGTCGCACATCTTGATTCTATCACCTAATCTCTTTCCCCAAAATATTATGGGTAACGGTTGACAATAGATTTTAGAAAATTTTAAAAATTGTATATCTAGTGTGTTACGAGTCGTGTTAGGCCTTGTACGTCAAGGCGTCCAACGTTCTAAACTCATAAAATGGCGCAAAATTGCGTGTCGCACTTTTAGTTGGATGCGACAAAACATTTCAATGTTCGTTTTTGCTAAATGGACAAATTTGATGTGGCATTTCGACTAACTTGGTTTTCTCGTTTAACATCATATACATTGTTCTTTTTATCTTTTTAAACAAATTCCCCGTAAAACACGAACTAAAACAACACTAACAACCATTAGACGAACAATAACACTTAACTATTTTCAAAGTTCCTATTCTTTATTTAAAAATATATTTACAAAATCCTAGATCTACAAATAATTTGGATTCTAAAAAAGTCTCAATTCCTCCTCTTCATTCGTCGATATTTTTCCCCAGTTCGTCAATGCTAATCAATCCATTCGTCGATATTTTTTCCCCAGTTCGTCAATGCTAATCAATCCATTCGTCGAGATTTAGGGTTTGAATTCGTATTTTTACTTTTTTTATTACTTAGTTTTATTTCTTCTTTAATTTCGGGAGATGTCTTTGAAGATTAAAAGTTGGATTTGTGTTTCCTTTATTAAAGGATAACGGCTCATTCATCCCTCTTTTATATGATTTGTTTTGTGTGTATACACTTGCTTTTATATTATTTTGGTAACATTATTCGTTTGTGTAATGAATCTGGTTTTGTTACCCTTTTAAATTATAAAATATCGTTTGATATTAATGAAGGGTTATTAATGTGGTTCATGGCTATTATGGAAAAACACTAAAAGTTTGTTATTCAGTCAAAATTATATATGTGTTCATGGTTGCTATAATACTTAGTACCCTTTAAATTTATCATATCCACGAGTTAAGTGTGATAAAAAAAATTGATTAGTGAGTGATTGAAACAACTACTAATGAATTGCAATATTGTGGTATAAGTACATATTTATTATATTATAATTAGTTGTCAATATACATATACGTTAATATATTTATGCTTTAGATATTCTCCTTAGGTCTCTTCGTCTTCATTGATTTTATTTTGGTAATATATCGATATGGTATTTTATAATCACGCATTTGAACCTCATAAATACTCCGTAATATTGATTGTTTAATTAATTTGAGATGTTGAGTCTTATCTTCTTTGCAAGATTTTTGAAATAGGCATTTTGGGTCTTCTCATCTCTAATGACATTTTTATATATGATTCAGAAAGCATAATTACTTGACAAAATACTTATCTATATATAAAGCTTAAATATAGAAAAACCGTTTCCTAGTTTGTTAGATACCCACGACTTTGTAACATGCTAAACGCTATATTCGAAATTATATGTTGAACTTACGTGATGCTAATATTTATATGTCAAACCATACCTCTCTTAAATCAATACCGTTACATGTATTTAAAATGTGATTCTTTAAAAAATGGTGTATTAATTGTGTGATAAGATTGCCGAACAACGACACCAATGATAATAGGCGAGCGTCTCTCATGCGTACAAAAAAAAACTTTTAGATTAAATACGATATTTTTTTTTCTTGAAAGTTGAAACTAACGTGTGTATATATATATATATATATATATATATATATATATATATATATGCGTATGTGTTGTGACTTTATGTGGTTATATTAATATGAAATTATAGAAGTAGTAAAAAATAGGAATGTATTTATGTTATTGGTTCTTGTCTTTTCAGCCTCTCGAAAGGCTAACTTCATCAACTTGACAAACGTACATGACCCAATTGCTTAATGTCACGTATATTTAGTAGGTAAATAAAATAAATATTTCTCAATTATGTATAATATGATCTTATTAATTATCTATATTATATTTGCATGTATTGTATAGATTGTTGTTGTTTGAGTGTGTTTCGCCTCCTTTGAAACTATTTGTCTCACTCTAGAGATTAATTTAAAGGATAATTTTAATTATTAGTCGTATAAATATTGTGATAATAGTTAACGTAGTCAAATAAATTTGTTTTTAATAATATATGAATCGATATAATTTAAAATTTAAAATGCAATGTCACAATTTATAGTATATTTACACGTTAATTATATCTAAATTTTTAATTTTTTTGTTGTTTAAAGATTCAACGTTTTGTTAATTCAATTGTGACGAGGGATTTTGAAATAAAGAAAAATCACACAAAATTTGATCTTCATAAGCAGTTACACCGTCATATCTCATATGGTATATGGGTTTTGTTTTATGACCTACATTGATGAAACTTTATTTAATTTTAAATGTACATAATATTTAGAAAAAAAAAACGAAAGACATTTATAAGTGAATATTGTTGCTTCGAAATTAAGTTTTAGACAGCTTAAATTGATTAAAATATTTTTGACATGATGTAGATTTCGTATGTCATACCATAGCCCATTTTTCTTATTTTACAAAGAAAATGTACTCAAAATGTAAACTATTGTAGTATAATTATAAGGTAATTAGTGATTAAATTTAATTATGGATCCCAAGTATAAGTATAGTTAATTTATCAACACGAGATACGTGCTTTCTTAGCTTTAAAATGCTAACCTACTTATCTATATTTAAATTAAATAAATAAATCGCACGTGACATCTTGTACCACTCAACTTTTTTTTCCTTTACGACGTTATATATATACGCACGTATAATTGTTTCCTTGAATAACATTATTAATTAAAAACGAAAATAATAAAGAAGAAAAGAAAGACCAAGACCATACATGAGAAGAGAAGAAGAGAGTAGTGGCCACGTGGCACTCAGGTGGGACCAATATGACACGTGGCCACGTCGAGTAGGACTCATTCGCAGGTGCCCCCTGCGCCTCGCCACGTGTCATTACACTATTGATTTACAAAAGCCAAGAAAGAAACAATATTTAAAAGAGAAGCGATAAAGTCTCTCATCTCATAGTAAATAATTCTTAAACGACGGTAAAAATTTCATATTCGTTTCTAGTTTAATTTTATTTTAACTAACTACCATCGTATGATCAACATTTTATATAATTAATATAAATAATCAAAGCGGTTTATCGTGACACTATAATTTACAAATTTAATAATCGATTTACTTTTTTTCTTTCGAAAATTTGAATGTTTTTTACTTTTCGTTTTTACTGTTAATACATTAAAAATAAAGTCAAATTTACAAATTCATTACTAAATTTTTTGGTTTTGAGCCTAAATAATTTTGAGCTAAAGTAATCAGTATGAGAAAAAAATTATACGATAACATACAAAATTTTTACTATAGGTTAGCTATCTCCAAAAAAAATAATTACCCTTATACAAAAAGTGGATCTTATCTACTTTTATGTTTAGTATTTTCAATATCTTCAACGTTTTGTAATTTTTTATTTATAAATAAGCACTTAGTTTTGTTTAATTGAGTCCAAACTACTATCATCATGCAATTTTGTAAATATTTTCAAATTCGGGCCAAAATTATGTTAATAATTCTATAAATAATTTGAGGTTAGTATTTACATAAAATTTAAAAAACGTTAGGTATTTTAAAATTAATAAACGTTGTTTTTATGAGTGTATAGATAAACGAACCATTATTATACTACTAATACCAACATTAACCCTTTATTATAACTGATACGTTTCCTTAGTGTTAATATTTTTTAATAAGAAAGATATGTTTCCGTATTTTACAACCAAAAATTGCATTTATTTTAATGATCTCCTTGTAAAACACGTCTCTCTCAAAGTCTATAAATACGCAGACGAGTCACAGCCATTTTTCTCTCCCAATTCCTCTCTCATTTCCGTTCGATTTCTTCTTCTTCTTTTTCAGATTTCGAATCGCAAATCTCTTCATTTCCATTATCACTCACTCTCTTCTTTCCCAGCGATTTCAACGAAGGTTTGTCTTCCATTCCCTCTCTTTTATTATTTTATTCATTTTTTTGTCTTCAGTTTCTAAAGATCCGGTTTTTATTTATTTTTTATATTAATTTTCTGTTTGTTTTAATATACAAACACCTATGAATGATGAACTTGTTTAGCTTTCACTCGTCATTTCATTTCTATGATTCATATATTTATTTTTCAGACTTATTTATATATATATATATATTATATATAAACTCAATGAATATAATACGTTATATATTTATACAGAATAAGATATATAACGACATGATGTGGTATTTGATATTAAAAAAAAAAATATATATATATATATATATATATATATATATATATATATATATAGAGTTCGGGATTTATCAGCCTGCTGTCCCAATCTATATTCTATTTGTTTAATGAAAGAAAGAAATAAATAAATAAATAAAAAAGGTTCACGAGTCATGAATTGACCTTTTTGAGTTTGCAAAGTTTAAATGTATGTCAAGCATGACTTTTTTCTTTGTAGCACAGTCATGTCGTTTTGTCTTCTTTGAGAATTCTAAATTGACAACTTGATTCAAGAGAAAAAAAAAAGCTTCTGCTGTAATATTTATTTTGTTTACTTGATATGCTAAATAAAAAAAAATGTTTTTTTGTTCATTGTGTTTCCGTATAATAAACTATTATATTATATGTTTTGTACGATTGTTTAAAATCTCATCTCTGCATGTCAAAAAGTTTCGTTTCTTTTTGGTCATCATATATATATATATATATATATATACATTCCTTCAAATATATATATATATATATATATTTTCATGCTAGTTAATTTCATCTGAACATGTTGAAGTAAAATCTTAACGAGATAAACTGAAAAAAGTGTATTTGAATTGTGATATCATACGTGGCGATGTAATGAAAATGATGTGCTATGCTCTTTCTCATTTCATGTAAACCTATGTTTTGTTGGGACTTGGAATTTATATGTTTGTATCGCATATATCTATTGTATGGGTTCATATATATTATTGTGACAAGTAATGCAAAATTTAATTATGTTATGGCCCTCCATCTTCTAATAACAAATACATTAATTTCTCAGTACATATATTGACTTTCATGTTCTTTGTTTGGTACATTTATGATTAATAAGCACATGTGAAGTGTAGTTCGGTGTATTAATCTTTCAAATCCATGTTTTTTTTAGAAACTACTTGTAATTTATTTGGTAGTGAAACAATATGTAAATGTTAGTACATGTTGGTCAATAAAACATTAATTATTATGTGTCCCATTTGGCAAATGAATAGGGTTGTGATTTGTGAGTGAATATAATTTTTTTATTTTCTTAAATAATTTTTTTGAAAGTATTTTAAACATTTGAATATATATATTTTCTGGTTTAGTTGCCATGTGCTTTGTTTTTAATTTCTTGTTATGGTGGTTGGTGAAGTTTTATTTTGTCCTTTCTCATAAATGTGTTAAATAGTTTTAATAGTATTATAATTATTTTGAAGTAAGTGAAACGGTCAAGTGTGCCTTGACTTTGTTCTTTGCTTTCCATAAAAAAACTTGTACTTTACAGATTCAGTTGCAGAGTAAAATTTAGTGACTCACCATTCTCTTTGGTAAATAAATAAATATATATAGGAATGGCTCTTCTCTTGCTATAAATGCACTGTTGCTGTTGGGATGAAAAGGTAAAAGTTTTGACTGAAGATATATTTCCGGTAATATTTCATTTTTTACCATTCTCTAAATAATAAGGTGACGTGAATTAATTTACTTTCATCAGGTCTGGGGTAACGAGTGTTTAATGGACTGCTCACCAAATACTAGTGACAATAAAACATTAAAAAGTTGGTTCTTCATTGACAAGAGAGTTGGTTAATAAATATATATATATATATACACACACGTTCAATACACATATAATTTTGATCATAGTAAAGAGAGTGAGAGAAATGGATTTGAAGCCGAAACATGGTTCTTCCGTGGTGGCGGATCCTCGGCCGGGGATTCATTCGGGTCTTTTGGGATCGTCGTTTCCGTCGACGAAATACATAACGATTCCGAGAAAAAAGGCGGGAAAACTCGAAGATGTTCGCTCTAATGGCTGGCTTGAAGCCATGAGATCCTCGTCTCCGCCGAGAAAGAAATTCATCAAAGATTTCGTCTTTGATCTCGCCACGGACGATGCGGAAATCACGTACAACTCTTGGATGGTAAAATATTTTCCATTTTATCTATATCAACGGTGAAGAAAACTGCATTTTATGGACAAGTTTGTCATTAGAAAAACGTTGTTTTAATTACTAAATATTCAGATCAATATATGTTTACAAGATTATTTGGATCAATTTAGCACGATAGTTACTCAAATCGAAAAGGGAAATTCAGTCTAACTTTTTTTTATAAATGAGTGTCATGTAAACGTGATGGTTACTTGCAACATATTTATAAAACGTTAACTACTTCCAAATTCTTTTTGTTTATTTTGGCTAAAGACCCATTTTTTTGTTAAAAAAAATTGTGTGTAATTTTCTTGTTTTTATGTGCAGCTCAAATATCCATCGGCGCTTAAATGTTTCTCGCAAATGATTAAGAACGCTTCGAAGAAGAAAATAGCGATCTTTTTGGACTACGACGGGACTCTTTCACCAATCGTAGCTCACCCTGAACTTGCATTATTATCTAACGCCGTAAAGTCACAAAATTATCATCTTTTTGCTTTTTATATTTCTTCGATAACCGTGTTTTGCGTATAGATGTACTTATCGTGCGTATATATTGGTTTTCAGATGCGTAGTGCCGTGGAAAATGTGGCTTCGTATTTCCCAACGGCTGTCATTAGTGGTAGAAGTCGCGATCAGGTACTCCTCTTTTGTCTAATTATAATGTTAATTCTAGTAAATACCTAGACAAACCTGTTTACAACAATATTTGAACCAATATAACACAAAAATTCAAAAATTACAAAACGAATGTAAAAGAAGAGCAATATGGTCTATAATTTCATATAAATGACTGTCATGTAAACACGTTGGCTGTTTACGACATATTCATAAAACGTTGATTATTTCATATAAACGACTTGTCATGTAAACACAATTTTTTTGACAAGTTTTTTTTTGCCTTTTGTTTTGTATGTTTATCTTCTTTTAGGTTTATGAATTGGTAGGATTAAGAGAAGTGTATTATGCGGGTAGTCACGGAATGGACATTATGTGCCCTGTCCATGGTTCATCAACGAACTCGAATAACGATCCAAGCTCTGAAAAATCTTTTGATACTAAGGTATGTATCTATATATTTGAACTCTGATTTTATTTTTCATGTTTGTGTGATTGTACTTATTGAAGACGTTTGATTTTTATAGGGTAAGGAGCTTATGTTATTTCAGCCAGCTATCGAGTTTTTACCCATGATCGAGGAGGTAACTTTGTTTGATGGGTCAATGTAATTACTAGCCACGTAAATTAGATGGTTTTTGGATATAGCAAATTGTTGATAAATGGCCGTGTAAAATCATTTACATTTTTTGGGGGGATGAATTTAGTTTAAATATGTTTTTCCGCTCATTTCGAAACGAAAAAGGGCAAAACGGTAAAAACAAATTCGAAACAACTCTGCCACGTAACCACACTAATTTTTTTACAACACACTAACAAAACGTTGGTTGGATTCAAATATTTTATGCTTAGATCGGCTAATTACCCAATTTTTGGATATTTTATTCTATATTTGTAACGATTTTTATGGCAGAAAAAGAAGGACTTATCTAAGAATGAGCTCTTGAAACTGTTTGGTGCAGGTTTATAGAACTCTCGGCGAGAATACGAAAGGAATTGAAGGAGCGAAAGTGGACAATCACAAGTTTTGTGCTTCGGTGCATTACCGAAATGTAGAAGAAAAGGTATTTTTTATTTCCTCCTCTAATAAATCCTAATTCTATTAGTCCATAAGTAAATACAAATTTTGTACTTAATTTTGTTTTTGTTTTGTGTTTCAGAATTGGCCTGTGATTGCACAAATAGTCCACGACGTGCTCAAAGATTACCCTCGTCTGCGTTTAACTCACGGGCGAAAGGTAAAAAACAAATTATTTCATTCTATTATCTTAACCATATAGTTTTTATTTATTTAATTATATGGGCTGTGTACAGGTTTTAGAGATTCGTCCGATGATTGACTGGGACAAAGGAAAAGCAGTTGAATTTTTGCTAGACTCGCTCGGTACGTCTTTTAATTATAATCAAAAGTAGCTTAGAACATAAGAAATCGACATAAAATACAAAAAAAGCGAAGTAATTTTTCAAGTAAAAACGCTTGGAATTGCTATATAATTAACGTTTCATAAATTTCAGATAAGCAATCATATAAATGACGCGACCTAGTACATAAAATAACTATTTATTTTGATCCAATAGTGAGCGTTTTCAAAATCATCTACAATCGATCAAAACAAATCGATAAATCGGAGATAGCTAAGAATGCAAGAAATCTATAAAAGTGTAAGAAAAGCGAATTCGGACACCTATTCTCGCTTTGGATCAAATTGATATTCTATCCAAATCGGGACCAGATCACACCTATTTTAGCCAATATGACAAGTTTTTTTGTTGTACTATTGATGATTGATGGATAAATCAGACATATCTTCGAGTTACCTTGTTCAACAAGTTATCTTAACGATGAAATTTACAGGGCTGGGAAATAGAGATGACGTGCTCCCGATTTTCATAGGCGACGATACCACCGATGAAGACGCTTTTAAGGTCAAAACCAAATGCTTACTTAATTACTCACTAAATGATCAATTATATTTTTATTAAATTCAAATTTGACATAATAAAATCTCTCAGGTGTTGAGGGAAAGTCAAAAGGGGTATGGAATTCGAGTGACTTCGGTTCCGAAAGAGACAAAAGCCTTTTACTCTCTTAGAGATACTTCTGAGGTTGACTTTTGTGTTCTTCTCATTCACCATAACATCTTCTTATTTCTTTCTTCATTATTTCATCAACAAATTAATTGTGTCACAGGTTTTGGAGTTCCTTGAGACTCTTGTGAGATGGAAGGAGTTAGAAGAAGAAGTTTGATTGAACTTCATTTCTATCTAATTATATATATATATATGTATGTGTGTGTGTTTTGTTATGTTATTTTATGATTGTGTTTAGTCTTAGACGGTTATTATAGTTATTATTGTAGTTATATATATATACTTGTCAATTAGTTGCTGTATCGATTAATTTTGTAATTTTGGGTTCCGAAACCTAAGAGAAAATGACAAATTTGCGTTTTTTTCTTTTGTCTATCTAAATGTTTTGCTCCTATTAATACTCTCTATACTACTTCTATATAACATTAAACTGATTATTAGAAAAAACGACAACATCAAGAAAACGACACGAGGAGTAAGAGTATGCGAATGAGACCGAAATACCCCTGAAGATGTATAGTATAGCAGAAAGAAGTTGTTTCCTTTTCGCCTATATCAAAATATTTTGCTCCTATTAACACTCTCTTTCTATATAAGTTGACATTGAACTGATTATTAGAAAAACGACAACATGAGAAAACGGCACGAGGAGTAGAAATACCCCTAAAGATATATAGTATAGTTGAAATAAACTTTTCCTTGTCGCATATATCAAAATAATTTTTTTTCTAATTGACACTCTTTCTATATAAGCTAACATCGAACTGATTATTTTGAAAAACGACAACACCAGAAAACGACACGAGAAGTAAGAAGATGAGAATGAGACGGAAATACCCCTGAAGATATACTAGTATAGTAGTTACTATTTTTAGAAAGAAAAACTGAAAAGAAGAAGAAGAAGAAAGAAAGAAAGAAAGAAAAAAACGTTTCGAAGTGAGAAAAATGTCACTCTCCTTGCAATCTCCGCCTTCTTCGGCTCTCTCGTCTCTTCAACAGGTTCTTCTCATTCTCTCTCTCTCTTCATCCATGGCATTCATTTCTTCTTCTTCTTCGCTATATATATCTTCAGGCTAGAAAGCTCGCCTTCTCGCTCCGATCCAGAGCTCCTCGAAACTCCGTCGCCTTCAAGCTCACCACAGCTTTTCCTCTCGTCAGAGCTTCTTCTTCTTCGCCTCTCGAAACTGGTTACATTGAATCTCTCTTTCTCTCTCTCTCTCTCTCTGTCTATATATGTATATGTATATGTATCGCTTTTTGTGTTTGGTTCAGAAGAAGCTCGAACTTCTGATCTGAATCTAATGAAGCTGATTTTTCAGGATATGGAACTGAATTGGAGGCAGTGTCTCAGTTCAGCGAAATCGTTCCAGACACTGTCATCTTCGACGACTTCGAAAAGTAATTCTCAATTTTACTTAAAATTCATTTTTCTTCAAATTCCTGAGAAGTTTCATAATTGACTTTAACTAATTTTTTTATTTATTTAATAAATTTCATATTCACTAGTTAATCGCAATAACAGTATAATTAATCTTTAGTATAAATAATAATAATAATAATAATAACTTCCTGAATCAAAAAACAAAACAACTGAATAACGTTAGGAGGGAGCTCTTCACTGATAATGGAGATTTAGCTATATAATAATAATAACTAATTTTATTTAATTATTTTGGTAATAATGGAGATTTCCTCCGACTGCTGCGACGGTGAGCTCTTCACTGATCTTGGGGATTTGCGGTCTTCCTGACACGATCTTCAGGGTAAAAATCATTTATTATGAAAATTTTGAAATTTAAGAGTATGGTAATGATACGAATGTTTGAATTGAATTGATTTTCGGATTTATTCGATAGAATGCGGTGGATATGGCTTTGGCTGACTTGGAGTGTTGCAAGTTGGAAAATTCCGAGCTCAGATTATCGTGCTTCGCTGATAAGGTTTGATATTCGAACCTTGAAAGCCTAATTTATGCTTAGATTTATCGAAAAAATTGGGTTTTTATAGCCGACATAAAACATGAGGAATTCGGAAATAGCTAACGTTAGTAAATATGTTGATAAATAGACAATGTGCTTACGTGACAGTCGTTTACAGGAAATTATGGACATGATTACCCTTCGTTTACAGTCGTTTTGTGCACTTTTAGTCAATAGAATATTAACTATTATTCTGTAGATAATTAGCTGCGTCTAATTTAGGAATTAGTTTTAATAATAAGATTTGATTTGATTTTGTTTTAAAGTAGTTAACCTAATCGTATTCTATATATTGCCGATCAATGAAAGCAGGGAAAATAATTCTTCCGCTCAATACTCTTTCTCATATCGAATTTTGGGCTATATTGACTAGTAACTTGAATTACCCTTTATATGAGTAGCAACTTGAATTAATTTGATAAGTGTGTTTCATGGGTTTTCAATTGTTTTCGAGACTGTAATTAGGCTTTGGTGAATGTGGGTGGTGATTTGGTGAAAATGGTCCCGGGCCGAGTTTCGACAGAAGTCGATGCACACCTTGCTTACGACACCCATGGAATCATAACAAAGGTTTATTTTATTTTTTATTTTGAAGATGTGATTTGCTTCGATGAATCTGCGAATATATATTTGTTTTTGTGTTTAGAGTGTCACTTTCGAGTAAATTTTCAGGTGCACGATTTGTTGAAGTTGTACGGAAAAGCCGACGTTTCTCCAGAGCGTTTGTTGTTCAAAATTCCTTCGACTTGGCAAGTAAGTTTTATGAACTGAGAAAAAGGAAACAAATAATCATGTGATAGAGAAATTAAGATGATGTTCTTTTTGGCGTTGAATCGCTTTGCAGGGAATAGAGGCTTCGAGATTACTGGAATCCGAGGGCATTCAAACTCATTTAACATTCGTCTACAGGTATATTCGATTCGGAATTTCATTCATAAAAAAAATAGAATGAACTGTATCTCTGTTACGAATTCTGAAATTAAAGCCGAATTAGAAGCCAACTTCAGGAGAATTCTATTGACATTATTCTCTGCTTAGTTCCTTTCTTTTTCTAGCTAAGTTAACTTCTAAGTATATTCTAATTATAAGAGTTATAAGAGAATGTTGATCTTTTTTTCTTTTTCTTATTCATTTTTCATTAGCTTCGCTCAAGCTGCAGCTGCGGCACAAGCTGGCGCGTCGGTTATCCAGATATTTGTGGGTCGGATCAGGGTAAACATTTCTACATTTCATAAATACGCGACACTTTTTTTATTCGAATCCCTTTTTTTTCGTATAAAATCGTTTTGTGAATTTACTTTTTGGGTAACTGTAAGTACTAGCCATATAAAAACAATATAAAATTTGCGAAATAACTGGCATTGTGTTTATTTACAGGTAACAAATATTCAAGAATTTGATGCCACGTAAACAACTATATACTAATAATTAACGAAACGTTGGCTAATTACCCAATTTTGTGTTTATTTTTTATGAGTTAGGATTGGGCTCGCAATCATTCTGGTGACCCCGAGGTTGAAGCTGCTCTGGAGAGGGGAGAGGATCCTGGGATCGCCCTGGTTTGTCGATCCGTTTAAAAGCCTTCATATATTTTTAACGATCAAAACTAAGAGAGGAGTTATTAGTGAAACTCGTTTGATTTCGAGTTACTGTGGTTTTTTAGGTGACAAAGGCGTATAACTACATACACAAATACGGGCACAAATCGAAGTTGATGGCCGCTGCAGTTCGGAATAAGCAGGACTTGTTCTCTCTACTCGGGTAATAACCCAATGCCCTAGTTAATCAAATCACTTTATTAACCTTTTTCCAATAGTTTCATTGTATGTTGACTATTTGACTCTCGTGTTAGAAATAATTACGCAAATTATTTATTTTCCTAGAATAAATAGACTAGAACAGTATAAGAATTACACAACAATTTTATTAACCTTTTTTTCCACTAGTTTCATCGTATTTACGTGGGTTGACTATTTGACTCTCATGTTAGAAATAATTACGAAAATTATTAATATTCCGAAAATAAATAGAGTAGAACAGTAGAAGAAATACACTAATAATAATAATAACAATACAGCAGTAAATTAATCACCCATAAACTTTGTTAATAAAACCGTTTTATTAACCTTCATGGGTTGACTATTTGACTTTCTTTTGCGTGTAGGGTTGACTACATTATCGCGCCGCTGAAGGTGTTGCAATCTCTAAAAGACACGGAGGCTGTTTCCGGAGACAAGCACTCCTTCGCGAGGAGACTTTCTCCGGACTCTGCTCGTCTCTACAGCTTTGCGAAACACGAGGTCTCTCTCTCTCTCTCTCTGTTCTGAAGTTGACCAGAGTTGACCAGATGCCACGTGGCAGGTGATGGAGTGGGACCAGCGGAGCGTGGCATCTGCGATGGGACCCGCATCGGTGGAGCTGCTGGGAAGGGGGCTCGAAGGCTACACAAGCCAAGCGAGACGCGTCCACGACCTCTTTGCCAAGATTTGGCCGCCTCCAAATGTCTAAACAGGTATTTCTTCTTTTGAGAAATTGCCCAAAATGCCACATATTATCGTGTTTTTTTTTTCATTTTTGTTAAAAATGTTTGTTTTTCTTTTTCAGTTCGACACTAAAAAAAACGTGAAAAGATCACTTATTTTTTAAATATTCTTTTTTAACATTTTCATGAAAAACTTTTAATTAGCTCCGATTAACTAAAAGAATATTTAAAATATAAATTATTCAAAACTTGGTATCTCATCTTCTCCTGTTAATAATTATATTTCTTCGATGTATTTACTTTTTAATTAATCGGAACTAAAAATATAAAAAAAAATTAAGAGTATGTGGTCTTTATTAGTGACAAAGTGGAAAAAAACCATTAAGAGAAATGAGAAAAAACATGAAAATAGGTAGCATTTTGGGCAATTTCTCTTCTTCTTTTTACCTTTGTTTTCAATAAGAGAGAAAAAAAGAGGCACTTTCATTACTGAAAACCAATTTGATAGAAGTAGAGAGAAAAATGGATGAATTGAAAATGATGGGACAACCTTAACATAGCTGAAACCACACCTTCACATTCACATGGATAATGGTGCTTTGATACCTCAAAAAGGACCCAACTTTGGCCTCATCTGTAAACTAATTGTGATGCTAGGTGTTTGGACCCATGATTTCAGCATCCAAAGCAAAACCCAGTTTGTTAACCACGTCAAGATCCTTAAAAAAAATATAAAAAATAATTAACCACGTGAAGAAGCAAATTACTATGCCTTTTGATGAACAACTAGTTATTACAACAATTACGTGGTTGATTAATAATCTCCTAATCCATTGATAACACTAATGGATTAAAAAGAAATAACAATTTTTAACAACTAAAGCCAAAATGGATTAAAAAGGACATGTAACAACTATTTCATTACAACTTCTGAATTTTTCCAATTCAAGAACTAACTAACTATACTCATCACCATGTACCTCACATCGATCAAAAACCGTGATCTCGAAGATCGCTTAATTTTATAAACGTTAATCAAAATACTGGGTGAGTTTGTTTAGCGAAAGTAAGATAAAATTTATATTAAGATGGAGGTTAATTGGTATTTACGGGTAGATTTAAGGAAAGAAAGGCGCTTACTGTGATCAAGATTGTTTATGTACTTATTACGGTAAACAGATTTGTCTGACTATTTATTAGACAAATACTGAATGAGTTTGTTGAGCGAAAGTAAGATAAAATTTATATTAAGATGGAGATTAATTGACATTTACAGGTAGATTAAGGAAAAAAAGGCACTTAAGCACGGTTAAAATTGTTTATGTAATTATTATACACAAATAATGTTGCCTATTTATCAAAATACTACGTGTTTATAAATTTTATATGACTAGTAACTATTTTTTTTATGGCTAATAACTATTTTTTTTTATTAAAGACGAAACATATTTTTTACCACCAGGATCATAATATCTCTAGATTAGACTGATTTTGCACCGATTATGGATTGCCAAATTTATGGTCGTACATTTAATCTAATAACTATTGTCTTTATCAATGACATCACAAAAATAGCTGACATAAAGATTAAATAAATCTTGGGTTTGCCAAGTTTAATAAGTAATTAAGATGCTCTTATGTAATTGGCATTGATCACTCGAATAGTTTAACAGAGATACACGTGTTAGATCTGTGTAGATTGAAGAAAAAAATAATTAATAAATAACATGAACAACGTGAAATTATTAGGCATGATATACCAAATCACACCGTGACCAAATGTGGTTCTTATTGATTCTTGTCTAAAAAAACACAAATCGCCTCCCAACTTTTTACACTATTATAATAATATTCACAAATTTTACTATTTAATTCGTGACTGATTGCTTTAAATTTGTTTTCTTTCGTTTTCATGATCTTCTTTTATTGTAGTTATTTACAGGGAAATGGACTAAGCATTGCATGTGGAAACTGGAAGATCAAAAACATGTGGAAGAGAGAATATGTGGCCAAATAATTATCACCACAAAAAATATTAAAAGTAGCGAATTTTCAATCTGGGTTCATGATGTTATTACTATTAGATTTGTTTTCTAGTCAATAATGATATTTCTATCCATAATATTAGGTGTATGAGAGACCTAATTGTCACAATTAAATGTTTGAATATTTGTTTTTATCTAATGCTCAATCTTAATTTTAAACTACCATGTGGATGTGGTCTCAAACATATCTGAATTCCAATAATGTTGTGTTAAATTATTTCTCCAATAATGCATTTTGTGGATGATCATAAACGTCAATCATGTGCCACGTAATACTTGCTTGGAAAAATGCCTTTTGTTGTTTTTTTTTTATCATTCAAATTCACTTATTGGCTCGGAAGAACACAACTAGTCAATTTTCGGTTATGAGTCACAATTTTATAGCCGTGTCAAAATTATCCTTTTAATTTTGAGCTGTACTTATGGTCTAGGCTAGCACAATAATACAATTCTTACAAATTTGCGTTTTCATTCAATTCTATCAACATCAATTATTTATTTAATTTTTTGATTTTTTTTTTTTGTATTTATGATAGGAGGACTTCCATATGTTAGCGAATTGGTTTTCTTCCATATTATTTAATTTATGTGTTTGTGGGTGTGATAATTTTTTTAAGAGTTACTATAATTATTAGTCACGTAAACAAGATGGTTTTCGATATACCCCATTTTTGATAAATTGTTGATAAATGTTCAGTTTAGATTATTTATAATTTAATACGTTTTTTTCGCTCATTTTAAAAATGAAAAAGCAAATTGATAAAAAAAAATTGAAATAAATATGTCAAGTAAATACATTAGTTATTTAGAACAAATTAACAAAACGTTAACTACATTCAAATCTATTATTTTGTGGTTGGCTAATTACTCAAGTATTTGATTTTTTTAAGGGTAATTTTGATGTATAGTCCTGTAAATTATGTGTAATTTGGATATACCGAAAGTTTCATTAATAGATTGAAAATATCCAGACAGATTTGTTTATTCATCGTAAACAGTCTAAAATACGCTTAATTCATGTTTTCAATATGTAAACGAATTAAGGGTATTTTGGACTGTTTACGATGTGTAAAGGAATTTGTCTGAGTATTTTCAATCTATTAACGAAACTTTTGGTGTATCCAAAATGAAAACGTTTTATAAAACTATACGGCTAATTTTTTTGTTTTTTTAATGTAATATATGTGTACGTTTTAAGTATGCATGTTCTACTTTTGCATCAAAATCTCGTGATGAATCATGTGTAATATGCATGAGAATGTGAACCTTTACTCTCTCTTTTTACGGGTCTTTTTCATGGTAATTTACTAATTTGAGTATGAGCGTTAGAATCCCATAAATATCAAAATCCTAAAGCAGTTAAAAAAGGATTATTCTCCGTTAAAGAACATTGAAAATAATTATAGTATGTTACTACATCCTTATGAATAGTCATGCCATATTTTTTCCCCCTCAAATTGAATTGATATAATTGGCCAAACCAAATGAAGAAAAAAAAGGAAAAAGAAAAGTGTAGGAAAACACGTGGAATGTACTAATCCACTATTAATCCCAAATTAAGAGGACGCAAAATTGCCCATCAACTATTCAATTGTAACTTTTAACTACTTTCTAAAGAAAAATTGTAAAAAGGCACCCATCATAATATGGAGATTTTGTAGTAAAACATTTAAAGAATAAAATCATAAAAAAGCCATAATTGATCCCATGCAAAAGGAAATAATAATAATTGCAACATAGAAACATTAAAAAAATAAAAATTACATGCACACAAAAAATAATTGCACTTACTATTTATATATTCACCATATTGGCTCATAATTGATGCCATGTAAAAGGAAATAATATTAGTAATAATAACTACAACACATAATCATAAAAAATAAAAATAAAAAATAAAAAATCATACACTTTTAGTATTAATAATTGCACTTTAGTATTTCTAAATTCACCGTATTTGGTTCATAATAGTCCCTTATATTTCACATGGTACTAGTCTCTCTCTCAATCTCTATATACACTTTTAGTTTGTGATTCCAAACCAGAACTCTCTCTCTCTCTCTCTCTCTCTCTCTCTCTCTCTCTCTCTCTCTCTCTCTCTCGCTCGCTCTCTCTCTCTCTCTCTCTATAAATCTTCAATCTCTCCGCAAGATAAAAACCATCAAATCGACACATTCTAAATATAAGTAGATAATAATAACAAATCCATTTTCTTTGGTCACGTAAGAAGCAACAACATGGTCGACTCGGAGCCTCTTCTCTCCGCCGAGCCTCGTCGCCGTCGCCGACTCTCCGTCGCCGTCGCCGTGAGCGTCTCTCTCCTCGCCGCGCTTTTCATCGCCAACGTCGCAAACCAACAAAACGACACCCAAAACCCGACCACGCAAAAACCCACGTCGTTTTCTCGGGGCGTGTCGTCGGGGGTGTCGGAGAAAGTCAACGGGGTGTTTGCCGGCGTCGGAGGAGTCACGCCGGCGGTGGAGTTTCCGTGGAATAATAGCATGCTGTCGTGGCAAAGAACCGCCTTTCATTTCCAACCGGAAAAGAATTGGATGAACGGTAAATATATTTTTTTTAATTATTATTATTATTTTGTTAAAAAAAATTGTTTTTTTTTCTCAAGTGAATATTATTCTCAGCCATACACATTCGATCTTGATTCATGTTGACAAAGGACTCCATGCTTTCCGGGGACAATTATTTGTCAACTTAATTTAATTTAATTAATTATTTTTTTATTAATTAATCCGTTTGTTTACGTGGGTTTTATTTATTATTTCCTTATTTTTTTTATTTTAATCTTAAATTATCAACAACAAAAAAACTTGGCTCTTAGACTAGTCGTCAGAGAAAGCGGGTCGACTTTTTTGTGAAGAATTAAATAATGAGACTAAATATTATTTTTCTTTTCTTCTCTCTCTAATTACTAAGTCTCTTACTTCGGACATTTATTTACTTGGCTTAATACGTTAATTATTATATCTGTGTGGTTAAAGTTAAACTAATCTTTGTTTTCGTTTTTTTTGTTCAATGAACTGTCACTGCTCTGGCCACGAATCTCTGCGATGCTTCAGATCCAAATGGTACGTTTTAGACTGTACCACCATTTATTTTCATAATTTATCGTGAGATAAGTAGCAATATAGTACTTTGAAACTTATTAATTGCTATATAGTCAAATATTTTGAAAAAATTGTTTAATAGTCATTAATCAAAATTAATCTGTATATATTAACTAAAAGTCTAACTCGTATCCATGTAATAACAAATTGCTATTTATTAAACAAACAAAAAAAAAGTTTAAATAACAATATCAATGTTTCATTTGGTTATTTAAGCCATTTTTGTATAATGGAGTGTTCTCTATCATTCGTATTAGATAGGCAAAAAACTTGTATTTTTGCATCAATAATGAAGCCCATGTTTTTTTTACATTCGAAAATCACATGCAACAATTATTAGAACCATCAATTCATATGTGGCCCTTCCCAACCACTCAAAGTTTAGGTGTAACATTTGATTTGAAACCAGCTACTTCAATTTTACAAGTTAATCTTATTTAAGTTAAGTTTACTTTTAATGCTAAGGTAAAGTTTATATATACCTAAAGTTTATTTATATGTCAATAATTTTTTTTATTACTTATTAATTTGTTATTTATCATTAGACAACTAAACAATTAAAATTAATATTTGACTTAACAATTTAGCTATATAGAGCTAACTTACTTAACAAAACTAATATACAAAACGCAAATTATTTTTAATTTGTATCTAATTTTCATTCTGCACCATTAAAACTGCTCTAAGTAATTAGGATTCCAATTACTTGGAAACTAAAACTTATGTAATCGTGTACTTATATATACGTTTAAAAAATAAACAAATTTCTTAAATAACAAAGTTTCGATAACGTGACGCTAATTAAATGAGGAAAAAAAACATGGTATGTGTAGGTCCGTTGTTGTACAAAGGGTGGTACCACTTGTTCTATCAGTACAATCCGAACGGGGCGGTTTGGGGAGACATCGCGTGGGGCCACGCCGTCTCGAAAGACTTGGTGCACTGGCGACACCTCCCTCTCGCCATGAAAGCTGATAAGTGGTACGATGCTAATGGTGTCTGGTCTGGCTCTGCCACTCTCCTTCCTGATGGTTCTCTTGTCATGCTATATACTGGTTCCACCAACGAGTCTGTTCAGGTAAATCGAATTCACGTTTTAACTCTTTTTACTGCTAACGAATAAATCGTTTTTGTGGTTCCTATCAAAATTAAATTGACAATTTCATACCACTTTGTAATAAGGAAGTCGTGAATTTAATCTCAGTAGAAAGTTGTCTTGACGTATTTTATTCATTTAGGTCAAAAACTAAAGAGTCATTCATGTTTTAACCCTCTTTATTCGTAAAAATTAAGGAATAGATTAATTTCACGGTCAATCATAGTCAATCAACTACACTAAGACAAATATAACTTTCAAATGTTGCGCCTGATAATCGAGAGGCCGCATACGATAATACAGTTTGTTGACGTTTTGTAAATTTGTATTCAATTAGAATCACGATTAAACTTTTATATCGAATCGAATGATGAACGGTTAAGTAATTAATAAATCGTTCAAAATAATTAAGAGTTTTATCGATTAATCGTCTTTGTTGACTTTTTTAAACGAGTAGGTCCAAAACTTGGCTCACCCCTCGGACCCACTCGATCCTTTACTGCTGAGCTGGACCAAGCACCCAGCGAACCCGGTGTTGGTCCCGCCACCCGGGACGGGTCCCAAGGACTTTCGCGACCCGACCACCGCGTGGCTCACCTCCGCCGGCAAATGGCGCATCACAGTTGGGTCAAAAGTCAACCGAACAGGCGTTTCTCTCGTCTACGACACGGTTGACTTCGTGAACTACGAGCTCCTCCCGGGGCACCTCCACGGCGTCCCCGCCACGGGCATGTGGGAGTGCGTCGACTTCTTCCCTGTCTCGACTCTCGACGACTCGGGGCTCGACACGTCAGCTAATGGGCCCCACGTCCGCCACGTCGTCAAGGCCAGCCTGGACGACGACAGGCACGACTACTACGCCATCGGGACCTACCATGAGGAGAACGCCACGTGGCACCCCGACGACCCTTCGATCGACGTGGGGATCGGGACCCGCTACGACTACGGAATATTCTACGCCTCGAAATCGTTCTTCGACCACGAGACCAAGAGGAGGGTCTTGTGGGGTTGGATCGGAGAGTCCGACACCGAGCTCGCCGACGTCACGAAAGGTTGGGCCTCGCTTCAAGGCATTCCGAGGACCGTGACTTTGGACCGGAAAACCGGGTCGGATCTTCTCCAATGGCCCGTCGAAGAGGTCGAGAGTTTGAGGCTCGGAGTGAAAGAGTTCCAAGGCCTCAAGCTCGAGCCGGGCTCGGTGGTTCCTCTCGACATCGGATCCGCGACTCAGCTCGATATCGTGGCCGAGTTCGAGATCGACGGCGAGGCCCTGCGGCGAGTTGAGAATCGGACGGTGGAGGATGATCATGATTTCTTGGGATGCGGCGGCGCGTCTCGCCGGGGAGAGCTCGGGCCGTTCGGGATCGTGGTGTTGGCCGACGAGAACCGGTCGGAGCAGACTCCGGTGTACTTTTACGTCGGAAAAGGTTCCGACGGTAGGTTGAAGACCTTCTTTTGCAACGATCAGTCGAGGTAATCATGATCATCATCTATCTATATATATATATATTTATCGTTTTGTAGGTAGAGGGGTTAAAATGAAACAAAAATTTGAAGGTGGGCTAATTTGTAAAATATTCAATGTATAAAAAATAAGAAAATAATCAAATAAATTTGAATAAAAAAAGTAAAAGTAAATAAATTTGATGGGAGATTTAAGCCTCTGCTGGGCCTAAAAGAGACAGATTTTATGTTTAGAAGGGCTAAAATGGAACAAAAATGTGAAGGTGGGCCAATTTGTAAATATTTGATGTACGAAAAATGAGAAAATAAATAAAGTTAAAGGGGAGACTTGAGTTTCCAGGGGGCCTAAACCAGACTCTGTCTTTAGAGGAGGCAAAAAATGTAAACATAAATAAACTTAAAAGGGTAAAGTAAAAGTGGACTAACATAACATAAATAAACTTGACGTGGTTGACGATGAAAGCAGGTCAACGCTGGCGAACGACGTGAACAAGCAAGTGTACGGAAGCGAAGTTCCGGTGACGGAGGAGGAGGAGAAGCTGACGTTGCGGGTGTTGGTGGACCACTCCATCGTGGAGAGCTTCGCTCAGCAAGGCCGGCGGTGCATCACAAGCCGCGTGTACCCCACCCGAGCCATTTACGGCGCGGCACGTGTCTTCGCCTTCAACAACGCCACGTCAGCCTCCGTCACCGCCTCCCTCAAGCTCTGGCAGATGAACTCCGCCTTCATTCGCCCTTTCCGAACCACCTAATCATTTTTCATTTTCCATTTTTGCCCCTCTCAACGTTCCTTTTAGATAGGAAGAGAGGAAAAAGGGTAAAATTAAGATTATTATTGATTTTCTTTTTTGTCCCACACATTGTTGGGAATCATCATCATCATCACCTCTCGTCCGTGTACAACATTTTTGTGTATCATATCGTATCATATCATATTGGACCCGGGAAAAAAACAAAGAGAGTTTTATGAAATACAAAAAAAAGGAGATAGCTTTGGTTTACTTTGAGTTGGACTTTTTTTTGTTGGCCCAATATATTTTGGGTTTGATTACATGCTCTTCTAGGAACTTGTCATAAAATACAAGTCATGTTAAATAGTCTCACCTTATTAACTTTTAATAATGTCAATTCATATAGTCTAATTTAATTGCGAGGTGACGGTTAAGCTCATCAATGCTAAAATCTTTATAAACATCGATGCGAGGCTCATTTGATAGGATATTGCTAGTTTGAGCTTGGGTTTTTGCCGGGATGAGTTTGAATTTATTTATCGTGCTTGTAATAATATAGTTCACAAATTTGTCAAGAACGCGTTTTCTTTTGTTTTGGGTGTGTATTAGAACGTTTTTCCTTCTCTTAATTTATAAGAGGACGATTTGGCGGAGTTGAGGTCGGAGTTTTTATTTTTGGATCAACACATATACCTATAAGAGAGTTGTGAGTATGACTTTGGACTCGAAGAGAAGTCAACGAACAAAAAAATTAATGACTAAGTGCCATTGAAAGATTTCATAAGCTTTTTGTATTTCATGTAGGATTAAGATCCCTATTTTGATTCCAATGTTATCATCTCATTTGTCCACAAAAAAAAAACATGTACTGGGATTAGGACTATATTTCGTCGTTTATAAAATAGCTATTTAATTAGTGTCTTAGGTCTTTAGCTAAATCAATATTAATGACTAGCTTTTGTTCGGCAATAATATACATATGATTAAGTATATTCAGTTTTATAAGCTTGGTTTATATGTAGAAAATACGGTAAAATTAAAGTGGATAATTGGCTCGGAGGTCCATATTTCTTAGAGCATATATGTATGGCATACAATATTACGATATAGCTTACGTAGATTAGTGATACGAAATACATAATAATTGTTGAACATGTGCAACAACCGATTGGATTAATTTAAGGCACCAGCAAAAGAGTCCAAACAAGTCGTTTAAAAATGACGACATTGCACTATTAAGCCTATTATTATAGATACTAATAAATAATAAATAAATAAATAAATAATTAAATACGTATGCTAGCTAATGAAAATACTGTTTATTTTTTCCTTTGCACGGTGGTGGGGAGATATCATGCGACATATTTGCATGTGATGTGAGTGCAAATTGATAATTTTTTTGTAAAAAAAAAGATAGAGCTTTATCATATTCATATATTTCATTCCTTTTTATTTGCTGTACAGAATGGCATTTAACAAATGCCAGCAAAATCTAACCAGGCATGTTATCTTTCTCAAGAGTCAAGACTATAGTTTTGCTTTATTTGCATATTATATTCTCATTCAATTATTTATCTTCCCTTGCATTGCAGCTATATTTTATGCATAGATTTCAAATGGAATTGTAATGAAGATGATACATATATAGGGTAAGATATTTATAGGAGTTCGAAATAACATGTTTTGGTGCTTGGTTGATCCAATATTAATTCTTCTACTAATTTAAATCATTTAATCAATTAGGCCACTATTATTTGTGGGGTCGGTGAAGATTAGTTTTCATTAACAGTTTAAATTAAGGATTAATTAGTAGTATAGTCCTATAAACATGTTAAAATTTTGAAATGTCAAACGTTGCACGAAAGTCAGGTAAATAATCCAGTAAAATGTTTTAACAGATTATGAAAACCATTTATAATTGATATAATAAGGGTAAAATTGAAAAATTAGACTGTTAATAATTGTGCTACGTAAACACTAAGGTCATTTACCACAATTTAATTGTACATTTCGAAATTCATATGCCAAACGTTTTCATTTGGCCAATTATTTGTTAAATTAATTGCCAAAATGAATCAGATGACCACAGTAGTACTGTTGGTCACATTATTACTATTTATTATTGAGGTAAATAAATAGAACAAAAAGCAAGAACCGCTTGTTCGTTTGACTGAGGGTTTTCCCGTTTGTAATATTACAAATAATATAAAGTTTCAACTATTTTTGGAGCCCAAACAATATTTACTTTTTTTAGGGTTTCCCGTTTGTAGACGAAAACAAACATGCATGCAATGCACTTCATTTGACGTGAATCATTACTAATTATATTATTACGTCCCGTTTTTGTATGTTTGTTTGACTAGTCTCGCTTAAACTTTAAAGTTTAAACTACCGTACCGTTTTCTTAAAATAATTTTTGACTACCTTACTTCTATGCTTGAACGGTTTTCATATTTATAATTTTTGCCAATATAGAATCCAATGTCAAACACAAATAGTAATAATGACTATAATTTAAATACTCACAATATACCCGTAAAATAAGAATCTCGATATCAATATCGATATATCACCAGATATCGTCAATAGTAGGAAGCTATTTTTTTTTCTTTTAGTTTTTTAATTATTTTTTGAAATTCGTACGAATTTTAATTTTTCCGATACTCGAAATACGATTAATTGAAGTTTAATATTAAATTTTTTAATATTTAATATTTGAAATATATCTGTCGGTATTCGATTTATCATTAATAAATCAAAAATTGGTTTTTTATACACTTTTATGTTTAGTATTTTCAAAATATTCAACGTTTTGTAAATTTTTTGTAAATACCCACTCAATTTTGTTTACACGAATATTGGGTCAAAATTACACTCATTTTACAGTTTTGTAAACAATTTCAAATTCGAGTCAAAATAGTCTAAATAATTATGTAAACAATTCGATGTGAGTATTCGCACGAAGTTTACAAAATGTTGACTATTTTAAAAAGTTAGTAAATGTTTTTATGGGTGTGTATAGCTAATACACTCTTAATAAATTATCGAAAATTCAAATATTGGAAAAGGCAACGGTTGGGAGAGAATCGTTAAAGAGAGAAGCTTATCCAATATATGATGATATGTGATATGCATCGTTGGCACGCTTCAAAAGTTCTGCTCTTTCGCAGCCCCACTTCCTACTTTTCTCATTTTCATTTTTATTATGTTTTTCTTTTCCTTCACAATATTCTTTAATCTTGTTTCTTTCTAGTTTATACACAAAATATATGACAGCAAAATGGGGTTGGAAAGAGTGAAGTATGGTGATATTCATATATATGATATATTCATACATCATATATATGTCGCTGGTTCTGATATATAATGATATATGTATATATCAAGGGGTTAGAGAAATTAGTATGAGACAATTGGTGTATCATTGACACGGTGATCTGATATCAACCAACCAAAAATGGGACGCCACAATTCGAATCACATTCTTATATTTTATTCCACATATATATGTAATATTTTACATGTTGATTTGGGGACCCAGAAGTTTCACAATTGTCAATAATGTGGAGCTTTCAAACAGATCCGAACGTTGGCATTGCAGATTTATTATACATGATGTATGCCTTATTTGACCCCAAGGTTAAATGTACTTGTATTTTTCTAGTACCTAGCTTGTTGAAATTCACTTTTTGGCTGTGTTTAAACATTTTAATTTATTTATGGGAAATGAATAATATTTTCATCGAGTAACTCGTTGAGATTTTTATTTGTGGTTGTTTGGTGGCATTATTTATTTGATAGTATTGAAGATATAAATATGTCGTTTATTTATTGAATGTTGTTTTACATATACTACGTGTCACTTGTCGTGACTTTATTGTTTAAAAAAATATAATCTCATTAGCAGCTTACGTTTTGTTCACGTTTCACATCAATAATTTTTTTTTTCGAATCTCCTTCTTTTATGATCTCTCACTCTCCCATAATCTTTTGTTTGTATTTTATCTAAAATTCAATAGATAGTAAGATTGTTATTTTCAATAATTGTTATAGCATCGTTTTGTTTATCCTAAAAGAAATAACCTTCTTGCTCGAAACACGGATATCAAAGATCCACGTTCGAGAAATAAGCATCCGTAACATGAGAAGTCATACGCTAAATCTTATAGCTTTGATCATGTCAAGTTTATAAGTATGGAACTTTATAAAAATTTGATGAAAGTTTAAGCCTACAACATGTTTATTGAGTTCTAAACATTTTCTCTCATCTTATTTTACATTTAGCTTACATACAACATAAATTATTCACGAAAATAAAAACATCACTACTTATAAAAAAGTCAATTTAATATACAATTATCCGAATTAGTGCAATGTGAGAATACTTAACGTTTGATTAACAAGTTATAAATAATCACTGTTATCTTAAAGGATTCATAATGTCCAACTTTAGAGCTAACCACGAGAAAGTCTAAAAAAATGATTATAGTAAAATTATACGATTTTATAGATTATTCTTGGTAATGTTATTTAATCTTCGATTTTTTTTCCCTTCATAAATAGTCCAATTACCTTCATTGCAATCTCAGCTTCTCTTTAGACAAGAGTCAACGAATAAGCGTGTGGAATCTTTTTTATTTTTTATTTTCATTTAATTGTATCAAAGTGCATATTTTAAAGTGGGTGACATTTAACTGGCTATAGGCTGTAAAATAGTCACCCATTTGTGTCTCTGATGACCGACATTGCACACCTTCCCTTTTGAGGAAAAAAAAAAACAACTAACGTTCAATTTATTTTCAACAAAGAAATAAATACAAAAAATGAAAATAGGGAAAAAACACCGTTTTTCGTCCCCACCCCAGATTGTAAAGTCTTTAAATTTTTTATTTAAAAAATAAATTAGATAAAAAAAAGAAAAAAAAGAAAAGAAAGCACTAGAAAGGAAATTTAAAGAAAAAGGTCCGTTCTTTCAAACTCTCAATCTCACTGCTTTCTTCTCTCTGTCTCTTGACTATGTAAAATACAGAGCAAAGAGAAAAGCTTTGAGCTTTGACAGAAAATCCTTATAAAACAACTTTTGTTCTCTTCCTCTTCTTTCTTCTTCTTCTTCTTCAAGCGGTGAGAGAAAGAAACAGAAACAATGGAAGCAACAACATCATCAACAAGAAGAAGAGTGTTGAGCATTTTGACAATGCACATTTGCTTCTTCGCGAGCCTCTCTTTCGCCACCGATCCGTACGCTTTCTTCAACTTCGAGTACTCTTACATCACAGCTTCTCCTCTCGGAGTTCCTCAACAAGTAACTTCCTTTTCTTTTCTCTCTCTCTCTAAAACTTTCTCAAGCTTGAGCTGAGCTGGGGTTTCACTCAAAACTCAATAATGTGAACTGGGTCATCACTAGATTTGATAAAGTTTCAACCTTTAGCTTCAGATCTACTAATCTGCTTGATTTTTTTCTTTAACACTTGGGTGTGTGTGTGTTTGTCACTACATTTTCAATGTTTCAGGTCATTGCCGTAAATGGGAAATTTCCGGGTCCGACCGTTAACGTCACGACAAACAACAATGTCGTTGTCAATGTCCGGAACAAGTTGGATGAGAGTCTCCTCGTTCATTGGTATGTCATTTTATCACTCTTATATTTATCTTGTTCTTCACTTAACCCTAAAGATGAAATGAGGTGAAAAGGAACACAATAGGGCGATAGATGTAACAAAATGTACAATCTTTTAAGGTGAAATGAATGAAAAAATTTAAGGAAAAAAGAGTAAAGTTAGAGACTTTATGGTTTGTTAGGGCGGGTATTCAACAGAGGCGAAGCTCGTGGCAAGACGGGGTTTTGGGGACGAACTGTCCGATCCCGCCGAAGTGGAATTGGACTTACAACTTTCAGGTGAAGGACCAAGTCGGAAGCTTTTTCTACTTCCCGTCTCTCCATTTCCAGAGAGCCTCGGGCGGATTCGGGGGATTCATCATCAACAACCGAGCTGTCATTCCCATCCCCTTTGACACCCCCGAAGGAGATATTACCGTCACCATCGGCGATTGGTACACGAGAAACCACACGGTCAGTGCGATTTTTTGCTCCTTTACTTGCGATATAAGGTAGTAAGAGTTGATTTTCTACTAGGGTTTCGATTCGAGGGACATTGCCAAAGATTGTGGCTTTTTTTCTAGTATTGGGTTGATTTGTGATACAAAGTTTGTGGCTTTTTTCCAGTATTGGGTCAATTCGTGATACAAATTTGGTGGCTTTTTCCCGTATCGGGTCGAATTGTGATACAAAGTTTGTGGCTTTTTCCCGTATTGGGTTGATTTGTGATACAGAGCTTGTGTCTTTTTCCCGTATTGGGTCGATTTTGTGATACAAAGTTTGTGGCTTTTGTGTAGGCTTTGAGGAAGACTCTAGATGCGGGGAAGGATCTCGGAATGCCCGATGGTGTTCTCATCAACGGAAAAGGTCCTTTCCGATACAATGACACTCTCGTCCCTGATGGCATTGCCTACGAGACATTTGATGTTCAACCAGGTCACAATTCAAATTGCTCATAATTTTTGTGTTTTTTTTTCTCGGTTACATATTTAGATTTCGGTATAGATCTTCCGTCCCTCTGTTTTGTTGATGTGGCTAGTCTCCGAAATCCCTCGTCAATCAGTTTTTTATCTCACGACTAACAGGAAGAACGTACCGGATCCGAGTGCACAACGTGGGAGTATCGACGAGCCTGAATTTCCGAATCCAAAGCCACAACCTTCTTCTGGCGGAGTCGGAAGGGTCGTACACGGTGCAACAGAACTACACGAGCTTGGACATCCATGTGGGACAATCCTATTCGTTCCTCGTCACGATGGACCAAAACGCGAGCTCCGATTACTACGTCGTAGCGAGCGCGAGGTTCGTGAACGAGTCGCGTTGGAGACGAGTCACCGGAGTTGCGATCCTCCGCTACTCCAACTCCAAAGGGAAGGCCAGTGGACCCTTACCCGAGGCTCCCAAGGACGAGTTCGACAAGACCTTCTCTATGAACCAAGCCCGATCTATCAGGTAATGTTTTTCACAATTTTTTTTAGTATTTAGCCAACATAAACATAATCAATTCGGAAATAGCCATCATGCTTACATTACAGTCGTTTACAGGAAATTATGGACCGAATTGCCCTTTTCGATTTGAGTAATTTTAAGGGTTATTCGGGCTAAATTGGTCCAAATAATCTTGTAAACAAATTGACCTGACTATTTATCAAAATACAACCCGTGTTTTAATCAAATCCGGTCAAAAAGTTTGGATCTTTGTTTGACGTTATATGTATTTTTTGTAGATGGAACGTGTCGGCAAGTGGGGCCCGGCCGAACCCGCAAGGCTCGTTCAGATACGGATCAATCAACGTGACAGACGTGTACGTGTTGAAGAACACACCGCACGTGGAGATCAACGGGAAACGGAGAGCGACTCTGAACGGGATATCGTACGTGAATCCGCCGACCCCGCTCAGGCTCGCCGACTGGTTCAAAGTGAAAGGGGTGTACAAGCTCGACTTCCCGAGCCGCCCCGTCGCCACGTCAGCGCCGAAGATGGAGACCTCGGTGATCAACGGGACCTTCCGCGGATTCATGGAAATCATTTTGCAGAACAACGAGACCAAAATGATGACCTATCACATGAACGGATATGCCTTCTTCGTCGTTGGGTAAATTTTTGTTTTTATTTCTTTATATACGAATGATTATACTTTTCTAATCCTCGTAACCTGGATATCTCTTTCTTTCTTTTTTTTGCAGCATGGATTATGGTGAATGGACCGAAAATAGTCGCGGAACTTACAATAAATGGGACGGAATTGCCCGTACCACCGCTCAGGTACGAAACGAATTTTTTTTTTCGTTATTTATATGATAAAAAATGTAAACATAAGAGATTTAAATTTAGCCAAAGTTTTGTCAGTCCGGTGTAAATAGCCAGCGTGCTTACGCGTCATACTTATTTCATAATTTTCTTACCAGTTTGCCCTTTTGTTAATGAAACGAACGGGAAACTAAATTGATCGTATAAAGATTGTAAATAGCTATATATACCAAACAAGGGTTATATCAAAAATCCGTTTAGTTTTCATGGCTAGTAATTACATGAACTCGGATATGATAGTGTCATGTTTGAAAAGGTTTATCCGGGAGCTTGGACGGCGGTTTTGGTGTCGATGGACAATGTGGGAGTGTGGAATATCCGAACGGAGAATCTCGACTCGTGGTATCTCGGTCAAGAGACTTACATTCGCGTTGTCAATCCCGAAGCTACTAACAAAACTGAGTTGCCGATTCCCGATAATGCCCTTTTCTGCGGCGCTCTCGCCAAAATGCAAAAGTAATACATTTTTGTCTCTCTTGAGTTTTTTTTGTTTTGTTGAATCAATGATAGATTGACTGAGTTTTTTTTCCACTTCTTTTAGGCCACAACACATCATAAACTCGACGGCGATGAACAAGTCAAACTTGATGACGCTTCTTCTGATGATGATCGGTGCTTTGATTTCGATTCTCCGTTGAGATGATTCTCTCGACTCCGATTCCACTGTGAGGTTCGTGATTCTCGTGTTTGCGAGCTTTGGTTTTCTTTAGGTTTTGTTAAGTTTTTCTTAGTGTATTGTTGATATGAATATGAACATTTTTCAGGGATTTTGACAGGGCATTCTTTTCAATTATTTTTATCTTTAGATCTTTTTTGCTTTGGTTCTTTTCTAATTTTTATTGGGTTGTTGTCATTCTTTTGATTTATGTTACCACCATATTAATGATACTTGATTTAATTGCAAAACCAAACTTGTACCATGAATATATTGTCTTTATTATTAGCTTTGATTTGATTATATAGGACATGATAATCCGCTACTATTAATTGGTATTTATACGGTGCCAAGAAGAGTACGGTGGTCCAACTATTTTGCACCAAATTTGTGAATAAAATCGATTGTAGTAAAATCAAATCAACCTACTTTTTATACAATTTTATTTAGATTTCTTGAGAAAAAAGAGAGAATTTAATGTGGCAGTTTTGTTCTGTTGTGACAGCTTGCATGAATGTGATTTAATAAAGTTTTGTCAAAATTGTAAAAATAGACAGACAAGGAGATTCCTATGCATGATTAGCTGGCATCTATGACATTTCATATATGTTCAAGAACATGTACACATTTAATTTTATTAACTATACTCAAATATGGTTACTTATGTTTTCTGGAACAAAGAAACTAAAATTATGTGCTATAATTTTTCATGAATGGATTAAGATATCTAATAGACCATAAATCACTAAAATTGAGTCTAAAAAGGATTTTATAAAATCAAACATGAGTAAGATAGTTACAAGCAAACAATTGACACAATGAAGGCATTGGTTTTCTTTTTTTGAAACCGGCCTCATCAAAACCTCAACACCCACCGGGTAAGTGCGGTGAAGAGGAAAGAGCACCTCTATGCTTTGAAACGAAATCGTTTTTGAACTGTCCCACACAGAGAGCGGGACTTCTCTCACGCTACACCACATCCACTCGCGGCTTGACATCGCCACAAACTTACCGCACTCTGTTTTCGTCCCACATCAAATGAAGGCATTTGTTGTAACTCTTTTCTCATCCTTTTGATTTAAAATGGGCCTTGAGTGTAGAACTTTCACTCAAAACCTTGCTCTTTGCCTACAAATTTCAGGTTTCTTGTTTGAAAAGTCTTCTTAGAAAATGTAAACTAACAAACCACATACGCATATCAAATACAACCACACTTCTATCAAAATAAAAAATAGATAACTTGTAGTGCAAGTAAAGAAGAACAAAAAAAAACGAAATTTATAGAAGTTCGGCATTTGATCCAACGTCAGATTACACACTCAATATCACTCAGTCCTCACCGCTTCAATATACAAATTCAAAACCTGAAAGGCTCTTAGAACTAGTTATGCAACTTCGAACTTTTCATGTCCTATTTCTTCAGCCTTTCTATCCACGACATATCTCATCCATTGAAAGGTAGTAATCTTAGTTAATAATGTATGTAAATAACCTTGGTATTTATACAACATAAAAGTCCTATAACTAACTTTTATCTTGGTTATAGTCTTGATGTCGTCATTCGGTTACAGTTCACTAACTAGCTTCATCCACGTCAGCTTGATTGAGTCGAGATGGGGTTGACATTCTACAATTATGACTGGAAAATGTATCAGAAACCCTAAGCAGACTTTCTCGGTAACTACACACATATTCGACTTTGTACATACCATTGCATAATTTCGTTCAAAAACCGCATAAGGAATAGCATTCATATTTCTTGCGACTAATACAAATGTTGCTTTAAACCAATGATTGAAATTGCTACGGTCGTCACGTGCCAATAATCTCAAAATAAGAAAATTGCGACAAAAATATGATGGAAATTTTGAAAATGAAAATTTGATGGAAATTGCGATAAAATACATGCAACAACAGTAATAACGATGAATCTTTTAAAACATAAAACATAGAAAACACAAATAATGATCAAGTTCAAGTATTTTTAGACATTAATAGTTTTAAAACGAAAAACATTAATAACTTTATGATGTATTTTTCGTAAGGCTTCTATACATATGTATGTTTTTCATTTTAAATTAAAGTAACTAACTAAATATTTTAAAAACATTATCTAACTTGAAATAGTATGCTTCAACTTGCTTAAATATCGTAAAAATATTTTCTGTTTATTTTTGTACATCTTCGTTCTTTTTTATATACCTATATGTTAAAAACAAGTGATAAATATACATGGTCATATCTTTTTTTTTTTCGAGTAAACATGGTCATATCTTAACTATGGGATTTGGAGCATTAATTTAAAATTGTGATGTTATTAAATCTTAAGTAAAACGAAAGGCCAATAAATACTATGCAAGAACATGGTGGTCCAACTTTATTACATGGCTGTCAAAAATGAAAATAATCACATGTTCTCATTGTGTAACACATTAAACCAGAGTACTATTCCCATATATATTCGGTACACGTTTTCTTCGAGTATATAGTACTAGTTAACATAAACATACATATTTTGATGATGATCAACATTTTGTAAAATCATTTTAAATGGTCCAGACGCTTACGTATCAGTTTACTTTACCAATTTCATTACCGATTTGCATTTTCAAATTCGATTGTCTTTTTCTCGTGTTACAGTAAATATAATATTAAACAAAAAACCAATCTACAAATTCGATATTTAGTTTTTGATTTTGAATGGGATCGGTTTTAGGCTAAAATAATCAATAAAATATTGTAAAACAAATAAATCGATCATTTACATAAGTTTTACTAAACGTTAATAATTTAAAAAAAAACGCATATGTTTATGGCTATTATCAACATTAACTTCTTTCTTTATCTTTTCAAGATGCACTGATTGCTTAGTTACTGTTTCTTAACATGTTTCCTTAACTCTCTCTCTCTCTCTCTCTCTCTCTCTCTCTCTCTCTCTCTCTCAAATGGAATTTTTATTGTTAAAATGTATAGACATATCGCTTCAAAGCTCATGTACGAGTTTTGTCTGTCTTCGTGCCAACTTGCATGGCTTTGGGTCATTGTGTGATTAATAATGTTTTGTCCAAAATGTAAATATAGACAAACGAAGTTCATGAGTTGATGAGCTGGCAATGTTCTATTCGTCTCCCATTTCTTAAAAACAAGATACTTATTTTATTTATTTATTAAAGTCTCGTCCAACGTTCTAGTTTAAGCTCAAACATTTTTTCCAAAAGAAAAGGAGGGCTTTAAATCATTGAACAACTTTGAATGAATGAGTTCAAAATAAATGAATGACCACACAAACTTTTTATTGGGACAATAATAATCTGAAGAACGGTGTTTAGTACAATTAATGTTAAATGAAGTGAAGTAGTCATATTATTGTTGCATCAACATCATATAGAGCAAGACTTGGACTCTCCTTTGTATAATCAATATATGTATATATATAAAGTGCTCTCCAAAGATAAAGCTTCAAGTTCAAAAACCAGCAGTGCTTCTTTCAGATTACTCATCATCACTTCTCTCTCTCTACATATACGTATTATGTATATATATAGTTGAATTCTTGACATAATCTCTATGCTTGATTGCAATGTGTTAGTTATTGGGGCATGCAAATATATATATGTATATACATAGATAGATATATAAACCCTTTTGAGTAGTGGTCGCATCCAATGCAGAATCCTCAACTTTCCAAAATCTTCACGCTTTCTTATTTATGTCTTTTTGCACTACAAAGAATCATATGGAATTAGGCTTTATACCACCATTTCGTATCACCCAATAAAGAAAAAGAAGAAGAAAAGCTTTAACCATGCATTACCACTATTACATTCCTATTTGGAGTCCATGTTCAACTATTTTGCATGGAAAATTACATAAGCCGACCAAAAGAGATCTGAATGTTTCCCAATCCCAAGTGCTAAATAATCCACACTTCATCAGACAAAATTTCTTACCATATATATGTATATACGCATGAAATGACAATTCTTACAAAAAAAAACATATATACATAATAGCACTAACATAATATTTATTTGGTGTTTTGTGAAATGAGAGCTCATGCATGGACATGCATAATTATTTCGATGTGACATCCGCAATACTACCATATATCGTGCTAATTCCGAAAAATGTCAAAACATAAAAAAATACAAGAAGGATTATTTCGATCATCGAGTATATATCTTTTATTGTGATATATACTCGATGATTATAATTTGACATAATTCGAATCGGGAAAATCATATCTAATCAATTAACTTATGTACGTTGTAGTTATCTCGTAGTTTAGGCGGCAAAATAAAACACACACTGGTTCGGCTTATTACTTCATAATCTTGCACGAATTTTATTCATGCAAGATTATAACAAAAAGATTTAATAGAGGATTTATCGGTATACATGTATACATAACAACGCTTCTTATTGAACAATAAAGTTTCCAAATAATAAAATAGCATTGATATCAACGTAATCTAATTCTAGTTTTCTAACTTTCACCTTTAGTCCGCAAACGTAAAAATTACGAAGATTAACGAAATGACCATATTGAGGATAGGTAAAAAAATGATGATCTCGTTAGCAATTATAGGTAGAAAAATCAATGTCGTTAAGCCAACCAAGAGTTCTCTAAGAATTGGATGCTTCTATTTTGAATGGAAATGCCAAATAATTGTTTTCACTATTTATGTGTGGGATCATACAAACAATGATGCACTGACAATATGAACAGACATATGAGAGCGACCCTGTACCTTATTACAAGCTTGCTCTAACAAACACACATTCATTTTACACTTTATTTTTATTTTTATGCATGTTCCATAGGAACTCATTTTAACTATTACTATTAATTATTAATATCCATTATTATTACGTGCATATAAATAAATAACCAACAATTTAGTCTTTAGGCAATCGTTTACAAGAAATTATGGATCAAATTATCATTTTCAAATTGAATAATTTTAAAAGTTATTTGAGCTATATTACTCTAATTAATTTTGTAACTACACATTTACAGAACAATGATTATTATGGATAATTTTCGTATATACCCAACTAAACTATAGTCAATTTGGATATACACAACATTTTGTAAACAAGTCGTAAATATTCAACGTTTTGTAAACAAGTCGTAAATAGCCAGACGAAAATACCCAAAAAAATTATTAAAACTTAAGAAAAATATAAAAAAAAATTAAATGTAAATAGATGTAAACGAATTTATCTGGCTATTTACGATTTGTTTACAAAACATTGAGTATTTACGACTTGTTTACAAAACGTTGGGTATATCCAAATTGACAATGTTTGAAGTGGGTATAGAGCCAATTTATATAGCTAGTATTTAGAATAGCCCAATAAAAAATAAATATAGCAAGTTAGAAATAAATACTTGAAAATTATAAAATTACATCTTACATCACAAAGATTAGAAGCCCTCACATGTTATAATTCTCCCACTTTGAAGTTTCCTCTCAAAGTTTGTCTCAAATTATATTTATTTTTTTCTCTCTTAACTTAACTTGGTAATGAATAATAAGCTTTCAAGTTTTGCACTTTGCGAGTGTACGTATTATTTTGTTAACTAGTATAGCCTAATGGTAACACACTCCTTCGATCCCTACCGCAAAAAAAAAGAAAATATTAAGTCATGTGTACGTACTTGATATTTTGATTGACAACTTATAAAGAGAATGCAACGCGCTCAAGAAATCTTGTTTTTTATTTTCACACTAGAAGACTTGTACTTAGATTGTGACAAGTTGACTTCAGGTGTTAATAAGGTCAAGAACTACGTATTATGTTGAATAATAAGACTACAAGTCTTTTTATTTAATCATTTAATGAAAAGTTTACATGTCATTTATATCTGCTTCACTATTTCATTGCTCTAGTGTTATAGCTGCATAGAACCTTGATCTTCTTGACTGTTTATTCTTTATCGCTCTCTCAATAATACAAGTTCATTTATTTACATGTATAGTAATTATGAAATCATCATAAATAATATGATTTTTTTTATGTACAACTATGGTATGGTCTGGTTATTCGCCTACTAAATAGATAAGCTTATATTCGCCTACTAAATAGATAAGCTTATATTCGCCTACTAAATAGATAAGCTTATATTCGCCTAATAAAATATAACCTTATTTTTCATTATAAAAGATATATAGTAATTAAAACTTATTTTCATGCATTAGTTTATGAAACCAAAAACAGTAATACCGAAATAATAGATGTAACATGAATTGACATATGCATCTTCTTAGTTATCATAAGGCTCTTTGACTGAATTAAAAGACTAGTCAGATTTAACGACTCAACCAGAGCACTATAATATATATATATATATATGTATATGTAGATGTATATATAAGAGAGAGCTACATAAAAGTTGTTTAATCAGCATAAGCTAGCTAGAATAACACAAAAGATATACTACTGTCTTTACGCGCACAATTCATGGGATAAAAGATCTAAAAAAAAGTGCATATGTTATCTAGAAACAAGGATATAAACATCAGATTCAATTAAAACAAAAAACCAAGCTTCTAAGCACGAACTAGCTACCCTATGAACTAAACATAAATATTTTATAGTGCGACGACGAAAGAAAAAAGAAGCCTTATTAGACTCTTTTTTATATATCAATAATTATAATAAGGATCTATTTAGCATAATAATAGGTCTTGATTAGTAAGGCGAAACACCGACGTGATTGGCTGAAGCGAAAAACCCTGCGTCTTTTATCAGAACGTCCTCTCCTTCCTATATATAACATTGATAAACTGAGTCATGCTATAATATGAAAAAGAAGATACATTGTAAACCCTAAAAAACAAAAAAAAAATTAAAAAAAAAAACCTGCTGGCGAGTATTTGTCTTCTTATTGGCAGAAGAGTGATCAGGCATGAGACCAAAGTGAATGTGTGGAAAGTGAGCCCACTGACACAAGACAAAACAAGTTCACACATTTTCAAATGACCCCACCTATTTTCATTAAACCCTTTTTTCTTTATAATATGTAACATGTATATTTACATTCTTAGCAGCTGCGCTGAAGGCTTCTCTGTGGGAGATATCAGGGTTCACTGACTTGATGCGTTGGATCTCGTCCCTGCACCACCATTATTATTATCATATATATATATATATAAGCTTGGGAAAATGAATGTGTTTGTAACTATGTATAGGTGTAAGCAGTGTATAAGTACTCACTTGATGAAACGGTTGTAAGCAGATGGGACTCGCTGTCTCTTCTCCGGAGCTGGATAACATAAGGCCACAGTATATATTATTATATATTTATCATCTTATATATGTCATATATAAACCTAAAAATACCAACTTATTATGGATTCTCTTTTCATGCCCTAACTAACCCCACACCTTTATCTCTCTCTCTCTCTCCCTATATATTTATATGTGTATGTATATATATGATCTTCTGTCTATTCAAATCTTTGTATAGATTTGAGAGATCAAGAAGCTGGTCCCTAATTTTCACCTTTTGTTTTTGTAGGGGACTAAATCAGATGACATTTTATTGCACCACTAGGCTAAGAAATCTTGAATGCATATACATATATCTTATATATATATATATATATATATATATATATATATATATTTCGAGAGTATAGTGATAGATGTTTCTGCCCCAGAAATTTAAACTGTATATATACATCTTCATGTGTCAAAATAATTGACCTTAATAAGTCTAATTCCGCAACTAAATAAGAACAAACAAATGGTGTCACACATAGAAGTGAAATGAAAGATCCTAAGATGATGAGATAAAAAAATAAGTAATGTATAAACGTACGTCGGTTAATAACAGGTGGTCTGGAGAGAATATCGTCGTGGGATCTCTGAGGAACGTGAGTCATCCCAAAGTCGTGAGTCATCATCATGTTCATGTTCATGTTCATGTTCATGTTCGCTGCTTGGTTCGGCATCTCTTCCTGCAACACACACTCGCATATCATATATGTGTGGTGGTGATGATGATAAGCACGCAAAACGACAAAAAGAGTTGACTGAGATTGACAGACCAGGAGAGAGTGATGAGGAGCGAAGAAAGAGAAGTGGTTGGGAGAAGGCAAAAGCAAGCCTCGCATGTTGACCGGCAAAAGCGTGGTGCAGTGTCCACATCTCACCGTCACCGTCTTGAACAAGCTCGAACACGGTACACTCACCTGAGACAGAGAATATAATATATATAAAGAAGAAGAACAAACCCTAGGAGAGAGAGAGAGAGAGAGAGAGAGAGAGAGAGAGAGAGAGAGAGAGAGAGAGAGATGCAATTACAGCGAGGACAGTGTCGCAAATGTTGCAATGGACGTAACAGAGCTGGTCCGACGAAGGAGGAGACAATGTGGAAGCTGAGGAATTCGAATTTGACGATGACATCTTTTGATTTGATTTGATTTGATGATATGATCCTTTTTCTCTCTTCTTTTCTTTTGTGCCTTCGTCGATGATTGGTCTTGTTTTGATTTGATTGATTTGATTTTGATATTGATTTGATTGATGGAGTGACAGCTTAACCACCACCTTGGATCTGCTTTCTCTTTTTTTCTCTCTTTCTTTCTTCGGTTCAGAGAGAGAGAGAGATGTGTTTTGGTTATTTGAGAGACTCCTCTTTTGGTCTTGCCTTGTGTTTATAAATATATTGATGATGATAGTGAGTGAGAGTCATGTACATCCACTAATACTTGTATGTATGTGTTTATGTGTATACGCGTATGTATGTATAGTATATGAGAGAGAGAGTGGCATTCCCGAGGGTGAATATGGGAGGAGAGAGAGAGGAGCGAGAAAGGGACGTGTGCATGGGAGTGATATTGCTTTCACACCTCCTCTCTTGTTGTTTTCACTCTCTCTCTCTCTCCCTCAAATTCCGAACCCCAAAACCACATAATAAGGCCCTCTCTTAAATCTCCCGGACAATAAGCCTCTCTCTCACACACACACACTCTCTCTAGACTCATTCTCTCTCTGGACCCAAAATGAAAATGGCAATCAAAAGAACATAATAGCCTAATCATGTGTACTCATATATACAGTCCAATCAAGTGCTTGAGTTCCCAAACATGTGATGTGAAGGAGACCCAGTTTCTCGTTTCCCTTTCTCTATACAAACTTCATCCTCTTATTATTATTATTACTACTACGCTCATCATATATTACGTACTTAAATCACTTTATAATTTTGTCACTCTCTTATATCACATCAGTGTCATGCATGAAAATACGCTTTTATCGGTTGAATCAAATATACTTCGATGAAAGATGTTGATTGATGAGTGCTTATCTTACTTACGAATACGTTTTTATTAGGCTTGAATTTGCGGTTGTTCTCGAGTGTTTTTAATAGTTTATGTGTGTTTATAGTAAATTTTAGGTCAACGCAGGTAAAAGAGTGTGACTGAGTCATGGTTCGACGAAACGAAAGTAACGTGAAAGTAATTATAACTAAATACAAAAAAAATAACGTTGGACGATAAAGAAAACTTCCCGAGACGTCTCACGTTGATGGTCGCGGTCATTACACGCCGCGAGGATGTCAACGAGGGAGGTTCTGCGCCGCGAGCACGAAGTTTTCACGCGCATAAAATTTTTCACCGATGATGGTCGCGGTGCGAGGATTGCTGATGCGGTTAAAGTCGGATTTTGACTTAATCTCATCCGTTGGATGCGATTTTGAGCGCCCAGATTCGCCCGCCCAAGAGGGGTATTCGACCTAGGGCACTATATAAACACTTGTAGCCTCTATTATCATTAAGCTTTGGTTTTTCTAAGACTTTTAGAGAGAGTTTTTGCTGTGGGGAAAAGGTTTTCACCGGAGTTCATATTTTCCGACTACCGGAATTTCAGAGCTTCGACCACCGAAACTCCAATTCTAGTTTTTCTTCTTTATTTACTTTTGAACTGCGTTTGTATGTGAATTCATATTACACTTCAATTATGAGTTCGTTTCTTTATTTTCTCCTAGTCTTGTTGATTTTGATTGCGTTAATATTTGTTATCATGTTCTTGAACGCCATTAGAGACTAGATTTTTAGAGGGACTACGACGTAGCCGAGTTAGGTATTAGTTAAGTTTGGATGTGTTAGATTTTCTAGAATTGTTCTATAAAAATGTGTGCTTGTGTGAAATTGTGCGTAAAGCGTTCTTAAAACTGATCACCTTTAGAATTGATTGATTGAAATGTTTAGTTATTCGAGAGAGAATAAGTAGTCATGCTCTATTTCATTCATCGTAATTATCTAAGTTGCTTGACGATTTAGAAATTGTGTAATTGCTAGAGTTCTTGTTTTTAATGCTCGTAAGTGCATTAATAGAATTTAATGCTGAGGGGATAATTAATCCCACATTTGCGTAGGTTTACTAGATCACTCGGGAGAAGTTAGCGAATATTTGTGAAAGAATAAAATTAGCATGCATATGAATATTTAAGTGCTCTTACCAGAAAATCTCTAGGTTTGTAACTATCCGGTGAAATCGTGTCCTTTACTTTTTTTATATTCTTAAATCTTATTTTATTCGTTTAGTTGTTTTATTTGTTAGAATTCATTAGTTTAGTTCGTATTAGTTTATATATCAACTCAAAATTATCTTTAAATTAATTTGCGACAGATTAAAGAAATCGTTAGCATAATAAGTCTCTATGAGTTTAACATTCGTATTTTATCACTATATTATTTGTTCGATACGTACACTTGCGTGCTTCGTTATAAAATATCGCAATATTTATCTCTATTTATATGCCATGTTATACATATATATAAATACACATAAATGTGTATGTACTAATTAATAAATATTCACATAGGCGTGGTGTCAAGTTTAATCAGCCATTAATGTACTTAAAAAGGAATATTTATGGAAACAAAAAAGTGTTAATTTTTTTAAAATAAAAATTTAACCTTTTACTGATTTGACCACTCAATCTCCCTCGGTTAACGCACACACAGATCCGTATTTAAGTCAGTAAAAACCAATTTCAGTGGACAGACTTTGCCTCTTCTTACCACCTTTGTCCTTTCCTAAACTTTTTTCTTTTTCGCTTACTCTTTGCTAATTTTGTTACCATTTAATTCCCACGCCTATCCTTTCCCATCCACATATCTCTAGGGTTATCCTTCTTTACTTTTATTATTATTATTATCATTATTATTTTACAGCTCTTTGTTTGCATACCTACACCGGTGAAGGAGATTTTTTTTATATATTATTTTTAATCATGGGAGATTTATTTTTTCTCTTTGTCACTAGGTTTTTTTTGTTATCTCATTTTATATCATATTAGGTACAGTATAATACTATTTATATTAGAAATGGAAACGTGGAAACATTGAGCTCAAGGAATTTCCATATCCTTCGGTCATGATTAATTAATAATGATCTGAATTTTTTTAAAATGAATTTAATTAGTTTGTCACAGAAATCAGAACCATCACTATCGATCCCAAAGTCATTAATGTTCTTCATCTTCCCCAAGAAAAAGAAAGCTCTTTTCAATTGAATCACAAATAAGAATCGCAAATGGGATGGGTTCTGCGTAACTCCAATGCAAGACATTAAATGTGTTTATAAACAGAAGATAAAAAAAAAAAAAGTTAATGTAAAAGTTTGCTGGCCTTTTACAGACCAATATATATTGATATGGAAATATTGTCATGACCTAATAATATTCAAATTTTAAATACTACCACCTATAAGCATGTTGAAAGCGAAGTATAGTCTCATGTGCTTTATTTCAGATCTCCAACGAATTAATTCTTCTCCTATAAAAAAAATAAAGTCTAGTTTTTAAAGTTGACATGAAACACCAATTTATTTGACGACAAATAATATATATAGACCATAAAGTGAGCCCATAAAATTGTACTATATACATATATAAGTACTTTATTCGTATATTTTATTTGTAGATGTATATATAGAGGGAAATAGATCTATGAACACTTTCGGCGTAACAAATATCGCTCGTTAATTAACAACCAAAACCTAACTATAAATTCTAAATTTGCGAAAAGGTTGAAAATTAAAATTAAATAGATGATAATGGCAGGCAAAAGAAAGGAGGCAGTGTTGACACGATCACTGACCATGCACAGTGCTAAAATAATTATAGTTGTCTCTCTATACTTAAAAAAAAAAAAAGCGAATTGAAATAATTTCGTTATCCTGTTTTGTTGAGAGAGAGAGATACCAATAATTGTTGGTATGATACTATTTGGAATATACATGTCACACACTTCTATAATAACCAAAGATAGCACGCTTCAAAGAATGTAGTCAATAAAGAATCTCATATTCTTACTTTTATCTTATTTATACACAGTACTACACAGATGTTGGATCCGCGGACTAAATATATATACACGTATATCTTTTCTTTTTAACAAACAATCCTTCCATCCCCTAGTATTCCGGCGAAGAAAGAAGAGAGAGGACGGAAGGAGAAGGAGAGGAGTTAAGAACGTCATCAATACAATGTCGACGAACAAGGATCATGGCTTCCCGAAAGGAGAAAAAACCAAAATCACTAGAATTCGAAGACCATTGGCAAATGGAATGGGCCGTTTGGTTTGAGAGTCTACTAGACCAAGCAAAAGAAATATTTTTGAAATAGTTCATAAGGCCGTTGATGCTTTCGAAAATGGGAGTGAGTTTCCAAAAAGGCCATATATCCTTCGAACTGAAACTATTCATTATAGATTTATTGTCCCCTTCGATGATGGCGCGACGATTGTTTCTAAATTTTGCGAGAAGGGTGCCAAGGAGGACGCCCAACAACTCAGCCTCCTCCGGAGAAGACGCCATGACCGGCCCTTCCAAAACCAGAGCGGCTGCCCTTCATGATCCCTCGTGATGACTCCAACAGATGCTCCGGAAGCTCGGAAGGAAGCATCGACGTTCACCTTCACGAAATTCGCCGGTGGCCTAACCCAAGCGACCTAAGACGGAGGAGAAAGAAGCAGCGACGAAGTCATATTGTTCAAAGAGTTGATGTAATCAAAAGCAGCAGTGTTTATATGATTAAGAGAATAATTAAAATTTAGAGAAATGGATTCAAAAATGAATTTATTACGACTGCGCCAAATTTCCTCGAAAATCATCCACGATGAGCTGAGAAATTCATTTTTCATAGAACAGTGATTGTTAGAGAGAGAATTAATTCTGCAAATCTCTTCAACAATGTCCAGCCCCGAAGAATCGATGCTCCAAGTCCACAATTTCCTTTCCCCGCTACAAGGTACAACCTGGAAGCCCAGTCGCATCGAAAGAAAAGATGAGCGATAGACTCCGCCTCGACATTGCAGAGGGGACACAGGTCATAAGGGATCAGACATCGCCGGAAAAGAATAGGGCTCAGGTTGAAACATCCAGCAGAGATTTTCCAAAAAAAAGTGCGCCATTTTTCAATGATATTTAGTTTCCATATTTTTGCCTAAGTAGAGGAAAATGACTCTGTGGTATTTGAAAGGGAAAGAAGGGCCGATTTAACAGAGAAAGTGCCTTTGGGATTGGGCGACCACGTAAGTTTATCCAGAGAGCCTCCATGACAGATCTTCGTAGCGAGAGCGGGGTCAGCCAATCGTCACCACAAATGGATTTAATTTTGTCTTGGTCTCAAGTTCTTTCGCCCTGAACCATAACACAACTAACATGAGGGTTGTCAGAAGAGATAGGATCGGGAAGGGGATGGATTTGAAGAGCATAGAGCCAACTGTCTCTGATCCTAGCAGTGTTTCCGTCGCCAATGAGGAAGCAAGCATTATCCATGATAATTTTCTTGGTGGAGGAGATGTCCTTCCAAACGCTAGAGTGATAAGGCTTGGCTTGAGAGTTAAGGAAGGAGACATGCTTACAGTTTTTGTTGGATAATTGATGAACCCAAAACAGATTAGATTTCGTTGCCATGTGCCAGCCAAGTTTAGAGAGCATAGCTAGGTTTGTTCAAATTTTCTGAAACTGAGCCCTCCCAATCTCTTCGGCTTGCAAAGAAAATCCCACTTGACTGAAACCAAGAATCTGTTTCCCTCTGCATTACTTTTCCATGCACCAGAATTTGCGAGACATTTTGTCCAAAGAATTGCAAAAAGAGATAGGGAATTTGAATGAGGCCATGTTGTAGATAGGAATCGCTTGAATAACAGAAATGATGAGAGTAATTCTTCTTGTTTTAGAGATTGTACGAGCTATCCAACCTTCAAGTCTACTGAACATTTTATTTTTTAAAAATTTAAAACTTTCACTTTTTTTTCGAGAAAGGAAAATAGGATTGCCTAAGTGAAAAACGTCTTTCTCGCAATCTTGCAGGCCAAGTGATAGTTTAATAGCAACCTGTACGGCAGGTAAGCAGTTTTCTGAAAAAAAATTAAACCAGATTTTGCTATGTTGACCATTGCCCTTACCATTCACAGTATTTGTCCAGACACTTCCAAATTTCCAAAACTTCTTGAGGTTTTGCTTTGCAAAAAAGAACTGTGTCGTCCGCGAACATGAGATGAGAAATGGGGGTTGTGTTACGACCAATCTTAACGCCTTTAAAAGCCCCTATAGTCTCTTCGCGCAATAGAAGTTTGCTGAGAACTTTCAGAAACGAGAATGAAAAGAAAATGGGATAGGGGGTCTCCTTGCCTCTAACTCCTCTCGAGTTTCATAGGAGAGAGGGGGCTGCAGTTGAGGAGGATGGCACTAGAGGCCGAGCAAACGCAGGTTTGAATAAGGGCAATAAATTTTATTGGAAAACCAAATTTTTTTAAAACTGTGAAAATGAAATTCCATTCTATTTTGTTAAAAGCTTTGCTCATATCGATTTTTATGCCCGAAAGACCGGTTTTTCCTTTTACATGATGAATTTTATCCATCACCTCTCTAGCAAGAACATTATTTTCGGCAATCCAGCGACCGGGACGAAAGCCGATTGAAATGAGAAATTTAGTTTATCCATAAAAGAGCTGATTCTAGTAGTGATAATTTTGGTGATAACTTTAAAACAGAAATTGCAGAGGGAGATGAACCTTAATTTACTGAAATCCTCAGTAGCCAAGTTTTTCGGAATGAGAACAATGTGGGCAAAGTTGGCTTCCAGATTAAGACCTCTTCCTTCAATAATATTTTTGGCAAATGAGCAAAGAGATTTTCCATCAATATCCCAGTATTTTGTGTAAAGAATTTCTTGTAAACCATCAGGGCCAGGGGCTTTAAGTTTTGGCATTTTTCAAACAATTGTTTTTATCTCACTATCTGAAGGGATTTTTTTTCCAAAAAATTGTTATCGGATGCAGAATGATATGAGAGATTAAATTTTCTAAATCTTGAGGAAATACAGGATTAGAAGATTTGAAGGTCTCAAGAAACTTACAATTCAGGTATTTGCCGATGCTGTGACGAGAGGTAAGTCTTGAGCCATCCTCAGTAGTAATGCAGCCAATGTAATTCCGTTTGCGTCTGATGGTTGTGGATAGATGAAAAAACTTATTGTTTCCGTCACCATGCTTGAGCCAGGTCTCGCGGGATTTTTGGCGCCATATTCTTTCTTCTTTGGCATTAAGGGCAGCAAGCTTGCTTTTGATGAGATCTTTTTCTACATAATTTTGAGCAGAGGTACGATCATTCTAAACTTTAGATAATTATGACTCTAAGATATTAATTTGAGTTTGATTTTTTCGCCAATATATACGTATGCATGTAAATATATATGTGTGTATTGTGTGTGACTACATATTCACTATACCTATGTAGATTATATTGCAGCAAAATACGATATAGATCATAGGTGTCATAGTTTGAACATTTTAATGACAATTCGTAATTTTTCAATTTTGAAACGATTCAGAAAAAAAAATTGTAAAAAAATATAAAAAAATCTTTTAAAAAAACAAAAAATTATACTACTTCATTTTTAATATGATCAACGTTTAGTTAAATTTTTTTAATGACCCAAGTGCTTATAAGTCAAACTAATTAATTATGTTTGTTTTAGTATATTGTTTTATAAATTTCTACTATTAACAGAAATTTAACTTGAACGTATACATTAACACAGATTTAATCAAACATACGTTATATTGAAAACGCAACATGTTTGTAAGTTTATCATACTTAATGACCCTTAAAAAAAAAAATTGCAACAAATAACTAAATGAAACATCGATATTGTTATTTGACCATTCTTTATTTTTTTTGTTTAGTAAATAGTCATTTATTCTGACGTGCCTGTTAGTAACCGTTATTAGTTGGTTATTTTTTTTATTAATATATATCAGTTTATTTTGGTTAATAGCTATTAACCAATTTTTTTCCAAACGTTGACTATACATTAATTAATACGTTTCAAAATAATATATTACTAATTATCCCCAAAAAAATAGTGCACCGGTCCAGTTTACAATTTGTGTTGAACAGACAAATCCAAAATTTGTAACTCAGCTGACTGGTTAAGGAATTCTTTCATCTTCTTTAGAAAGCTTGATAATTTTCTCATGTAACTCTAATAACATGAAAGACAATCGATTTAAGTGCCATGAAGAATAGTAACACTGGCATTTCTTCAGAGCACTTGTACTTAATAACCATGAATCTAATTAAAGTATAAAATCGGTGTACGGAATTAAGTTTTAATAAGCTTAGCATAGACTACAAGCCTATCTAGGGTTCACCTGACAAATATGTTCTTTCAAACTGAAAAAGTACAGAGACACATATATACATGTATATATATATCTATATATATATGAAGAAACACGTAGGTGTATTTCTATATATAAACCTGTATGTACTTACCAACAGTTCCTTTGGGATTAGTTGTGATTAAAACAGGTTCAAAATCAACTTCTCCTTATTTTTATTTATTTATTGATCATTACGAAATTAAATGTAATTCTCCTACTCCACAAGGCTCGAGTAAGCTTAATTAGCAATATACACACACAAAGTGTGTATATAAATGTAAGTGTACGTTTAAACCCTAATACATGTTTATTGAGCCTTGATTTTGTTGGCGTAACTAGTCCATTAACATCGAGATTACACGTAGTTTTGCGGAGATTCGGTTTCTAATGGATAAAAAATTTCTACGTACACAAATATTTAAAATTAGAACTAATATCTAGACAAATACTTAAAAATCAAATTCGAAAAAGGGTGTTCAGATTCACCTTACGATAACAAATTTACTACCTATGGATTATAACTAGTGAATGGTATAGCTAAGTGACCAAATAACAGAATTATTGATATAATATAGAGATTACGTGCATGGGAATGAGCTTAATTTATTATGTTCGAGCTGAAAAATTCATGCAATGCTACGTGACATTATTTGTTTAAAAGTTAGTTATATATTACACATCGTATATATAACCTGTACTCGTACAACCAAAATTGTCAATGAGAAAATTCTTTCATTATCTCGCTTCATTCTTTCTCTCAATGTCTCTAGAAATAAATTTGTAATTATGGTATCAAAAATCTTCATCACCAACAATGAAAAATTCATCGTTGATAATGATCGAATCTTCATCAAAATCAATCAAGCTTACACGGATTTGGGAGGGCAAATTTAGAGACAGAACATGAAGAGTTTTTTTTCGTCGTCCGCGCCAAAACATTCGTCGAAGAGAGAAAGAGGACTTCGTACGAATAAACATATCAAATTATGATTTTTTTCATAGAAGATTGTTACATTCTCTCAACTCATTCTTCATCTCAATATCTCCGTACTAGGGTTCTGTAATTATTTGTTAAGACATTCGGAATTTCGAATTATTATTTAAATATGAACCAATTACTTAGGCTATTTGATCCTTTTCAAATAAATCTGTGGAATTACTTTCTCATCTATGCGTTTATTTAACTGGATTAGTGGGGTATGTATACGTATATGTATATTAACATTTCAGTATAACTCTCGTTCTACAAATAAAATAGTATTGACAGTTAACTCATGATAGGATAAGTTGAGAGGAAACTATGAAGCAGGTATAAGATGTGATAGTTTTTCTATTCTTTTTTGGAGATAGGTATCATTCGACATTCGGTTATAAAACATAATTTAATTAATGATTCAACTCAAAAGACTGTCTATTAATGCATAAAGTTGAGAAAAAGCATACGTATATTGATTGATAAAGTAAAAACTTAAGAGGAGGTCAACGCTATAAGATTCATGGCACGACAAGAAAAGATAGGGTCTACTTAAAGATTGTTTTTAACTTCTGTTTAATGGTACGAACCTAAAGACCTACCTAATCTATTCAAAGTTTAGATGAGAGTTATAACTTTCATTTCATAGACACGTGGCATCGTCTGTGCATGACAGCGCATGTCTATCTTTTAGACGTAAAAGAAAAGTAGGGAAGGAACTCTACGAATCCACTAGTATAAATGTGGATCTTAGTATTTATGAAGAAAAAATTAAATGTTAGATCAAAATAAAACCGGGTTTTCATAATAAAACATTATGTGTGAAGGATTCAGCAAGGACGATCACATCTGTAAAAATTCGATGTGAACAAACGCGTAGAAATAGAAAGACAAAAGTATAAAGAGAATTATTATAAACGTAACAAATAAGAAACATAAAAAACTAGAAAACCGAATACAAACTTCAAAACAGATAATCACCCAACGACTTCTAATCGTTTTTCTCTCTTTACGAGTCTTCCGTTTCATTCATATATACATGTGTGAGAATACCAAAGAAGAGTATAACTAAATATATGTATGTATGTGTGCGTTTGTAATGTATGAATAGAATTGATGTGCATTTAATCGTAGGTGCATGTACGAATGAGAGGAAAAGCAAACACTGTCAAAAGCCTGTTTTAGAGCTTTTTTTTTTGCTGTTTCTGTGGATCCTGAGGATCTTTCAATCTCTCTCTCTCTCTCTCTCTCTCTCTCTCTCTCTCTCTCTCTCTCTCTCTTGTCTAGGGCTACGGTATAGTTGCGTAGAAACCGATAAAGTTGATATCCCTATTATATATATTTAATATATGTGGGTTAAGAAGTAACGTAGGAGTTTTTGTGTGAAGGAAAGTAGGTCATGCGTAGTACTGTGTGAATTAAGGAGATAATGTTTTTATTAATAACAATGCATGAGCCATACATATTATCAAGGCTTTGTTTCCTAATAAAATACTAGACTCAGAAAGAACTCACCTTTATTATAATGCAGCTGTATTTTATATATTTATATATATACACATACAAATAAGGTCGGGTTATTGGCTCAATTCGCCACCTTTTTTTACTGCGTTATAGGTTTTACTAGAGCTACAACATCTGTTTTTAGATTTTGGAGTTCGCACAGATAGTAAATAATTTACATTTTTTTTGGGAAATAAAAGAAGAGAGAACTAAAAATGTCAAATCTTATATTAACTTTCATGGCCTATGTGGAATTCATGATTTTGATTTGAGAAGTATAGAAGGCCAACATATATATCAATATATATATATTTTAAATTTAAGACGAGAAAATGGGTTCCTAAGAAAAAATATAATGTGTTTCAGAAGTTAAGATATTTAATATGTCTACCTAAAACGTCAACATTTAAGTAAACTTGTTGAAGTTCTTAAAAAGATTAGTGGGATCAGTTCGTTTATAATTGGGCCCTTTTTTATTTACAGTTGGGCCTTATACTTCACAAGATGAGCCAAACTTGCATATTGATGGACTTGGGAAACTTGAAATTCTTTATTTATGTAGCACTTTATTTAAACAAATATAATAAATAAAATTCTAATATAACACCAGGGAACATTTATGTATAGCATTAAACATGATTATTGAGTCTCTTTGGCATACATAAAATTGGAAAAACAAACGAAATTGCAAGAAGTTGTTCATTTTCATTGACACGCGAAATAAACTAAAAATATATGTTCTAGTTCCGAAATCAAGAAAATTCGATAAAATTTGGTTTTCAGATTGTTTTGATTTATTGACACGCGAAGTCAATTTCACGTCAACTTTAATTTTAAACTTGTATTTATGTTAGACGATCTTTTTCAACAACCGATTTAAGGAACTTGTTGATGTTGTACTCGATTCTTGTAAAGATTGTCAACGCGTGTTTATGTCGATACAATGAAATGCCATGTAGAAGATGATTATTATGCAAAAATTGAACTTATAATCTAGTTGCGACAAAACACAGATAAATCTTATATAAAAACGTCGTGAATCATTTCAAAAGATGGCTTTAATTGAGCTCGTGATTTTTATTTTTGCGGTGAAAATTTAATGTAGATTATATACAATTTTATCGTACTCAATCTTTTTTAATACATTTTATTTATTGATGAGATTGTAAAAAAAGGGTTAACGAGAAGATCACATTGGAGCTATATATAAATTATTAATTAATAAATAATCAATGCATAACATTAAAATTGTATTAGATACTACATCGTTAATTCTTTAAATCTTAATTCATTTTTGAATTAGTTAAGTATTTAAAAATGATATGACAAGTACGTACACGTGGCATAACTGAAAAAGGAGAAGGAAGACACGTGTGATGATCCAAAACCAGTCCCGAAGCGAAAAAAAAAATTATCTTATCCACACAAAAAAAAAACTCTTTGTGTATAGCAATGGCGTTCTGTGCGATCTCCCCTTTGTCACCATCGATCTCATCTTTCTCAAATTCCAAGCCCTTCTCATTGAAGGCAATCAAATTAGGTATGTACGTAATATATTATATAAAAACTGGTATATGTGCAATAAATACAATTGTTGTGTGTATAGAGGGAGATTGTGTGAGGAAGCGAAAAGAGGAGACTCAGGCATGGCAAAAGCTGGTCTCGTCAACGGTGTTGACCATCGCCGTGGCGAGCTTAGGAACCGCCACGTCATCGATGGCCGATCTGAACAGGTTTGAAGCCGCCACGCGCGGCGAGTTCGGGATCGGCTCCGCCGCACAGTTTGGATCGGCTGACCTCAAGTAATCACTCTCATTCTACTTGATTCATTAATTAAGCAATTAGGGTATTATTAGAATTTGTTAGGACTATGATAAATAGCTCAATTTTCTTATATCAGAAGTCGATACAGAAAAATGTATAAATAAACAAAGAATTTGTCTGAATTCGGAAATAATCAACGTTTTTGTAAATGTAAATATGTTGTATATAACTAATATATTTACGTACAGTCGTTTATAGAAAACTATTAACTGAACTGTATTTGCAAAGTCGTTTGTGTACTTTTAAATTTTTGGATTATATTAATCTAAATATTATCATAAACAAATTTGACTGATTTGTTTGCTATCATAAAAAAAATACTAGACCTTTAATGATTAGTAATTAAAATTGTCAATAAATAAAATATGAAATTTCATTTTAGTCGTAATTAAGTACAACGGATTTTTACAAATTGGTCCACACATGCATATTTCATTCTTATAATCCATATTTATTTTTCTATAGAAAAGGATTTAAAAAAACAAAATCTTTCGTATTTTTTATATAAAGTTTCAATTTTTATGATAGTAAACCATATTGCTTAATTGAAACCAAATTCAGAAAGACGGTACACGCGAATGAGAATTTCCGACGTGCGAATTTCACGTCGGCGGATATGAGGGAATCGGATTTCAGCGGGTCGACGTTCAACGGGGCGTACCTTGAAAAAGCCGTGGCTTACAAGACCAACTTTTCCGGCGCCGATCTGAGCGACACTTTGATGGATCGAATGGTCCTCAACGAAGCCAATCTGAGCGACGCCGTTTTGGTGAGATCGGTCCTGACGAGGAGCGATCTCGCCGGTGCTATTATCGAAGGTGCCGATTTCAGCGACGCCGTGTTGGACCTCACACAAAAACAAGTAATTATTCAATGTCATTCTTCTCATACATATAGTTCAACAATGATCAATCAATATATAGGGTTAATATTGACAATAATCATATAAATATAGATGTCGGTTCATTTGTTTTACAATATTTTACTGATCATTTTAGTCAAAAATCGTTCCCATCCAAAGCTAAAACTTAAATATCATATGCGTAAATGATCTTCAACAATTTTACAAAACATTAGTTATTTTCAAAACGTGTATTCTAGTACTAGCCATATAAATATGTAATATTTTATAATAGTCAACATTTTTGTAAATATTTAGTTAATAGTGACGTAATGTGTTTTCAACATTATTTGGACCAATACAGCTTAAAATTTGAAGTGTACAAAATAACGGTAAACAAATGTAAATGAAAACCAATCCGATCTATAATTTTTTATAAAAAAATGTCACATAATCGCATTAATTAGTTACAACATATTTAACGTTAGATATATTTCCAAATTCTTTATGTTTATATATATATATATATATATATATATATGTATATATAGGCGTTGTGTAAATACGCGAGTGGTACGAATCCGACGACAGGGGTGAGCACGAGAGCGAGTTTGGGGTGCGGAAACAACCGACGCAACGCCTACGGAAGCCCTTCTTCGCCGCTTCTCTCCGCTCCGCCGCCCAAAATGCTTGACCGTGACGGCTTTTGCGACGACTCCACCGGCCTCTGCGACGCCGCCAAATAATTATCCTATATACATATATATATATATATATATATATATTTCAAATTCATTTTTATTTATTAAGTTTTTAATTACCTATTCAATTACACAAACTCTCAAGTATATACATGGGCAAAGTGAAAAGAGTAATTTTTCTTCGGTGTACATTCTCCCTTTGTGGATTCTAGAACTAATTTTCAGTATGAATGTATCACCGTAACAAAAATAAGAATGATGCATTGTATTATTGATGTTGAAAATCATTTTTGAAGTATTAATTGGAATTATATATATTAAATAGAACAGTATAGTTTATTATGATCACCGGTCATTGTATTCTTGTTAAGATCACCCATGAATACGAACTCATATTCCTCTCTATCAATTGAGATTAGTAATATAGAGGAGACTTTAATTTAAGTAAAACAAAATGATGACGTGTAAATTAGAAGGATAAAGATCTCCGGGAAGTGTGGAGGGTTTAGGGATCGGTGAAACTAATTAAGGAAGCAAAAAAAAAATGAGTGTGTCGTGTTAAGGTGACAACATGCTCAATAATCATGTTTGTCTCCAAAAAACGACATCCTTTTAACATCTCGATTAAAATATAAAAGAACTCATTATTCACTCCCACCTCGCTGCATCAATGCGCGCATGGTGATATATATATATATATATATATATATATATATATATATATATATATATATATATGGCAAAGCTTTCATAGTTTTATTAGGGTTTATGTATTTGCTCAATCATACCATCTCCTTATTCCTATCATGCTAGTCTCTTGTAGTTTATGATTTGATGAGATTAATTGTTTAGCTAATTAAACAACTTACAAATTTCATTAACGTTTTGACCTTTATAAATTTGAATATTTTTTTAGTTTTACTATTAATATATTGTAAAACAAAGACCGGTTTACAAATCCGGTATTTATTTTTTAACTATGGATGAATCAATTTGAGATAAAATACGAAAATAATCAATGAAAAATTGTAAAACAAATGAGTCGTTCATTTGTTACTAAAGGTTAACTATTTTCGAAAACTATTACCAACATTAATGCATAAAAGAAAGAACATCAATGACATGTTGTGTTTTGTGTGTGTCTTTCTCTCTCTCTCTCTCTCTCTCTCTCTCTCTCTCTCTCTCTCTCTCTCTCTCTCTCTCTCTCTCGAAGTGAGAGTTTTGTGTGGATATTATGAGTCCATATGAGAGCACGCCCAATAATTGTGTCGCACAAAACATATATTTCCAAATGGTAAAGAAAAGGTATTTCATGCTTTACTTCAACTCAAATATATGGAAGCTACTATCATCTTTTTCCTCTCTAGCTAAGTCAAAAAAAAAATTTAAATGAAAAAACTAAAGGGTTTTGAAAGTACTACGTACTCATGATCATCACACAAATATGTCTCCAAGCTTGTGTATATATATAACTCTATATAGTATCTACTTATATGATCGATCTCATGTATATATATATATATCTCTTTCTCTGCGTCTCATCTCTCAATCCGAAACAGAAAGCTCTTGTGTTCAACGCCCATGCAAAGCTCATGAATATAATACCCGGTAATTTCTAATACATATAACTATAATTAAACTGCCAGTGTTCACGTAAGTAATATTCACTTTTATCATCACCAATATATTTGCATGCCTTGTCTTTACTCAGATCAATTTATGCATGAAAACCTTGTTCATGTTCCATGGTTTTCTTCTTGTTCTTTTACCTCTTCTGTTATACATATGAAACTATGTGTGTGTGTGTTGGTTGAAAGATTTATGTGTTCATGTCTCAGGTTCAGTAATCATAGCATATATTCTTATATATATATGTGCACTTATACTTGTTACACTAACATACTTTCATAAGATTGTATATGAAATAAAATCAAGTCTTCAGAAGATATTTGTCTCTTACACTTTCTTCCACACTTGCAAAAACGGACCTATAAATATTTTACTTTGGTATTGTAATTAATTCTGCATAGAAATCAATATCGCTTTTGTAGAGATATAATTTTTTGTCTCAAATTAAATAAGAGTTTCATTATTTATTTTTTAATAATATGAAAGCTATTTATATAACAAAAAATTGGTCAAATGGCCAACGTTTTAAGGGATAATTATGAAATGGACAACGTTTATGTTAAATTAGTTAATGGAATTATTATATACGTGCCTTAGTATATACTTGACAAACTTTTAATGGTCAAGATTTTTAGTTAAAGATTAATCTGGTCATTTACTAATTTTTTTTTTTAAACGTTGAGCATTTCGAAATTTCTATATGTTTTAAAAGTTATACAGCTCATTAACCCTTTATTACGAGGAGCTGAGAAAAGATGAAAGAGACAATCCTGATTTCAGTTCGAACTTCGAAGTAGTTGTTTTTTAATGTATTAATGGTCACTAAAATGTATGTTATCTTGCACGATCATTTGCTTATCAAATAATGATCACAAATCACAATCTTACGGTGATTTTTATTACTTATTTTATGTTTTGGAATAAACTTAACTAGATTCCAAATCCATATAAGGACAACAAAGAAGTTAAACTTCAAAAGAAAAAATGAGGAAAAAGAAGTTCATTATACATAAGAAACTATATATATACATATATTACACACACTAAGAATATACAACGTATTTGTATGGCAATTGATTCACACATAGAATAAACTTTTCAAAGAAGGTAAACACATATTTTACATAGAACGTAGGTCACCAAATTAACCTACATTTGTATGTATACTTAAAGCCTTATTCTGTATTATATATTATCGAGTATTAATTATATAAACCGTGCAAATTAAGGGCAGAAAAAGTAATTGTGACTGATTATGCAATACATACGTACGTTATAGTTCTTGCATTCACTATGTACACATACGAATTTTTTTTCTTTGCTTAACTGACTCCTATTAATTAGTATGTATATATATATATATATATATATATATATATATATATATATATTGAAGATATATGTATACATATATATATAGGTAAAATTTGTTGATCTTCATTTCCAGAGATCAATGTTGCAAGTGAGCGAGCTCGACGTTGACCCGTAATCCTGCATGATTTGAGGCGTTAATTGCTCAGCTATGTCATACACAGCTCCGTTAATACGGGACTCCTTGGAAGAAATATTATCATTGTGATCTTGATCATGATCATGGCTGAGCTGAGAAGCAACAAACTTGTCGAGAACTCTCCAATCAGTGAATTGATCAACGGCGATCTCGTTGTTGTTTGCAACACTATAAGCCACGTTCAAAACGCTTTGGTGGTGATGATGATCATCTTGAGTTTGAGTAGAACTGAGTGGGATTTTAGGGCTCTCCAATTGCGGGAGTTGGAATAAGTAAGGATCGGCGGACATGCTTGAATTGAATTGCGAGTCAAGCTCTTGTTTGCAAGCCGCATAGTGATGTTCTTGTTGACGATGATCACGATGATGATGATTTTGATTTTGATGATGATAGATAATATTATTGTTATTCATCATCAAATTCGGGTGTGAGAGTGGCCTCGGAGAATCGGGCATGAAAGAGAGTTGATGATTATCATCATACCAACACGGAGAATCATATTCTCCCATTCTACGCACCGTTGGCATCCTCTTCTTAAAAACCCTACACACCACCCATCCTTCTTCCTATACATATCATTGGATCACCAAGTCAATTAGGATTTATAACTAGAGATATGTATATGCATGGAACATCTAAGACAAACAAATTATGGACATATGAGAGAAATTCACTATGTAAAAAACGGGAACCATCGTCATAGGAATCATAAGAGGTGACAAATGAAAAAAAAAAGTGAAAGTAAGTAAACCCTAGGTGATATTTAAGAGAATATATATTATGAGTATGAAATAGCACCCCATCAATTTCATATTCTCTTTACTTAAAAATTTACAAAATATTAGTCCTTGATCGCTATTTTTTATGTATATTAACTCTCTTTAATTTACGTTGCTAGCATTTTGTCTTTGATTAGAAGTCAACCAACGACCACGCCGTTTATATCAAATATTTTGACACCACATAAGAAACAATATCACATGTGGTCATGAATGAATGATTTACCTGCGGAATTCCATTTTCTTGGGTTTCAAGTCGATACTCGTGCATAATCCAATCCGACTTTTGCCCATTTGGAGCCCTACCTTTGTAGAACACCAAAGTCTTTCGCATCCCAACAAGGTTGTGCCTCATATAAATGGCTTTGTCTCTTCCCGTGGCTTTCCAAAACCCGGCTTTGGTCGCTCTATTTGTTCTAGTCCCAGTCGGGTACTTCTTGTCTTTGTGGCTAAAGAAGTACCATTCGTTTTGATCGTCTGTTCCTATTTTGCATAGTTCTGCTCAACATACACTTGTCTAGACTTGTTAAGAGAAATATGATCAATTAATGAATATACTTATTTAAAATTGATATTCCAATTGTTACCTTGAAGATCCCATGGCTCAATCTTGTAGAGGTCAACATCTTTGATTACATCTAGGTCAATTCTTGTTGAAGCAACCTTTTTCCGAAGGTAATAATCGACCAATTCTTCGTCGGTTGGGTGGAATCTAAATCCCGGAGGAACGTGCGTAAACGTGTTCATATTTTGATTCCTAGACACACAAAATTATAACTGGTTAATGAAAAATATATCTATTTTGAAACTATTCGACAAAGGAGTAACTCGTGACACTTTAAAATCCTTCTTACTTTTTCGGACATCAGATTGTTAAGATTGAGATATAATATTTATTTACTATGATTCAGATTGTAATGAGCTTTGAACGAGACAAGAGAACCCTATTAATCATTTTTCTATAATTTCATATCAAACAAATATTATTTATAGAATTTATTGAATATATTTTTTAAAGCATACATTATTTACAATTGACACACAAAATCATAAGTCTTTTCATTTTGAATATAAATGAAAATTATGTATTTAAAGGGCCAATATACAAATCTTGACGCAAACATGTATCTTCATTTTGTTTGAAATTTGTTAAAAACACTCTACTGATTCTGGTGATTATTTTATTTTTTCATGATTACAACCCTAAGGTGCAGATGAGATTAAATGGATATCCACATAAAAACCAGAGATAAGATATTTTTGGAGTTACATGAATTATTATAGGGCTATATATGAAATATATATAAAACAAAATGATATTTGGAGTAATCAATGATAAGAATTTTCGGTCTTGAGAAAATATACGACGAACTTCCGGTTTTCTTAGATAATTAACTTTTCCTTCCATAAAATGAATATATACCATACAAAAATTAGACATATAAGGGTGTTTGTATATAAGATATAGCTAACTTGATTTTTGGCACAAAACTTTAGATTTTATATGCAATAAAAATAGCCATGAGAATGCATGAAATAAACCTACATATTTTGATTCTATGACATCACAGAAATTTTCTTTTTCACTTTAATATTCAAGTTTCTCAATGTTTTCTTGAGGAAGTTTTTCAATGCTGATTTACATAAAATTTAGTAGACCCAAAACTATTGAATTATTTTTAATAAGTAACAATTGCAAACATGTGGCCTTTTGAGTTCTAAATCAGTATATATGCCCCAGTTATGCATACATACAGTCTTTGATGTGTAATTTACTTGGGTACCAAAACGTAAAAAGAGATTAAAAAAAAAATAGAGCAATCCTTCACGCAAAGAAAAAAAACACTTAAAAACAATAATCAGGAAAAGAATGGGAGTAATAATCGTGTTCCAAAGAGATATTGATAAAAGTAAAAAAAAAAAGAAAAAGACATATAAGGAAATGAATATATGGATGATGCGGTTTTCGTCCACTTGTTGGTTTGATGTGTTTCTCTAAGTACTTTATGGATTAGTCAAAGATCAAATGAAGTCAGATCAACCAGAAATATCAGAATGTTTAGCTATAGCAAATCAAATTAGGTCAAACATGTCCTATAGTAACTTTTCATGAAATATGTCTAATAATAATAGGGAACACATGAAACAAATTTACAAAACCATGACTATATTGTTTTTTCATTATTTTTAGCTTATAATATGTGTAAATATTGTAACTATAATGTATATATCTATTTAAGGAAGAAATAAAGAAATAGAAGAATATATATAGAAGATGAACATGTATAATAAAGCACCTTGAAAAAGCTTGGTATGATCAGATCCGTTTGACCTTTAAAAGCTTGGTTGATCTCAGTTTCAATAATATACAGATAATACTTCGACGTTTCGATGATATATAATTCTTCCTCGGGAATTGAAACCAGGCTCTTCTGAGATATGATCAAACAGCTTTGCTCTCTCTCTCTCTTTCTCTCTCAAGTCTCAACTAGTTGCTTTCTTTCTGAGAGAGAAAGAGAAGTTTCAGATCCCAAGAAAAGGAATTGGGAAAGTTGAGAAAGGAAAAAAAGCTTATATAATAGAGAGAAGCAAACATCAAAGGTCGACGAAATGAGAGAGTTTTATAAGAAACCCACGCTAAATCCAAATTTAAATAAACAAATAAAAAGTGTGCACACACATGCCCTAATAATCTCTCTCTCTCATCTTGATTCATGCAAAAGCTTTATTAGGTTAAAATAAAGAGAGGTTGAGAAAAGCGAAGAATGATTAGGGCAAATTTCCGATGGAAACCCGTCTCAAATAAATGATAAGATTTTTGGTTTACCGAAAGAGAGATTGAATTAATTAAAAATAAAATTGGACGGTAACAAAAATCTAGCTTAGTTAATGAGTCCAAGCTGGGACTTTAACAATGAACTTATTGATTTTACTAGACTAGCTAGGGTTTGTAGCAACACAATCCAATGCAATTTAGGTTTAATTTATCCCAAAAAATCGAATTTAAATTTAAGTTGCACATTACATTACGTCTTAAAATATAAACTAAAATTATTTCTAAAATATTAAATATCCAAAATAACGAATAGAAGCTATTAACTCCCGGAAAACGGAAAACTTTGATCTGATTGTTTTTCGTTCGGGTTTCGATCTTTTTGCATTGCTAATATTTTCCAAAATAAATATTATCGATTGTTCTACAAAACGTTATTTTTTTGGTGATAATTAATATTATCATTTACTTTGAGGTCGCACGTTGCACATATATATCTTTTCTTTCGTTATGTGTCGATTCTTTATTAATTGTTTAGCCTCGTTTTTGCTTCTCTTTCATGATTTACTAGCTAGCTACAATAAAAATTTACTCTCTACTACAACAGTTAATAAATATTGTGGAATTTTAACTTTTATAGTAGTGAAAATATATCCCCGTTAACCTGCAATTAATCATTAAATAATTAAATACTCGGAGACAAGGGGAAGGTACACAATCAACGTCATTATTGTATATTTGAGAGGTCTTTTGTTTGTTTTGGAAATGTATAGGGATTTTAGTTAAATATGAGTATTATAAAAAAATTGTATTTTTAAAAAAATGTTCCTAAAAGTGTACATGTTTCTTTCCTTTTAGGATGTTATGCTCAAAATTGCATCATTTGTATGCAGCTAAGACACGCATTTTCATATAAATTTTTTGCAAAAATTAAAAACTCCCAAGGATGTTTTTATTGTTCAACCTAATTATATTTTTTAAGAGATTATACACATATCTACCCAAAATTTTATGAAGATCCTTTAGGTAAGAATTTTGGAGCCGCGCCTCCTAAGTAGTCGGGCAATCAACATATTAAACAAACCATAAATGATTCGACGTTTTGATTTGTTCGGATCATTTTGGTCTATAATAAGTTTTATCGTACCTAAGTCTCGTTAAATTACTAATTAATTATGAACCCTTTAATCATTTTAACACGCCAAATTTCAACACTATTATAGTATCCTTGAGACACACATTTGAGCTATTTTTCATGATCTCAAGGTTATCTTTCGTTAGGATCGGCACTAAGACTTCTCAAAAAAGTTCTCCTCGAACTAATTAAAAGGCTAGAACCGCCCGTGATAAAAAAAATAATAAAAGGTGGTCTATAACGGCTTCGTTACGAATTCTTTTGTTAAGGTACTATTTCAAAGCATCTACTAGGTTATATAGAATTTTGCCTAGATATCTAAATTTGAACTTAGAATGTAACAAGTTAGTGCATTAGATTAGTTAATCATCATTGCCTATATATAATTACGATACATCTTTATTCGAAAAATTAGTCACCGGTAGTGGATTAGTGCCTTGATTCTTATGATACAAATCAAAGCTATCATTTGTAATATATTTACAACGCCGTAATATGATTTTACTCATAGCTCTTCTGTAATTACGACCTATATTTAATAGACCTACTTAAACATTCTTTCTTTACGCATTTTCAAAAAAATAACAAAAGAAGCAACAACAAACGCGTGAGGTTATGAGGATAACAAGTAATGATATAGTTAATTATTTTTTTAATTATTTTTTTACAAACTATTTTCTTTCGTTCTACTAACTAAAAAATAAAATGAATACTCCGTTTAAAAACAGCACCACCAATACATAAAAATCGGCTCTATGTACCTGACATAAGAATAATAAAATTTTAAGTAATAAAAATAGATTAACGTTCTTTAGAAATACATAAAAACAGTGTTAAATACCATTTCCAGATTTTAAGGTTGGAAAAAATTAAATAACGTTTCTCTTACCAGCATTTGCACGCGAGCTCTGGTTGGTTGGTCCGCCAAATTTAAGAATATTATTTTTACTAACGAAAAGTATTTGTACCTCTGTAATTACGAATTTCTACCTCTAAATAAAATAAAAAATAATAATGTATTGGAAGTTAGGCCCACAAACCGACCCAAGTTTATACGACAATGACGGCTCTCCAAATATAGTAGCCGAGCCGAGCCGATTGAAATCACTCAGTGATGAGAGAGTGAGTGTGTGTGATTTTCTGTGCCAATCGTGGTGGATTGTGGGACCCACACGAACGGAAATGATGTCTTGATCTGATTACGTGGCAAACCGTGGTCCGGCGTGGGTTAACCCGTTATCATTCTCCGGGTCCCACACCGTTTTCTTTTCTGCGGGTCCCACCCCGTTCCTCCGCCGTGGGTCCCACTTCATTTTTGGCACGAGCTATGTGACAGGTGTAGGTATGTGGTTGGTGGTTACACCAAAAAATTAAAAATTAACATTCATTTTCATTCCCGGCCTCGTCGCTAAAGGTTTCGGATATTACAGTAAAAGCTTTTATGTGTATGTATACATACATATTCACGAGAGTATGTATTATGTATATGTATAGGTAAGTAAATATAATGAATAATTTAATGGGGTTATTTGTTGATATAAGTTAATTGTATTGTACAGAGAAAGAGTAGAGAAGTGAACTCAAAGTCTCACACGTGATCATAAAAACTAAAGTATCATCTTGGACTAATCACGATGACGTGGGGTTTAACTATTAATTAGGTTAATAATATAATTTTCTCTCTAATATTTTTATAGATTCTTACTGGAAATTATTACGTCATGCATGAAAGTTACGAACGACGCTCATAAGGTGATATGAATATTAATTGCATGATTATATTATTCACCATCTTCGTCGCAATACCTAATATAGAGCATGTAGTACTACAAAAAATCAGTTTTATTTTCTCCAACTAATATTTTTTGTATGGAAATTTATTAGAGAGCTTAAATTTGTATGGGCAGTTCGTGAGTATATTAATGATCATACGTGAGACAATATGGCGTGATTTCAGTCCAATTAATTCTTGTAAGCAAACTACGTAATTATGATGTGATAATTATTTTTAGCAAATAAAAAAAAAAAAACAGATTGAATAAAAGTCTACTAGAACAAAGCTTGTAAAAATAGTATAGAAACATATATGCAGTGGTCAATAAGTAACCATATATCATGACCTTGTCACTGGTCAGATATATGTAAAATAATAATAATAATAATGGAAAACATTTTCCATTGTATTAAAAAAAGAAGACTAAGTGAGTCATAGACTAATTAAGTAAGTTACATAATGGTTAGTTATTTAATTAAAACAGTGAAAAATAACTACAGTAAGTATGTAAAGCTATTTTTGTTGGGATCGAAATGAATGACCATAAAAGTTTTTGGATGTTATATATAAGTTATAACACAAGCCAAACCCAACTAACCGTGGGTCCCTATTATAAAAGATAAATAAAATTAATATTACTCTTAATATCATTGTTCATAAAGACATATAATTACTTCGGTTCCCCACGTTTAACCTAGAATTTGCCAACTCCATTCAAACATTTTCTTTTTGAAAATTCGCTTCAATTTTTTTAATATTTAAATGGATAATTCTAGTTATTAATCTATAAATATGTAATATTTTTATAATAGTCAATATTTTATAAGTAGTCAGATAAATTTGTTTATAGCAATATTTGGATTGATATATGTCAAAATTCGAAGTGCGAGCAATTCAATATAATTTCTTATATTGATTAAAAACTCAATTTATTGTATTAAAATTTACTGCTTGACCGTTAATATCTACTGGTCGATCCAATTTTATGCACACTTAGTTTTCTTTGGTTAAATATAGTTTCTCTTGCTCTGTAAGTTTAGACTATGCATAAAATACCCATAGATCATCCCTAGCTCTATTCAACAAAAAATTAAAACTTTATTTTCCCTTTTTCCTGAAGTTTCTTTGTGTTAAGAGATATTTTATTATTATTATTATATCGAAATAGGACGAGAAGTATTTCTCTTTAAAATACTATTTTTGCAACTACAAAAGGTATTGAGTAATGGTTGAGCAAGATCTATGATAGTATCTTAGATATTTTTAAAATAGTAGGCCATTGATACTTAAAATAAAATAGTAGGGCCATAATCTGTGGAGCTAGAATATATACTCACACAGATCTGTTCACATTTAATTATTAATACTATATATATATATATATATATTTATATATACATATATAAAGTTATAACCACACATGTCATTGGTATAGCGGTCATTTATCAAAAAGAAAAATACCCTCTCTTTGCCTTCTTTGTTGAAAGCTCAATTGTGCCAATTCTGACCAAAATATTTAACTTGGTCTATGCAATTAATTCGACTTTTAAGACCGTAATGAAAGTATAAATTATGATATAATTGTAATAAAGACAAGATAATTGAATACATTATATGTAATCTGCTCGTTTTGTCATCACAATTTGTATTTGTTTGACTGAATTTCTTCCATAATATAATAAATGAAAAAATATACTTCATAGTGCAATAAATGTGTCTAAATAACAAGATAAATCAATTTTCTCCTGATATCTCACACGTTCAAAACTAGATTCATATGGTAATATTTTGTTCGTTAGTTATCCTTTCAGATTTCGTTTATTTAGGAATAAGACACTGATATTAATAGTTCTGATATCATATATAAGTTACATATTTTTTAAATATTATCTTACACTAAAAGACCACGCTAATATTTAGGTATTGAGTAAGATGTAAGGTCGAATAGGACTTAATAAATAAAATAAAATAAAAAGGAAACACTCCATAAAAAAATTGTTTTAGTAATATTGCTTAAGATATTTCATATATAAAACACAAACCACGTTACCTTTATAAGTTATTTAATTCAAAATTCTTTGTCCTTTAATTTTCATTCATTGACTATTGACTTCAAAAGTCAACCCAGGCACAAAAATATGTGCAGATGAGCTATTAGTGTTTGTTACTCTTCGAGTTTTGATGACATTATTACAAACAACTTCATTTTTTTTATTAAAAGAAAAATAGATGTAATTGGTAACGAATGGGAAATTAAGAAATAAATGTAATTGAAAAATAGAGATGATTGCCTTTTGTTTATATGTCCCCTTCGTAGCAATGATACCACTTATTCCAATAATAATAAGATTAAGAAATGAGAACAAACAAAGGTACGAAAGTGGAGTTCAGAATCATCACCCATCACATTTATTTCTACTCCGACAAATTTAACATACATAGGAATATTAGGAATTGTTTGATTATATCAATACTATAAGTTTTATAAATGGGAGAAGTAGCAATACGGTACTTTGAAGCATATATTAATTGTTATATAGCTAAACGTTTGGAAAAAAAAATAGTGGTCATTAATCAAAATAAATATATATATTAATTAAAAATTTAACTCACTAACACCAATTACCAGCAGCCACCTCACAATAAATGATTAATTACTAAACAAAAAAAAAAAATGTTCAAACAACAATATCAATGTTTCATTTGAGTAGTTAGAGCAATTTTTGTTTATAAATTACCATACGTCCTTTAAATATAAACAAGCTTATTTCACTCATTTTTTATTACTTTTTTTTAGATATTAATAAAACTTATGTTATATATATACTGTATACATGTGTCTGATATGTAATCATTCAAAATTATATTATTGTAAAATGGTTCTAAAATGATTTAGACAATATTAATAATGGACCTATCTCCCTGAAGTCTGCAGATTTTTTTTTAAATGTTACTTAATCAATTGGATTTCGTTGGTTATGTATTTTAAATTACTAGAAATGTGAATCCGGACAAGAATATTCGTTTAAAATTCTCATTCATATTTTTATTTTTGTAGGAAATTTAAATATTTTTGATTTTCTGTTTTTGTCTAGAGATTAAAGTTTTGAATAGTTTAGCTAAGAAAAATGTTAATCATAACACTTCAAAGTATTTTTTTCTTCCTATTCTAGAGCTCATATAATCATGAACTCCAAGTTTTGGGAATACACAAAATGATGTTGGTTGATAGGCATTAATATATAATACGTATCCAAAAAATTATAATAAATATATGAAGTGATTGATCTATGATGATCATTGTTTAGCAGATAAATTAGTGTTAATATCTATACGTAGAGAGAAAGGTATGGACTACAAGGTTCCATATTTACATCTCTGCTTTTATGTACACTATGATATGCAATATCTTCTTTCTTTAATGCAAATAAAGGATTATTAAACAATTTTTTTTGTTAAGATGTATGTGAAGCTTATTAACTAATCAAGTTAACGATTCTTACAACGATTATTTCCATATTATTTTGTTATTTTATGATTAATCTATTTTTGTTTTAAGTCGTATTTGTGTAAAAAAAAAGTCCTAACATATTTTACAGTAATATAAAGCTTTAAATGCATGGTGATCTTATAATTTTTAACAAAATAATAATGGCCAATTTTTCATATCCAAATGTGTGGATGCACGGAAATAGTCGATAATTTCAGAGAGGAACGGATCCAATTAAGGCTCACTAGGAGCTTAAACCCCCTTCAATTTTTTTAACATTGTTTACTCAAATTTAATTATTTTTCCTAATTTCTAAACATGGTAATTTACAAATTAATCCCTCCTGAATTTTTTCTCTCGTTTAAGTCTCCTAAATACAAAGACACTATTTCAGATAACAAGAACATTATTTACTAAATGTAGCCTACAAACATCGAATTTGATATTTCTATTCGATCATGAAATTTCAAATCTTTTTATAAGAATGACACTTTATTTGATCAGCAAAAAAAAAATATAAGAATCTAAAAAGTAAAGGGAAGAGAGAAGAATAAACGAGGTTTATATGAACCAGACAAAAATAATGATTCGGCATAACTGCGTTGTATATATTTGAATTCAATGGAATATCGCACATCTTGCTATAATAATTCATAATTCTCACGTGAAAAAAAAAAGAGAAGAGAGAAAAATGATAATAATAGCATGTTTTTGGAAGAAAATAATAATAATAATAATAATAAATGTTAGGTATATTGCAGTGAATTAGTAGATAGTTTGGTGGTAGTTATAGATGGTAAAATGATGACACATTTTTTGTGAGTAATTTTGGCAGTAATTATAACGACTAGAAGTGCTCAACATAATTCCAAAAATTCCACTCTCTTCACAAAATTCAAGTAATTCTCGCATCCACTACTAACACTATTATTTTATTTTGCACCATTTTTTCTTTAACACAATCATTCATATACAGCAATGAGTACGTTATACACACGCATAGATATTACTATTATTATTGTTATTATTAGGGTTATTCTTGCTAGTCATGTTTATATGTAGTATTTTGATAGTAACGTTTTTGCAAATTTTTAGTAAATAGGTAGACAAATTTAACGTCAGGTAAATATTTTTATAATATATTTGGATCAATATAGATTAAAATCCATTTTCCGCTCAATTGATAACCATAAATTAAAATGAAGTAATAAATCTTATTTACACGATAATTGAAGAACATCTTTGTTCAAAAAAAGTAATCCGTTTGCAAACGATTGATACATAAATATATTTACTATTTACAACATATTTATAAAACGTTTCACTATTTCTAATTTTTTTTACGTTTATGCTAATTAAAGACCTAATATTTTTTGCATTTTTGTTATTTATTTTTTAAAGACAGATTTACTGCAAGTGAGGTACGTACCCAACCACTCGACCTGTTAACTGTAAATTATGTTGTATTACCACTAAATTATTAGGTAACACGAGTTTTTGTTATTATGATTATAATCTATCAATACATTATACATACTTTGCATGGACTGTATAGTTCAAGTACTGGGCTTGAGAAATTTTTAATAGATCCAGCCCAAAACAAAATTAAACATAGTGGTTACATGTCTACTTTATTTTTCTTCTTATTATTAAAATGGTAATCGATAGTTTAGACTAGATGTTAAAATATTGTAACAATATATAAATGCTTTTTAACCTACTAATTGTTTTCTTATGGAACAGCATATACTTTGAAATCCAAAACCAAATTGGGTTTCTGGAATTAATAACGGAAGTATACATGTAATCTGTAACAACATATTTATACACATCATATATAAATATATAATATGATAAACTATATATAAACATAAAAACCTCATGTTATCATCAATTTTATCATGCTCTACTGTATTATTTTGACAAGAATCCTTGGTTGGTCACTAACTCAACGTACATTTATATTAATAAATATGCGCGATGCTAATTGTTCTTCTAATTATCTACAATATCTCTTCAATTTTATTCGACCTGATTTTCCTTTAGGAAGGTGAGCTATGAATAGTATTTTATAAGAGGTGACAACATGGGTAGTTGGTTTTTTTAAACCCTAAATTTGACGGCTCAAAATTTGTTGAAGATCGATAACGCTTTCAATTTCCGGTTAATAATACATAAGTAGGATTTTAGATTTTGAATACTCGAGTTTGAATTTTTGTTATTTCCTAATAAATTTGTTTATAAGTACGAAAGTCATTAACTTCTTAAAACTTATACAAAGATAAAAGAAGGAAACGATTAATCACAGAAATAAAAGATTAAAAATTAAGAGAAGCTATCATAAACTCATAGGACGAGGCATAATTTAACTTCAATCTTAAGACTAATATAATATACAATTTTCAAAAATACACGTAAGGGTACGGACATATATGACTCAACAAAATACAATATGATCGACAATGTCTGATCAAACAAAGATACTGTATATATTTATAGATACTAATTAGAGATCTACTATAATACATATAAATAAATGCTTGGCCTCATTATGCATGCACAGATTAAATCACAGCTATTATGTTACAGGTTCATGCAACGTTAAAAAGACGCACAAAATCCAAAACGAAATAAAATAAGATCATTTGTGTTTGTCACCTAATTTTAATTATATTGGTAGTTCAAAGACATACAGTTGTTGTCTAAATTTGTCGTTTTTGAGCCATCACATGCTTTCATTATTATATTTAATTCTTCATGCCACATATCCCAATTTAACTAATTTGCTTGATAATAGTTTATGTATATAGTAGTCGCACTTGAATATTCCTAAACAAACCATCTAGAATAACTATTCAAGGTAATTCTAATTACTAGTCATAAAAATATGTAATATTTTGATAAAAATTAATGTTTTATAAACGTTTGCTAAATAATAAGTCAAATATATTTACAATTATATTTGAGTCAATATAACTGAAAATTTGAAGTCCACAGAACGACCGTAAACGTCTGCTACATAAATACTTTAATTATTTATAATATATTTATATAAAACGTTGGTTATTTTAATATTTATGTTGGCTAAAAATCCAATATATTTTTTTAGCTAATATTTTATCCTTATATAGATGGATTATATTTAGGTATATACGGTTGAAAACATACAATTAAGCACGTTAAATAATAATTTTTATCTTAATAAACTAGTCATTTTATATTTTAAATGCTTAATAAATTATGATATTTAATGTTTTAATTTCTACAATATACATCTACATATTTTTTTAGTATATATACATTAACATATAAACGCACACATTTGTGGTGTCAAATGCCAAAAAAAATGTTCTTACTGCAGATACAGATAAATATAACTATCTGAAATAAAAGCCGACATTAAAGGCTTTTATAATTAAAGGTGATCAGAAGAATCTAAATGTTATTAGGCCATGGATTTGGCATTTTGCCAGTGTGTTTTCCCTGTAGTGATCTCATGATCGTCGTAATTAATTTAAAATTTTAAAGGTTATACACGTCTCTGTGAATAAATATTCGCTCTTGTGCATGCGATTTTGCAGAAACCAATCAAATCGTCTGGATTAGGAAATCAATAACAATATGACAAAAAAAAAATTGTACAAATTGGAAAAAGGGAAACAAAAATAATAAGAAGTACTATACGAATGCTTTTCCAAATTTATTATGGCTGTCACTATTGCTCTACCTTTTGAAATTTCTTCCTTTTAATTATTCCCTCTAATTATATAGTATTATTGCTGACAATGCGTTATTTACACTTTAAATAAAACAACACTTCATATTTAATACCAAAAAGAAAAGACAATTAATATATATAGATATATAATAGCAAAAAATTAATACTTGAATAGGTTTCTTTTAGCAATCTATCTACCAATAAATACAGTTCCGTACAAATTAAGCTCAACTAAAAACATGGTCTTAATAATGGATTAAATTTGACAGGTTTTTTTGCATTATGAACTTCTATATATATTTAATCCCATGTTTGTTGTCGAGAGTTTCAGTTTTTTAAGGTGTGCTAATATATATTAGGGTTTCAATTATATTCATGAAGTTGCATATTAGTTAATATTATTGAATCAATGTTAGGTACATAAAAATGAATTTTCCAATATACTAAGTGTGCGATTGATGCGAAAGTCTACATATCTAAAATTTGTTTCGAACTTTGTTGAAAAATATTCATAAAGATGATCGGTACGCATGTTTTTCGACGTCTAACAAAAAAATTGAAAAAATCAGAACCTAATTAAATGAATCTTTGTAATGACCGAAAAGTGGCGGAAAAAATGGTAAAAATTTGTTGCCATTTCTCGTCATTTTGGTGCTCGTTTTTTTATTATAAAATAATGATCTTTAGTTTGTTCGAGGAAACAGCTATTGATAAAGGACATTTCATTTTATAAGCAAATAAAAAAGCATAGCCTACTTTTATTTATTTAGTTAAGACCTGATTCAAATGGCCTATTAAATTCAAATTGTATGCGCTTCAAATAGTGTACGTTGATTTTTAAATTAAATGATTTTGTTTTATTAATCCACTGGATTAAAATTTAACTTTCCATTTGCCAGCTATAGGAACCGTACGGCACTTTATATTGAAAAATGTTCTAAGTGAAGACGGTGTTTTCTATGGTCGTTTTATTGTTTATCGATAATGACAAATTATGTAATAGATAATTACCACTTAATTGATGCCGTATCATCAACTCCCCATAAAACAAACTTTTATTTATCAACTCAGAGTCAGAGATAAGCTTTATCAAAATTTAATATTAAATGTCTTCGACTGCGACGAGCTCTTATACAACTTAAATTCGGAGTTAGAATATTAAAATTTGACGGCATATATTTATAACATATGAAAACATAAATCTAAGACTAGAAGGTGATTTTTATAAATTTATTAGGTTTTTCAAAGAATTGGAATTGATCAAATATGTAAAAATAGAAGGTTTTAAGGATATCAATGTAATTATATAAAAGAACAAAAAAAAAGAATATGAAATACGTGTCAATGTGTCACGAGAGAAATATATTGGAATATTTTCCTTCTTGCTTTGACTAATGATAATATTGCCATTATTAAAGAACAAGTACAATTATAAGTACATTAAGGACATGACCTAACATTAAAGTCCTAGAATAAAGAAAAGAAAAATACCAAGTTGTTTTACTATAATGATAATGAAGAACAATATTATATCTATATCTGTAAATTGGTTCAATGAAATTGCTGAAATTCTGGAGAGACGAGTCTCCACTTTACACCAAATTATTGATTAAATTATATATATGGCTCTTGAAGCTAATTATATATATTAGCAAAACAATTACCGACTCTTTGATTAATTCAGAAAAAAAAGTAATTGAAAACAATTATTGTCTCTTCGATTTTCTAAGGAGGCAAATAATTGAAAATAAAATATTATTCAACACGATAAAATCTTATCTGCTTATCACCATGGAATGTTTATGCTCTACTTTTTGAAGCGACCATGCTCTAATAAACCCCACACACGTGTGTCAACTCTACTCACCAGAACTACAAAAATAATTCTTCGTATATTTTTGAAAAATTACACTTATTTTAGTTTACACCCTAATATTGTGAAAAATTATTTATCTAAAAAAATTGAATTAAAGTATCTTAAAACACAACAATTAAGAACTCTACCCGAAGTTGCTATGTAATTATTTATTTATTTCCTTTTTTATCATGAAAATTTAGTCTCACGGATTCTTTTTAACACATTCGGAAACAAAACCAAATTTATTGATATTATAATCTTTTTTGAATAAACAACTCTCTCTCTCTCTCTCTCTCTCTCTCTCTCTCTATATATATATATATATATATATATATATATATATATATATATATATATATATACAACACAATCCTCTCATATCATTCAACAATTCCATTTCACGGAAACCACTCTCAAGTTTCTCAACACACCAAATAACTTCTTAAAAACCCTCTCCAAAGATGAGAAGATCAAAAGGTTTCAAGGTCAAAACGAAGCTTGCAAAGATCTGCAGATGGGTCACAACCCGACCCGGAAAAAGAAGAAGAAGAACAAGAACCACAAGAAGAAGAAGAGAATTAGTCCAAATTACAAGAAACCCCATAACCAAAGTCATACGCTTGGCTCGCCGTCTCAGAAAGAGAGCGTACGGCAAACTCAAACCGTTAATTAACGGCGACCCACGTTACGTCCAACTAGGAGCACGTGAGTCACGTGAGTCACGTGACCCAACGGAGGTGACGGCGATGATTCCGAAGGGACACCTGGCAGTGTACGTGGGAAAGTCGGAGCAGGAAAGTCAGCGGTATTTGGTGCCCGTGATGTACTTCAACCACCCTCTCTTCGGAGAGCTTTTGAAAGAAGCGGAGCGGGTTTTCGGGTTCGATCAGCCGGGTCGGATCACGATCCCATGTGGGCCCACGGAGTTCGAGAAGGTTCAGATGAGAATCGCCTCCGCCGATCAAGTCAAAGCCGAGCAACGACGTCGTTTGATTCACGCTCACTATTGGTTGTGACTTGTGATGATGATGATAATCATAGTTTATGTTTAATTCTAGTTTGTGTAAAAAAGAAGAGCATTCTGTTATAAACATCCTTGAGTTATGTTTATTTGATTTCTTTCTTTTTAATTAGTATATATATATATATATATATATATATATATATATATATATGTATATATACTCCCAATTTTTTGGTGGATTTGCGATGTATATGTACATATTGATTATGCAAACGGATCAGAGGTTTTATTTAACAAAAAGTTATATTGAATTGTCATTTGTTTACATTTATTTATGATAGTTTTATGCACTTCAAATATTAGTCCAAACATTAATTATAAACAAAATTTTCTAACTATTTATTAAACGTTTACAAAATATTAACTATTATTAAAATACTACATCAATTATGTATATAGGCTAATAACTAAAATTATCCTTTATTGTATATATGAATACTACGTATGAATCTTGCTATAAGAAATTACATACATGGCTGATTACGATTCTGTAAAGTTATTAATAGACTCAAGTTGATCATAGAAAATAAAGAATTAGATTTAATTCATCTTTAGCTTCCTGAAGATACGACCTTTAAGTGGGATTATGTCACACGAATCAACAATTATATTGCTGAGGCCACTTAGCATATGTAGGAGAGTAAAAAGTAAAAAACAAATTACTACTGTTAAATTTTCAAAGTTCAAAAACTATCCGTGCAATAATAAAATACATGGATGACGAAAATTCAATTTTACATAGATATGTAAATTTCTATGTACTTTTATTCCTCAAAAAAAAAAAATGTACACCCTTTTATTTTTGTATTTATTTTATAATTTATGTAGTGTGCGTAATATGAGGTAGTGCGTTACGGTCCAGTAGTCATGGTCCCAAAAATGGACACTCGAATATAAGCCAAACTATAATCTAAAGATACCAAAAGATTTAAGTATTTTTCAGTTCAAAACAATTTATATGTTGCAAAAACAAAATCAACGAAAACGCGTGGACCGACCAACTTTCATTCTTCATGATCTCCAAACTGAAAACCAAAAAAGAAAACGTGACATGAACACCAATATCTATGTCAATTTTTTCTTTTTTCTTTTTCACTTTATTTTCCATATCATATGATTATAAAATATTCCACGTTGATCTCACCGTGTTACACGTGTACCACCAACAGAACAAAATCCCACTTCATTTTCTTAGCAAAATTAAAGCATGATATTCATCTATTCTATTCTTATTATTAAGAACATTGGAACATAGAAAATGAAAATACTTCGTATCCTTTCTATTTTATTGTTATTATGCTAATTTTTGTTAGCGACAAATAAGTTAGAAAGAAAATCGAATTGCACTATATTGAGTAATCTTATTAAAGTAAAAAGAAAAACAAATATCGAGTACTCTCTAATGATTCGTTTACACGTGCAAATTTTAGCTAAGATGACTTCAAGGTTGAATAAAAAAAAGCAATGCAAAAACGACATTCAATTCCATCCAATCGACAACTGACACCAAAACGACATTCAATACCAACCACAAATAAAAAACGACAATTGACATTAAAAAGACATAATACCACCCACAAGTTAGAAGGTGTGTCTTATTATTATTATATACATACATATACTGTAATGAAAACACAAGGCAATAAAACCAAACAAGAAGCATAAAATTAGCGACAGCACCATGTATATGCAGGTATAATAATAACACTTTTAACAATAATTATTGAAAATTATCTACAATAATTATATTATGATGAATACTTTAAGAAATAGTTTTAAAACAATAAGTAAATAAACCAGTGAAGGCCGTACACAAGTAAAGCTCCAATGGCAGCGACTATTATTTTTGAGTTCAAAGAAACACAAATGTCATCCTCTTTTGAAATCTGATCTGAATCACGCGCTGACTCCTGTACGTTGACTTTGTCTATAAGAAATTAAAAAGAAACAACAAAGATCGAGTACGTGTTTTAGCTAGGGAAGGCTTCGGGGTTGAAATGAATAAGAAGACATACGAAAACGACATTCTATACCAACGAAAATTCAAAAACGACATACAATGTCATCCACAAATAAAAAACGACAAATTATCGAAAACGACATGCAATATCATCCACAAAACATAAACGACAATTTACGTGAAAACGACATTAAATATCTCCGTAAAATTGAAAACGAACCACAATAATCACAAAGATAGACTCAAGACAAAGTCGCTTCCATCTTCATTGCTCATGAACACTAAGTTGTCATTATCATCCTACATACACACACACAAATTAACAAACCACATTCTAAAATATCATCAATCCAAATTTATAAACCGAAACACATATAATTACACTTACTTGTTTCCACGTACTTAACTTTATGTTCCAGTTCCACTAGCAAGCAAATTATTGTGCATGTGTACAGTTAAAAAAATATGATTAGTAAAGAAACAAAAAATACTTTGACTGCTTTCGCTCTTCCTGGTACAGCTTTTTTTAACTAAAAAATTGGTAACAAGTCGCGGTCAGTTCATGCATATATATATATATAAAAATAAATATAATATATGTGGTTTTGGCTTGATAGATTTATTGACGTGATAATGAATAGAACATATTAGTGGTTTTGAAGTCGATGAGATGAAAATGGAACATACATGATCGGTCCATGACCCACACTTCTATATTTCTCATCAATCATGTCCAACATCATCATTATAATTTCCAGATCATTTTCTAGCTATGTGACAATTCTAATCACATGTACCCTGAACCAAGTTTCATTTTAAAATAGATTTCATTTTTGTACTCCTATATATTTACCAAATGTCTAAGGTTATCACCGACCGTCGAGGCATAAGGTGAAAATATTATAATTATATGTACACAGTAATGATCAAGATAATAATAAATCAGAATTAGACATGTGTCAGTAAATAAATGAGTTTAAAATAAAATATGAAAAAGTAATATTTATGCCTATATTTCCGTTTGTACTGTACGTATTCCAATTGTGGTCTGAATATTACTCGAACACAGTAATGATCAAGATTCAAGATAATAATAAATATCATAACAAGAATCGTGTACATGCATGTTCTTATTTTGGAGATGAAACATAAACATTATATTATAAATACATGTATATATATATATATATATATATATAATGTTATGAACTCCGTTAAGACATGAACATATGAGCACCGACGGCCAAAGACTGTAGAGAGATCATGTATTGTAGCAACAAGTTAAATGAAAAACAGATAATTATTCAAGGAATAATAATGAAGATAATTGACAACGAAGGGTGACAGAAAACTCCAAAGTCTTCAATTTGAGACTCTTATCTCTTCCCACATGCCCTCATAATATTCCATCATGTAACAAGAGCCTCGAAACCCTATAAAAAACCATCACCAAAAGCACAGAAACCAACCAAATTCAAACCCTTTGATCAGATCATAACATAATATTATTGTATAACAATGGCTAAAACATCCCATATCATCCTCGCCCTAATGGTGGCGATGAACATAGCATTGGCGGCGTCGGAGTACTGCCCGCCGGAGAAGTCATCTCCGGCGAAAGGGTACAAGAATCCGCCGGCCAAGTCATCTCCGGCGAAAGGGTACAAGAATCCGGAGAAGTGTCCGAGGGACACGCTGAAGCTGGGCGCGTGTGCGAACGTGCTGACGGACTTGGTGAGCGTGGTGGTGGGAAGTCCGCCGAAGATGCCGTGTTGTAGTCTCATCGGAGGAGGGATCGCCGATTTGGAAGCCGCGGTGTGTCTGTGCACGGCCTTGAAAGCGAAGGTCTTGGGCGTTTTGGAGGCCAATCTCAACGTCTCTCTCACTTTGCTCCTCAACTACTGCGGCTACGGCGTCCCTCCCGGCTATCAATGCGCCTAGGGTTAGGGTTTGGATCTTTTTCTTCATTACATCTTCAATTATTTGTATGATCTTTATTTGTTTGGTTGTTTGTTTGATTGATTGATTGTTTTTGCTTAATTTGTATTTGTCAAGATGAATTGGTCTTGAGCTTTGTGTCGTTAATTATCGATGTGAGCGTGACATGTTTCGTCGTTTATTTTTGCGGTTACGGCGTCCCTCGCCTAAAAGTTTGAAATTATGGAAAGGGCTTGGATCTTCTTCTTCGCTACATCTTTGAATTATTTGTATGACCTTTATTTATTTGTTTGATTGATTGATTGTTTTTACTTACTTTGTATTTGTCAAGATTGAATTAGTCTTGAGCTTTGTGTCGTTAATAATCGATATGATGAGTGTGTACGCGTTTCGTCGTTTATTTTTACGGCTACTGCGTCCCTTTTGGCTTCCAATAATGCGCCTATTAATTCATTCGAGGTTTCGGAGAAGAGCTTAAAGTAGGTTAAAAGAAGGTCTAAATTTAAGATATTTTTTTGGTAAAAATGCTGAACTAGTCTAAATAAATGTGTTGAGTAAACCTACAAAAAATGAGAAAAATGAATTTGCTCTGGGTCTCAGAAGTTCTAGAGTCGGCTCTGATTCACTCTTTGAAATGATGTAAGGGTTGGATCTTCATCACTACATCTTCTCATTTGTATGATCTTATTTGTTTGTTTGATTTTTTTTCTTCTTTTTTTTGCTTATTTGCATTCATCAAGTTATGTATTAGTCTTGAGCTTTGAGTCGTTAATAATCAATATGAGAGTACGTGCGTTTTGTCATCATTCGTATTTGCTTCTGTTTCCAAATTGATTATCGGATCTCAGGTCATAGCGTTTAATAAGCTTACATTGAATAAATAGGTGATGATGATGTGTCTTTAGAGAGAAAGATCAGTGCATATAATAGCCTCGGTTTGATATGGAGATTAAAGGACTTCATATTGTTTCCGATTTAATACTTATTTTCTTTGAAATTGTGATTGTACAGCACTACGGAATTAGTTACCATGAAGTCTCATTCAATTCGATTGGTGATGTATACTTATTCTTCTTATGAAACTGATGGGTTACTCACAATTCTATAACTGAGAATAAACACAAGAATATGACTGACGAGAGAGAGAGAGAGAGAGAGAGAGAGAGAGAGAGAGAGAGAGAGAGAGAGAGAGAGAGAGAGAGAGAGAGAGAGAGAGAGACTCAAAAGTTCGCATGCATATGTACTAATAGATGCAACAAGTCGCATGTAAAAGTAAAATGTTTTTTGATGCAAATTTAAATGCGACTATTCGCATTCAACCCACATCCGACAAATTTGTATTGGCGGGAGTTTTGACTTTTGGGTGAGAATTTTATCGTATTCAAATTTCAGTAAACGAAAAATCATCCATCGTCATTCTATAACTAAAATAAGAAACAAAAAATGTGTCCCACTTTAATATTTAGATTATTATACGACATTGTAGTCTTTGATGCCCAACATATTCAATTATTGAGTACATTTTGATTGATTTTCCAGTGAACTTATTAATTCGACAAGTCACATCCAAAATTTATCTACACTAATTATAACAAAAGTCTAAAACTGAATGATTTGATCATGCCCGGAGTGAAATCTCTCAGCTACTAGAACATCGACCTGTTTGAGTCCTGCATATGGATGAATACACATGTAGACTAATTATTTTCGATGATAAATCTGATAAAACTATGAATAATAAATTAATAAACATTATACCTTAAAAAATAAATACTATTTTGGTTTTTAACGGAAGTGTACTTTTTTTTAACAAATTATGTTTTGGAAAGCTAAAAAATAATATATTTTGTTGCGAGTTATAATTTCCTTATTTTGTATTATTAATTAGTTGTCGCGCTGCAACGTTTTTAGTGACGGATCTCTTAAGGAGTATTTAGTTCAAAGACATCATGCGTCTAAATTAATAACATTTTTGGGATAAAAGCGTAACGTTATATGTTATTGATCACCATTTATTCTCATAAATTATTCCATGCCTGATAATAGCCAGAACATAAAATTTTGACGTATTCATTTTGAGCTCAATCCGGGCCCTGGTTTCTTGGTATACGAAGTTACTAACAGTTTCTGACTCATCAAAACTCATAAGATAATGAATAAATAAAAATTATTTAATTATATACAACCACAAATAATAGAAGGCAAGTGGATTCATGGAGAGTCATCTCAATCACACTCCAAAAGAAGATCTGTACTGCATTTTTTTTTTACTTTTTCTAGTTCACGAGCATGATTTTTACATACCGACAACGTCTCTTTTTCTCTCTCAAATAATATACATTCGAATAAATCATTTGCCATTAACGAAAGAAAATACGAATAAGGTTGGACTAGATGTTAAATAACATAAATGAAATTAATTCACACAAGATTTTAGTGACATCCAATTAAATAGTTACAACCCAAAACAAGTAAATAGACAAATAAATAATGCATGCATGATGACTCAGAGTTCACGTGTTTGCTTCGGGTAATGAATATTAGCACTAGCACGTTCTACGTACACTTTGCTGAACCCTAATTCTTTCGTTTCTTTATCTTACTTTCTTCAAGTTTCAATGAATCACTACCGATGCCTTGAAAAATATAAATAAATATAGGCTAAATATATAAAACACTATATAAGGCTACTTTTGATAAATTTTCTTTTATAAATTCCTTTTGACATAATTCGTTTTCTGTATTATTTTATTCAAGATATTGTGTACTTATTTATCCCAGATCGAGTCGAGGAAAGAAACTAGGCACCGGGAAGGTGTTAAGATCGGATCCAAGAGTTCACATGGACACTTATAAATTTTGAATGAATTCTTAAGGGACGATCAATCAAATCAAGTGATGTGTCAGGCTTTCTCGATAACTCTAATCGAAACTGCTAAGAAATGCTACCGAAAATTTATAACTTAATTAGTGGGATCGCGTGTCGAAAAAACTCCCAAAAAGCATTTACTGACAATTTGACAGGACCCCGATGAATCCTAAAAAATTATATGAATTGTTATTCGGAATAGACAATTTTAGTCGACAACTTAAATGAGGATTGAATATAACGTCATGAATTTGAACAGATTCGACATTTTGGTGGCACTATATAAGATTGGACGAAAAGGATATAACAAATTTTTTAAAGGCTAAAGAATATATTGACACTGTAGAGTCGACGTCGACGGCGAAATTGATTGGAAGACCAAAGAATTTGGACTTACTATAGAATTTCTTTTAAATAGCTAATGTTCCGTAAATTTTTAATAATAAATAATTCGTAAATACTACTTATATGTCACGTAAAAATACTATGGATATCTTTATAAAATAAATAAGGTTACATAAGATAGACTATATTTCATCAGATAAATAAGATCTATACAAGAAGTTATTTATTGAACCCATAAAGATGAAGCACTGAAACTAAAAGAGACGTAGTAGTGCAATGAAATATAAAACACAAATAGAACAAAAGTGAGAGTAAAGCAAAAAAGAAAACAAAGAGAAAATGCCATGGAAATGTGTGACTGTGGTTCTGAAATCGAGCATGTTCACGGATTGTACTGCATCATCATCAGCAAGTCACGGACTGCATTTTATTTATAAAAGTTTGTGATCCGCCAAACAAAACAACGTTCCAAAACCTAATTAAATTTCGCAAACCAACTTCTCCATTATTCCAATTTTTCACGTATGTCTAGAGACTAGCTATAACTCTTACCCAACTTGTTCTCCACCTTCTTACCCTAAATCAATTCATTTATTATTATCATTATCATTATTATTTTTGTATTCCTCTCCCTCCCTCTAAACACTGTTCGAAATGATAAGTCACGGGTTTCGTCTGTATAATAACTTCGTACATATGTGTATATATATATATATATATATATATATATACAGACATGCAAGAGCCAACAAAGCCTCACAACTAAATCTCAAACTACTACAACTAGTAGTAGTAGTCATCACATCACACAAAGCTCAAAAGCAAACCCTAACTTCATAGAAAGAAGAAGATGAAAACAAAGGCGACGTTGATGATAGTAACGATCTGCATGGCTTCAACAATCCATGCATGCACGCCTTGCCACCAGCCAGGTCAGCATCCCAAGATCCCTCCCCACCCCAAACCCCCTCACCACGGCGGAGGCGGTGGCGGCGGAGGAAGAGGAAATCACCCCGTCATTCCTCCGCCGGTGATAGTCTCACCGCCTGTGACGAATCCGAACCCGCCAGCTGGGCCTGTGACGAATCCGAATCCGCCGGCGGTGACGTACCCGCCGTACGGGCCGGTGACGCCGGGCCCAGCATCGGGGAAGACGTGTCCGATAGACGCGCTGAAGCTGGGGCTGTGCGTGGACGTGCTGGGGGGGTTGGTGCACGTGGGGCTGGGAGATCCCGTGGAGAACACGTGCTGTCCCGTGTTGGGGGGTTTGCTGGAGTTGGAGGCGGCGGTGTGTCTGTGCGTGGCCATCAGAGTCAAGCTCTTGAATCTCAATATCTTTATCCCACTCGCTCTTCAAGCCCTCATCACTTGTGGCAAGACTCCTCCGCCGGGCTTCGTTTGCCCTCCGCTCTGATGGAATCCCACATTGAAAGTGAAATGGGTATTAGAGGTCGTTAATCCATTATTCTCCGATGTGTGTTTCTGTTGTTTGTGTGCCTTGATATTTGTGCTCTCCTCATTTTATGTCCACTTCTTCTTTCTTTACTTTGTGACTTTGTTGAAACCAACGATTGGTGTTAGTGTTGGCTTTTTTATTTATTTAGTTTGTGTATTTATTGGAAAATTTTCATGATGATGTATGTGACTTCTTTTTATTGGGAAATACAAGAGAGAGACATCCAAGTGCGAGTGATTATTTTCTTTTGTTTCCGTTAAAATTAGTAGTAGGACGTTGAGTATCGAAAAAATTAAAATGCGATAATGTAACCTATTTGCATGCATGCATGTACGCTTGTTCTTTTTTGTGGCTTTGATCTTTCTTTTTTGTCTCTTTGTTATATTTAGTACGACGTTCGGTATGGTACGTGGTATTCTTGTTCGCCTTTTTAATGGGAATTTGGGATGTACGTGTGATACTCGCTTGAAATTGTTAAGTATGTTAAAAAAAGATTCAAGAAAAAGAAAAGCCCTTAGCAAAAGGTTTACTGTAATATATTGAAACTGATAATATATATTATGGCATACCGTAATTGCTCAAAACTTTCTTTAAGAGCTTTTTATTAGATACAGAAATAGTATTTATCACTATTCCTCCACTGTATTTATTAGAAAATTCATGATGACGTGGCTTCTTTTTATTGGATAAATACAAGAAAGTGATTTCCTTCTCGTTTTCGTTAATGGAAAACCTAGCAGAGCCAACTTCTTTAATACTGTTTTACACTAAATATATGTACCAAAGCGACTTGTAAATGTCGATTTCAATTCCATAATATTCTTTTTCCTGATATAGGAAATGCCACCACCAAACTAGAACACAAACATGAACAAGATGTCATTTTCTTTTAAGTACCTGTGTACGTATATGAGCAACATTCGAGAAATACGTAACGTTGTTTGGGTTTGGTAGTGGCTATAATAATCAATATATTTAAGGCAGAATGAGCCAAAGCTTGTTCACGGGGACAGAATATTTTCATATGTGGGCCCTCTATAATTGATATTATTATCTCATTCGGAAAATAGTATATTTAATAGGTAGCTATAGAAAAATAGTTCATATGACTTCCTTGCAACATTATTTAACGGAGATAAACCGAGATCTAAAGCAAAATTTAAACCTAGATGTTGAATAAATTAAATTGTCAGTAAAGAATCTTTGACCCTTTCTTTCATCATAGACGATCAACTTGCACATAAAACCATATACATGTCTTTACTATTTTTCCTACGAAACAAAAGTTTGAAATCATTACAAATTCGACATACGTCTTTTCCAGTTTGAAAAAAAAAATCAGTGATTATACGTAGAACCTTGTCAGCTTAATAAGTAAAAAAAATGGATTAAAAAATAAATACATAAAAACCTTTTTATGGCGTGTCTCTCAAGTTGATATTAATGAAAGCTTAACAACAAACGCAATCGTAGATATTTCTCTACATACTCATAGACGCTTAACCACGGATTTATGAAATAAACATCGATTCTCTCGTAATCATATATAATAAGTATGTTTAATTTATTTATAAACTTTAATTATTATGTTGATATGTTGTTTCACTTTAATTTCTATATGGGATCATATCTTATACGCAGCATGCATTTGGTCGAATATACCATATAATTAGTGTTCAATCTGCATAACAAAAAACATAAATTTGTATATCTAGAATAGATGTACTAAATTTGTGAGCACAAAAATTCAAATTGTGAGATAATCCACAAGGCTTTAGGAAATTTAGAAACGTTTATTCAACATTGACAAAAAGTGAATTTCGGTAAAAATTACAAAATAAAATCTAAACATGTAATCAATATGAAAGTTAGGTGTGACTGTGACACACCTCAGTCAAACACCTAAGAGAAAGGAACATATAGAAGACAGATACAAGACATGTACAAGAAGAAGTTGTACACATTTTTTTATTGAAGCACACAAAAATCCAAATAAGCGAGAAAACGACGACGATGATAGGATGTGTATATATATATATATAAATATATATATATATATATATAAATATATATTTTAAGCGCACTGAAAATCGGTCGGGGCTTTCTTGGAGCAAACGTTGAGAAGCAAGGTGAGAGTGACGGGAACGTTGAGGTTGATTCCGAGAACGTTGGCTTTGATGGCCGTGCAAAGACACACCGCGGCTTCCACGTCAGCGAGCCCTTGGATCAGACTACAACAAGGTTTGACCGGCGGAGACCCGACTACGGCGTTGACCAACCCTCCCAACACGTTCGCACACACTCCCAATTTCAGTGTATCTTTCGGGCACTTTGCTCCCATTGAAGGGCTCGGTTTAGGGTTAGGGTTTGGCTTCGGATTAGGGTTAGGGTTAGGGTAAGGGCACGAGCCACATCCGCTCACGAGTGCGAAAAAAACGAGGTTCAGGCCAACGAAGAGAGCGAGAGAAGCGGAGGATTTAGAGACGGCCATGGCTAGGTTTGTGTATTTTATTTTGTGAGAGAACTAATTAATACGGGACTTGTTGTGAGTACTTGTGTTTGGTGCATTTAGTGGAAGGAGATCATGGGGTTTTATAAGGTCCAATAACGTGTTTTATGAGCCGATCCATATGCAAATGGGAATTCAATATACAAAAAGAAGAGTGATAAATATCCATGAGAAGACCATGTGTGGTCTTGAGTTATTTAGCTGGCATTTTTTTTTGTATTTTAAATTGTTTTGGTATTATTTGGATTCTTCTAAGGAGGTGGGGGATATCAATTTGTCATGTTCTTTCGCAGCTTTGCATAATTTTGATGGACCTAAAACTATTTTCACTACTTCAACATTTCTTGCTCTATTATATTTAAGATGGAACGTCACAAAGGAGAGTACAAATATCATGGAAAAACTATAGAAAATTGACCATATACATATATAGATCTACGATTGATGTAATGTTGAAGAGTTCATAGTATTTCCGAACCAATTTACTTCTTAGAGCATACTTTATGGATGCACATATTAGAGGTCATAAAGTGATTAGTTCAAATATTAAAATAAAACATAGTAGATGAATTACATATTCAAAATTAATCATTGGAAATAGTATTATTCTTAAACTATATTTAAGTTCTTAAGATATATAATATTGAGCGTCTTATTTTTGTATTGTATCTATGTTCTTAGCTTGATCGCAATTTTATACTGATTCCATCTCTAGACTTTAGTAAAATCGATACCATAGTTTAAGCTGAAAGTATAAACAGAAAGAACTGATCATGTACAAAAGCTGAAAGAGTTAAGCTATATTGATCAAATGAGGCTTGCGAAGTTATTAGGCTTTTATCCTTAAACGAATCTCTTCAAATTTGTTTATTTATTAGTCTTTTATTAATTAATGCTCTACATATACTCATATCATTGTGTTAATTTATTTATGCTATTTTTTTCCTCTCAAACTATTCTTTTTATTTTAGATTATTCATATATCGTACGTCGTCTAAATATCTCGAAACGGTTAATGTGTGTAAGCAGATCAATTTAGTTGACGAAAGATTCTAATTTTGTCGCTATAAGGCTTATTTTTATCAACAGGATGATCATTAATTTGTATTTACTAAGACTTCAAAAATAAAAATACATTTTGATCATTAAATTGTGGTTTATAAGTACTAAAAACGAAAGTTTCATTGTAGATCATTTGCAACGGGACTGTGTTAAAGTTGACATAAAACTTAGTAAATCTTTGGAGATATGGGCTCGTCAACGAATCACATGTTTCAAATTTAATTGACTTTGAACTTTATATCATTTTAGTTCCGGTAAAACTACACCGTCTATACTTTTGTTTTTATTCAATTTTTAGGTATGATCAACACTATTTACAATTTGATATATATATATATATATATATATATATATATATATATACTTTTATGATATATGGATTAATATAATTATTAGTATTAGACATAACTCGTGTTTAATAAATAATAAGTAAATGGTTGGTCGGAATTATTTACAATTTTTTTATAGATCAATTTAGTGCTAAATATTTTTTTGCTCATTCTATGGACAAAAGGATAAATAGGTAAAAAAAAATTAAAATAAATATGACACGTAAGCATGTTTATTATTTAACAAATTAACAAAATATTAATTAAATTCAAAATTTATGTTACGTTGTATAATAACCTACAGTTTTGATGATATATACGTGTCTGTCTGTGTATATACATTGTATAACGGATGAAGACAAGCCGATATAAAATTTAATAATAAATATAGCACATGAATGATATCTTCAGTCACCGTCGTGTCACTTGATCTCACTTATCTCCCTCACAATCATCTTTTTTAAAAGGAAAAAAAACGGCAAAAGGAGTCATTTGTAACTGGAAAACGTTTCGATCTATAAAGCCATGGAAGCAGTGTTTTGACTGTGGTCCGACAAAGGTTAGTGTCACATGCAATATATATATATATATATGGAAGTTATAACCTACGAAAGATTGTCACGGGTTACTATCTATGCTAAATATATGTAGTATATATGGTTAACGATATAATCACACGTAAAGTACGATTTAGGGCTTAATTATTAGTGTCTCGTGAACCAGAGAATTGGATTCAGTTTTTATAACCAGAAATCTAATGCATATTCCAAAATTAATAATATCATCCATGAGAGCTAAGCAAAGATTGCAAGTGGTTCCCAAAAAAACAAGACCATCAAGTGGTATAGCCAAATTATTGAGGACTTTTCGTCAATCAGTATTTACAATATTAATTATTATATATTTCAATGTTCACGGGTATGCTTGAATGGCAGTTGTTAATTAGTCTTGTGACCCAAATAATAATCGTAAATCAAAAGCATTCAGACATATAGGCAAAACAATTTATAAATACATCAAGACACACTTAATTTATTAATTTTTTTACAGGGTAGTTATGAATTCATGTGGTACGTTCCATGCATTTTTGTTTTCCTTGCTAAGATATTTATTAATGAATGGCTTTATAGATTTAGTTTTGATGTTATTTTTATTTTTTTTATAGCTAAGGTTAAAATGACATTTGACGGGCATGTTAGAATGGAATAAACGACAATGAATAAAAAGAAACTCTATAAACGACAACTATTTCTATGAAGCTTATATAACAAGTAAAGTCGTAACTAGAGCTTTAATACACCCCTTTAAGATAGACCGTAGATGCTCTTAAAATTCATGTTGAACATCAATTGAGCAAAAGCTGGTGAAATTAAAAGCTAAGTGAACATGTCTTATAGTTTGACGATGAGTCCCTATGAGAGTAGTTTGATCAAACTATTTTTGAGACAATCTGTGTACAAAATATAGATCAATCTCTATATGTTCCTTACGCTCGTGAAATATTGATTTCGCAATTGATCATTGTCGAGGAGTCTGTCTCAAAGAATATAAACTCTATAAACGACAACTATTTTTATGAAGCTTAAATAACAAGTAAAGCCGTAATATGTTTCGGCAAAAGTATGATGTTTTTTTCTTGTTGTCGAGTCCATTGATTATCGATGTCATTCAGTATATATTAAAACACAAACTTTCTCATCATATTGTTGAAATATCGTCGATCCAAACCCTAGAAAAGTTGTAATTCAGAAAGATTTAAACTGGCCTTTTAATATTGGATATATAGGCCGTTTTACACTCTTTTCAGCCTTGGGCTTGGGCCTGCAATTCGTCCATGGTGTTTAAATAACTTGATTTTCTTTATATATTAGTATAATGTTAAAAATTATAAAAAAAAAATTGTTTTTTGCTAAATGACGTACGTACATTTTGGTAGTGAGTGAATAATAGCCATAATGGGGTTTCAACATGCATTGATAAAGTCAAAAGACGTCCATTCTGTCCGTAGCTTTCAGCCAAAACTAGTAACTACTATTTCTCTTTTACTCTACAACTTGCAAGTTGAAACTATATAATTCTTCCATCCAAAAAATCTCAACCAAATTGACAGAGATATTATCATATCACCAGCTGTTTGTTCAACACGATCGACCACATACATTTCTCACTGTTCAAGATAATATCCCTTTGTTTCTATTAAAAGAAGAAAAAAAAAAAGAGAACAAGAAAAAAGAAGATAATGTTATAGGGTTTAGGGCTGAGCTTGTGATATTTCAGTTTATTAGGGCTGAGGTGTCTGTACTTGAAAAAAAACCAAACACCCTTGAAAGAATTAAGAAGATATAGCTGAAGCATCCAATATATAGATATATAAATGTAAAATTGAATAATAAAAGAGAGTTATATGTACGCGTGATTTGCGAAGTGATTACGCGTTGATTGATTTGTTTTTGTTCAGGAAAAGATGGGCCGAAGTGAGAAAGACAAAGACAAGACCTTTTATTGGACAGTAATGGCTTAGCATTTGAATATCCTCTTTTGTCCGAACTCGGAATATATGGTGGCACTAGAATCTAACAAAAAGAGAGAGATAGTGACATATTAATTAAAAGCCTTTATGGTTTGCTCTACACAAAACGGCAAAGGCTTGCCATTGGCTGATTTATGACCCCGTTGACTATATTATAAACTTGTTCGGTATAATTGATAACGATTTACACATGTGCGTCGGCCTAGGGTGGTCTTTGCCTATGTCTTAGTGGGCTATTCGCACTAGGCCCGTATACTTCTTCCAAGGTTGTTCTCTAATCATATATAACTCCAATCCAATGATATTTTTATTGAATGCCTCACTAGATAAACTAGCTTAACTTTGATTTTGTATTTTAAGGAATTACTAAAATTAATAGCTACCCATAACTTGATTTGGAGATACACTCGAGAAGAGGTGACTAGAACAATCGCTCTAAGTTCGTCGAATCTTTTCAAACTTAATGAATTCATGATGAGTTGATTGTTGATGTCAGACTTCGTGCAGCCAAATAAGTGTATTAACTAATCCCAATGATAAAAGTTCATCGAAAAATTGGAGTATAAAAAAAATAGCTCTCAAGGAGTAAGATTTATATCACCAACTAAAATATGAGGTAGTTGTTAAGGTCGGATCTCTTCAAATCATTCCTAAAACTACCCATGTCGTTTTTCAGTTTTCAAACGACGAAGAAAAAATGCAAGGATCCCCAGTTGACTCTTGGTCAACGAACGAGAAGGACTCGACCCCTTAAAGTCCGATCGCAAGCATGAGCAAAGAGGTCTTTGTGAGGAAAGATCATCGTGAGGAGGTCTCGTCACGAGGAAGGCTTGCCGCAAGGAGATCTACCCCGAGGGAGTCTCGTCCCAACGAGGTCTTGTTCCGAAGATGGGTCATCGTTAGGAGTCCACGTGGCAGCAACAACGCTTAAATAAGAATTGACATCAAAGTCAAACGTAAGGGGAAAATTACTGGATTAGTTGGGAAATCTCGGAGGATATCCCGGACGTCGTCAGAAAAGGGATGAGACAAATGAGGAAACCCTATCAGAAGGAGAAAAAACTCAGCAAACGATTAGGGTTTAGGCTAAAGAACTATAAATACCAATGTAAACCTTATTGAAAGAGGTTCGAAATTTATTAGCCGTCACAATATACCGAGTTTTTTTGTCTTGACATCTTTTGTAATTCCTAAATCTCCCAATCTAATAAACGAAAGAGACCGAGCCTGAAAACACATAAACTCAAGGATATTAACGAATTCGACCCATTATTATTGTTTATTAATCCTGAATCCTTCTTGCTTCTGAAATCCGAGAGTTTAGAGATTCCGTGAAGACTTCTACAGTAGCGCCAATCGCAATTAGGCGATCAGCTACAATTTTCGGTTCTTTAAAATGAAAGAAAACTGCACTGCTTGTTAAGTTCGAGGATATAATCAGCAACTAAACCAATGAAAAATCTATTTCAGTTTTCGCTCAAAATTACAAAATTGGCTCGATGTCTATCTCACTTATCGAATATGAAATTGACTCTATCTCAATTAGTCAACGTCTAGGTCGATCAATAAAGAAGATGAAAATTTGCAATATTAATTAAATATTAATTTCAAGACAAAACCATCAAAGAATTTTATGTAAAGATAGACGTTGATCACTGTGGTTATATATGAGTCAACAAGGCCAAAAGAGAAGCATGCAATTATTGGTTACTCGTATTCTATAATTGAATACTCTTACTAATTATTTGCATTTTCATTTTATTTCGAAAGATATCATAATCCCACTAAACAGGGATTAAGATTCTATATTTTAAGCAAAAGAAAACTAATTATTTTTCGAATTTGGGATTGTTGACTCCGGTGAAAACTCGTGATTGCATGCGTGTTTACTCTTTACCTTTTTGGAGAAGGTTTTATTTATTGCAATATTCAAGTTTAAGATATCCATTTTTTTTTACTAAAATAGTATGAAGAAATGATTTATAGTAATTAATTAGGCACGGCAAGTATATTTAGAAGCGGAGTAACGGTCAAACCAAAATATACAAGGCAGATAATAAAACGTTAATAGAGGAGAATTTAAAAAAAAAAAAAAAAAGTTTGTTTCACTTCGATTCTTTTTTACATATTATGAAAACAAAATGTTACAAAAACTTATTAAAAACCAGTACTGCGTAGTAGTTGTAGACACTTACAAAGAGCAAATGATCACTAGGTCAGTCAGTGATCATTGTCAAAATATATATCATATATATAAGTATTTAACAAAAAAAAAAAAAAAAAAGTAGGAAGGCATGACGTAATCATCAATGGCAAATGACGTCATGCACCTGTTCGATCTCGATCCCAGCGTCGGCGAGTCGCTTCTCCTTGTAGACGTAGCACTTGGCGCAGACGATGTAAATGACGAAGTTGATCGCACTTATCGTCGCCAACATCCAATAAAAGTCGTACAACCTTCCCTTGTTGAGATTATCAGCGAGCCAAGGGTGTTGGTCTCCGGTGACTTTCTCGACGATGGAGACGAGCAACGAGCTGAAGAAGAATCCGACGGAGAGCGTGCTTAGAAACAGTCCGGTGCTCATCGTCTTCATCCCTTTGGGACACTCTTTGAGGAAGAAATCCAGCTGTCCGATGTACATGAAGGCCTCGCCGGATCCGACGATCAGAAACTGCGGAACCAGCCAGAAGACTCTGAGCGGAAGAACGGCTTCGGCGTCGTTGACCAGTCCACGGGAGACGACCATGTGGAGGCGCTTGAGCTCGACCAGCGCCGCGACGACCATCGCGAGGATGGAGAGAACCAGTCCTATTCCGATGCGCTGCAGAGGAGTGAGGCCGTTAGGGTTGTTTAGGTACTTTCGCGCGAGGGGTGCCACGAGGCGGTCGTAGATGGGGACGGTGAGGAGCGTGCTTGCCACGAAGAAGACCGCGAGTGAGGCTGCGGGGATTTCGAAGGTGCCCATGAAGCGGTTCATGGTGGTGGACTGGGAGACGGAGAAGGTCACGATCTGCGCGTGGATTGTCCAGAAGAGGATCGTCGTGGCCCAGATGGGAAGCATTCTCACCACCGACTTTACTTCTTCCACGTCTGTTACGGTGGATATGCTCCACTTGTTCACTTTTCCTTGCCACGTGGCTTCTGGGTTCCTTATCGCCGCTTTGTCCATGAACCTGCAGACCATATGTTATGTTTGAGTCACAAAGAGAGAGAGCGAGAGAGATGAGTACTCACCGCAGCTGCTCCGAGTGGGGGAGGCGTTGCTTGAGCTTGAGCTTGCTTCCGTCAGGGATATCATCCAGGTCGTACAGCTTCGACAGGTCAGAGGGAAGCTCGCACCGCCGATTCTTCCAAGCGGCGACGAATACAGCGGCGATCTGAGTGAGCGGACTTCCGATGAGCTTCTTGAACCGGTACCGGCGAGTTCCGGCGAGGAAGATGAGGAGACCGAGGACGATGGCGGCGGCGCAGATGCCGTAACCGTAGCCTCTTCCGACGTTGTCTTGGACGTAGACGAGCACGGAGACGGCGAGAAGAGAGCCGATGCTGATGAAGAAGAAGAACCACCCGAAGAAGCTCGTCATCATCTTCCTCTCCTCCTTATCCTCGTCATCAAATTGATCCGACCCGAACCCGGAAACGCTGGACTTCAACCCGCCCGTCCCCAGCGCCGTCAGATACAGCGCCACGTACAGCACCATCATCTGCTTCCCGTTCGCCGGAACGCACCCTTCTCCGCCCGAGCACTTCGGCGGTCGGAGCCCCGGCACCACCGTCGATATCGTCAGAATCGTCACTCCCTGTTCAATGGCCATGATGATGAGAAAAAGCGGGTCAACGCAATGAACGAAGAGAGAGAGAGAGAAGGTTTACAGTGGCTTGGATGGTGGCGAAGATGGCGATGGTGAGGTAACGGCCGAGGAAAGTGTCGGCGACGAAGCCTCCGAGCAAGCAAAGCATGAAAGAAGTTCCCAGAAAGTTGGTGACGACGTTGGCTGACGTGGCATTCCCCAAGTGCATGGTGCCGGTCAGGTACGTCACCAAGTTCACTGCTATCCCCAGTGTGGTCAGCCTCTCCATCGCCTCTCCGCCTACACGACAAACATTTAACAGGTGTGAACGCACAACACAGACACGCGGCGCATGAAGAAGAAATATGATGATGACGTGGACCTAGAATCATGGCGGCGGCGGCCCACCCGCCGGAGCGAGCGCGCTCGGAGGGACGGCCTTTGTAGTCCCATGCATCGGGAAGGGTTTTGCCTACGCTTTGTGGAAGAACGCTCGCCATGATATGTATGTATGTATGTATGTGTGTATGTATGGAGTGGAAGATTGTGAGAGAGAGAATGAAGATTGTGAGAGAGAGAATGAAGATTGGGTGGGGGAGAAGATAATGAAGGATGAAGAGAGAGTATGGAATGAAGGAATGAGTGGCGTTTGTGGTGCTTATATAGTAACAAAGTCCCCACGTTTGGCCTCGCACTTTCTCTCTACATTCTTCTTTATTTGCTATCATCATCATCTCTCTTTATTCCAACTTTGTATATTAAACAGTGCTAAAAAAGTCAAATATCGCAAATGCCCATTTAATTTTTGTATTGAGTTTTAAGAAACTGGATCCTCATTTTTCACTCTCTCTGTGTCTTTCAAATTATTGAACTGGCCGACCTAATTTTTACCAACTCCTTATTAGTTATTTCCTTAAATATCCTAGTTTTCTTTTAGTAGTTTCAAACTTGGCTCAAACTCTACTTTTTTTTCTTTTTCTGAATTTGGAAATTTAATATTCTCTTGCAGTATCATTCATAAATTTGACAGAGGTACCACCGTGGAACTTACCATCTATTATTTAATGAAGACTTTGGACAACAAGTAGTGGTGCAAATTGGACAAAACCAACATTACGTAATATCTTTTTCTTTTTTTGCTTCTTTTATAGATATATGATTAATAATTAAGTCACACAGTTGGGTTTGTGGCTTTACTTTCGCGAAATAAAACGTTTGCTTCCTTTTTGCACTAGCGTGTAAATCACATAAAAACAGCCATATGTAGTCGTGAAAAAGATCAACTTTTTTTATTTTTCCACTTTCCAATAAATATGACTATTTTATTTTTATTATTGGCATGGCCCACCAAGCTGGGGCGGGCTGTATATGAATATTCTGCATCTATTTTTATTACTTTAATATATATATATATATTTGTATTAAATGAACCAGCTTTTATATCCAACTTTTGGGATATGATTGGTCATTTTAACACGCTTTTTCCCAGGTAGAAGGGCTGAACCAAAAGAAGTCTCAATAGTCGTGTATTATAATGGGCTTTTTGCCTTGTATTATGCAAATCTTTCAAGTCAACTTTCTCTTCTTCTTTTTGAATATTACCAAGCTTACATTATTATTGCGCACTCAGTTTCCGATTCCGATTCCATAAATTTCGAAAAAAGATCCTCCACAACAACGTGTCTTCAAACTATTAGACAGGCAATTCCATAACACACATATATATATATATATATATATATTTATGTTATGTGTCTGTTCGTGCATATTTACACATGTTTCGAATTATTCTTGCTACTAACTAGGGAAGGCTAATCGCTTACGTATTAATTCACCGGAAAAGAGAAAAAAAAGTATTTAATAGAAAATACTAATCAATAAATGAGCGACCTTTCATTAAAATAACAAAAAGAGATGTGTGTTAGTTTGCGAGGGAACAGAATGGGTATTGATTAAATTAACTTGGAATAATAAGATTGAAATGGTTTGATTAATTAGGTCGCTTCATTAATTAGTGGATCTGGACGTAAGTGGTAATGTTTCGTAATTAGGAGCGAGGTTAAGCTCAAACATGGACGGTCATACTCATATCGTAAAAAGTGCAAGGCTTTTTCTTTTCAGGAAAATGATTCAATTATAGGTTGACATATGAACCATTAAATGACAAAATAATTATTTGAATGTCTTGTCACTGCATGCGAGTTGCAAAAGATGCGCTGAATTTTAGTCTCAAATATCACCCAGTTGATCAACAAACTTTCTTGCTAAAACATACATAGATATAGATGTATATATCAACAAACTGTTTCAAATAATGCATATATTACACATTTTCATAGTAACTTCAACTGCTACGTTGAAACATATCCAAAGAGTACTATTACACTACGTAGTTAATCAGTTCATCAATTTTGACCTAATATATTAATAAGTTTGTGCTTATTCACACAAAAAATAGTTACTGTGATACAATGAAACATATATTCGGAACAGGAAATGAATCTTTGAGGATATTTTAGGTTATTGTAAAAGCTAGTGGGACTAAAAGTAGCCATCAAAAGTACAAACTAGGTTGAAAGCTTGTTCACAATGACACACATAAAGCTTGTTCACCATTACACACATTGATGAGACAAATAGTTTAGCAAAATTATTAATACGTAGAAACATGTGAAACAAAAACCTCCATTATTCAAATTTCTTTTTATTGAAATATTCTAATTAACTTGAATGGCTTTAATATTTGTTTTAAATGTAGGATCACTAAATTGTTTGAATATTTTTTATATCAGTTTGTAAAAAATCTATTATCTTTTTTTTTTAATGAAAAGTAGGACCCGATGTACATTACATGTCTTACTTACGTCCATGTACTTTTCTTATTCTTTCTTCTTCTTTTGTCACATGTACAATTAACAATTGCGTATCATCTAAAACCACAAATTCGAAAGCTTTGGACGGTTTAAATGATGACTCGAAAATTAAGAAGTCAATATGGAATTAAGTTAATAAAACAAATTTAAAATATAGTAATCGTCACAATTTTTCATAATATTAAATTGGTTGGTGATTAATCCTTTTATCTCCGTCACCAATCTCAAATCATAAAAAATTTCCACCACTAGAATAGTATTATTTATCACGAGAAAAACGATTATTCAATGAGAATATAAGTCTTTGTTTGTAGCACACAGAACAAGGAAGTGTAAAAAGAGAAAAATAATTAGAAGTTAGGTTTTAATTGTTTTCGTCCGTCGTTTTATTAATTCTCACCAATCACATTTGGTATCAAATTCGAGTTTGATCAATGAGCATCGATATGATAAATTAAAGTAGTCAGAGAAAGACAACAGTCATTGCGTCAGCTATATATATGTTTAACAATTTAAAGCAAACACATACATTATAAAATAATTAAAAAAAATGTTATGGAACTAACAAGTGAAAAAGACTTTGTTTGTTTGGTTCTATGACATCCCCTACATTCATAATAATAGAGAGAAACATAACTTATTAATCTTGTTTTTTCTTATTAGGAAATATAATCTATTCAAGAAACTATTGAATAAAAATACAAAAGATTTTATCAAAATATTACAGTGGTCTTATATTTGTTTTAATTAGATCTTGTTTATAATTTTTTTGCCTTGCCAAACCATAGCATTATATATAGTGATATGTATATAAGGTAATCATATGTATAAATGAGTGGTAGTATAATGTAAGAAAGAAAGAAAGAAATGACGTAAGCATGTTAGAAAGGAGTCAAGGCAAATTTAACCCTTTTGGCTATGTGATTCCATACTCGTATTGAAATATGGCTTTGTATGATATAAAGTATGAATATTAGGGTATCAGATAGGATCTCAAACCTTCTTTCATGTTCTCCAAGAGCCAATCTCTCCAGACAAGCTATGCCAAGTGGATCAATAATACGCATATCTATATGTATATACATATACATATATATGACTGGATCCTATAGTATAGAATATACTAATTGGTCCTCCTTTTGTCATCTTGTTCCATATGCTTCAAACATTGTTTAATGTCCTTGATAGGAGAGAGAGAGAGAGAGAGAGAGAGAGAGAGAGAGAGAGAGAGAGAGAGAGAGAAGGGCAAAGGCCACTTTATCAGATAATGTTGAGGTCATGGATCCCTTGGTTTTGTTTGATTAAACATTTGTTGTGTGTACAAATTTATGATAGCTAAACAATATATATGAGCTAATTAAATTAAATTAATAATAAATGCCCTACCTAGGGCATACGCATTGGACGGCTCATAATATTAAAATGTGAACTAATTGTTTTAACATATAAAAGATTAAAACAGACCTTAAGTTTGCATACAAATTGGCTCCCATAATGTCTTGTACTACTAATTTGTCAAACCATGTATAAAAATAAATATATTGTTTAGCAATGATTTCTAATATAATAGTGATATTTGAATTTGAACTTCAAAGAGACTAAAATAGTGAGTTATTATTAGAATGCAGTCTAAGCTAGCTGTTAAATATAATAAAAATATGGACGATGCGTGACGTGGCAGATCAACACACAGACGTGGTTATCATAATCTTGTGTGCTTCTCATAATTTGGCACGTTACATGATTTATTTCATATTTACCATTTTCCTCAGTTAAACTCCATGCATTATACATAAATTAAGTCTTCATAAGTAACTCTTTCTCGGAAGAGTAAATAACCACATATATATTTATATATATATATATATATATATATATATATATATATATATAACATATACATATATCTGAGCTTTTAAATAAATGGATACATAGAAGTCTGCAAAAAACTGATGAATATGAACTTAGGTTATTAGTAGTAAAAGAGAAATGAAGTCCCAAAAACTTTCGTTCAAGTCAATAACATAAAGTATTGATTTATTCAACTACATATGTGTCACGCATGCGTCTCTCTCAACTGTTTTTTTAGGTTAATTAAATGACGATATATATATATATAATAAACTCAATAATTAATTTGTGTGTCCTATTCTCCTCGCGCATGCCCTTGGTAATATATATAAAGCATGTACCAAAATCGGATTTATGTTTTACAACATTCACGTCATCAGTTGAAAATTATTATAAGTAAATACAATATATTCTTTTAAGAGGATAAGTTTTCCTGTTTAGTGTGCATTGACTTAATAGTTTATATTCTATTTTATATAAGAGACAAGCTCATTAGTTTCTATATTGAATTGAATTATTTCCATATGTACATATATGGTGACAAAATTATTTTATAAAATTTTGGAAGAGTAGTTGTGGTAGTGTGGTCCTAAGTGACCTTGCATGTGACCCAAAAACCCTTGACAGTTCAATGAACGTTGATTTGGTCACGAGTTTCATTACTTTTGTTCTCTCTTGATTAATTATACAAACAAACCAAGTTTTAATCAACTTAGACTTTGGGATGAAATTTTTATAGAAATTGTTAAATGTAATATAAGAGTGAGAGCAATTTTATTCTCCACCGATATAATATATAAGGGATTTAATTAATTAATAACAACAATATGCATACGTATACATTATTATTATTATATTTTGATTCTTCTTGTCAATCAAGTGGCGATGTTTGGCGATATATATACATATATATGTCAAATTGCAAATATAGGTTGTATCTCAGTTTATAAGTCCAATTGCATATATAAACTTTGTCATTTCTATATTATCTAGTTAGGAATTAAGGAGACTATACATGTAAAAACAAACTCTTGATGACGCTATAATTAAAAACAATAAGAAGAAACTTTATATATTTCAATTTGATGGTATTATACACCTTTAAAATAGAAGTTTGTGTACCATCATGTATATTACATTAAACTAGACGTATGAAAAAAGAAACCTATTACATATGAGCGATTTAAACAAATACTTATTTTTCTTTGACCTTTAGCTTTCTCATATAAATAAACTTATTTATATAAGTAATATAGTTTTCTTTTAGAGAAATATACATATATATATATATATACGTAAGGCTGGTACGTATGTATTATTTAGAATATATATCTCTTTCAAGCAAGTATATTCATCTCTCTTGACTTTGTTTTCACATATTAGTTGATCGATTCTTATTTTTCTTCTGTTAAATATTCATATTCGAATCTCTCTCTAGTTTTTCCTTCACAGATCTATTACGCATTCTCAATCACTTTATCTATTTTCATCTTCACATTCTCATTTTTCTTCTTCTAAGTAATCAGAATACAATCTCTATTTTCTTCTTCACACTTTTATTTTACTATTAACTCATACAAACCCTTTCTGTTTTGTTCTTCTCATGTTTATATTAATATCTTGACTACTAATTGCAATTTGCAAGAGTTTCATGTTACAGTCCGCTTTCTGTTTTCTCCGTCGCATTTTTATTATTTTATTTTAGTTTATTAGTTAAGTACACAATATATATATATATATATGTATAAATATATATATATATATATATATACACACACACGTGTATGTGTGTTCTTTTTCATATAGCGTCTAGGAAGGACTTTTTAGATACCTAATACAAAGGTGTAGAGACTCCTAAAATAAAAGGCCATCTAAAGTCAAATATCTCATATAAGAAAAAGTAAACACCAAATTTTTAACAATATATTAGATTGTTTATTAAATGAAGTGTTATTACTTAGTATTTTTTTTAATAAATAATTAACTATTTACCCATGTTTACGTTTGCAAATTTCATTGTATCCAACGTTTGGTTAATTTTGCGTAACTACTCAATTGATTTTGTTTCGAAATTTCTAAGTCTAAAATGCCCTTTATTTGACTATTTCAGATCAAGAAGTAAATTAAGATTTGATATTACAGTTTTTAATGCAAAATTGTTTATGTTTATTTATTTCCGATTTTTTTGGTTTAAAATGAAAATTAATCCTTCTTAATTATTTCACTTTAATTATGATATCTATCACACAGTTATTTCATTTTTAGCGTTAATTATTACGATTAATTGTTTTATTTTGTTATAGATTTGACTAACTCATAATATGATTTCTGAATATCAGCTTTCATATTTTGAATAACAAATCTTTCTTTCTTCTGGGATTTGTTTACATAATTTCATTAATTCTATCGGCCAATTAACCTATATCAAAAAAAGTTTCATCTTTTTTAATCATCGCATTGTTCGGGTGGATTTGTATAACATTGAAAGCTTTTCACTCCTTGAATCTGGTTAGTATATATCTGCAAGTTTGTTTTACCAGTTAACAATCTTTAACTAATTAGTTTTCGATTTTATTTACATGATCGTATTTGTTAACGGTTTGGTTTAAATGTTTTCGTTTTGTTAACAATTTAGTTTACTTGTTTTCGTTTTGCTAACAAAATTCCGTTAACAACAAATAAAAATGTATCATGATAACCCGTAACCCATACGTAGCTTTTCGCCTTACAGATCAACACACATTGTCGTTAAAAATTTAGTTTTATTTCTGATTCATTTCCAAAGAAACGGATTTGCATGTATTATTTTTTTGAAAGTGAAAGAACTGTTTCTTTCTCTTGTTAACTTCCCTATTTCTTGTTGGATTTGTAATTGCTATTAATTGCAGTTAATAACTCCTCTTTTTACGCAATTTTTTTAGTAAATGTTTAATCAATCCTATCATTAACTGCTACGCTTCGTCATTAATTAGCAGGACGATTCGTTTTTTATTTTTTAATTATTATTAATTCTTTAACAACTTCATGGGGGTATTTACGAAAAATTTAGCAAACGTTGGTAAAATAAAATTCGTAAACGTTTTTATGGGTATATAGCTAAAAGGCTCTTTTTTAAAACATAGTGAGTTTTCAAAATGGACAACGTTCAACATATTTTTGGTAAATGGGCCTGTTAAAGTTTAACGAAAATTTTAGGACGAATTCGCCCAAAAAATTTCCCGCTCATTTAGAAATGAAAAATGACAAAACTATCAAATCATGTTCATTATATTATGCCACGAAAACAATAGGACCATTAACCAAAATTTAATCAAACCTTGTTCATTTTACAATAGACACACCAAACGTTGTCCATTAAGTTAATTTTTTGTTAAATGAATAGCGTCTTTAATTTAAAAATAAAAAAACTTCACAAACTATGCATGGTGTACGTGTCTATATGCAAAATAAATAAATATTTAACACTCGTGTCTGTTAACTTGTAAAATTGGTAACAACAGTTTTACGAAATAACATGAGTTTCGAGTACGTAATCTGAGAAGTTCTCAGCTTTTGGACAATATTTTTTTCTAAATAAACACGAACTTATTACAAAAGAACACCGTAAATGAGGATGTTGTACAATAAATGAATAGATAAGCTTATACTTTTTGTGCGTTAAAATAGTTCTTTTTAAATTTTTTCTTTTTGGTAATCTATAGAGATCGGAGAGTCTTTTTATATCTTGTGGGCCCCAGAGTATCATGAATCGTGTATGATCAGTCTCACGTTTTAGGTTGTTATTTGTAAGCTCATTTCTCTGTTAATTGATGGATGATTTATTTGTGTATTTTTCTTTTAACCGTCGATGTGTGCATTTTTGTTTATCTAATTACACTCATTTTATTGTTTGACTAGTGTTGTTAATCAATTGTGTTCTCTTTTCTTTGAAGTTTTGATTATCAATTTTCATCATCGGTTTTCAACTAGGTTTTAGTTTGAAAAAGATGTGTTCTTAGCTACTCGGAGGTTTCAAATTGTTACTGATCTTGTTATAACGTCTTAGGATGTTTAATTTTTCTTTCTTCTATTTTAGGGAATTGGAGGTCATTCTCGGCTTGATCTGAGTATCGATCCCAGAATAGTCCGGAGGATTAAGCCCCATAAAAATGGTTGAGATGTAATATATGTTTTGATTGTATATGAGTTACGAGTATCTTAAACAAATTTACACATATCACACTAAATTGAAGAGACATCTTAGTTGATAAAGAAAGATGGAAACCAACCGTCTAAGGTGCAAAAGACTTGGATGCCCTTAGCGAAAGTGATTATTCGTTGTGTCTTTGTGCGAGTTCATGGACATAATTATAAGAGTTAAATAAAAAGTAATTTATTCGTTAATGATGGAGAAGGTATAGCCATGCAGAGTCCAACATTGCTGATCATTTTTCTCAAAATCCCAGTCTTCGAATCAAACAAAAAATACAAATAGGAACATCATTATAGTTTGACAGCAAAAAATTCTCGTTAATCTTGTGTAATTACGAAAAGGCGGGATGAAAAATAACATTAAGTGTTCCTATACAACAATTTAGTATATATATTTTGTTTAAAGAAAACTTATACTCATCTTATTTATTTTGAACCTAGCTCGTCCGAAGCTTTAGACAACTTAATCATTGCATAAGGCCTCAAGAACAATCAATTTTTCTTATATTATCTCGAAATAAAAGTCTACGTGTAACAGAAGTCGGTCAACAACCAAGAGGTTATATATGTGTTCGATTGAAGTTTATTTCTTTAAATAGACTTCAAACATTTGCTGAAATTTGAACTCTTATGGGCCTTGAATATGGAAAGTCCTTGAAATGGTGAGGCCGTAACGATCATTGGTTGTGCTCAAATAAGAGAAAATCATTTATTTATATAACAAAAAATTATATTATTAATCGATCTAAACATAAAAAATTTGATTTAGTCGATGTTTTGTTAATATGTTATAAATAATCAGTATGGTTGCGTGAAAATTTTATTTTGATTTTTTGTACCGACTTGGCTTTTTTATTTTCAAAATGAGCGAAAAAGATATATTCTGATTAAATTGATAAAAGAAGAAATTGTAAATGGTCTGCGCTGTTCATTTACTGTCAATTAAATAAACATGAGTGAGTATCCAAAAACCAGTTTACATGGTTATAATTACTTTGACCTTTCATATAATCCTGATTATTTAAATAGATTTTCAAGGAGAGAAAAATAAAATAAAAAAAGGAGTGGTGTAGTTTATACTAAAGACAATATCCTTTTCACTGCAGGATTTCTAATATCGAAAAAGAAGCAAAACAATAATTATTCAAGTTTAAGCTTGAGAATGTTAGAAGCTCATGTGACCTATCAAGATTTAAGCCTTATCTAGCTCTAGCTTCTTTTAAAAGTATGAATTTGAGTATTGAAATAAAAGGCACAGCACTACACTATTTCTTCTTTTTGATATGTTAGCCACGAAGTAAATGTCCTTGTCACCGTTTATCTCGTGACTATTATATATAAATTTGTTTTTGTGATAAATTCGCTTAATAGGAGATTATATATATGAGGATTATGATCTATTTACTAGAAAAATTGGAACCACGAATTTATTATGTCCATAAAAACTAAACTCTTTTAGTTTCATGTATTATGAAATGCATGGCTTTTACAGTTTCCACGTCGTCCATTAAAAAGCTAACTCTTCACTTTATGTCTTTAGTAGTCCGAAAGTCATAAAAAAATTATTAATTAAATGACAATTGGGTCACAACTCCGTGTTATATATACACTTTGTGTGACATATTTCAAAAAAAAAATATACACTTTGTGTGACGCAGAAAATAGATAGCGAGGGTCCTCATATATATATGGATGTAAATAATCCATGCATCGCTATCTTCCCATGCTACAAGGAAATCAAAATATTTAAGTTTTTGTTTCAAGGTGGAAGTAAAAATGAATACCAGATTCATGTGAACATTATATCCAATGTTCTGATTTCTTAGTTCTCATATAACAATAAATAAATAAAATTAAAACGTTACTCTAGTTATTAAAAACTTGCAATGTGTGTTAGGGATTCACCATCGTCTTGTTCCCTTTTCTTATGAGCTATAATATTTGCATATGGTATATTGAGCTTTTATCATCCAAGCACGTGAAAAAAACACTTCAACTCAAACTTGTTTCATATGTATTTACTATAAATCTACTTCAAAAGGTATAAATTTGAAAGAAAAATGAAAGTGTTAAACAAGAATAAAAATCATAACGAGAGGAAGTGTACACCCGAAAGATCCAAAGAAATGCATCCCGATTCGGTTAAAAAGAAGATACCCAAAAATTATTTGGTTGAAAAGATCATTACTTCAATTCATATAGTAATTTGATGGATTTGTGATCTATGACTTTAATCGTTACTTTAATTCAAATTAGCTGAAGATCTTCTCGCATCGATCTCGTGTACATTATTGATGAAACATGTCAATAATTATTTCGTTTTTGGTCAATTCATCAGAGTTTAACTAATATTCTTTTTTGAATAAAAAAAATTATCCTCATTAGCTGTAACTGTGGCCGAAGAAAATAATTATGCATGGGTCTATTTATATAGATAGGGTAATATATCTACATATACGTGGAATCTTTTATTCAAATATAGGTAACGCGTTTACAGTTACATGTGAGACAAATCAAATTCATTTAATCTAACTACGTGATATATATAGTAATTAGTACCCCTAAAAAACATTACAGAAGAAAACATAAAATGTATGTGTTACGGAATAAGTAATGAAACAGATTAGATGATAAACATGACATGCATAGCTCTGTATTTACGTGTCTCGGTCGTAAAACGATTTTTCAACGCACTTGAGAATGAGAAAAATGTTGCAATAATAGGGTATGAATATAAATAAAATAAAATAAAGTTGACTAGAACATGCATAAATACACGCCACGCGATTCAACCTCTATATATCTATCTCGGAAGAAGAAACGTATCTAATCATTTAAATTTTCTAAAGTCTATGTTTCTTTTATATATAAACTACATATCTTCCTTAAACCTCGAAGATATAATCCTTTTTCTTTTTTCCCTCAATAATACGAATAATGATTGAGCAGGACCACCGAAATATACGAAATCTACATTTACAATTCCTTATTATGAATAATCTCAACTATAATAGATTTTTACCTAAACAAATCGAATACCAGGTGTTATCCGAGGGATAGCTTGTAATAATCAAATCTTCAATTACTTCAGAAATTTCAATAATTAAGCATATTCATGCTTAAGTTACACGTGGATATATTTTTAAAATATTATCGATATATTGCAAGACAAGTCAAATAGTTGGGCCCTTCATATGGTACAAGTACAACCAGTTGATCGTTTTTGCCACGTGGATAGTCTGAGTTGATCAATACTTCCACGTCAGTACAAATTATTATTACTTTGCGAAAATATTTGCGAGCGGATTAATTATGTGATATAAAAAACTTCTCCGGCTAATTATGTGTGTTTGCATAAATATGACGTTACTAAATATATTTTCTAAAAATTTGTCAGTTAACACATGTCACAACACAAAGTATTTCGACGACGTAAAGATCATTAATTTGTGTGTCGTGTTAACAAATACTTAATTTGAACGTGCATTTGCATATACATATATATATATATATATATAAATACTTTGTCGAAGAAACTGAACCACCCATATATCTTAACACGTATTATTTGAGAAGTGTTTAACTTTGCTCGGATCAACGGTCGACTTTTGTCCACTAATGGAATCACGGTGCAATGAATCTAGGGGGCATTGAATGCTCTTAAAAAAATATAACAAATTTAATCCTGCACTATATCTATAAAAAAATAAATCAGAAACATGGCAAAGTAAGAAAATTCCAAATAACAATCTGTTCTTATGTTTTAAGTACGTCCAAACAACTTATACTTAAAAAAAGAAATAGAGAATCAAATTATATATTAAAAAAAGGGCAACTCTCGTATATATATATAAAAGAAGTGCCATTAACTAAATGCCACGTAATTAAAAGAAGTTATTTGCTCAGCATTTACAAAAATGTTGGATATCATAAAACCACTAGATAACATTACCTAAAAAAACAAATTATTTGCAAAAAGAAATGATAGTGAGAGAAGAATAACAAGGAGAAGGTGTAAGAGAGAAATAAAGAGTGGGCCAACGTAAGCGCGGGAAAGTGGTGAGACGTGAGATATAATAGAAAGGAGTGGTGAGACTATAAATAGCCTGACTCACTCAACCAATGCAATAACACTTGTGTCTCTCTCAAATAGTGAGGATGGAGTCGCAGAGCGAGGTGGGCGGCGCGTGGGACTACCGAGGGCGTCCGGCGGAGAGGGGTCGGACGGGGGGGTGGGCGGCGGCGGCGATGATTCTGGGCAGCGAGGCCACGGAGAGGCTGACGACGCTGGGCATCGCCGTCAACATGGTCACGTATCTGACGGCGACCATGCACTTGGGCAACGCCACGTCAGCAAACACCGTCACCAACTTCTTGGGAACGTCATTCATGCTCTCCCTCCTCGGCGGCTTCCTCGCCGACACCTTCCTCGGCCGCTACCTCACCATCGCCATCTTCACCTCCCTCCAAGCCCTGGTCTCTCTCTCTCTCTCTCTCTCTCTCTCCATGTTGGCTCTGAATATCAAGACATGTACACGTGTGAACAGGGAGTGACGATTCTGACGATATCGACGGTGGTGCCGGGGCTCCGACCGCCGAAGTGCTCGGGCGGAGAGACATGCATTGCGGCGAGCGGAAAGCAGATGATGGTGCTGTACGTGGCGCTGTACATGACGGCGCTGGGGACGGGCGGGTTGAAGTCGAGCGTGTCGGGTTTCGGGTCGGACCAGTTCGACGAGGAGGACGAGGCGGAGCGGAAGATGATGGCGGACTTCTTCCACTGGTTCTTCTTCTTCATCAGCATCGGGTCGCTGGCGGCGGTGACGGTGCTCGTCTACGTGCAGGACCACCTGGGCCGCCAATGGGGCTACGGCATCTGTGCCCTCGCCATCCTCCTCGGCCTCCTCGTCTTCCTCGCCGGCACCCGCCGCTACCGCTTCAAGAAGCTCGCCGGAAGTCCCCTCACTCAGATCGCCGCCGTCTTTTTCGCCGCCTGGAGAAACCGCCACCTGCCCCTTCCCTCCGACCTCGTCCCTCTTTCTAACCAGTTCCGGTTAGTCTTTCTACATGCATTGTCTAGCTATTCATTTTATCTCTTTGCTTGCTCGGTTTATACTTGTTACTAAAGAGTGTTATTCAGATTGAGGTTAAATGTCCACAATATATATCTCGAGCATGAATATTAAGTGTGAGAGAGAACCAGATTAGGGTTATGTTGATGCTGGAGTGGGGTATGTCTAATTTAATTATTGAGATTTGAGACGCTGAATGTATGTTTGCTCAATTACGTTTGTACATGCATTAAGTAACACTAGGGGAGACAATCTCATCTTTGAATAATGAATCCATAATTAGGTTTCATGAGTCGTATTCGCCTATTAAAGCGCACAGTCCCTAGTTGGCAAAGCGCCACGTGTCAAACCTCACACATGGCAGCAATAATATATGCGTGTGCGCATATACTCATTTTAGGAAACAAAGTAATTAAATAGTATAGAGAGTAGATGACGGGTAGATAGATAGATACAAATCAAGTAAAAAAAAAGGGAATCACGAGAGTGATCTCGTTAGGTTTGTTCTTTTTCCGGTTTCAGTATTAATACGAATCACGGAAACACTTTATCTCACAAATCATGCACGTGACACACACATATCCGTTGAACTACGAGAGTAGATTGTTGGACAAGGCATCGATAGGGCAAAAGGAGCGGGAAAGCAAGTGGAGCGCGTGGAGCGCGAGTGAGGTGGAGGAAGTGAAGTCGGTGGTGAGAATGCTTCCGATATGGGGCACCACCATCATCTTCTGGACGGTGTACGCGCAAGTGGTCACGTTCTCGGTCTCCCAAGCCGCCACCATGGACCGCCACGTCATTGGAACCTTCCGGATCCCGGCGGCCTCGCTCACGGTGTTCTTCGTGGCCAGCATCCTCGTCACCGTCCCCGTCTACGACCGCCTCGTGGTCCCCGCCACGTCAGCGCTGCTGGGGACCCCGGGCGGGCCCACCCCGCTGCAGCGCATAGGGGTCGGCCTCGTTCTCTCCATCTTCGCCATGGTCGCCGCCGCTCTCACGGAGCTCCGCCGGATCTCCGCTCCGGCGACGGACAAACCCTCGGTCTTTTGGTTGGTGCCGCAGTTCCTTCTCGTCGGCTCCGGCGAGGCCTTCACTTACATCGGCCAGCTCGACTTCTTCCTCCGCGAGTGCCCTAAAGGTACATACATACATACGTATATGATTCAATCTTGTATTTTAGAGAAAAATTTATCAGAAAACAAATCTTCTATTTTTGTATTTTTTTCGCTTATCTTTTAGATTATCATATTTTAACTTTAAATAGTTTCGATTATTTACAAAAATTTCTACTCAAAACCCGACCTCTCATCTTATATTTGTACTATGTATTTATCTTTTAATTAATCGAGATTAATTAAGAATTGTAATAAAAATGTTACGGGACAAAATAATCTAAGAGTGCGAGATATTTAATAGCTGCAAAATGAAAAAAAAAAAAACAATTTTGAAAAACAAAACACGAAAGTAGGTGACATTTTGAGCAATTTCTCATAATTTATTTAAAAAAACAAAAATGGGTGTTTAGGGATGAAGACGATGAGCACGGGGCTATTTTTGAGCACGCTATCGCTAGGGTTCTTCGTGAGCTCGTTTCTGGTGGTGGTGGTCCACAAGGTCACCGGAGACAACCACGCGTGGCTGACCGATGACCTGGACAAGGGCAAGCTGTACAATTTCTATTGGCTGCTCGCCGTTCTCAGCGCTCTCAACCTCGCCGTGTATCTCCTCTTCGCCCATTACTACGTCTACAAGGACGACAGATTAGTCTCCGATGATCATGATGATCAACGCTTGAAGCAAATCAACGTCGTTTCTAATAATTAAATTCATTCACTAGTTACCTATCACTATTTATATATAGATAAAGAAAGAGAGGGTTTTGAAATGTTCACGACTAGTCTCTCTCTACTAATTAATTATTATTATCATTGTACTGATTTTGAGTATGTAAAAAAAATGGATGGAAGGATAAATATATCACCAAGGTAAGAATAGTTGGTTGAGTATTTTTTTTTTTGTCCGTGCTTTATTATTGAGAATATACTTATGACAAGATTAATATACACGGCTAAAAAGTATATGTGAGATTAGAAGTCTCCTTCAAATTAATCATAAAAAAAAAGAAAGATAAGAATCGGTTGCTACATCGTCAAATCAACTCATCTGTTTTAGATAGATGAGTTGGCATTTCCATGAATGTCAACAGATATTTATGTAGTATTCACTCAATTTATAAAGATAGACATCAAAAGAGAGAGAGAGATCCAGAATCTCGATACCATAGAGAATGTTATCTATAGTATATGATAAAGAAAAAAAAAATATATTAAAATGTTATTGAATCATGAGAGAGGCCTAAGATTCTATAAGAAATGACTTGTGATATTATTATTATTATTAGTCAATTTTGGGACGTGACTCGTGCAAGTTGGTCTCAAACGTAGCAGACTAAAAACAACTAGTACTGAATCTCTCTGTTTCTTACGATCCCTCCTTGGAATCATTAGCTACTATGATTCAAGATATTTCATTTTTTTAAATAAAAAAATATTTGATCAGCAAGTTGCAAAACTAATTGATATAATCGCCGCATCAAAACATGATGTTGTCTTTCATTTTATGAACTCGAGAGAACATGATGTTTTGAATATATATACCAAAACAACATTATTAATTGAAATGCGAAGAAAGTATATGTTATAATTTGTTTTTATGTCCGAGACACACACCATGACTTGGCACTAATTGATCTATTTTTACATTATTTTAAGTATATATATACTTTCATAGATGTGTATCAGCTGGTATTTCGTATTTAATAATTAAAAATAAATTATTAATATATGGTACAAAAACAGTGCTGTCTCAAAGCTGGTTAACAACGATTCATCCACCATTAATAGACGCATGTGTTGCACCTATATATGTACATTATATATATATATATATGTGTATATATATGTATATATCCATATCTACATAATAACCTCTCTCTTACAGCAATAATACATCAATAATTCAGTGGTCCATACTCTTTAGGTGCATTAATCATAAAAAATGAGAGGGAAAATATAGCTAATATCTGCGTAACTTTCTACTGAAATAATATAACCAATATAGAATTAATTTAGTTTGTATGGTTGCGTTTAAAGAAGTTTCATCTTTGTATTCTTCACAAAATTAAAAAGAACTTTGTATTTGTTTGTGACTTATTAGTCGCGTGTGTGTGTATGTGTTTATTATGGGCATTATTGTCGCTACCACTTAATACTTTCAACTTCTTAACATCTTTCATTATTTTATTTTCCACCAATCAAATACTAATCCAAAAAGTCATCCCTACCCTTGTTGAAAATTGTGGAACCGGACAAAACAATATGTCTTTGCTCTAAATTGATTAATGTGGGACTTAATTTTAGCATGGGACGCAATGTATTTTGAGCAACACCATTATATCTAAAATATGTGAAATTTTGGTCAACCTCGGTTAACTATAACCCAAAACTTAACCATTAATAAATATGCATGTCAAAATTAATTGTTAACCGGAATTTAAAAATATTCAATTAATTGAAGTAAATCTATTTAACCAATCTCAATCATTATTGTTTTTTGACTTTTTCATACTTTGTTAAATGATAAATTTGACTATCTTTTATTCCTGATTATTATAAATAAATTTTGTTAGTTTCAATTAATTAAAATTAATTAATTTAACTCGGTTAAAATTACAAAAAAATTTCTAAATAACCAAATGAAACATTAATATTATTGTTTGGCTATTTTTTGTTTTATTTAGTAAATAGTCATTTTAAGTGACGTGGATGTTAGTAACTGCTGTTATTAGTTACATTTTTCGGTTAATATACACAAGTTTATTTTGGTTAATAACTATTAACCAATTTTTTTCAAATGTTAGCTATACAACAATTAATATGTTTCAAACTGCTATTTTACTACATTTCACTTAAAATATATTATTTAGCTAATTATTTTCGAATTATAATCATTTCATTAACCAAAATTCAACTTTAATAAATAATGATATGGATTGTGCCATCTTTTTGTGTGGGCTTCATCGAATACAAAGTCTACTAATAAACATACAATGTTTCTAGGCTAAGAATCACCTTTAAAATTAAGAGAACTTAGCCCAATTCACTAGTTTTCATTAATGTTTTTTCATTTTTCCTAAAAAAGTTTTTAAGTTTTCCGACTTTACTATTAAAAAATGTCAAACTTCAATCGTTAGTTTCCTAATTGTTGGTCTAAATGTCGTAGACGAATATTTGTTGACAATTCGTAATAAAATATAAATTAAATGATAAAAAACAATTTTTAATTTTTTTAGTGCTAAAGTGGCAAAAACTTAATTTTTTATAAAAAAAATGAGAAAAACATTAGTGAAAGATGATAAATTAGGAAATTTCTATGAAATCGACCGGTCCTCCAAAAAAAATTCGCCCAAACTATTCAATAGATATTCTTTCATTTGTAAGCTCTCGGTCAGGCTAGAAAGGATTTATCCTAAATCTAAGACTAGGAATTAGTATGTTTACTTAGTTTCTATACCTTATGAAATAATTAGGTCTATCAATATTCACACTAAGCAAACAATTCATTGAATTAATCCGTATATTGCTTCGGTTATACTTATATGTGAAGAAGAGGAAAGGACTAACATAGTCTTAAAGGCAAAGCCAATTGTATAATTTTTATACTTGCGACTCAGCAACGTCTTCCTTAGATTTATGAATGATTCCACTTTTATTTGTAGGAAGAGAAAAATGAGATACAAATAAATTTGCGGAACTAGAAAGAGGAGCAACCACACACATATATATATATATGTAGGTGTATGTTAGAAGTTAGTTGTGTGACATTGGTCACTAGGATTGAAGTGGGATATGATCTTCGTCGAAGTCGCCAAAAATGTCGGGACAATCGTCCCATATTCCGCGATCGCGGGCCTCCCAATACCCGCCCGCGAACCGGAACGCTCCCTCCTCTCCGTCTCTCCCAAACCACCTCGGCTTCCATCCGCTCTCTTGCAGTTTCCTCGACTGAATATATCCAAACACATCCCTTTATAAACATGTACTATTTTGATGACACTCACGTTTTGTAAACGTTAGTAAATAGTCAGACAAATCTGTTTACAACGATATTTAGACCAATATAGCCTAAAATTCGAAGTGCACAAGACAACTGTCACCGAAGGACAATTCGATTCATAATTTCCTGTAACGACTGCCACGTAACCACATTACCTATTTATCAACGTATTTATATAACGTTGGCTAAATCAAGATTTATTATGCTTTGGTTGGCTTATTACCCAATTTTTTTGTTATATGTATATGTATAAATAGAGAGAGAGATTGGTACCATTCTTTGCCTCTTCTCCAAGCGCTGCTTCTCGGCGTTGGCCTTGTCGTATTCGCCGTTCTCGAGATGCCGTTGATCTGGTCTCAACCTCGAATCCGTCGGAGGGAGTTTCTCCTTTAATCAAAATAGACGAACGTCGTATCAAAGCTTATACCATTTTGAAGAAGCAAGTTATGTAATCGTAATTCGTACCTGCAACTCGGGGGTGAGCTCGTTCAACGTGATCGCAAACGAGGTCAAGTTGTAACGCGTCAGATTGTGAGGAGCCTTTGTCCTTTTCCACAGCAACCGAGATTCCGTGTCCCCACTCAAACTCGAGAACATGCTCTCGTCCCACTTCCCGAACACCGAAGCTTCTTTCTTTCCGGAAGCATCTTCAACGCATCCGATCACCTGAAAATTCCCCACATTTTCAAAACGTCTGATCCGAGAAAGAAAAAGCAGAAGACGAGGCCTTTTTTCTCGAAGATCACTGACTTGGCGAGGGTTTCGGTCGAGAAGTGACTGCTCTTTGAACTTGAGCTTGCACGAGTACTGCCGATTTCCCCGGATGTGCATCAGTCCATGGTGGTCGCAGTACACTTTGCCAAGGATAAGGTTGTAAATAGTAGTTGTGACCTATGATCATAAAACAGAAACTGAAATAAGTGATCTTTTTGTAAAATGAAAGCAGCACTGCATATTAGGGTACCTTGTTCCATTGAAAAACTTCACCGTCGTCGAATTCGAGGGACAAATCTCCGACGGGGTCGAGCTGAATCGAGCGACCCCAGAACTTGGTGCGGATGTTGCTTTCGGCCCAGAACTTCCATCCCCGCCCTTCGCAATGGCACGCGATCAGAGTCGGGTGGTGACTCACCTGTTTCCCAAACCCGTCGTATCAGAATTCTAGTTAATAGTCATATAAACATGTAGTAACTTTTAGAAAATAGTCAGGCAAATCTGTTTACAACAATATTTGGACCAACATAGCCCAAAATTCGAGTTGCACAAAACAAATGTAAACGAAGAGCAATTTGGTCCATAATTTCCTGTAAACGACTGCCACGAAAACACATTGACTGTTTACAATACATTTACAGAACGTTGATTATTTTCAAACTCCTTATGTTTATATCGGTTAAAGACTCAATTTTTATATGTATACATGTATGTATTTAGAGAAGCGAAAGGGTTGAGAATGGGCGTACCTTCTCGGAGAAGAAACGGATTCCCTTGTCGGGGAAATCGGCTTCGTAAGTTTCCCCCAACAAAGGGTTAAAGGGCTTGCAATGTCGACCTTCCGACGAAGCATAAGCCGACACTGCAAACGCAGCCACGTTCATCGCTCTCTCCAAGCTCTTCCCCTGAAAAACCCACAAAAGCCCTCTCCTTTATTCCTCTCCTATTCAATAGACTAATATACAAATTCTCAACAAGAACACAAAAGAAAAAGAAGAAGAAGAATGAAGAACTTGTTCTTACGGCTTTTCCAAACTCGTAAGCGCGATCGAGAAGATAAGAGTACTCCATGTCCTCGCAGCATTTCTGGAGCGACGAGATGGGCTCGTTGAAGTAAACGGGAAGACAAACTCGAGTCAAGTCTTTTCCGACGTTGTCCTTGATCATACTCCACAAGCTCACTCCTTTCTCCTTCTCCGCAGGTTCCGGAAGCTTCTTCCGCCTCTCGCTCTCCATCGTCGCGTTCACACTGAAGCACTCTCGACTGTCGTAAAACGCCGTCTCATCTTCCTCCCACGCCTCGTCTCGCTTCTCAATATCCTCGGACGACTCTGTCGTGCTACATTCTGAGAACACCCCACAAATAAAAATCATTCCTTTTTCACTTTGATCTTCACCAAAACAGCTAAAGTTTGAGACTTTACATATCATCCTAGAAAAAAAGATTGATTAAAAAAAGTTCAAAGTTTGAGACTTTTTACCACTGTATTTCCCACGTCCTATGCTTGAAAACCCTCTGATCCCAGAAGCCTCAGCATCAATATTGGAAGCCTGTGTTGTGTGTAGAGTGTAAAGATTTAGACACATTGAGAAACAGTAAAAAAAAAAAAGATTGTAAAGAAGACATACATACCTGGAATTGGGTGCGAAAGAAAGAGGGAATGGATTGTAAGTGAGAGAACTCGGCGAGCATGATTTGCTCACACTCTTTGACGGCGGCTTCGGAGAGACCCTCTTCGAGAAGCCTCTTTCTCAGGCGAGCCGTGGAGACCGACAAGGTGTTCGACGCGGACGAGGAACACAAACCGCCGTCACTCACCGACCGGCGAAGAGGAAAAGAGATTTTCGTGGAAAGCAGAGCCTGAACCCAAGCCTCTCTCTCTCCCTTCGACCCGCTTCTCAGCTGCAGCGTCTTCCTCGCCGTCGATATGTAGAATCGCCGCTCGTCCGATTTGCTCTCCCGGAATGACGAGATCTGTTTTTTTTTTTGAGGAATAATTTGTCGGTAAGTGAATTTTGTTTTAATGGGTATTTTTTTGTTTCTCCTATTTCGGAGTCCAGGTGATAAAGATTGAACCTTTATGATCCACTTGTTTTAGGAGTGATTCATTCAAACAAACAAATCAACAAGAACCAAGTAAGTTAACTCCTTGTAAAGATGATGACAAACATCATTCATTCATTTATACCTAGAATTCAACGTCATGGGGTTTTAATTTGATTTTGATCAGATCTACATTTACCACTTTTACTTGTAGGATATACCAATTTTGAAGTAGCAATAGTTTAGTATATGCTTTTTAGAGCATAAATCATTTTATCACATAGAATAAGAATCCCTTTAGTAATAGATGAGGCCCACGTATTAATATTGAAAATTACTAATAATATTAATAAGAAGAGTAGGAAGTAAAAAATGAAATAAATCGGAAGATTGTATAGTATTCTTGATGTAGTACATTTAGTATGGTGGGATGAGTGAGATCTGAATAACCTTGAGGTGGACGATGGAGAGGGTGTTGTGGTGGCGGCGGCGAGAGTGAGAGTGAGACGCGGCGGCGGAGAGGTCGCCGATGAGTCGGAGATTGGGATCGGCGGCGAGAGTGGAGTGAGAGTGAGACGCGGCGGCGGAGAGGTCGCCGATGAGTCGGAGATTGGGATCGGCGGCGAGAGTGGAGTGAGTCTTGGCGTAGGAGATGACGCCGGATCGGAGCATGAACCATCTCCACCGCCATCCTTTCCCGTAATTCGTCCATTTCTGCAACACCCCCGCCACCGCCTCCGCCGCCGCCACGTGGCAGCACTGCCCATGATCCATTCACTCCCCTTGTATTACAATGCCATATCATCTAATCCTCTACATATATATGTATATCTATATATATATATATAGCGAGAGAGAGATCGGTTGCGATGGGTTATCTTATATATAGACACACATTGCATAAATACATGAATGTCAAATCAATTAATGAGTTGAGTGAGTTGAAAGAGAGAAGATCAGAAAGAAGAGTTTGGTTTTGGTCTTTAGGTGGGTGGCAAAATGGTAATTTTGAGTGATGATACTGTTTTCGAGTTGAGAGGGACCCTCTCCATCTTCTTTTATTAATCACATCTCTCTCTTTTTTTCTGTGCCGTATATATGATATATCATTTGAAAGTTTATTTATCATTCATTCAAGTATTAATCCGTGAGGATGATCATTTCGAGTCTCCTACCTAACTAAATAACTAATAATATATTAGTTGATTTGGCAAACTAGTCAAAGTTTTTAACTAATTTATAAGATCTTGGAAAATCGTCATGAACAAAAACCGAAAAGCTAGGAATTAGATCTATGGTCATCCCTAGGTGAATAAAGCAACCATATTGACTAACTTCTACTTAATCATTAGCCATATACTTCATACCATACGCAATAATGGGAACATTGTATTTGGCAAATGTGTTTGTCTTCTTGAAAATAGAAGCTTATTCATTCAACGCTTTAAGAAACATCTAAGATTTTAAAGGAAAGACTACTAGTAAACTATGTAATGCATTTTTTTTTATTTAACTATCCATGTGCATACAAACTTAGAATTAATAACTATGAGTCTAGTGTGTAATGATAATAAGCATGAAATGAAACTACTGATTTTGTATCTAATTACTATAAGATATATGTTCATTGAATTGTGTAAAATTATATACAAATAATTATCAATTCGGTATGGAGTAGCGTCACTAAAAAAATACTAAATCAAATAGATAAGTAGTCTAAATTATACGAATAATCATCAATTTAAAATCATTTTTAATAATTACTTGTGAATTTCAACTCAGACTTCACTTGAATATGAGTTCTTCTCATTCATTAAACCTAGATGGAGAGAAAAACGATCGTTAAAAGTGACAAAATTTCATTTTAAAAGTCCAAATATAATGGCTTTGGAAAGCAAATTAAAAATGATATTAAGTGAAAGCTATATCTTATTAGTCACCCAAAATAAAACGTGAACAACACTCAGTTATATAAGTTACATAACTTATATCCAATTATCATTTAGTCGTATTGATAAAAAAAACTAAAGAATACCATTTGGATATGACCTAATAAAATGGTGCGTTACGAGTTATCAGCAAGAAAGAAACAATTATTTTCTCGATATATATCACCCAAAATACTCCACTTTATTAATTTCACAGCTGACTATATTAACGAGTCATGATGCTTTACTCTCTTTCTTTCATTCACGAAATTGATCCTGGTAAATAGATGAAATATCACTCTTATATTTTTAACTAGTATAAATTTCTGAAAACAAAATTCGGATCCAGGAAACATGTAATATGTAATATGAAAATACTACAATAACCTCTTCTCTTTTTTTTGGACGTAAGAAAAATTCGAAACTAGAAATCACAATTATTTCAATTTTGTACGTGGATTAATTTATTTGACCTACTCAGATTCATAAATTTCTAAGCGTCCCTCTTCTCTGATTTCTTTCTCACTAATAAATAAAAATATTACAGTTTTTATACCGATATGCGGACCTGTATCTCAGTCAATGTTCTCTCTCTATATATATATATTATATATATACATACATATACATATGTTGGGGTTTTAACTTTTAAGCGAAACTGGACAAATAGCATCCAATGAATTCAATTTTCTTTTTTATAAATTAATTTATTCGGCATTAAATGTTTCTATTTCGAACAGTATTCATAGCCTAAAAGTGCATTAATATGTAGTGTATTTTAACGCATAAGTAAAAGTGAATTATTAAATCCTAGTACTACTAATACAATCAGCTAGTCTTGGACTTTACCAGCTAGTTTTTTTTATTAACATAGACCTACAATATTAAATCTTAATACCGAATGAAATATTGATAACACGAAGGAAAGTAATCAAGAAATCTGCCTACAATATTAAAACGGAAGTTGAGTATATGTACATGAAAGTACAGAATATATAAAAATAAGATGATGAATTTAATTAATACATGAAAAATAAATAAAAGGGTGAGCAAAAATAATGATGTCAGCTCTTTGTGAGACCAAAACTATATCTTCTTCATGCGAGGCCACGTGTCCGAATTAGTGCTAATAATATTGGACCACCAAAAAAATGCTTAAGCTTGTTGGTCCAAATCACAAGTCGCTTCTCAGTTTCCTTCTCTCAATTATAAAGGCAAATACTAGTTTTCTTATTAGCGTCAAATATATATAGAGGGCTCTAATATATCTCACTATGACAAACACAAAAATCTGGATGTTTATTTTACTCATTCAATATATTCTTTGAATTAAAGACTAATTGCCAAAAGCACAATGGGAAGAGATAATTGGAAGGCATGTGGGTATACAATATTCTTGTTTTTATCCAACACTATTTTGATGCCAAATTGCACGCAATTCTATCATTAATTCGAAATAAGTGTCTTTGAGTGTGATGCTTATTGTACTATTTCAGACAATGTCATGTGTGTAAAGGGCAAAATACCGCCTAAACGCAAGGCCTTCTTTTCCATCATTCCAATACTTAATTTTTCCCTTTTAAAAAAAAATACTTATTTTCCCCATTTTACTTTTCATATATATATTACTAAGTAGCTTCAAGCCAACACAAGTACATGTGACTCACAAGGTAAGAAAATTAAATTACTTAACAAACCCTAATTTTTCTATATATAAACAAGTATAATTTAGGAACAAAATCTACGTCCAAGCAAAAAAATAAATAGACTACAGACACTAGATGTGGTAGTTAAATCAAACTAATTATGTTTTTCACAATTTAAATGTTGATCAAAATTGACGACCACTACACATATATCTCAAACAATCAAATAAGATATGGTGGTCACTATTATAATTTGTAACTCTCAATATGTTTATCTCAAGCCTATCTACAAAACTCGGTGATTTTTTCTTTGAAATGAATTTTCTATATCAATATAATAGTACTGTACGTCAGAGGTTTACATGAATTTCTTCAAATATCACTGATATTGGTGTCAAATATATACACACATAATATATGATGATATATGTATAGACACACACACGTACGCCATGGTATAAGCCAAGTGGGAATATATAGCTTTTGTTTGTGGATTTAGAGGCAAAAGACAATGGAATCATTTCCAAGTCATATGGGATTCGGAGTTGTTTTGTACTATATTTATATATTATAGTGCTAGGTTATGTGTTATCAAAGATCTTCAGTACAAGTGTGGCTTTAATATATGTCTGCTATCTAAATAATGATGCAAAAAAAAAAGTCTAAAAAATATAAATGATGACACAAAGTTGAAGACAAGAAGGGGTTAACTTAGTTTGCACTCATCGTCTTGAGATTTTTAGTAATATGACGTACACGTCAATTCTCAATTAAAATTTTTTATATATATATATATCATGTGGAAAACTTACCACCATAGTCATGGCACAGAAATCAAATTATCAGAGAAGTTCGACGTGTCGTCACATGAAAGAAACTACCAAAGATTATAAGCTAAAATCTTGATGATTGAATTACAAAATCGAGAATCAAGATCATCACAGAAGTTATTAGTTTCGTCTAGATTAATCAAATTAGCACTTACAATGATTACGTAAGAACCAATAATCGCTTCAAAGACAGCCACAAAGGCTAGTGACAATTAATGTAAGCTAGTGTGACATTTGCAAGCTCAAATAGTGTATCTTTCCAATCAATTTTTTATTGATTAATTAACGCTGGTAATAGCATGTGTTTTCTAGAATAGCTAACGTTTAGTAAGAATTCAATAAATAACCGGCAATAAATAACGTTTATTGACTGACTATTTTAACCCAAAATTGTCATCTCCTAAAGCAGAAAATTAAATACCGAATTTATAAATTAATTTAAACCGTTTATGTAATTTGTAAATGATACTGTGCACGTAAACGCGTTGCTCATTTACAAAATGTTGTTCATTTGTAAACGCGTATGTTTGTGTTGATTTTTTTCATCCAATTAGGTTCGTAATTTTGGATGGATAGCGGAAAGCAATGTCAATGTGGATGAGAGAGAGATATGAAAGGAAAGGAAAAGAAAAGCAAGAAGAGGCCATCAATTCGATGTTTGGAAAGGAGAAAACAAAGTGACATTATCACTAAACCCCGGACCCCCCACCAGAGCAACGCCTTATATAATACACATACATCTCAATAAGATCTTCTCATCACTTGTTTATAATCAGTTTTCAACTTCTTTTTATTTTCCATCAAATCAAACCCCGGCAACGACATGTGAAGACCCATGCCTTGCATCCCAATAATCATCTCATCACGCCCTCATTTCACCACAAATCGCATGAACCCTCGTGCTTATGATATGGGTTTTGTTCATTTTCTATTATCTTTAATCTTCTCTCTTTTCATGTCCTCTCTTCTTGACTCGCATACATATATATTTCAACCATTCCTATCATTTACTTTGAATTATGTCTACCTTACTTCTGCCCAACTGTGAGCTCTCTAATTGTCTTTTATTGCATAAGAATATTAAGTGGAAAGAAAAATATATTTATTTTTGTTGTTGTTTTCATTCAAGTTTGTGGTCAAGACCTAATACAAAAATAGTGTACATAATCCGTATTATATACACGTATTACAAAATTAAAGAATACAGTAGTGCTAGTTGGGCAGGTTTCGATATTTTCCGCATTGATAGTAATTACTTATTACAACAATATTTTGAATTACCAATATGGTTTTCTGATCATTTTACCCTTCGTAACATGTAAGCTTTTAATTACAATAAAGTTACATAAGATAAAATCGGAATTCACGATGCATATAGTGTCGGTGATGAGATGGATTACAATGATGAATTTTGACTGCGGATTGCTGGAGCGTACGTACGTACTGAATTAGTGCATGCATGTCGTTTGTACGTAAACCTGGCCTGCCACCTCTATTTATAATTACGTATACATATGATATTATATCTTTTTAGACGATCTCCAACCGACTACACCATTTTACAGTACATGTTACATCCAACACTATTTTTCTACAACTGAATTTTACTTTTTACACCAAATTAAAATATTAATTTTATAATTAACTTTCTTTTATTTATTATACAACCTTATGTTTATTAAAATATGTAATTATACCACTTATTAATTGAAAGAGTTCAAAATATAAAATAATACAAACGAAACATAGTATTTATATTAATATCATTTGATTTTTCTCAAACTCCAAATGTCAATGTTGCGTTTGAAAATAATTCTAAAATACAAAATAATTATAATAGCGTTAGTTATAGTGTTCGGTTGGAGTTCACCCCTACACCATTTACCATTTTGATTGTTTTAAGTATGTATGGAGATTGAATATATAACTATTACGAATTGTGCAATTGAACCTTTAGCTGCAAAACTTGTAAAATATTTCTATAATGAAGTTCCATATTCTTCTATTTCATGTTGATGAGTTAAATACCATGTCATAATTTGGGCACATTCAAACTTGGCAATGCTGTTGATACAAGTTGAATGTGACAATGATGATAAGAAATATATATATATATATATATATATATATAGAGAGAGAGAGAGAGAGAGAGAGAGAGAGAGAGAGAGAGAGAGAGAGAGAGAGAGAGAGAGAGAGAGAGAGAGAGAGAGAGAGAGAGAGAGAGAGAGAGAGAGAGAGAGAAGTCCAAAATGATAGGCAGAAAATACAAAATTGAAAAGAGATGGGACAGAAGTTGAAGAAAAGTGCGAGTCAGTCTTCCTTGTTACTGAAACCATCTCTGCTTCAGGTCCTCTCTCTCTCTCTTAAAGCTCCAGGCTTTGACTAACAGTGGTCCTCACTCAGATGACTATTTTACTTGCTATTCAGCACTACTACTAAAACTAATATTCAATTCTCATGAGATTATATATATGTGTGTGTGTATAGGTGGAGAAGGCAAAGCAACACATGGTGTCACAGTCTCTAGTAATAAATGATGAAGCTTTATAGTTGTCATCAATTAGATTCCACCTCCCATGAATTGCCAAGCACTCCAGTCAGATAACTCTTTCTTTAAGCTCACCACAAGTCAACAGATTCAAATCACCAATCATTACTCTCTACGCCTATATATATACATATAAATTGTACTCAATTCTTGGCACAAAGTTTCTAAGCCCGTCTTTACAAAGCCCAATTGGTCTTGTCTTTTGATATTGAAAAAACAAAAATTAAAATAGAAATTGAACAAAGCAACGTAAAAAAACGACAAATCAATCATTAAAAACGACAGACAAATAGAAGGCAAAGCAGGAAGAAGATGAAATCAAATCCAATCAAATTTGAGATAGCGATGCGCGAGGAGTCCTTGGAGGAGTCCGAGGAGAGCGCCGACGAGGACATCGCCGGCGAAGTGGCGTCCGAGCAGCACCCTGGAGGCTGACGTGGCAGCGGCCCAGCCCCAGACGGCGGCGGATCCGGAGACGGCGGAGAGATGAAGCAGCGCCGCCACGAAGAACACGCGCGAACTGTGGCCGCTCGGAAACGAGAACTGGTCGGCGCTCACGGCGGCGCTCATGCCGCGGTTGTAGTGAGGCCGCGAGCGCCGGAACAGAATTTTCACCAACCCCACGGCGCCCAGGTCCGCTACCAGCCCTACAATCACCGCCGCCGCCACCGGGCTTTTCCACAGCAACACCGCCGCCACCGCCGCCGGGAAGAACACCCGGAAATCGGCGGAGATTTCGAGGGCCATCATCGCCGATCGAGGGAGGTACGGCTCAGCTGCGTGGTGGAGACGCTCCGACACACGCCCGTCGATTCGGATCAACGCCGAATATGCCATTTTCATTTGATTCATTGATTGAGATCTCTCTTTTTTTCTCGTTGCTCTGTCTACCTATCTATCTCCTTTTCTTTTGGATTGTCGTTTACTCATTCGGTTGTTATTAGGTCCATGTCGTTTTTCATGCTCCTGTCGTTCTCGATGTATTAGCCGGTTCGGTTGTCGCTCATTATGCTCCTGTCGTTTCCTATTTTCATGCCGATTGGGTTGTCGTTTTTATCCATGCATGTGGTTTACGTTTTTTTTAGATTGTCGTTTATGCAATTATCATCGGAAATGTAAGTTTTTTAGTTTTTCGATACGATATTGCCGTGTAGAATGCTTTTAACGTTTATGATATCAGCCGTGAAGAAATTAGAAGACGGAAAAAGAAGAGATTGAAAATAGAAGGAATGGCTGAAACAATTTCTTAGTTATGAATATTATAAGTTCGTGAAGATGGAAATATATTTGGTCCATGAGCTCACACATTTGATGATAAATTTGTGTGTCACACTCACAAGTCGCAACAAATAATCGAAAGAGGACCACCAAATAAGTCTCTTTAATTTGTGAATTTGATGTCCTTGATTCGTCACGTGATCTAAAATTCATGTATGCTTTCACTTTCTTACTTACTTAAACAATATGTATTATATCTCAGCTTCTCTCTTTTCATTTTCATTGCCTCGTTTTTTGAATGGTCAGTGAGTTCATCTAATAATCCAATTCTTGCTTTCGTCTCATTATCATCCGAGACTCACTCCTTGCGTACGGATTTGAAGGCCATCAAATTATGACATGACTATTCACATGATCATAATAATAATAATTCAGCAACGGAATACTTATGCTTTGTAAGAAAGATTCAATCTAATCTAATTGCTTTGGGATTTAAAGATAATTTTACACTATATTCTATTCTATTTATTTAATATGTGAAGAGGAGGGTCAATGAAATGTGAATGTGTGGGCAGTTTCTACTTTCTAGATGCATTTAATGAATGGCTTTAAATGAGAGATGAGATATCAAGGTTTTATGAGAAGATGTGCATCGTTGACTAAGATCCATACATTGTTTTGTCTTTCTCCTCATTAGGATATTGCTTTCTCCAGCTTTTTATTTCACTCCCCAAACTCTTATCTTTAAAACAACAACAAAATTAACTCTTTTACCACTTTTATATTTAGTGTTTTAAATATATCTGACGTTTTGTAGTTAATATATCTAACGTTTTGTAAATACATACTCAATTTTGTTTACACGAATATTGAGTCCAAACTATTCTGCTCTTTCACATTTGTAAACGTTTACAAATTTCGGGCAAAACAGTTCAAATAATTATGTAAACAATCTGATGTGGGTATTTAGCTAAAAGACACTTGGAACAAATTACAATCATTTGACTAGGGCAAGAAGGACTAAAGCATATAAATTATTTTTCGAAACACATTCATTGATACTACTAACACTCTTATATTCTTAAACACCAATTAGGATCTTTCATATATATAATACATGAAAATCAATTTGGAATTAGGGTTTTACCTAAGTGATTGCCTCCATTATTTGTTGAATATTCATATAATATATTTGATTTGAGGAATGAACTCTACTCATAACTAAGTTGCAGTCTTAACATTAAACATGTCATATAAGATCTCCAATGCTCAATAATAGGGTCACTAGACTCGACCTAGTCAAAGTCGACATCTTAAATTAGTCAAGAAATAGTTTCATCTCCAATTTAAACTCGAATAAAACGAGGATTTAGCTTGGACGTCATAATTTGCAATTTTGAGTCCACCATATTCATTGATATTTGGCAAAGATATACCTTAATCAAAAGAGAAAATTTTAATTTGCGAGATCATGACGATAGATGAAACAATCGTATGTATCTCTTCCGTTCGAAAGAAAAAGATAGCTAGAGGCAAACTCACAAAAGTCTAGCAATTTCACTACAATGGTAAAACCTAAGCTCATGATTTCTTATTTACATCGGTTATTGTTTCTTGCTGTAAATCGGGACCTGGTTTTGAATAGAGAAAAAGTTCTTTGACCATGATATTGAAATTGAATGAAAATACCTCCAAAAATGTAATGGTCACAGCCGTTTATTAAATTTTCATTTAGAGCACACAATTTATCATCAACTTAGTTAATAAACTATATATATATATATATATTTATATTATAAAAACTTATATGTCTTTCTAGTGATTTAAAATAGAAAAACAAAAGACACATAGTAAACCCAAAACATGCAAATTTGAAATGAGGATAAGAGAAATGATTGGAATTTGGATTGAGCACTACGTACGTCAAAGGAGAGGCAATTGATGATGTTTTAAAATACTTCATATATATATATATATATATATATATATTATATTTATATGATGTAAGAGCAAGTATATAGGTCACGCATGAAAACACAAACGCAGTTCCCGGGAAAATTAAAATGTGTGCAATGCAAGTGAGGCTTAGGCGTGTGAGCGAAAAGGCTGATAAAATAATTCACTTTGCCTTTTTTTTCATTTCCAACTATAAACTATGCGCTTCTTTTACTTTGTACCATGCAGAATCTAATGATCATGATCACTTGCATCATATTTTAAAAAAAAACACAAATATATATGTGTACATGATAATATATAGCTTAAGTTTGAATCTTGTTTTGCCAGCCACGTTTTCTTTTATCTTTTTTTCGTATTTTAATTGAGGGTTTTGGACAGCAATTATAAAATATTATTATTAGGTTTCGTTGATTATTAAGGGTTTGGTTATATCAATGCAAATGTCTCCTTGTAATGTAACCACATGCAATTATCACCCAAATTAATGTAGCATTGTGAATGCCGACTTTCCTTAGTGCCTCCCTATAATATGCCAAAAAAATTAGCAGTTAATTTCGAATTAATTAACATCAAATTGTGGGTTTATTACAAGTTTAAATTTCAGAGCTTTTCTTCCTTACGTGCAATGCCAAATAATATTAATACTTACCTGTGCAGTTTCCATTCTCTTTCTATTCCTCTCTATCCTATATTCTCTATTCCATTTCAAACTCCTATGAAAGATTCTTCCTCACACCACTTGTTGAATTAGACACTTCTGATAATAATATATATATGTTATATAAATGGTCCAATAAGTAGATCTTCTTGCCAAGATTAACCCCTATATTAAATAGGGTTAATATTGGTAATATTTATATAAACGTTTTATTAATTTGAAAACTATATTGATTATGATGATCATTTACAAAATATTTATAAAACGTTAGACATTTACAAATTTCGTATGCTTATGTTTAATAATTAGCTAAACAATTGTATTGAACATCAAAATTAATACAAGAATAGGAAAAGGGGGTGTGACGTGTGATCAGGTGCTTTTGTGTTTAGTTGAAACCTCAAGCTCAACAAGAACACTGTATATAGAGAGTAATTGATTTCTTTGTTTTCAAGGAGCAACAATGTCATAAATAGCAATACTCATAGTCTAATGGCAGTGAAAGCCTTTTCTTAGAAAATGACCTGACTTCTCTACATTATAGGTTCTCACCAAACTGATCAATGTGTCAATCACAAATTAATGCTCTTTCATTTTGTTTATTTTAAGTTTCTCTCAATTGGAACGTCCATCATCAAAATAACTTCCGACTTCCAAGTTTATCATTGAATATACAACAATTAATTAATAAATAAAAGATATGGGCTAGGGAAAGTTTGGAAGGGAAGGAAAATAAAGAAACAGAAATGAAAAAGACCCATCTAACTGACTAATCATGGTGGTAATAATAATACTAATTATTAATTCTTTTTTTTGTTCGATACTAATTACGCTTCTCTCATATGAAAACGAGATTTCAGCTAGACGATTCATTTTATCTTTTACTAAAATCATTACATATTTCATATGATCATGGTAATGTATTTAACAATTTCAACTCTCGAGATAAGGTATAAGAGATTATTGTAAAAGTCAAATATAGTAAATAACATCTATAATTAGGATGACAATTATGGCTTTATGAAATAGCAATGTAGGCCATTAAAAGGACAAAGAAGCTGAATTTAGGTCGCTATATTATTATTATTCTTCCAATATTATCATTGCCTTCTAAGCTTTTATAGTGGGACTGAATTTTGCAGTGCATTTAGTAAGTGGAAAATTACAAAAAGAAAAGAGAAACACTTTGCTTCTTTTCATACACAAATCAAATGAGATCTTCTTTGTGCAGATAATACATTTCTTAACGTACGTATTTACCTCCATCATTAACTACATTTATTTGGTTCTTAACATCCCCAACAGTTTTTCTATTAAAAAATTATTTTACGTTTGAATGTAAAAAATGAATGAAGCGATTCAAATTTAGCATTAAACGTTAATATGATAATAAAGACTACCTAAACGACTACGCCTTAATAATTAGCTATTATTTTTCAAATATAATTTATTTTACTACCAAAAAAATAAAAATAAAAACCCTCGTCGCCCATATATATATAATTAAAAAATGAGAAATATTATTGTATTGATGCACTTAAATTCGAAACTGATGGCATCAGATTGAGCGCAGAGACCTAATTATGATGAGCCAAAATCTAGAGCATGCATGCAAAGCAAAACCAATGCAAAGTCCAAAACCAATCTATTACCTATTTAGTCATTTTAGGTAAAGACAAATCACAAAAAATGAAAAACCAAATTAAAGTTGAACCCTTTTTTTACTTTTTATACAATTCACAAAATAATTTTTATGTACATTTATATCCTCGCTCTCTCATGAAGGAAATGGACAGAGTTCCACGTGGGTTATCACAAAACCCTCAGAAGGGCATTCTCGTCATTCCTTACTTCAATTTTTTTTTAAAGGAAACAAAATAAATAATACACCAGTCACCATGTCGTTACCATTTTCAGTACACCCTACATCTTCATATTCATATTCACATTACATTTACACGACTTCTCTCTCTCTCTCTCTATAACATGAAAAAACCAGAAGAGAGAAGAAGGAAAGCGAAAAAGATCGTAACTTTAATGTTTTAGAGAGAGAAAGAGGAGCGAGAGAGAAGATATATAGATAGATATCATCATCGTTGAATGGCGAGTAGTTGGGTGAAATCTCTGCAATGCAAGTCCAGAGCTTTATTGGAAGACGTTCACGACCCAAACCCTAACAAGCGCTTCAACCCCTCTGCCAGCTGTCGCCACTCCGTCTCCGACGTCATCCACACCGCCAAGCGCCGCGCCAATCCCCTCCCGCCACGTCATCATCCTCCTCCTCCCTCGCCACGTCATCATCCTCCTCCGCCACGTCATCATCCTCCTCCTCCCTCGCCACGTCATCATCCTCCTCCGCCACGTCATCACCGCCTTCGCTCGAGCTCCGACGCCACCCTGACGGAGCTCCCGCCGGGGCACCCCTCGCGGAACGTGGTGGAGATCATCTTCCACACCAGCTGGACTCCCAAGGCCTTCTCGGGTCGGGTCGACCTCATTTTCAAGATCCACAACGCCGCACGCGCCTCCACGCGCTTCGAGGAGCACAGGGACGCCGTCAGATCACGCGCCGGCTCTCTGACGAAGGAGGACGCGCGCTGCGCCGCCGACGGCAATGAGGTCATGGGGTTCCACTGCCTGGGCCCCACCTCGCCGCCCTGCGATGCCAGCTGGCATTTCCCCGGACCGGCCAAAGCCTCCACCGCCGTCTGCACCTTCTCCGGCAGCGGCGCCGCCCACGAGAGCGCCGGAGCCGGCGCCGGAACGAGGGCAATGCTCGTCTGCCGAGTCGTCGCCGGCCGACTCGGGTTCGACTCAGTCAGCCGCGACGGCGGCGAGCTTCTCGTCTTCGACTCACGCGCCGTCTTGCCTTGCTTCCTAATCGTTTATAAATTGTAAAGACACGATCTTTGACTTGAGTTGAGGTCACTTAATTTTTTTTTTTTTTATCTCTATATTATATTTTTGTTTTTTTGGAGATGGTGATTGGTGGGTGTCTTTTTTTTAGCGTTATTTTTTTCTGGGGTCATTAATATTTTTTGTGTGACTAATGAAAAAAATAAGGATGATTAACTGATTTTCCGGGGCTTAAGAAGTTATTAAATTGGAAAATAGTTAGGTGTTTTGATAGTGATTGTTGTTGTTGTCGTCATGATTAGATGTAATGGAGTAAGTTTAAGGAGAAAGCAAGCTCATGCCTGCGTGGAAGTTTGAAAGCGGTAATTTGCTTGACAATAATGCATCCTATAATAATGAAGTTAATTGCTATTTGTGACTTTTAGAAACAATAGTACAATTTACTCTCCTTAAATCGGTTTTGGGAAACTTTTCTCGGGAAGGTTGCAAAGTCAAATGTAATAACTGGGCAACTTGATAACAAGATTTAGATACCTATTGTAATGGTAAATTTTAATATGAAACCAAAGTCATGAAATATGGCAACTTATAATTATGGTTCGAAGATAAGTTTGGTCTTCAATGTCCTCACCTCATAACAAACTAGGCTTCATTACGAGACGATACTTTCGTCAAGTAGCGTTTTCAACGATAGATGATTAGGCGTCTCTGTTGTCGTTTTTAGTCAGATTAGCCGTTGTCGTAGCTTAAAGTATGATTTGTCGTTTATCGGCTTTGCAATAGTATCATCTTTCTTCTTCGATTTGGAGATTCGCGTGTGGTTTGACTTTGTCGAAATCGAATTAGCAAGAGCTTCTCATCACACAACATAAATAATAGTGACATCTAATCATGACTCAATAAACCTCTTCTTCGTCCGCAAATGAATGGGGAATGTGGTGCAAAATGTACACTTTTGACTCAAATTAGGGTCAACGGTCAATGGGATTGGAGGAGCACATAGAGAGGCTTGCCGTTGACTTTGAGCCTCTCGCGTCCCTCCAAATCGGGAAGCTCGATCACGCACGCGCACTCCACCACTTGCGCTCCAGCTCTTTCTGAGACAGGGCCAATTTCGTCATTTACAATATTAAAAAGAAAAGAAAAGATTAAAAGAAATACAAACCCAAGAGATTGATGGCGGCGCAGAGCGTTCCGGCGGTGGCGACCAAGTCGTCGACGACGAGAGCTTGTTCGCCGGAGGTCACAGCTCCGACGTGCATTTCGAGGCGGTCCTTCCCGTACTCCAGCGTGTACTCTTCGAATATCACCTCGCCTGAATCAAACCACCTTTTTTGTTATTCTTTGAATGAGCGTGTACGCTAAAAATAAGATTGTTTCAACAAGAATTCACTTGGCTCGCTATATTAGTATTTACCGGGCAACTTATTGGGCTTCCTTAAAGGAACGAACTTTGCGCCGATCGCCAATGCAATTGCTGGTCCGAATATGAAACCCCGCGCTTCGACCCCTGCCCACACTAACATTTTCTCATTTTCTTCCCTTTTTACCCTTCATTCCCAACAACCACAATTTGAGTCTTTATTTTCTAATAAATATGTCCTAAATATCCACTAGTTTACAGAAAATTATGAATTAGATTGTCCTTTCGAGTTTTGGACTTTAATAGTCTAAATGTTATTGTAATTAGATTTTCCTGATTATTTACAAAACTTTGCCTATCATCAAAACGTTAAGTGTATGGTTAGAAACTATAATTACTCTAGTATCATTATAACGCAAAGAGATGAGAATTTCCGAAAATGCACTACAACATAAGGCAAATCATCCATAAATGGACCGAAAATAGTTGAGAAGGGTCTCTCATAATAAACTTGATCCGGAACTAAGTTCAAGTTCTCTCACTGTGACAGATGATCAAACATGATGATTTAAAAAGAAAAATCAAAACCAAATTGTTGAGAGTCAAACTAATGTACGATAGTAGAGGCATATATAATATGGTTTTACTAATACAGTTGTGACATGAACAAGTCCAATTTGGAGTTCAACAATATATGCAAACCAGAACGAGAGAGAAAGAGAGTGTGTGTGATTATGATGATGATCATAATGATGAAGACGAAAATGAAGTCAAACAAAAATGAATGCTTAAGTCAAAAACCACAGTGACCTCCAATATCCAATCTATTCCCATAATGGCTCATAAAAGCATTAAAAAAGACAACCACAAAACATATGCTTTTTATATATATATATTTAAACCCACCCATATTATTTTCTTGTGCATCAACCACACTCACTTTTCTCCTACTAAACAAGTGGGCCCCACCACTACCCAAGCAACAAACAATTAGATCATCACCCATGTTTACTCATCTTCTCAAAGATCCTATCTTTTTCCTCATTCTCATAAAAAAGATTCAAACTTGATAAACAATCTCCTCATTTTTTATATAGTTTTCAGTACCTGCGACGACAGAAATGTCTTTGCCTTTGTATCTCTCCACGAATAAGTCAATGGTGTCCTTGAACGCTTTTGGGTCGAGCAGTAAAGTTGTTATGTCTTGAAACATAATACCTGCACATTGTTGAGAAAAATACCAAAAAAGATGACAACTTTAATTCCAAACACGAAAGAAGAAATCAACAACCCACAGTTCTTGCATTAATAAAGATCATTTCTTTTTTCTTATTTTCCGTTAACTAAAGAAACCCAATTTCCAAAATCAGTCAAGTCAATCAAACAAGCAAGGCTTTTATAGTTATATAGATATATTGATGAAATGTACGATGAACAGACCAGGCTTTGGGAAATCTGGGACGACTCGAATCTGAGTTTTGATGGCATGAATTCGAGGATCTTCCTCTTTGAAAGCCGACATTGTCGAAATCTAGAGAGAGAGAGAGAGAGAGAGACCCACCAAGAATTACCCACCTCTGTTTTCAGTTTTCTTTTATTATCTCTCAGTCTCAACAGAGAGAGACTGAGAGAGATATATAGAGAGGAATTGTTGTTGTAGTGTAGAAGAGTGACAGAAGAAGAGGTGGAGAGAGAGAGAGAAGTGGTATTTATAGAGGGAAAGAAAGAAAGTGTGTGTCTTGTTGTGATTTGTTTATGAAATACCCTTCTTCTCTGCACAACAATATGTGAAAGAGATGGACTGATTTTAATATTGAATCACATTTTTTTGCATCTCTTTTCTTTTTTGTTTTGGTAAAACAAATAAATCATATTTCTAATTAAATAAAAAAGAAGAATCACAAGGAGGTTCATGAAAGAAATAATAATTGTAAACTACCAAAGACAGCCTTATCTTTGTTCAAGAATCAAGAGAATAAACTATTAACATATAAACTATTTTATAAAACAATAATATAAATAAAATAAAAAATGTTAGCTTCACTTCACATAACACCAAATAAAAGAAGAAAACTTTGAAATAAATGCAACTCATTGTCACAATATTTAGTTGGAAAAATGACACATTTACTTACCTCGTCCTAAGTATTTTGATGAAAACGTAAATACCATTTCCATTGGGGTGTTTTTTGTCACATAACATTGTATTTTTGTAATAAATCTTTTGTCTTGTGGAGATTAACAAAGCATAACGGAAACTAGACGAATATCAAAAGTTTAAATTGATTTTTGGTTTTGATAAAAAAAAAATCAATTTAAGTTTAACGAAGTATGACTTCTCTAATGTTATATATACATTTCGAGCTCAATTTTCATTATAACTTAATGATACTAGTAACGATTTCTTGGCATAAACTCCACTTGGGGTCAATTAAATTATTAACAAAAGTCGAAACTAAACAAAATTTATCCATTTACGAATAATGGTGATTTATATGATTGGATCACGAGCATTCAAATGAAATGCAAATTTGGAGAATGCATTATAGTTTCAGTATTTTCTCTATAAGGTGATGCATTGAAAAAATATGTTTGATCCAAGGATTGAACAAACTCCATCAAAGTGATAATTGAAGTATTTTTTGTCTTGTTACGATTCGATAAGTAAATTTTTAAAAAAAATTATTGAAGGTCAATAAAACCCCTCGATCTTGACTGATTCGACGAGAAAAAAGAGTATCGAAGGACGAGTATCTTATTGCATCCGTATATATGGCCAAGAAATACTATTGCATTAGGAAAAAAAACATTTGATAAGCTACGTATATGTGGAAGTAAGATGTTACTAATCTAGACATGGATAAGTTTACCTCTCTCACACACATAGATCTTGTTTGTGTACTAAAATACCCACTTTGTTACTTTTAACCCGTCTTTACTTCTTGTTGGGACCCCCTTTTTTGTTGGAGACCTTTTCAAAAAAGGGTAGATATAGTATTTATGATCATTGTGCAAACTCTACTCTTACTTACCAAACAGTCATCTATAAAAGTTTGAAAAATAGAAAGCCATATATTGAGGGACATTCATAGAATACATGAAATAAACAAAATTTTAGGCAATTATCCAATGTAAATATAAGATATTTAGATTTATCTAAATAGTTCGCATATTTATGTGACATGCTTTTTTCAAAAATTTCTTAATGATTTACTATTTTGTTAATGGAATGAGTAGAAAAATATTTTTAGCTAAATTAATCTTAAAAAAATTGTATATGATTTAAACCAGCCATTAACCAATTATTTATCAAACGTAAACTATATCGGAAACCTATAAAATTAAAATGCTAAAATTGTAAGAGCCGTGATTAAAGAGTAAAACTAGAGATGAAATGGGACAAGAAAATGCGATAATGTATTTCTTATTTAGTGGTCCAAAACATTCCAAAATAATGAGTGGAATTTTAGAGTTTAGCCAATTTGAGCCCTCCAAATCTGCATTTGATTGAGGGACAACCATATGTTGATCTTTCATCACTTCAAATTAATCGTACCACTAATATATATATATATATATATATATATATATATATATATATATATATATATCCTCACTCTTCGCCTTCAATATCTTATTTTTTACTTATTTAGAAGAGAAACTGAAACTCGGTTGAAATTTATAAACCAGTCTAAACTTGGCCTAACGGACCGGACCGTTCCGATCCGGTCCGTTAGTCCGCTAAGGTCCGGAAATTATTACCGAATCCTTAACGGACGAAAAAAAAATCAAAAATGCATTAAAAATCGATTTTTGGGTAAAAAAAAATAAAAAATATATATAAATATTTTTCGGTCAGATCCAACGGTCAATTTTTTTAAAAGAAAAATTAACGGACTAAGGGGTCCGGTCCGCTACCTTATCGGACCGGTCCGTTACCGCTAACGGACCACGCGAGTCCATTAAAATGCTTACCGGATCGGACCGGACCGGTCCGTCCGATTCCGATAAACCAGGTTTAAACCAGTCCATGAATATGCTATATTCTCATGGTGATAATTAATCTCCCAACCAGACTTCTACATTGAATTCAAATATTCATTACACACTCGCAGCTAAAAATATAATAATAAATTCAAGACTTTATAAAAGCCAAAAAAACCGCCTAGTTGAAGCAATGGAAAACAGAGAAATACATGTTTATAACTTTTATATTATATAATACGATCTAGTTGCCCCATTAAACATATTTTATCTCTTAAGAAATTTAATTTAATGTTTTATTATTATTTAAGGAAGAGGCCCAGTTTTTAAGAGTTGGAAAGGCAAGGGCAAATAAATGCATTCATTCGACGATTGTCAGATTTTGGTGGGGTGGCATGGCGACCAAGAAGGTTCACTAATTCAAGTCGGAGACTCTCACAAGACACAAGTCAGAGAGCGGGTTAGGTTTCAAAGACCTGGAAAGTCAGTCCTACTAGACCCTTCTGGCTAAAAGTATCTGTAGACTTCTCAAGAAAACCAGATAGAGTTACTTTCCCGATAGAGATATTATGACGGCTCGTATTGACTCGTACAGCTCTTCCATTTGGCGTGGTCTTCTTTGGGATCGCGAGATCATCCAGTCCGGTTCGAGATGGCGGATCGGAGATGGGGAGTCTGTGTTGGTCATGGGCGATAGTTGGGTTCGTAGGGACAGACCTATCTCCTGGATCGACCCCCCTTGGATTCCCCTGATCTGCGGGTAACCGAGCTTATGAGATTCGACGGTAGTTGGGACATCGATCTTATTATTGCGATGTTTGGGGAGGAGGATGCTGTTGCGATCTTGAGTATCTCGTGTGGTGGTGAGGGTCTCCCTGATGTGCGCCTTGACACTTCACTGAGGACGGAGAGTACTCTGTGTCCCGATGGAGAGAGCCAGTATTCCCGTCGCTAGTTTTTCAGATCCGACGGTGATGGAGAGGTGGTGGACAAAGTTATGGCAGCTGAGAGTTACTCACAAGGTGAAACTCTTCTGTTGGCGAGTTTGTTTAGGCCAGATCCCGGCTAGAGCAGTTCTTGCTAAGAAGAGGATCACCTCTGACGACAGTTGCCCTGTCTGTCAGGAGGCGAGAGAGACAGTTTTCCATACATTTTGGGGTTGCAGGTGGAGCAGGAGAGTCTGGAATGAAGCAGGCTTCAACCACATACTTCTTCCTTTCAGAGACGACGACGCTTTTGACACTATCCTTAGAGAGATTGAGGTTCTTGAGATTCGTTTACATTAGCTATTTATTACTATTATTTGGGAACTTTGGAACCACAGGAACAACGTCCGAGCCTGAAGATCTGCGTGGAGCCAGCCACAACTTGTCAGTGGACGATGAGCTTCCTGGATGAGTATAGAGCAGCTTCAGTTGGAGGTTCTCCGACGACCCCCAGATGGACCCCCCAAGGGACGAGACCCTCTCGATTAACGTCGACGCGACACTAGCTCGCAACCGTGGATGCGTCGTGTTGGTTGTATTGTGCGAGACCACACCGACGAGGTAATCGCCTCGCGTACGCTTTTCCTTGATAGATGATTTTTCCCCCCAGCTTGCGGAAGCGTACGCTGTCCTCTATGGCATTGAGCTAGCCCGCAGCGTCGATGGCAGGAGAGCGGAGATCCAATCTGACTGCTTGGGGGTGGTGAGGTTGGTTGATGAGGACACAACGTCAGCGATAGAGCTTGGGACGATCTTGCAGCACATCTTCAGAGAGGTGATGGAGTTTGAGGATTTTAGCATTAGCCATATCTCTCGTCTTTATAATATCGATGCGCATAATTTAGCGCGCTATGCAGTTAACCATCACCCGTATTCGACTTGACTGTGTTTTGTCCCGCCTTGCTCGGAGGATGCCATTAGAGCCGATGATCCCGAGTTGAGGTCCCGCACGGCTACTTAGCGCCCGTTGTTTATTGTGTTTTATTGTGTTTCATTTATTTCTCGTGGTTTCTGTTTTATTCATATTTTTGTAACCACGATTTTCCTCCGCCATACGTGAAGGCTTATATGTTATCTCGTGCCACCGACTATTTTTTCTAAAAAAAATACGAATATTGCGTCATATATTTATGAATTCACAATAAGATAGCCAATGAAAATCTAAATTTTTTTTATACCAAAAACCAGAGATGTTGCTTTCGAATCTATTTTGTTAAATTATGTGAGGAAGCTATATATCATCACATATTTCTTTTTCCGAATTGTCATATATACAATTACAACCTTCTCATTCATTTTCAAAAAAATAAACTCATAATGTACTTTACAAGATGACAAAATATTGAACAGCTATAGTACAGACAGAGCTAGGTAAACACACACATGTATATATATATATATATATATATATATATATATCTTGATTCAAGTGTTATTAAATATACACTCAACTTTTAGTGTTATCTTATTGTGATAGCTATATGAAAGCTAATTCACTAATTAGCTAGCTTGGTTCTTGTATTCTACATATATATAGATCGTAAAGCTCACTCTTATAATATTATAAATATCTCTATTATGTTTGCACATGGCTTTAAGATGATCCTATCTATAGTACGTACTAAGAGTTATTTAGTGGGTTATTGCATATAATAGTTTTTTATACGTATATTTTTCTGGATATGTTTAACGTTTCGTTAAACTCGTATAAATAACGCTAGTGTTAACGTGTCATGTCGAATTACGTTGTTATTTTATAGCGTAAATTGAGTTTTACAACGTATATTGACAAGACGCGTAAGCACTAGTATCATTTACACAAATTTCCGAAACGTTGGATATATCTAAAAGTTAGTAAATTAAGGCTATTTCGCCGAAATTTTGTATTGTATTTTATTTTATTTTTTATTGATGGGACAAGATATTAGGATAATTTAGAGTATAACTATCGGTAGAATCTTTTGAGATTATAGAGCCTGAGATTAAAGCACATATAAGTACACTTTCGCTAATTTTCTTTTTTCATTATAGGTCAGTTCTTAGTCAACCTAATCCAAAAGACCATAGTTTTCTATACCATTATATATATGGTTAATGTTGGTAATACCCATTTAAACGTTTAGTTATTTTTTGTAAATGATCGGCCCATTTAATTTATATATTTTCAGGGACAATTTTAGCCTACAAATGATTATCGTCAAAAGCTAAAAACGACTAATTAAAAAAATCATTGTAGATTAGTCTTTGATTAATAGTGTATTAACAGTCAAACGAAAAAAATTTGAAAATAAAAAACCGGTAATGAAATTTGAAAATAACACTGCCACGTAAACGCGATGACCATTTACAATAATTTTACAAAATGTTGATCATAAATTATGTATGTTTATGTTGACTAATTAACTAAATAATTGTTAGAAATATGAACAATATAAACTATAAATCATATTTTTTTGCCTTGCAAAGTATATAGTACTTGAGATTAATACTTGCTTTTTGTTTGTTAATTCCTCCGATCCCCTAAATGATATTAGGTTAGATGAAAAGAAAATGCATAATGTAGTGTGGGACTATTGCAGAGAGTCTACGTTTCAACAACCGTCTTTTAATCAAACAAAAGTTATAATCACTCTTAAGGATTTGGTGTGATGAACATAATATCAATGAGATGTAGTGATGATTATATCTGAGATTTGCAATGTGTTTGTACAAAAAAACACAATCTTTTCGTCTCTGTTGGGTGTTACATCTTTCAAGATTGTGTTGTCTCATATTTTATTGCACCGATTCAAATTGCCAAATGTAAGATAAGGAAGGTCCACTGATTAATTGAAGAACAAGGACAAATTAAATATGTAATTTTTAAAAATTCCTTCTTTTTCAGTTCTATCAAATACAATGTCACGGTCATGTTTGTATATATATATATATGTGTGTGATTAAGGTTATACATAGTTAACCTTTGCAATTTTTTTTTGTCAAGACAACAAACATGTTGGTAATAAATTTGATGGAAAAACAAAGGGAATAATGTAGTTGTGACAAATAAATTTTAAAGGGTCCCGTGGGAAATGTGACCCCATTATTTATTATATATATATATATATATATATATATATATATATATATATATATAAAAAAAAATATGTGTGTGTATAAATACTTGTTTTCTATGAGCCGTAACTACTATTACACGAAAAGTCAGACAACTGAGTCACATGCTTATATGAATCAATTTCAAACTTAATATTGAAATTTGATATCAATAGAATCCAATTTCAAGTTTGTAAAAAGAATAATAGTTTGTGTAAACACGTTACTACAATTTATGATTGGAGCAACGATGAAAGTCAAACTAATTTAATTACACAATAAAAAATTAAAATACTTTTGTGTGTTCTCTCAACACGATGATTGCATTTCGATCTTTGTTACGCAACAATTAATATAAATTTCCATACACAAAAAAAAAGTTTAGCAAATATAATATCCAAGCTGTTATTAGTGTTTCAAGACTTTAAGAGTAAGACCCAATAATAATAACTATAATCATTCCTAAGTAGATTTATTTTTGAGGGGTCAGAAGTATTTTCTTTCTTCTTTGTTAATTAGAAGAAACGGGTAAGAAGAGTGAGACATAATGATGAATAGTATTGGAATTAAGATTAACAAAATTGAGGTCTAATTCAATTAGCAAGAGAAGATGAAATGAGGATTTGAGATTGGAAAAGTGGGGACAAGTAGATCTGTTCCTACCACCGAAACACACGTGTTTTGCTTTCATATGTCCTGAGCAATACATGAAAATAAGTTAATGATATGAGTTCGATAATTATTAAAAGAAATGCGGTGGAGGGGTGTTGTTGGACTAGACTCTCATCCTGTGCGTTCGGTATTTTACGCACGAATTCGGTTCCACTAAGCTTGATTTGTGCTTGTCCACGAGAGTTTTAATGATAAAAATGTGTTTATAGTGCAGTTTTAGGTCGATACAGGTAAAAGAGCGCGAGCAAAGTATTTTTGGGCAAAACAGACCAGAAATGGAGCAATTCATGAAGGAACGACGCTAGACGACAAACGAAGAGTTCCAGGGACCTCTCGCGGTGAGGGTCGCGGTCCGGTCGCGCCGCGGTACTCCCGACGAGCATCATGCGCGCCGCGAGACTCAGAATTCCACGAGCTATGTCTCTTCACAGAGTCTCCTCGCGGTGATGGTCGCGTCTACTTCGCGCCGCGAGGATGCGTGAAACATGTTGTCGCGCCGCGTGAACTATTTGGCGCGCCGCGAGGATCACTTCCCTGACGCGTTTAAGATCTGATTTTGGCTTAGTATGAGCCATCAGATGAGTTTTTAACGATCAGAATCGCCCGAGAGGATATTTCGACTTTAACAGCTATAAAACACATTGGCAGCCTCTTTTTAAAGATACTTTTATTTTTATTGCTTTTGGAGAGGAGAACTTTTGCATAGGAGGAAGGTTTCCATTAGAGTTTGGTTTTTCGATCATTGGAGTCAGACTTTTCAATCCACTGGAACTCCCAACAATAGTTTTCTTCTTTTCCCTCCTTTCTATTCTTGTTTTTTTCTGTTTAATTGTCGAATTCTTGATAATTCTTTAATCATGAGTTCGTTCGGTCAATCGTTGTTGATTTTAGTTTTGTTGCTTACAATAATCGTTTTGATCATGTTCATGAACGCCACTAGCGGCTAGATTCTTAGAGAAATTACGATGTAGCCGGGTTAGGTATTAGCTAGGTTTGGATGGGATAGATTTGCTAGATGTTCCATGAAAATGTGTGCTTGTGTAAAATTGTGCGTAAAGCATTCTTAAGACTGATCACCTTTAGAATTGATTAATTGAAATATTTAGTTACTCGAGAGAGAATTAATGTTCGTGCTTTATTTTACGCATCATAATTGTTTAAGTTGCTTGACGATTTAGAAATTGTGAAATTGTTAGAGTTCTTGTTTTAATGCTCGTAAATGCGTTAATAGGATTTAAGGCCGAGAGGATAATCAATCCGACATTTGCGTAGGTTCACTAGATCACTCAGGAGAGGCTAGCGAATATTTATGAAAGAATGAGATTAGCATACATAGGAATGTTTAAGTGGTCTTACCTGCAAATCCCTAAGTTTGTAGTTACCCGGTGAAGTCGTGTCTCTTGTTTTCTTTATATTCTTTATTCTTATTTTAATCATTTAATAGTCAGTTGTTAGAATTCATTAGTTTAGTTCGTATTAGTTAGTATTTCCACTCAAAGTCATTTTAAAATCGATTTGCGACAGGTTAAAGAATCTGCTAGCGTAATAGGTCTCTGTTGGCTCGATACTCGTGTTTCTCACTATATTACTTGTTCGATACGTACACTTGCGTGCTTAGTCATAAAATATCGCAACAAGTTTTTGGCGCCGCTGCCGGGGAGACCTTTTTCACAATAGCGGCTGAAATTAATCTGTTTTGCCATTTGATTTTGTTACATTTTAATTAACTTTGTGTGTTACTTTTTCTTTAAAGGTGCATGCTAAGTAAAGGATCATCAAGTCTCATTCCGATAGATCTTGAGATCGAGAAAGTCTGCAGAACAAATCGAAGGAAGACTAAAGAACAAGTCATGGGAGACCATCAACCCAACATGGCTCGTGAGGAACCGAAAACCCTTTTTCCAATATGGGTTGCCACCTGCCGACGCCACTCAATATGCAATTGTCCTACCGGCACTCGCAGGAAATCAGAATTTCGAGATCAAGACCGGAGTGATCCACATGGTGCAACAATCACAATTCGCCGGATCACCAGCTGAGGATCCACAGGATCACCTCTCCAACTTCGTCGAGATCGCCAATACATTCAAGATCCACAACATGACTGACGAAGCCATCAGACTCCGCCTGTTCCCGTTCTCTCTCCGTGACCAAGCCAAGACGTGGCTCAACGCACTACCACCGAGATCGATCACTTCATGGGAAGACTTGCGCATCAAATTCATCTCAAAGTTCTTCCCGTTCGAAAAGATGCACAAGAGGCGTAATGAGATTCACTCATTCGTAAAGAAAAAAGGTATTCCACGCTATTTACTATGCGAGCCGAACCCTTAACGACGCTCAAGTGAACTATACGACAACGGAAAAGGAATTTCTGGCAGTGGTCTACGCCGTAGACAAATTTAGACCTTACATCATTGGCAACAAGGTGACCGTCTACACCGATCACGCGGCCATAAGATACCTCATGGAGAAGAAAGACGCCAAACCCCGCTTAATCCGTTGGGTACTTCTGCTGCAAGAGTTCAACATCGAAGTCAAAGATAAAAAAGGCACAGAGAACCTCGTAGCTGATCACTTATCGAGGCTTGATACGCTCGAGCATGTTCTAGACAAGACGGCTCTCATCAATGACGACTTCCCCGACGAAAAGCTATTGGTTGTGCATCAAGCCGCTCTCCCATGGTATGCTGACATTGTTAATTACCTCGTAGGCAATGTGGTACCTGTTGACCTCAAGACATACCAGAAGCGGAAATTTCTTTCAGAAGCCCGGAGATATTATTGGGAAGAACCGATTCTCTATCGGCAATGTGCAGACCTCATAGTAAGGAGGTGTGTTCCTGAGGACGAGATGGAGTCGGTGTTGCGACATTGCCATGGTCTCGAGTGCGGAGGTCACTTCGGCCCGAACCGCACAGCAGCGAAAATTCTTCAGAGTGGCTTCTTTTGGCCAACGCTCTTCAAAGATAGCCGAAGCTTCATCATCGCGTGTGACAGATGCCAACGAACGGGTAACATTTCTAATCGAAATGAAATGCCACTAACTAACGTGTTAGAAATAGAACCGTTCGATGTTTGGGGAATAGATTTCATGGGCCCATTTCCGTCATCCTACGGAAACAAATACATTCTCCTAGCGGTGGATTATGTATCGAAGTGGGTCGAGGCCAAAGCCACTCCAGCAAGCGACGGGAAGGTAGTCTTAAAATTTTTAAAGACCATCTTCACCCGTTTTGGAACACCACGAGCCATCATCAGCGACGGGGGAGCACACTTTTGTAATAGGCAGTTCGACGCCCTCCTCACCAAATACAGTGTCACGCACCGAAAGACGTTGGCATATCATCCTCAAGCCAACGGTCAAGCAGAAGTCTCCAACCGCGAGATCAAGCAGATACTAGAGAAGACGGTAGGAGCATCGCTGAAAGATTGGTCTACAAAGCTCGACGATGCGTTGTGGGCTTATAGAACGACTTTCAAAACGCCGATTAGCATGTCACCATATCACATAGTCTACGGAAAAGCATGCCATTTGCCGGTGGAGTTAGAGCACAAAGCGTTATGGGCAATGAAGAAACTCAACTTCGACTATAAGGCGTCCGGGCAGCAACGACTACTTCAACTCAACGCCTTGGACGAACTCCGACGTGAAGCCTACGAAAATGCCAAGATCTACAAGGAGAAAACCAAAGCGTGGCATGACAGACACATCGTCCGAAAAGAGCTCCACCCAGGCCAACAAGTCCTCCTTTTCAATTCGAGACTGAAGTTATTCCCAGGAAAATTGAAGTCAAGATGGTCCGGACCGTTCGAAATTGTCAAGGTTTATCCACACGGTTGGGTAGAGTTGAAGAATCAACAAGGAGAAATCTTCAAAGTCACGGGACAACGGGTGAAACCATACTTCGGTGGGGTATTCGAGAGCGAGAAAGCAGTCACGTACATTTCCGAAATCTCCTAGTACATCGGTATCACGTCGAGCTAACGACGTTAACTATAGCGCTTCACGGGAGGCAACCCGTGTTTTCTTTAATGTTTACATGTTGTTTTGTTTTCTAAAAAAAAAAAAAAAAAATTTGCGCAGGAAGTCGCGCCGCGGAGAGAGCGCGATGAGAACCGCGAGGAGACTCTGGACAAAAACGGGGAAAACGTTCGAAGTCTCGCGCCGCGAGATATGTTCAACGCGCTGCGACCAAGGACGCATAATATCGTCGCGGCGCGACATCAGCGCGACAAGGACCGCGAGGAGGCACGGGTCAGAAAAGAAAAGGAAGTTTTTGGTACTATCGCGCCGCGAGGGTAGCTGTGACCCGCTCAGGTAAGTGCGTTTTAAACAAAAAAAAAACGGGATTTTAACCCAAAAAATCAGTTTTCCTCCTCCTTTCCTCCGAAAACACTATTTCTCCCTCAAAATTTTCGAATTCTCCACCATAATCACAAATTTTCAAACGAATTCTCTTTTCTTCATCTTCATACATCTCATTTGGAGGGGTTCTCCACTAAATTGCTCTATTCTTTCACACATTCATCAATATGAGCAAGGTAATGTTCTAATCTCTACTTGTGGAATTTTTTTTTCTTTTTTGCGTTTTGATAGACTTTTGTGATTATTTTCGAAACGATTATTCGTTACATGAGATGTAGGTGGTTTATGGAGGAATACATAGTCCAAATTTGTGAGGTTTAGTGAAAAATTCGAATGTCCACCACGTGTTCGATGAAATGTTATAGAGGAATTTGTTGTGATTTTACGATAGGGTGTTAGGAGGTGGTTCGGTTATTACTCGGGCGATTAATTGACTACACATGAGCATAACCATTTTATTTTGTTTTGTAGTCGGATTACGCTGCCAAGAAGTCGAAGCGCACCCGGGACACTCCGCCCGCACTACCTCGACCGACGGGCCTCCTTGATGGTGCGGAAGTAACATGGGACATGATAGCTAACGTGGGCTTCATACCCGAGCGGCGATTAGAAGTAGACGGCCGGTGTGAGAACATGCTTCGACAAATTCAGATCGGAAGTGGGAGAAACTCACAAAAATCAACACGAAAGCGGCCACGAGAGTTGTCAAAGAGTTTTATGCAAATCTCTCAGTGACACCAAACTCGGTGGTGAAAGTCCGCGGAAAGAACGTCGACATATCGCCAATCGCCATCAACAAATTTTTAGGAGCAGCCATACCGGCAGATGACGAGTACTTGTCGATGTTGACGCAGCCTAAATGGGACGAGTGGATTCATACGTTGGCCAAACCTGGGGCCGAATACCACTGCAAGAAGTCGATCCGGCTACAGCACGAGCCGGAGTACCTGTCGATCACATCAATCAATCGTTACGGCAAGGCATGGGTGTACTTCATCTCAGCCAATATCCTACCAAACGCGAGGCCTCATCAGTTGAATGTGGAGAGGTTAGCCCTGCTCGACTGCATAGCCCACAACCGACCAATCAACATTGGTCGGGTCATCCACAAGCGATTGGTGTTCTGTGCTAGCCGTTCGACAAGCGTTCTTTTAGGACATGGCGGCCTAATAACCGCCATGTGCCTAAAAGCTGGAGTCAAATTCACAGCGACCGAAGACTTGCAACCTCTCGGTAACGCAATCACAGCTGACTACATCCTCGGCCTAGATCAATGGCACCACGGGGAAGCAGACCCAGACGGAGGTGAATTCGTCAATATACCGGAAAATATTGGGGATATGGGATCCGACTATGACGAGGAAGAGGAACGGCGTGAACTAGAAAGTCGAGAGCGAGGCGACGACCGAGACCATCGAGGTGAGTCATCTCAAAGTCGACAGGCACCGTACGATGAGATGATGACAATGATGACGCGCCTCGATACGCATTTCATGGATCTCCAAGGCAACTACACAAACCTCAACAACATTACGAGGACCTTCGTAGAGACTATCAAAGTTTGGACCAACACTACGAGGGACTCCGACACGACGTGCAAAGCCTACTCCGAGATGTACAAGCCATCGGAATCGGGAAAAACGCAATCGGGGGATTCCGCAATGAGTTCGGCCAACGCAACGCGGACTATGCCGGATTCCAGCGAGATGTCTACGACACATGGACACAACGCCAAAATTACGCGCCACTACCCGATACACCTTCCGGTGACCGCCCGGATATGCCCATGTACCCAGCGTACCCACAAGAGTTCATGACGCCATACCCCCAGATTCCTCCATGGGTCCCGTACAATTATCCTCCACCACCCCCGGACAACGAAAACGAATAGGGGCGCTCGACTACCCCCGCAAGGTAAGTCTTAATCTCACCCAGTTGATTTGAACATACACATTGAGGGCAATGTCAATTTTAAGTTTGAGGGGGTCACTAGTTACTTTGTAGAGGGTAGAACTTGTATATAGTAAGATCGTTGTTTCTAGTTGTGTGCGTAGTTTAAAAGAAAGACGGAAGATGTTTAAATGAGGAAATCAACATGGTAAAGTCAAAGTCGTTATTCAAAGTTTAAAACTATAGAGAATTCACAAATTACTAAGAGAGCAAGAAAACTTGAGTGTGTAATCCCAATTTGACCCGAATTTTGCATGTCTCGAAACTTAGGAACCCGAAAGAATATCCCCACTGAACGTTTGAAAAGATACCCAACAACGTACTCGAACCTTCTCCAAACCTTAATCGAGGCGAAATAGAGTATATTCCGATCTTGTCGGGAGGAAATAGGCATTAGGATGAGCCATTCGAGCCAAAAAGTCAACCTATATAAAAATGTTCATCCACGTAGAACCCATGCACAAAAAGCCAAACATTATCTTTTCTCGTATAAGTCAGAAAAAGCCGAGCCAATAAAAGAAATATTTAATCCCACACAAAAAACTCAATCGATCATAGCGACTCTTAAGTGTTCAAGTGAATCTTCAAAGTATATATATCGGGATGTTGTCTTACAAGAATATCAAAAAGGGTCGCACCACATCAATGTCAAAAAAAAAAAAAAAAGAAGAAGAAAGTTGTGTTTGACCGGGTACGTGGTTACTAGAAGGGGTTAAATTGAGAAAAGAAAGTTAGAAATTAAAGGTGCGAAAGAAAGAAAAGTGTGATAGTGAAATCATGGGTATGCAATCGATAAGGAAATTTGAGAGTGAGTACCATTGTGAGTAGGGAAAGAGTCGCTAGGATTGATTTTAAGTCAGAAATATTATCCATATCCTACCTTTGACCCGAACCGTGAAATTACAAGCCGTTAAGACCTATGGATCGACTAGAAATGAGGATTATACATTAGTGGAGACTAAAGGTGAGGGGGAGGCATATGATTGTGTTAAAGTCGTATCAATATTCTTATCTTCGACTTTAGGGTAAATTAAGAACGTAAGGGAAGGTAATGAATTTGGGGACCGAAAGTATTCGAGACGGGTAAGCATTGCGTAACGGTCAAGGTAAATCTACTCATGTAATTCTTGCACATCTCTTATTTAACGTAAGTTTGACATTGTGGATATCTTGATTAGTGCTAAATGATGGATATAGATGAGGCGGTACATGTTGATGGAAACATATTAAACATTGAATGTCTTTCTGTTTGATTTGGTTGCACATTAGGTTGTTTTCATAGGTGAGAGGCTGTTCTTATTGCTTGAGGACAAGCAATGATCAAGTTTGGGGGAGTTTGATAAGTGCGTATTTTACGCACGAATTCGGTCCACTAAGCTTGATTTGCGCTTGTCCCCGAGAGTTTTAATGATAAAAATGTGTTTATAGTGCAGTTTTAGGTCGATACAGGTAAGAGAGCGCGAGCAAAGTACTTTTGGGCAAAACAGACCAGAAATGGAGCAATTCATGAAGAAACGACGTTAGACGACAAACGAAGAATTCCAGGGACCTCTCGCGGTGAGGGTTGCGGTCCGGTCGCGCCGCGGTACTCCCGACGAGCATCATGCGCGCCGTGAGACTTAGAATTCCACGAGCTATGTCTCTTCACAGAGTCTCCTCGCGGTGATGGTCGCGTCTACGTCGCGCCGCGAGGATGCGTGAAACCTGTTGTCACGCCGCGTGAATTATTTGGCGCGCTGCGAGGATCACTTCCCTGACGCGTTTAAGATCCGATTTTGGCTTAGTATGAGCCATCGGATGAGTTTTTAACGATCAGAATCGCTCGAGAGGATATTTCGACTTTAACAGCTATAAAACACATTGGCAGCCTCTTTTTAAAGATACTTTTATTTTTATTGCTTTTGGAGAGGAGAGCTTTTGCATAGGAGGAAGGTTTCCATTAGAGTTTGGTTTTTCGATCATTGGAGTCAGACTTTTCAATCCACCAGAACTCCCAACAATAGTTTTCTTCTTTTCCCTCCTTTCTATTCTTGTTTCTTTCTGTTTAATTGTCGAATTCTTGATAATTCTTTAATCATGAGTTCGTTCGGTCAATCGTTGTTGATTTTAGTTTTGTTGCTTACGATAATCGTTTTGATCATGTTCATGAACGCCACTAGCGGCTAGATTCTTAGAGGGATTACGATGTAGCCGGGTTAGGTATTAGCTAGGTTTGGATGGGATAGATTTGCTAGATGTTCCATGAAAATGTGTGCTTGTGTGAAATTGTGCGTAAAGCGTTCTTAAGACTGATCACCTTTAGAATTGATTAATTGGAATATTTAGTTACTCGAGAGAGAATTAATGTTCGTGCTTTATTTTACGCATCATAATTGTTTAAGTTGCTTGACGATTTAGAAATTGTGAAATTGTTAGAGTTCTTGTTTTAATGCTCGTAAATGCGTTAATAGGATTTAAGGCCGAGAGGATAATCAATCCGACATTTGCGTAGGTTCACTAGATCACTCGGGAGAGGCTAGCGAATATTTATGAAAGAATGAGATTAGCATACATAGGAATGTTTAAGTGGTCTTACCTGGAAATCCCTAAGTTTGTAGTTACCCGGTGAAGTCGTGTCCCTTGTTTTCTTTATATTCTTTATTCTTGTTTTAATCATTTAATAGTCAGTTGTTAGAATTCATTAGTTTAGTTCGTATTAGTTAGTATTTCCACTCAAAGTCATTTTAAAATCGATTTGCGACATGTTAAAGAATCCGTTAGCGTAATAGGTCTCTGTGGGCTCGATACTCGTGTTTATCACTATATTACTTGTTCGATACGTACACTTGCGTGCGTAGTCATAAAATATCGCAACAAAGAGAATCTCAACTTACTAGCATGGTGGAGACAACACCAAAATATGTTTTCAATCCTATCGAAGATGGCTAGACATATTCTTTTGATCCCGGTTTCAACCGTCTCATCCGAATCGGCGTTTAGTAGTTCGGGCCGAATCATTGACGATCGACGACAAAGTTTGAAGCCCGAAATAGTCGAAGCTCTCACTGTCTACAAAAATTTGTGTCAACACGACGACCGATCTCAAGAAACCTTTGTAAAAATTGATCTTGTCGACAATTACAATTTGAATTTTGCAAGTATGAACATTAACGAACTTTAGAGAATATAAAATGTGTAATGTTCCTTTTTATTATTTCTAAAGTTTGTAATAAATTTTCAAATTATTTATATCAATTAAATTTCACAATACTACATTACTTTTAAATTTCTTACATTTTACTCCCTTTAATATACCTTTTAAACCATTGTTTATTTCTTTTAAATCACTAACAGTATCGACGGAAGAAAAGATTTCCGGCGAAATTCTTCCTTCCGCACAGTACCGGATTCCGTTCAATTGGTACTCAAAAGTCCGATTTCCGCGGCATGCAAAATTTCGGTTGAGCGGTAGACGGTATTTCCGTCCGTCCGTATGCACATAAATCATTTGGCTTATGAATCACCCGGTCCTCGATGCACAGACATACAAAATGTCTTATATAAGAGTCGGCAAATTATATTGATTCCATGTAGTTGATTTGAAATGACGCTATTTATACTGATTCAGTGCAGTTCATTCATGCTTTTGTACACGATTCTGATCCATATAAAGCTTTGCTATCGCTTGAAGCATTCCGTGTCCGGTTGACGAGAGAGAGAGAGAGAGAGGACACAGAATTCGAGGGTTTATGTCTAGTCATCGTGAATCAATTCTTGATACCAAAGAATTGGGTTTTACTTTTACATCAGAAATTGTGTGAGTGAAACGTGAAGCTAAAAGAAAACTAATATCTTGAAATGAGGTGAGGTCAGGTGGTGCGGCGCTTGCCTTGCCTGGATCGGGTGCAGCGGCGGCGCCAGGTGTCGGCCATCGGACGGCCCTGCATTCGCTTGTACTCGCGGGACCGCAAGACTCCCTCGAGGATGTCGATGTCCTCTCGGATCTCGTGCCTCGTCAGCGACGCCATTCCCGGCAGAACCTCTCGCCGGAAATCCTTCACTCTCCGCCGGCCCCGCCTTATCTTCACCGCCCCCGATTCCGCCCACTCTTTCGACGCCACCTGGCACTCCCCTTCCTCTTCCTCTTCTTCGAGCCCCAATGTGAGTCTTTCGAACGAATCCGACGAGATCTCGGGCGAACAACCCTCGTGATCTTTGCTCTCGAACGAGATGTTCATCAGCAGGCCCGCCGCCTCCTGGGCCTCAAAGTCAACGCCTTTCTCTTTGCGAGAGGTCCCGTCCGAGGAATCTCCTTTCTGTGCTCGGGTCAAGAGCTCGCGAGAAGCGCTGGGGGTCGCGGGTTCGTTCGAAAACTCGACGTCGGAACAAGCTTTGTTGAGGTCAAACTCCAACATTACCGTCCTGGTTGTCGTCTTCGTCTTCTTGTTGTCGGGAGACGCGGCGTCCTGGTTCAAGTCGAAGAAGAAGACGTCGCCATCGTCAGAGTCGTTGTCTTCCAAGTCAACGACTTCTCGAGAAAGGTCAACGTCGAACCAAGTAGTAGTCCTCTTATTCTCGCTCCGAATCCTTTTGCATTTCTCGTCTCCGAGCGTCAAGCTGTCGTGATGGCCTGAGAAAGAAACATAAATAATCAGCCGCGGCAGCGCACAGATTAAGCGCCGAACGATCGAGTAACATCTCAAGAGTCTTTACCGAGATGTGGAAGCTTATAATAATTTCCGAAGAAATCAGGGCCATCGTTTTGCATCATCAGAGTCCTTTGAGTCCCGTATATGCGGTGAAGTTCGTGAACCTGAACAGGGATTTTTCATTTGCTATAAATAAATCAAAGGATAATCCTTTTGCTATATAAGCACCTAGTATTTTGATAATAGCCAGCGTGTAGTCGAGAATTTGAAGCGCACATAACAACTGTAACGAAGAGTAATCTGGTCCATAATTTCATGTTAACGACTGATTAATTCCAAATTTCTCCGAAGAACCAATTCTTTTTGTAAATAAAAACAGGATTATCCTAAACAAAAGCGAACCTGGGTGTGAAAGATGAGTTGTTGAGTGAGCATGGTGTTTTTGAAAGCTTCTTTGACAGAGTTGAGATCGAATTCTCGCCGCATTATCATTTTGTATGATGATAAATACTACTGCATAAATATAAAGTAAAATGGATGTGAATAAAGGGACGTACAAGAACAACCCAGATTGTACTAAAGCAATTCGTGAAATACTATCAACGATCAATTCCTCAGTTTATGAATCTACAGACTGATCCAGTGATTCGTGCCAATATAATAATAATAAATAAATAAAACAAGAGAAATCGATGGCCTTTGAGAATTGCATGAAAAAAGGCTCTTTCCGAAGAAACAGAGCATAAATGAATATTATAATTTTTCATTATTAAGAAAAACGAAAAAGACGGTAAAATATAACTAGACATTAAAGCCGGCGAGAAATCTGATTGAAACAAAAATAAAAGAGCATATAGAATAATGCAGAGTGATGTAAAAGTACCAGACGTTGATCTTCAAACGGAAGAACTCATCTTTGGTGATGATTCAGTCTCTTCTTAACATCAAAATCCTGAGAGAGAGAGACCATTCATGAATCCAAAATGGGTATTTGGGAAGAAAGAAAATAGAGAGAGAGAGAGATTTGGTGAGTGATGATGATGGGATGGGAAAGATAATTCTGTGTTTGTTTTTGGAGAAGAAAAGAAAGAAATAATAAATATGTGAATGAGTGAATATATTGGCGCGCGTGTGAGATCACATAGACACACACTTACTTATAATAATAATAATAATAATAATAATATATTGCCTTTCTGTCTCTTTCATGCTTTCTCTTTCCCTGTCTGTTGCTTTCTTCTTCCCAAACCCGGATCCTATATAAACAATTTTAATAAATATATATATTATAATTTGCCGATATTTTAGTGTGAGAGAGAGAGAGAATGATGGGTTTTTTTGGGATTCTCTTTCTCTCTCTAGCTCGGCTTAGCTTGAAAGATAGAGACTTTAGATTTATAGAGCGAGAGAGGACTAGTCAAGCGACAGTTTCAACTGCTCTTTTCTCTCTTCACGTCCTTGTAATTTTCCTACTAAATAGCTATTTAACATTAATTAATTAATAATATATAGTTAAAAAAATTCAAGGGGTATAATGGTCTTTCTCCATTGTCAAGTCATGGGAGTTAGTTTGCGTGAGCAAACGAACAAGCATTAATCTTGACCGCAATGCAACATTTAGTGATACAAAACTAACAAGAAAAAGGACTAATTTGTATTCATTACAATTAGTGAATGTTTCATAGAGGCATTTACGACGAAAGTAATAAAGCAGTTAAGATTAAGAATGTATGTAATTAATTACATGTAGGTCCACTCTCACCTTCTATTTTGTTTTTATTATTGCGCATAAATACATCTTTCTGCTTTCATGCTCTATTCTATTTCTTATTCCCTCATTCTATAAATCATCAAACTTTTCATATTTCAGTTTTGAATTTGCTTTTCTTTTTCTTCTAGGGCCAAAAAAGAGAAAGGCATGCATTACAGTATTCGCTTCCATGACGGGAAAAGAATCATATTGCTACCATGTTCTGTATATATATATACGATTCACTAAAAACTATCAAAATCTTCATGCTAACTTCCTTAATTTGTTTCATTTTTGAAGACTTGGATTAATAAATAAATTAAACTGAAAAAAAAACGAGATATACACTATTCATGTGATGTTATTGGTAATCCAATTCGGCAACTGGATACATCTGGAAAATATTGCATCCGGGTAAAAGAATATACTATATGAATGAAAGAGCAAAATTACAAAAGTTTTACAAGCGAATAATTTATTCCTTAACTTAACATTTTATTTCTTTCCAAGTAATACTCTACCACCTAACGCTCCTCCTATGAGTGAGCTTCACTCACTGTTTCATCCTAACAAGAACCGAGTCTTTGTCTGTGTTTTCAACACTAAAGGTATAAGAAATATGCATTTACAAAAAAAAAATTCCTTCAATAAGCTATTCTTTATAAAATGGACGCGCACGAGAAGAGACTTTCTGATCTGTGTAGAAGCGGCGCGAGTTAATAAGAGAATGCATAAACCCTAACAAAGTGCACAAGAGAGTTTATATACTAAACAAACGACTAAAGTTCACTACACTCGAGAAACTTAGCTGGAACTGATGGCGCCGAATGAACAGTAAATCGGGTATACCGCGTCAGAAAAAGTGAAAGAGACAAGTTCTTAAACACATGGTAAGAACAACAACAAGAACATCAGAGTTTTGACGAAACAATAATGCAAAGACCGCACTAACAAAAACTATATGTTACGTAATGCACGTCGTGAGTGTATGTAGTAGAAGGTTATATTTAGGCAAACTCAAAACATAATTATGCTTCAATATTTTACATATATATTATTAGGCTCTCCTTCAAGTTCTTTATCTATATTCTCGCATATTTTACATGTTGACAATCACAAGAATCTCATTCTGAAGTTTCTCTTAATAGGCTATATATATGTGTGTATATATGTATAGCGATCGATATGGTCACAGTGGCAAATATGTGAAGTTACACCAACTTTCCAACAATAATCTCTGGTATTTCATACTTCACAACTATCATTCTGTACTGGGATTTTATTGTTCTCACTTGCAAAAAAAAAAAAAAAAAAAAACTTTGGCCAAAAGTTGAAACATGGACCTAAAGTAATGATACTAAAACCAATTCAATTGTTAAACTTGTTATTAAGGATTGTAATAAGATCATATATGAGAATATTCATTTAATAATCAGTTGCTTTATTCAACAACCGGGTTCAAATTTTTTGAGTCATTGGATTGAAAAACGGTATTATTTTCAACGTCCAGGATTGCGTCACGTCATCCTTTCTCTTTCCCCTACCTCCAACGGAAACCGACTTCACGGCAGCCTTTTTCCTTCCGACACTAACACGGAAGTCGGTCTTCCGCGTGCCGCGTGTCGCCCTTCCGCGTGGCTGCGGAAGGAATTCTTCCGTGCCGTGTACCGCATTCCGCATGCCCAGTTGTTACAACCGTATTGAAGTGAATATATTATATATAACAACTAAATTGGCGAGTTTTTAAGAGGTGCACATGTTGGAGTACGTATTTCTATCTCTATTTATTATGAATTTATGGTCCGTTTTGGGCATTAATAGTACAAATGCAAATTATATAACCAGCATAAATAATGACTCATTTATCCTTTCTCCGCAAAAAAAAAAAGAGGAAATTCTCTTAAGCTAATTTTTAACAAACTTTTTCCTTTCTTCTTTTGTTGCACATTTTCTTCGCTAGATATAAATATTAATTGTTGGGAAATGGAGATGGCGAGATCAAGCTAAATATAATATGCGATCTCAACCATAAAATAAATAATAAAAATGTTTTTTGGTAGCTGTGCTAAATTTGGGACCACTACAATAAGGGAAACCATAAGAATGCTCTTTCTATTTGTCTGAATCCTTGAGAATTTATTGTAACTTATTGAGTTAATCCAACCTGTTCCAATAAAGTCATTTATAACAAATGTAAATGAAAAAAATATAGTTTTATAAAAATACAAAAAAGTAAAGCAAAGCTAAGGCCATCTCCAAGGGGTCGGTAAAACACCAAATTTAGTGCAATTTTTCTCCAACCCCACTGTAAAAGTAGCACCAAATTTGGTGTTATGAAAAGTGCAATGCCAAATATGGCGTGACACTATTCACACGGTAAAATTTTTTTTAAAAAAAAAAAAAAATCGTTTTATACCTTTGAATACTTTAAAAAATATATATTAATAAAAATATATATTAATAAAAATATATATTAATAAAAATATATATTAATAAAAATATATATATAAAAATAATAATATAATAATGATGAATAATTTTTTGGTGTTATGATTGGAGATGAAAAAACTTTAACACCAAAATTGGTGCTAAAAAACACCAAATCTGATGTTCATGGTTGGAGATGGCCTGATCGGTATTAAGAGGCTTTATGTTGAAAGAATCGTTATGATTCGACCGAAATACAATAAAATATAAGTTGAAGGATCACAATTATGAAAGTAATATAAGAGCGTGACCTTTTGTACTTCTTACATGAAATGAAATCTCCCGTATATACGATGATTGAATGACCGAATGTCGATAACGACTGATAACTCCAAAATACGGTAATGTTGTTAGTCGAACGGAAATCCAACGGAAAAAATTTGGAAAACGAAAATGTAAATGTCGATGGAATTGTTGTTGGCCGGTCGAGAATCTGAGAAATTCGACGAAAAAAATGTTGATTATAAAAAACTTAAAATTTAAAAAATTATAATAATATGAACTTAACTAAAAAGCTTCAAACATCATTTCTAACAACTTTTATTTCATAAACAATCGACAAAAAAATCAAAATTTGAATAAAATGCACCATTCAACTAGAAAGTTTAAATAATATAACCAAAATTAAACAATTTAAACATAAATCAACGTTTTTAGTTCTAAAAAAAATCTAAAAAAATTACATTATATCTATAGCATCATTTCTAACAACTTCTATTTCATACAAAATCTCCAAAAAAATCAAAATATGTAAAAAAATCTAACTTGAATTCTTTTAAATGAAAATTCCATATGGAATTTCGGGAAAAAATGTTGTTTAATATCGAAATACAAAAGAAAAATATGGAAATCCGACAATGGAATTTTCATGAAATTTCGATAGAAATTCGTGGACATAAAATGACGAAACGCTTATGTAAGCTAAAAATGACCAATAAATTCCGAAACACTAAATTTCGATGGAAATTCGTCGGTCATTTAAAGCTTGGTATACAGTTGCCCATTTCAAATTTGTTATCCCTCTGATAACACAAATAACAAAATAAAGAAACCAATAACTATAAGAATAATAGGAAGATCTTAGTAGTTCTATTTCTTTGTTTTGGGGAAAAACTTAGGCGACGAGGTCACTTTGAGTGAAGCATATGAGCCTTAATACAAGCAAAATGTGTAGAGCCTTAATACAAGCAAAATGTGTAGAGGCTAGAGTGTGTAACAATACTATACACAAGAGAGAGAGAGAGAGAGAGAGTCATTGAAAGCCTTGATCTCGAAGCCTTTGCGAAATGCGACGAAGAACGCCTTGAAGGGCGATATCAAAGGCGTCTTGGTGGCGATCGGCAGTGGGCGCGGGTGCGGTGGTGGGGCGTCGGTACATGACTCTGGGGATGGCTGATAGGACGCGGTCTCGCATACGGCGCACCCTGGCGCGGGGGATCGCCCTGAGGACGTCGAGAATGCGGAGGCCCTTGAAGACGACGTCCTCTTTGGGGATGGTGACGGAGAGGTGGTCGATGTCGGGCAAGTGCCAGCTGTACTGCGACTTTGCGGATTGGTCCTCGAAGAACACCGGAATGCACCCCGCTATGATGCTGTCAAAGGTTGACTTCCGCGTCGGCGTGTCCCCCGGCGGCTGCACGCAGAAGCTCGCCCCCAGCATCGCTTTCATGAACCTGCCACGGTTCCCTCTTTAATTATCTCCATTCTCTTCTAATGCATACATCAACTCTTCTGTTCAGATTAATCTAATGCATACATCAACTCTTCTGTTTCAGATTAATCTAATTCATACATCAACTCTTCTGTTTCAGATTAATCTAATATCTAATACCTGATGGGATCGTGCTCGCAAACGCCGTTCGAACAGTCAACCACCGCGCAGAGCTTGTCGTACCCGTACGCCACATTCTGCTCCACCACCGTAGCATTATCACACTCCATCCTAATGCTCCGCCGTATATTCGGCGCCGCGTTCGCCGACACCCCTCCGCCGCCCACGAACACCGCCATCGTCCCCCTACGCGCCCTCCTCGCGCGTGCCTGCCACGCCCGCAGCAGCCCCTCCGTCGGCGGATGAAACGACGTCGCGTAGGGGATCGCCACCTCCTGCCACGGCCACGGACGCGCCTCCACCGTCAGCGCCGTCACGTTGAAAAACTCCGGCAACTCCAGAAACGCCGTTCCCCACAGCGCCGTCGCGTCGGACTCCGGCGACCGGGAAAAGTCCCACGCCGGACGCGCCATCACCAGGAAATGGTCGTGGCCGGCGCGTCGAGCCCACGTGCCCGGATCGTCGCGGCGGAGAAAGTGGTAAAGGTCGAGGCCGTGGTCGGCGCTGGAGTTGGAGTCGGGACCGTAGAGGTAGCGCGTGGCGTCCAAGGCGGCGTAGTAAGGGAGGAAGATGACGTCAGCGTCGCGAGGATCGGCGGCGAGGCAGGGATAGTCGGCGGCGAGGCGGTGGTGGAACAGGATCTCCAGAGTGAGAGGGTCCGTACGGAACCAGCTCCGAGAGAGAGAGTGGGTTTTGGGGCCCACACCGTGGTTGACGATGTACGGACAGAGGTCGCCGGCGATCGGGTACGCCGAGCAGTTCGCCAGCAGCTCCACGTTGAACCGCGCCGGAAGACGACGGATGTGGATGCGACGGTCGCTGCAGTCCGGCGGAGACTGCTCGCCGGAGATCGAGGAGAAGAGGACGAAGAAGAGGAAGACGAAGAAAGCCATGGTTGGGTTTGTCTCAACTTGGAATCGGGAAAGGTTGAGACTTTTTTTCTTTCACATCGTGTTGTTGACGAGATTGGAATTTTTTTCTTTAATTTCGTCAGAACAAGGAAAAAGGGGAAAAGTGAAAAAGAAGTGCATGCAAAAAGTAATTATGGCAGTTTTGACCCAGAATTGTCGGTGGTGCTTATTCATCTCTAATACAAATTATTATATAATTAAGCCAATTACCATATGGCCCTTCCTCTCTTGCCCGTGAATCTATTTCTCTAATTGTTTTGGGATTCAAAGTCTGTCAGATTTCTTCTCTTTTAATTTATAAATTAATAAATGGCACTTTAAGAACCCAAATGACGTCGCAAATAAAGAAGAAAAAACGTGTAGTCGTAGCAATAAACACTCTTGCTCTTATTGCACATCGAACTAGTCAAAATAGAAACGATCAAGTGAATTGTAAACAAAATAAAGGATCTGGATGGAAATCTAAGAGCATAATGTTATACAAGTATAAATATGAATATACGCTGCTTAATCTTGTTTTGTTCCAGTCAACTACACAGAATGTTGTTCTACTAAAAAAAGACTCCCACATAGAGTTTTGTATTTGAATCAACCTCTTAAAGAGTACTTTTTCCCAGTAAAGGCCTCGAATTTAGGCTCCTCTTTCTTCTCAGTCTCCTCTTGCTTGGCTTCTTTCGGAGCTTCCTGTAGAAACAAAGCACAAGTAAGAAAAGAAAACTTGACAAAATACTCGCAAAAGAAACTACCTTTTGTTTGTCCTTGTTCACACTCGACCCGAAAACCAGCTTTCCATGAGATTGCGCAGCCGCAGTCTGTAAAGGCTGTGACTTTCCATGGAAAGTCTCGGGCTTTTTGTCTTTTCCCACCGAAGATGAAGATGAAGATGAAGATGGATTGGAGGTCATAGCTTTTCCGTCCAAACGCCTTCCAACTCCGGTGAAAGGGTTGAATTTCGGCTCACTTTCAGCTGGAGCTTCTTCCACTGAAACACAACAAAGTGTTGGGACCCGAGTTATTAGGGGTATTATAGTAATTAGTGCATACATAAGGGTGGTTAGTCTATAAAAATAAGAGGTAATAGACGAGAATATGTAATCAAGGAATATTACCTATACTTTGTTCAAAATATATCAGAAACGGGCCGTAACATTAGCGATCGGGCCAGGAATTAATTGTGGGTTAGGGCTTATTCTTGTTTTCAGGCTATTTCCTACTTCGTTCTATTTATGATATTGATGAGAGAAGAAAAGGATCAAAAGTAAAAAGTATTTACCTGGAGCGGGAGCGTGATTTACTGGCACGGGTCTCGCGGGCTCCTTGTAGTCGAGGGGAGGGGCAAAATCGACCTCACAGTCAGTCTCGATGATGGAAATCGCCTTTGCCGGTTTTGCTTCCACAATATCAATGTAATACTTTTTGTTGTTATACGCCACCATTATACTATCCCCGGTCGACAAGCACGAGAAATTCCTCAGTGTAGTCTCTAAGCTGCAAAAAACAGAACTCGTTTTAATACCTAATGTAAATGACTCAAAATCTTATATATCGGACACCATTTCAATGAGTTAGGATAGATTTAACTTGGCAATTCATCGTGTGCATGGAAATAATGAACCACTTACATAGCTTTCGGGTTCGAGATATCCAAAAAGTCTGTAGTGTGAGGTTGCAACTTAACATAAGTTCCTTTCGGAAGAGTGACGTTTTTCACTCTCACGAAATCTCCCTCTTGTAAGAGCATATTCTCCATCATCTGAGAAGAAAAAAGTTACCGGTAAAATGTCCATAGAAACGCATGGCTAATCTAATAGACTTAATTACCCAATAAGGCATGTAGATCATTCCTTCCTCTGCAATGAATTCAAGGACACCGCAGTGCGATACTCTCTCAGCGGATTCATTACGAAGCTCAAACAGCATCGGATAATCGATATGAAGTGAAGCTGAACGATTTTATATTTCATATTTATTCATTATTAGTGGTGTCAAACTTGAATAAACATTAGTCGCATGGCACAAATTTTTCGAAAACCTACCGAGACGGTCAAGAGCAGAGGGAGGCATTATAACTGAGAAAAACACAGCAATGAAGAAGAAGAAAAGGTTAAGAGACACAGAGAATATAAATAAAGAAACGTATATTGAAAAAAAGAAACGACTAACTCTTATCTCCGCTCTCGAGTTGGGGCTGCAAAATACAAAAAAAGAGAAATTTGGATCACCAACAGATTCTAATACAAGAGATATAACGAAAACAACTAATCTACTCTTCTCGTAACTGAATTGCGAAAACCAATCATGTTTATAAGATGGAATAAGAAGTCTTGTTATCTGAATATAAACAATACACATGAACACGGAAGAAAAAGTGTATATCGAATAGAATCAACATCTGAACTAATTAAAAAAATATATGTAGAGAGAGTTACGAGTTATGACTGACCTTGTCAATAAAGGATGCAGGGTAGCATCGATATGTCTGCTCAAACGAAGTCCCGTGATATCCATACCCATCAAAAAACTGATAAAAACCAAAACAATCAGATAAATACGGTGTGTTCTGATTTCAACGACTCAAGTGATTAAACAATCAAATTTATCAATCGCACGAGCATAATTTCTCTTTAATGGAACCAGAAAAAGTACCATTTTCACCGCCCTGTACTAGCTTTCTTCTCCAATGGATGAGTTCAATTTAAGAAACCAAACCTCTCTGTTACCATAAGAAACGTTATGAGCTCAAAGTTGAAACACCGAGCACGATAATCACTCTATATTTGTTGAAGACCATGAATAAAATCTCTCTCTTTTTCTCTGCCGAGGACTAAATCAGATTGCATAAAAACAATCCACGCTAAATCGAAAACTACATACAAATATATGCCAATAGATTGAAACTAACAAGGTAGAAGATTCAAGCAAGCAATTATCACCAGCAAGAAAATCTTAGGCTTCGGGAATCAATCGATTAAACGCTCTTATCTTTCAACACTATCACATTTTGAACATAACTCCAGAAACCCTAACAACCGAAAAGCCCCAATTTCGGATCCAAGTCAACAATCTGAAAACTCATGAGATCCAACAAAAAAAAAAAAAAAAATCGACAATACCGAACGAATTCCACACCTATGAGCTTCACTATCTAATTTAAAGTAATAATAAAAAAACCTAGAAAGAAGAAATCCTTCTCAATCAAGCAGAGTATAAACAACCGAACAGTGAAATCCACAACAAAAGCTAGTTCCAATCAAACCCAGTCTTCTCAAATTCGAACAGTGAAGACAAGTCACTAATATTCCTTTTGAGAAATTCGATGAAGAAAAGTGGCAATATAGCTCGTGAGTACCTTTGCGATCGAGCTCCGGTCGTCTTCTTCTTCTTTTCCGGCGAGATTATCACTTTCTCTCTCTTCCTTCGTATTCCCAATCCCTAGTGAGTCGTGACTTAAAAGGAAGATTAAACTTCACTTCCTTATTCCTTCTTCCACTTTTCACCCAACATACCTCTTTTCCTCATTTATTGCAAATTGGTCCTTATCTATCTATAACATACTATTTAGTGCATCTCTTAAGATAAATTTCATTTTTAAACCTTAAAACATACTATTCAAAGTGAGATTTTGAACGAAATGATATGCTGATAATTAGTAAGTTAATTTCAGAAATTAAAACTCTCAAATCACAAAAGTCGGGACATAATTTGATATGAAAGATCTCAGTGAAGTTAGGAAAATTATGGGCATTAACATAATCAGAAACAAGAGTCAAGATATGTTGATGTTGTCACAACAAGATTATTTGGAGAAGCTAATTGACAGGTTGGAGGATCGAAGCTGGTGAGACAATTTTTGGGAGCTCATTTTAAGTTGTCATCATCATAGAGTCCAAGCTGTGAATTTGACAAGGTCTACATGGGAAATTTCCCCTATTCAAGTGTTGTTGGGTCTGTGATGTACTCCACGGTGTGCATCAGGCCAGATGTAGCTCAAACTATTAGTAGTCTGAGCAGATTTATGGGCAATCCTGACCGTGAGCACTGGTTAGCCATGAAGTGACTGTTGAGGTACATTTTTGCAACAACTGATGTCCGACTAACTTACTTGAAGACAGGTAACAAAGTTGTACAAGCTGGAATTGCATGTTTGATTGTCATGTGGAAATTGCATAAGCTGGAATTGGTGCCAGCGAAGGAGCATAGATGTACAAGAGTAAAAGAGAAAAGACATTTAAAGATGGAGCTGGGCGTTGAGAGTGCGGATGGTGCGGGCGGAGTGGTCGAACTTGGAGGATTCGTCGGGGGAGAGAGGGACGTTGACGATGGAGATGACACCGTGGCGGCCGAGGAGGGCGGGGAGGCTGAGAAAGACGCCGTCCCTGGCGAGGACGGAGACGGGGTGGATGCGGCGCTGGTCCCTCAAGATGGACCTGGCGATGTTGGCCACGGAGTAGCCGATGGCCCACGAGGTGTACCCTTTGAGGCGTATGACCTCCCCGGCCCCGTCCACCACTCGCCGGTGGATCTCGTCCAAGGCCTGCTTCTCCACCGCGATCTCCTTCTTCTCCAGAAAGCTCCCCATCGGAACTCCGCCCACGCTGATGCTGGACCACAGCGCCACCGAGCTCTCCCCGTGCTCGCCCACGATCATCGCCTCCACGTCCTGCGCGTTCACCTGCAAGTGGTCCGCCATCAGGAACCTGAACCGGGACGAGTCCAGGTTCGTGCCCGACCCCACCACCCGGTTCGGCGGGAACCCCGACAGCTTCCACGCCACGTAGCTCAGCACGTCCACCGGGTTCGACACGATCACCAGCACCGCCTCCGGGGACAGCCGCGCCAACGGGGGTATCACCGACCGGAACACCGCCACGTTGCGCTCCAGCAGCTCCAGCCGCGACTCGCCCGCGATCTGCCTCGCGCCCGCGGTCACGATGCACAGGTCCGACGCCGCCGTCACGGAGTAGTCCACCGACGCTCTGATGGCCGTGCGTGGCAGGAACGCCGCCGCGTGTTGCAGGTCCAGCATCTCCCCGCGCAGCTTCTCGGGGTTCGTGTCAACCAGAGCCAGCTCGTCTGCCAAGTCCTGCGTCAGCATCGTCTGCGCGATCGCCATTCCCACGTTGCCCACCCCCACCACCGAGATCTTCGTCCGCCGGTGACTCTCCGGCGCCGGCGACGCTCCCTCCACCGCCCTGAACAGAGACTCCGACACACCCGCTCCCAGAGTCAAGCTCTTCTCCGTTCCCTCTCTTCTCATTTTCTCCATTTCTTTCCTCTTTCAGATCGATACTAGTATTCGTGTCGGAACTCGAATGGTTTGATTTATTCACCTTTTCTCAAAGTATTATGGACTTTTTAATTAGCAAAACCAGGGGTGAGTAAAAGTAAAACCATGGCCTCCTCCTATAGAGTATTATTATTATTCAAGTTCAATGCTTTTTGAAGATAAGACTTTTTACCTAATCATGCTGTCACGCACCAATTTTCCAAATCTTTTTCTTCCATTGAATTATGAAACAAGGACTTCTCTTATTAGTATTCAAAGTTATAGTTAAATCAACCTGCTCCAATACTCTACCGTTAATATCCAACTTATTATTTTTAAATAGCTTCGACCTCAAAAACTGGCCAGCTATAATGATAACGACAAAGTACTGTGCCACTGTTTCTCACAAAACGAATAACACTGGTTAGCATCTTTATATGCATATAAATATCCTCTACTTTTGTCTTGGGGTAGAACACTTTTAGATCTCCTCACAAACAAACATTTAGTGGATTTATAGAAAATATTTCGTAAAAGCTTTTTGTGCAACTTGCAAATAAATTTAATATTTTTAAATTTCGAAAGATATAAAATAAGGCGATACATAAAAAAAAACTCAAAAAATTGTAAATCGGGCTAGATCATTGATTTTATAGACCAGAAATATAATTTAAAACGTTGTTGCCTTTATTTACTATTTTAACAGTTTAGATTGGGGTTTTGTTAAACTGATTCAAGACAGATTTGAACAGAAAGAAACGACAGAGGCGAAGGAAAAGAAGCGGTCGTCGATGGAGGAGCTGCAGAGACTTCAAACCCAAATCCTGCGACGCATTTCGTCGATGGAGCGTCTCGTCGCTCCTCCGACCATCTCCGGCGAAACCGAGACTCGCCTCTCCGCGCTTCTCCGATCCAACGGCGTCACGAACTTCTCCTTCAAAACAGTGCCCTCCGATTACTACGAGTCCCCTCTCGAGCGTCGGCGCGTGTTGCTCAACGCCGCCTCCGTCAACCACCTCTGCAAAAGCATCGTCCTGGTTCGCCTTTTCAATTCTCCCATTATTCCTCGTCATCTTAATATCAAGAATGAACGAACGAATGCGTGGTTTATAATTTAGGTCAACACTCAAGCCCCTTCCAATATCACTGATTGCAGCGATCGCAAAAATTCGAAATACTACCTCGTCGTGGTTCAGGTACTCCTTTTGTTTTATGTTTAATTTTCTCGATTCAGATTCAGTCCTCTTTTACTCTTTTCGACATTGCAGTACACTGCTCGGTTCAACGCGGAGGCCGTCAGAAACTTTCTGTACGGTCTCAACGGTGGAAAGATTCCGAAGAAGAAGTTCAACTGTGAGTTGAATCTGATGAATTCTCTAACCAAACTGTGATTGATATATGTATCCTTGGTTTCGACAGTGAGATTAGCAGCAGAGGAGGTTTCAGCGCAGCTGAGCGGGTACGAACACAACGCCGTCACGTGCATCGGCATGAACACTGACATTCCGGTGAGTACATCCCTCTTTCTCTTTCCACACACTTTGAGCTTTGAGTCACGTGACCTGCATTGTGTGGTTGGCGTCGCAGGTGATCTTAGACGAGGCGATCGCGAAACTGGAACCGGACTTCTTCTGGCTCGGCGGCGGAGAAGTTGACTTGAAGCTGGGCATTGCCACTTCGGAGTTCATGAGATTGGTCAACCCTTTCGTGATCAGCTGTAGTCACACGCTTGATTAAATGAGTGTCTCCTTTTTCATTCCATTCATACAAACATTCAATTAATTTAATCAGATTCACATGTTCCCTTATCATCAAGATTGCAACTTGTCTGGATCATCATTCACGTGTTCCCTTATCATCAAGATTGCAACTTGTCTGGATCATTCATTGCTCATAATATATATATAGTGTGTGATCTCTTCGTAACAAAAAAGAAAAGAAAAGAAAGAGAGTGTATTTTGAAACAAGATACAAGGAGTGTGTATTAGGGCTTTTCGTTGTGAATGGGTGGCTTGCGATGAGGCTGAGCGTAGTCCATCGTGAAAACGAGTCCAAGCTTCGATGACTTTATTGCGTCCCCATCGTCTTCCTGTGATATCATATTTACAATAATTCATTCATGATTAATGGCGTGATATCATAATTCAATCATGATTAATCATCCATACCTTATTACCAGCTTGGGTTGATGATTTTGCAAACCCACTCGTCTCTGCATATTAATTCACCAGCCAATATTTAGAATGAGCAACAAACAATAAGGCATATTAATTCAAACCTTGTAGATAAAGCTACTATTCATTTCATGATAATCTAACATGCATCAACCAACCTTACTGTTAAGTGTTCCAAAATTTGTATCTTGATTATCTAGGGAACATTAACAATTCATTTCTATTATACAAAGTTAAATAACTACTTTATTATCTTCCACAAAGTGAGGACATTTATTCAAATTTCAGCAAGAACGCCGGAAGTGATGATGATTGGTATAAAGTCAAGTTCTTTATTAGATTGAGCAAAGAGATATTTAATTAGACTTGTAATATATGTATAGGTAGGTTGTTATGAGGTGAAACAATAAATAAAGGATATTACAGGTTTGTCATGCAGTTGTTTGAGGAGCAAGGAGTCAAAGATACAGACAAACACAAGAGGAATTAATTAACCTGAGTTTGGAACGACGTGATCAGTGGGTGGTAGAACTTGTTTCGTAGCATCCATTCCAATTACCTGCACCATCAAACCCTAATCCTATTATTGCCAGCCATAATCTTTGTATTATTCTTCTTAAGAAAAGGAAACATTGGTACATATAAATCCATGGATAATTGTGAATATGTGATATTAAAGATATGAGTTTGAAGAATGGTAACCGGAGCGGGAAGGAAGGGTTTGTGGTGACGAGCATTGCATGCATGCAAAGTTGAAAGAGCGAGGCACAACACCAACACAAAGGCGATATCAGACATGGCTATGTATATATCTATATATAGAACACAACTCGTACTATTTCTATGCATGTAATGTGAAAGAGCATATATATATATATAAGCTATATGAACTCTAATCCAAAGAATGTGCAGTAAATAATAAAAAGAGAGGAAGATATTAAATGCAGGTTGTAATAAAGAGAACGTGGTTTGAGAAGGAAATTCAAGATATCTGGGTCCTCCTTTGTTCCCTTTTTTTATTCAAGTCTGGCCTCACCATATCTCATTTGAGATGTGTCTTATATTGCATGCAAACCATGACCATTCCATTATTTCTTTATGTTCTTCCTCAGACGGATACTCATTTTTATACACTTTTACTGTTTTAATCATAGAGATATGATTTCAACATATTTATTCATCTTCGATACTATTTAGTACAGTGTTGTAAATCTTTACCCAAATTTTAACCGATTCTTGAAACCTCTTAATGCAAACACAATTGATGAACAAATTTAGAAGCAAAGCAAGAAAAACACAAATCTGTTTTTACCGACGTTGATACCTAGACCAAAAAAATGTTGACCTAGATCCGACGTCCTCGTTGAATTTCAGTCAGAGAAACTCGTGCACTAGCTTTTGTCACCGATCAAACAACAAGTCCAACCAATTTCTCTCACACATGCAACCTCAAACTAACGTACAATGAATCAGTTTTATATCAAACAACAGATAAAGCCAAATGTTGACCATTGAAGTTACTACATCGAACGACAATTATTTAGCTGGACAACTGATTTGGTTAATAACCAAATGTCGTTTTTGATTACAGCTTCAAAACTACACATTGTTTATAGTCTTTAATTAAATTGAACTTCGGCAAAAGACAGTGGAAATTTTATATAGCGTTGTCATCTCACTTGATCCCTGATATACAATTATCCAAATATATACACTAGAGATATTCACTCCGATCGAAATCCACATGGTTCTTCAGTGGTGAGTTTAAGAGCTTAAGAAACCAGTATATAAGACTTTTGGTTTTTGCATAGTTTAATGTAAGTGAAATCGGCCTATAGACATGCTTTGGTCCTACCACGTGTTTTTTACATGGAATTCCCATTCCTTGTTTTGGTGATGTAGTTTCTATGTTTTGTGGTTGGCTATTTTGGCACGAGGGGTGACCGTAACATGGAATTTTGATATGGACGATGGAGTATATGTTAAGGGGTTGAATCTTGGTAGCGATGAACAAACAATGACAAGGAATCATGGGTGAAGCGTGAATTGTAGTTTCTTTCAGGGACATAGACATTATTATTGGACCGCCCTATTCAAAGCTAGCCTCTCAGATCTTTGTCCACTAACAAGAACAGATTTCTGATCTTCGGTTTTTCCTTCAAATAATGTTATGTTGGCTTGTGCCATCAATACTCTAGACTACTTGCATCTCGTTCATTAAAGACGCATAATCATAATATCATCAAGATAAAAGATCCAACCTTTTTGTATATCATATCAACTATCTCACGAAAGATTGTATACGCTTTTAGCAAAGAATAGTCCGTCTTATCACGAAATTCAAATGATAAATAATAATTTCTTTTAAAGAGACTATTTGTTTCTTTCGGACCATATTTAACTTTCTGTATTTTGGGAATTGGGTTGGAAGGAATTGGGCCCCCAGGAAGGGCCCAAAGAGAGAAAGGCCTGTTATAAAGAAAAGAAAATTAACACTCTGGGAATCGAAGATCGGAATGGGAGGGCACGGCGGTCTCAACATTCTTCCCCAAAAACGATGGAACGTCTACAACTTCGACAACCGCGAGAAGGTCCGCCGCGACGAGGAGGCCGCCGCCGCCGACGAACAGCTGAAGCGCGAGCAGTCCCGCCGCCGCGACTCCGAGCTCCGTCTCCAGTCCCTCCGCGTCGCCCGCAACCACAACAACCACAACAACAACAACAAGAACAACAACAACCACAACAACAATCCCGATCCGGAGACATCCTCGGGGCACATCAACCTGTTCGACGGCATCAAGATCTTGGATCCCGAGGAGGAGCCGGAGAAGAAGAAGCCCAGGAAGGAATCTGTAGCCCCGGTGTCGGCGGAGGACGAGAAGTACCGGCTCGGATACGGCGTCGCGGGAAAAGGAGTGAAGCTGCCGTGGTACCTGGCGAAGAAGCGCAGGGATGAGAGCCACGCGCCCAAAGAGCCTGATCAGAAGAAGCCCACTCGCGGGAGAAAGAGCGTGGACGAGCTCCGTCAAGAGCGACTCGACAGAGAGAAGCGCGAGAAGGAGAGAGAGCGTGCTCTCCTCAGGAACAACAGGTGATTCGCCTCTCTCTCTGTTCTTTCTACGCATGACTCGATGTGCTATGTTTTGTTACGATCAATGGTTTGTAAATAACAATGGTCAAGTTTGAAGGAATCCACTTGCTCTTTTGATCCTTTATTACTCTTAGTTTTAGATAATAAAATCCCACATGAGACTATGCTCTTCTTGCTCGCAAAAAGCTTGAGAGAGAATGCTAATAGGATCGCAGCTCTTCGATATTCCACATGAATTAAAACCTACCATACAAGCATAAGTAAATAGATCATGAGCACACCTTTTTGTTACTGTCTGAATACCTTTTGTTCATGAACTTGTGTCCTGGTAATGGCTTTGTGAATACATCAGCTGGTTATCTTCAGTAGGAATTTTCTCAAACAAAATGTACCTTGACATTGATGTGCTTTGACCTCTCATGAAACACTTGATGTTTAGCCAAATGAAGAGCACTTTGACTCCTGTGATTGTTCAAAACCAAGTTCAAGACACGTGTTCGTACCACAAACTGTGAATACATATCCTGTCAAGGATTTTCTAGTGTCCAAACTCCTTGCACATCATCAGATACACTACCACCATGACTAATACTGGTTTTAAGTGTCACTTTTGAATACCTCAGAATGGATTTCACAACATTCCAATGGTCTTTTCCGGAATTTGCCATGAACCTACTCACTAGACTTATTGCATAAGCTAGATCAGGTCTAGAACGAACCATCGCAAACACTAGACTACCAACTACACTAGCATAAGGTATATTGCTCATTAGTTTGTGGACTTTTATCTGCATTATTGTGACCTGACTTACATACAAGCAGTTTTAACTGCTTCAGCCCAGAAAGAATGAGGAAGTCTTTCTATAATTGTCCTATCGAACCTCCCAGTCAAATCATTTTGTTTGAGTGTGAAGTGTGAACCACTTCACAGTGTCTTTGTATACCTGCTTGTCTACAGAACTCAAGTTTGTTTCTTTGCACGTCAAAACAATGTATTCTAGCTCTTGCAAAATTCTAAAATCAAGGTTTTTTTATCACAACCAGATCAATACACTTCTATCTAAGGCTCTCTTCTCTTGTGCATACAGAATGTAAGAATGAGTATGTATAAAATAATCTTAAGCTAATCGCTATTTAAGCAATTCTAATCGGTTACTTTTTGCTGAAGTTGCACTGATGATCCAACGGTCAAATCTGCAAAATGTCTAATTAACCGCTGGATCTTACAACTGAATTAAAACCTAAATACAATTAACTAATGCTGATTAAAATCACTTATTCTGCAGTTTATAAATAACAATGGCCGAGTTTGAACAAATTAACTTCTTTAGCCAAACATATCTACTTGCTCTTTTGATCCTTAATTTTTTTATTTTTAGGTAAAAAGGTTCGATCAAATAACGTATTACAATAATAAAAACCCCACATGAGATTATCTTGTTGTGTTTTGCAAAAAGTTTGAGAGAGAATGTTAATAGGATCGCAGCTCTTCGATATGCGAAGAAAGTCCTTCCAAGGCCTTCAAAAGAGAAAAACACACATTTTAGAACACAAAAAAACATCTTCAAAAGCACAATGAAACACTTACAGCCTTGGTTTCTTCAAGAACAGCCTCAAGTGCTTGTATTTTCTGCAACAAAAACAAAACACGTCTTCAACAATCTTGTCAAATACGACACTCCAAATTAAAACTTACTTCTTGTGCCTCTGCAAGCGCGCCATCCAAAGCCTGCATTTTCTGTTAACAACACATCGTGTTACATATTATAATGTTAACACACACACGTACGTGTGAATTGAATCATCATTACCGTATTACGAGCAAAAGCTACTTCTTTTCCCGATTCGTTGACATCCTCGACGTCATTTCCATCATGGGCAGGGCTGATTGCCTTTGCATAAGAACGAACACAACTTCATTAGTAGCTAAACAAAAGAAGAGTCTGAACGGAGAAAATTAATAACCTCAACGATTTGTAGAATATCGGGATCATTCCACGGTCCTTTGTCGCTTGATAAGCATCCTTCGATCTCACCACACGTGCAGTTTCCGCCTAAAAACGTGGGCAACACACTGCACACAATCTTCTCATCTCAGTCTTTCGTGTCATCCTCTTAATTTCCAAAGACCAGTGAGTGACTGCGAATACCTGATATCGACAACTTCAAGCAATTCGCTGAGGAAGTTGTGTCCCAACACCTGAAACACATCCAAACATCGACACCTTAAAAATACGAGACAAAATAGTGATAACGTGTTTGGATGATCTGCCTAACATGAATCTTGGCGAGAGTGCGTGCGTCAAGAAATGCCTTGACTGCTTTCCACAACATTTTGAATCCAGAACCCGCGTTCACGATAAACAGCCGATGCAGAGTCTGATATTCATTCATTCATTCAATCAAATCATCGCATAAATGTTGCAACTTTCGATCCCATATTCCACACTTTTTTTGTACCTCTGGATAGTAGTTGCTGTCAATCTTCTGGATCTCCATGAAGATAGCTCTCGCGGGCCTTGAGAAATTAGCTAGTCCCTTTTTGGGGGAAAAATGGACGGTGAATAGTTATCGTACACGTTGAAGCTAGTTAAATGAATAAGACAGAGATGATTTACCACTCCTTGAACGTCGAGAACGCTTGTTGTGGAAGCAATGTGCTTCTTAGCTGCAACGGAGCAAGCCGGGTATCTCAAGTTCATCGTCTTCTCTTGCTCCGACACGTGGTATCTCACAAATCTATCGATCGTGGTCACTTTCAGGAGTTCGTTCACGTCAATCATCCCGATCCGTTCGATGTACAAGGGCCTTCCGAACCGATCGACACCGTGAAAACCGTGAGGGTAACATCTTTTGACCTTGTCATACTCGTGAAACTTGAACTCCTATCACATTCGACGTTGCTTGTGTCACAAGGAATTACATGAAGAAGAGGAAAGAGAGAAAGAGGTCACCTTTGGTATCGCGTCAACCCTGTACTCTTCCCTCCACTTGAGATAATTCAGGAACATGTCTTTGGCTGTGGCGAAGTCAAAGTCTCTCATCCGAAGAAACCTGGAAGAATAGAGCGAATGAAAAATGAAGCGAGAAAAGAGACAGAGAGAGATGATGGTATCAAGAAATAAAAACCTCAAGAGGGTATGATAGTCATTGTGTTTATCGGGGAGATTGAGGTCGAGGAACAACATCTCTCGGAAAGAGTGGACGAGGTGCTCGTCTTTGGGATCGTGAGAGGGTTGGAGAAGGGAAGCCATGCTCTTACTCCTTCCAACCTTCTTCATCATCGACTTGAACACAGACGAAGACGAAGAAGACCGTCTCTGTTTGAGAGGGTCGAGCTGAAAGTGGGACTCGATGGGCGAGTAAAATGTCTTATTGCGACTCGGTCCCTCTTTGTTGCTGCTGCTGCTACTACTAGTCTCCCTCGAAACCTCGACTCTGCTATCGCTTGAGATATGCATTACCAACCACGCCACTGCTTAAGCACAACTGTGTGTTTATCTATGATATGAAGGAATGCTAGCTCTAAGGTTGTCTCTGATGATCAACTGTAGAAAACCAAATGTGGAAAAGATATAGGAATATGGGATGAGGAAGCGATGCTTTGCTCGCTTTGAGGGCCAAAGGAATCATATTTCAACACCTTTGTCATGTCATGTCATGCCTTTTCTTTCCATTCTGGATTCTTGGCTTTGGTTTGGGATAAAGTCTCAGGCTTTTATTTCGTTTGTGTCAGGGGAACTAGCCAAGCATGTTCACACCAACTGAATCATTAACGTACAAGTAATTGATTCTTTTGTGTGATGATTCGACCCCTATGGATTTGGGAAGGACACGTGTACAAGTCAAAGACAAGGAATGAGGCTGAGAAGTATATACATTGAAGAAATGAATACGAGTGTATAATATTAATCAGGGGTTGGCGGCGTTGAGGGAGTCCCAAAGGTGGTGGCAGTGTCTGGCGGCGAAACCGATCCTGCGATTGTGCAAGTCGTAGACGACCTCGATGCCTTGCTGCTGGTAGTTCCCCAGCGTGGCGGAGTCGTGGTCGTTGCCGGCGTTGATGAGAGTGAGGCAGCCGACGGCCTTGTTGCTGTTGCTGCTGCTGTTGCTGCTGGTGCTGCTGTTGCTGTTGCTGCTGGTGCTGCTGTTGCTGTTGCTGCTGCTGCTGCTGCTGCTGCTGCTGCTGCTGCTGCTGCTGCTGTTGCTGTTGCGGGGCGTGAGGTCGTACCAGTAGTTGGCCCTGGGCAGCACCACCGCGGCTGCGTCCCCCGCAAACTGCAGCGTCACCGGCGGCACCGCCGATGGAGGATCAAGTGTGTTGTGGGCGTAGCAGGGCATGAGCCCCGTCTTGCTTTCAACCTCCTCCGCCCGCTCCCACCCCGTCATCTGCCTCTCCAACTCCCCCACCACTTCGTCGTGCATCGCCCCCGGAAGCATCGTGAACGTCGTTCCCGAGTCCACGACCATCCCTCCTCTCCCCGCCGAATCCACTTTCCCCAGAAACGGAGGCGCCGGAACAGTGACTTTTCCGACGGTCACCCCGAGAAAGGCCACCGAGTAGAGGTAGGGCCGTTTGGGGTTGTGCAGCATGGGCGTGTACACGAAGCCCTCGTTTTCGCTGTGGCGGCGGTGCAGGATGAGCGGGCTGGGGCTGCGCTTCGAGGAGTGGGAGGCGAGGCAGTACGAGAAGGCCGCGGCGTCGAGGTGGGCCGTCATGGAGAGCGGGCCGCGCCCGAAGCCGGCGACTCCGACGGGCTCCGCCAACGCGGAGTGGGCGCAGGCAAACGTGAAGTTGCGGATGTTTACGGAGGGGCCGAGGGAGAGAGTGTGGGTGCGCAGGCGGCCGATGAGAGACCCGTCCGCGTACGCGTAGTAGAACCGCGGGCACGCGAAACGCGAGCACTCCGAGGTTTCTATTTTGTCCAGCTGGCATCCGGCGGCGGCGCAGGTGTCGGAGGCGGCGGCGGCGGCGTGGACGGCGGCGCAGGCGGGGGCGGAGCAAGGGACGAGCGGGAGAGAGGAGGCGTTGAGGGGCGCCGAGAGAGACGGGGATTCGCCCTCGCAGAGGATGCACGTGAAGGGGCTGCACGGGAGCCACACCAGATCGCTGCCCGTGTCCATGTACACCCACGCTTCCTGCCCCGCCACTTGGACTCGCATGGTGTAGTCGCTCCCCCCCGAGAGCCCCACCCACGCGGGTCTCTTGCTTCTGCTTCGGGTCCTGGACCGAGCTGCTCTCTCTTTTATGGACCCGCTTCCTTTCGAGAGCGAGTGCTTTAGCGCGATCACCATCTCTTCCCGCTCCCCCACCACCGATGAGCCCATCATCATCAGTACCAGAGCAGCCCGTATTACTGCTGAACCCCCCATCTCAGTGAACACCAGAGAGAGAGAGAGAGAGAGAGAGAGAGAGAGAGAGAGAGAGTATGTAATGAGTTTGGTGACTACTGCCTAGTTTATATTCCCGACTTGTATTGAAATGGGCAAAGATTAGGATTGTTAACTCAGTTTCGTTGTGCCAACTAATTTAAATAGAAACGTCGGTCCTTGAAACTCATCCACTTGGAGGAGGATTAATCACTTTTTGTGGAATTATTTAATAATAATATCGAGGAAGCGGGTTTGTCGTTATGTGAGGTCCCTCATCGGAGGCCACTGAATAGACGTCCTAATCACTGATACGATCACACACACAATCCTCCTATTCTTTTGTTTTCACGCACCGCCTTTTTGACTCTTTCCTCTTTCTCTTTATATTCATACGTGTGACACATACGCCCATGCAATTCAACACACCATCACTTCTCCCTCGACGCTTTATTTAACAGCTATACCGTTTTCAAATTCAAATACCTTGTGTCCAAAGAAAAGTAAACATACATGCACAGAGTGGTCACGGCTTCGGAGAAGCGGACAAATAAGGTATGCACTTTGATACAATTGTATATGTAAATGCTATGATGACAGAGCGTGGCGTTATTAGCTGGCTTCACTGCAGTGCGTGCATATACATAATAACCAATAAATATTATCTTTTTCTTTAGCATCATATTAGAATCCTAAACTACAATTCCCGATTCGCGTTTACAAATTACAATACGTACCTATCTCTCGTTATACTCCAAGGGCCAGCTATACACCAAACAATAATTAAATACCTTCCTAACATTATTCCCTTTTTGCCATTTTCTTTGCATAAACAACAAGAAGGAACACAACATAATATTATATGTAGGAGAGTACCTAATGCCTAATTCCAAATCATGTAGCTTTAATTGATTTCTAAGCAGTGTGGCTAACAATAATAATGTGAATTGCCTAATCAATGTTGCTGTATAGCACTATTCCCATCCCCGAAGAGAAAAACAAACTGATCGCCAAGGCATGAAGAGAGAAAGCTCTTCTGAACATGTTTAAAAACATAAGCCTGCTGGCTGAGACGGAGATGTCACAGAGTCGTTATATATGGAAAGCGAAGCGTGAAACTGAAAAGACTGCTGCAACATAGGGAGACTTTTGTACGACACACAGATGATCCAAGGTATCGTCGTTGAATGTCAAAACTTGACAAGGGTCACCCTATCGACTAGATTTTATCTCCTGAAAATCATTCCATCTATTCCTTCCCAGAAACAAGGGATTAACCACTTGATAGGTTTGATGTGCAATTACATGACAAATTTGAGAGACCTCACACAAAATGCAATTTGCCTAATTTGAAGTGCCACAACACTCGAGTAGCGTATCTGAACATACACCTTTCAACTTGTATCATTCAAGGTCATTACATAAAATCAATAATCAACATGAACATTAGTAAAACGGACATCAAAATTTGGAAGAAGCAGCAGCGAAAACTAGACATGAGTAAGTAGAGAGGAAGATGATCATCTCATTTGAACAATGCCGGCGGTGACGAGCTTCTGAATCTTGGCCATGACCATGGGGTTCTTGGTGTGCTCCTGCGCGGCCTTGGGGTTCTCTTGGAAGTCAACCAACACCTGTGACACCCAATTCATTAACCAAGGTCCCAATACCGGTGGATTGATTGATTAAGCGAGGTCTCAATACCTGTCTCATAACGGGATCGGAGAGGATGTTCTGGATCTCCGGGTCCTGCATGGCCTTGGCCTGCCTCTCCTTGAGCTCGTCCGGCGTCAGGTCTCCTCGGCTCGCCTTGTTTATTTGTTGCACGCATCTATCATCATCACACAGCAATACAACGACAAGACAGTGAGATTGTTGAAGAAGAAGAAAGCAGGGTGAGAGAGAGAGAGAGAGAGAGAGAGAGAAGGTCAACCTGGTGACACCGTCGAGGAGCTCGGGGTTCTTGGGGTCGTGCTTGAGGCCGGACTGGTAAGTCTCCAAGGCCTTGTCGTAGTCCTTCATGAAGAACTGAACCGCGCCTTTTCTGGTGTACCCCTTTGCAAAGCTCGGGTCCAATTCTATGCACTTCTCCGCGTCCTTGAGCCCCTCCGGCAGCGCCCCCAGCTTCGTGTAGCACGCCGCTCTGTTGCTATACGCCTATGTGTGTTCTCTCATGTATTATTACTATTCCAATTCACATGTATTATTACGATTCAAAAAGCCTCTACCTTGGGATCCTTTGGGTTCCTTCTGAGGGCTTCTGTGTACTGCTTGACAGCCTCTGGGTATTTCTGCTGCTTGAACAACTCGTTCCCTGTTGTGAAAGTCAGAGACAGAGAAATAAGAGAATAAGAAAAGTCAAGGCTGTTACCTTTGTCGCGCTCTTGGTCGGCCAAGACGGGGTCGAAGTACTCTTGCTGCTCGAGATCCTTCTTAGCCTTCTCGGCGTCGTTGAGCTTCTTCAGCGTCTCGGGGTTGCGGTGCTCCGTCAGCGCCTTCTGGAAGCTGTGGATGGCCGGCTCCAAGTCCTTGGAGCTCTTGGCCATTTTGACAAAAGCGCTTCCTTTTCTGGTCAACGCCTTGGCGATCAGCTTGTAGTCCGCCCTCAGCTCGCGGCCCCGCTCCACGGCCTTGTCGCAGTCCTTGATGCACTCCTCGTACTGACATCAGACATCAGACATTGTTCCTCCATGAAACAAACAAACAAACACGATGGATTACCTTTCCCATCTCCAGGTAGGTGGCGGCGCGGTTCATGAGGAAGGAGATGTCTTCATCGTCCAAGTCGACGGCAGCGGAGTAGTGAGAGATGGCAGTGTGGAAGTCCTTCTTCTTGTAGGCGGCGTTGCCGGCTTCTTTCTCCTTCAGGGCCTGAGCTTTCTTCTCCTTCCTCTGCTTCTCTTCCTCGTCTTCTTCCTCCTCCATGGGTTCGGGTTCGGGTTCGGGTTCGGGGGCCGAGACCCCGGCATCATCGGACCCGGGTTTGTGGTCTTCGGGGGGAGGGGCGAACTTGAGGTTGAGGAGGACGCCGAGGGCTTGCATGACGCGGTGGTCTTTGAGGTAAAGGTTGAGATTGGAAGGGTTCTTCTGAATCTCCTTCATGGTGTGCACGAAGTCGGGCATCTGGAGGAACCCCCGGGTGGAGGGGTCGGCGGTGAGCTTGGCCCACATCTCCGGCCCGGAGAAGGCGTCGCCGAACAAGGGGTTGGCCGGTCGAGGAGAGGACTGGGCGTCGGCGAGGCCGGACTTGAGGGCGTCGTTGTTGGGATCGATGTCCAAGCCCTTCTTGTAGTTGGCCACGGCCAGCTCGCGGTTGCCCAGCCCCAGGTGCGCCGCGGCCAGGCGCCCGTACCCTTTCGCCCACATCGGCTGAAGCTCCACCGTCTTCTTCGCGTCCGACAGAGCCTCCTCGTACTTCTGCAGGGACGCCTGCGCCGCGGATCGGTTCGAGTACAGCACGTGGTTGCTCGGAGCCAGCTCGATCGCCTCCGTGAAGTGCGTCACCGCCGCCGCGTAGTCCCCGGCCGAGAACGCCGCGTTGCCCTTCGCTTTCGCTTCTTCTGCCATCGCCGTAATTCGCTCGATTTGATGCTTCTCTTCTCTTCTGCCTGCGAGTGTTATTAAAAAGGCGTCTTCTTTGAATCTCGGGCGTTCTGGAATGTTCTTGAGAGACTGAGAAAGCGGGCCTTCTTTCACAGGTCAAAGCCCGCGTGCGTGGTAAAGTCATTTCCAAGCCCACTCCTTTATTTTGGGCCTCGCTTGATCTCTATTTGTTTCAAAGTCAAAGTGTTGGTTGGATGCGAAACCGAAAGAGAGTCGTTTGAACAAGTCTGAAGAGATGAAGATGGAGATGATAGTAGCGGTGGTGATGGCGATGACGTGGATGGGGACAGAGGGGCAGCAGGAGTGCGTGAGCAAGCTGACGGCGTGCGTGGAGTACATAAACGGAACGGTGAAGCCGTCAGCGCTGTGCTGTGGCTCCATAAAGGAGGCCGTGAAGACGGATCTGCCGTGCCTGTGCACCGTCTACACCACGCCGGGCCTGCTGAGCTCATTCCACGTCACCATCCCGCAGGCACTCAACCTCACCGCCAACTGCGGCGTCCCCGTCTCCCTCGACCGCTGCAACAACTCCAACTCCAACTCCTCCGCAACGCCTGACGTCACCACTGCTTCTCCCTCCGCCACGCGTCCCTTCTTCCTCTCTCCTCCTCCTTCTCTTCTTTCTCTCCTTCTTCTTCTTCTTCTTCATTTTATTATGTAATCTATTTCTATCCTTGTGTGTGGCAACGCCATCATTAAATACTTTCTTTCCTTTCATTTGCTTCTAAACTCAATTTCAGTTTCAACCCGGATATTTTATTTGTCCATGCTCAATTTTCAGCCGTAAATTTGTTCTAGAAAAAGGTCTCATATGTATGTAAGATGCTTTTCTTCCACGAGTCATTTTTATGGCTGTTTATTTTAGAAAATTGATGACGTGTTGCAACAAGAGCAACCTAAAACACGCTTTACTAAGAAGTAGGCTAAGAGGCCAAGGCTCAAAGCAAAGGATTATGAGAGTGTTAAGCAACAAACTTGTACTTGTGAGATAATATTAGTGGGAGTTAATTTCATCAGGGCTTACCGAAACAACCGAAGCCCAAAAACAATTGAAAAACTTACCTTAAAATCACGGAGACAAAATATACAAGAAAGTAAAGCTAATATTAGATACATATCGAGTGAGAGAGCTGAACTGAGTTTGAAAATAAAAGAGATCTGAGAAAGATGGAAGCTTCGAAGGTGAATCAGCTGAAGCAGTTCGTGGAGCAGTGCAAAGCCAACCCTTCCCTCCTCGCCGATCCTTCTCTTTCCTTCTTCCGAGACTACGTCGAGAGGTTCGTCCTTTCTCATTTCCCATTTCTAGGGTTTCCTCTGTTCTCATTTTCGCCTCTCCTTTGATTCAGCCTCGGCGCCAAGCTGCCTCCCACTGCTCACTCCGAGCCGGTAAGTCCTTCCTTCCTTCTCTCTCTCTCTCTCTCTCTGTCGACATTGTTAGGGTTTTCGATGGAACGAGGTGTGGTGTTGGCAGAAGAGCTTCGTGGTGGAAGAGAGCGACGAGGACATCGATGACGTGGCGGAAGAAGAGAAAGCAGAGGAGGAGGAGGAGATAGTGGAGTCCGACGTGGAGTTGGAGGGCGAGACGGTGGAGCCCGACAACGACCCTCCCCAAAAGGTTCGGTCTTCGTTTGTCCTTCTAAAGAAAGATATGTGTGTCTTGGGAATGAAGACAGAGTGCTGTTGGGGATGGCAGATGGGAGAGGCGGGGGTGGCGGTGAGCGAGGAGATGAGGGAGGCGTCGCAGGAGGCGAAGGGGAAGGCCATGGAAGCGATGTGGGAAGGTGAGCTGGAGGCGGCGGTGGAGCACTTGACGCAGGCGATCTCGCTGAACCCGAGCTCGGCAATCATGTACGGCACGCGAGCCAGCGTGTACATCAAGATGAAGAAGCCCAACGCCGCCATTCGCGATGCCTCGGCCGCCCTCGAGATCAACCCCGACTCCGCCAAGGGCTACAAGTCCCGCGGCATCGCTCTCGCCATGCTCGGCCGCTGGGAGGACGCCGCCAACGACCTCCACTTGGCCTCCAAGCTCGATTACGACGATGAAATCAACGCCGTCCTCAAAAAGGTGCCTCTTTTCTTTCTCCATCGCTCTCTCGATTACATCTCGTAACGATGCTTGGTGCAGGTGGAGCCCAACGCGCAGAGGCTGGAGGAGCACCGTCGCAAGTACGAAAGGCTGCGCAAAGAGAGAGAAGACAGACGAGCGGAGCGCGAGCGTCACCGTCGCCGTGCTGCGGCTCAGGTAAGCCATTCATGTTCGCATTCATGTTCGCATTCATGTTCGCATTCATGTTCGCATTCATGTTCATACAAGAATCACTCGCACTGATCACATGCTCCAACAGGCCGAGTATGAGAAGGCCAAGAAGAAAGAGGAGTCGTCGGAGACCAGACGACCCTTTCCCGCCGGAATGCCCGAGGGAATGTTCGGCGGCGGAGGAATGCCCGAGGGAATGTTCGGCGGCGGAGGAATGCCCGAGGGGATGTTCGGAGGCGGGGGTGGGTCCCGCGGAGGAGGAATGCCCGAGGGAATGGGAGGAGGAATGCCGGGGGGAATGGGCGGGCCCCGCGGAGGGGGAATGCCCGAGGGGATGTTCGGAGGAACGGGCGGGCCCCGCGGAGGGGGAATGCCCGAGGGGATGTTCGGAGGAACGGGCGGGCCCCGCGGAGGGGGAATGCCCGAGGGGATGTTCGGAGGAACGGGCGGGCCCCGCGGAGGGGGAATGCCGGGGCCGGGGAATATGGATTTCAGCAAAATCTTGAACGTAAGTGAGCGGTGAGTTAGCGATCCTAAGTGGATCAAAGCTGATTCCTTTTGTTGTTGTTGTGTGATAAAGGATCCGGAGCTGATGGCGGCGTTTAGCGACCCCGAAGTCATGGCTGCTCTTCAGGATGGTACATTCCTCACTCTCTCTCATCTCCTCACTTTCTCTCTCATCTCCTCACTCTCTCTCTCATCTATTCTTGGTCCTGATCTGTTTGCAGTCATGAAGAACCCCGCTAATCTTGCAAAGCATCAATCCAATCCCAAGGTGGCTCCCATCATAGCCAAGATGATGGGCAAGTTTACTGCACCCACCAAGTAAACACTTGCTTTTTTGTTGTTCATACTTGATAGCTCTTGAGAAGGAATTTCATCTTTTGCTTCAAATGTAACATGAACTGGGTTTGTTGGTCTACAACTTCTTATTACAATCTTTTATTCTGTTCTATCAAGAAATCTTCTTATTCACGGAACTATATACGCTGTAGAAGATGGTTATTTATTCGCCATCGCCAGATTCTCTTTGTTTATTTTCCCAAACAACGCCGTGTGTTAATTATAAAGAAGAATTTGTACATGTGTATTACAATGGATGAATTACGAGTGGAGGTAGTCCTGCACGTAAATGAAGAACTTGCGGGCCCGCCGCTTCTCGAAGAGGCCCATCAGTGGGGACCGCAGTGCTTCCCGCTTTGAACGACAGGTACTTTGTCACGTCCGTGTGGATCAGCACCCGCACCAGCGTCCCGTCGGCCATCATCAACTATCATCATCATCATGCATCATTCAATTTCAATCAAAGAAACACTACTCCGATCCAAACCTGAAGATCATCCACAATTAACAAACACCACGGAGACAAGACCGGTGACATTACTTCATCCACAATTAATTAAACAAACAAAAGAACATCAATCAGATCCAAACCTTCAGACCGTCCACGGAGAGAAGACCGCTGAGGATGCACTCCTCGAGCCCGGTACCAACGACGATGACGTCATACTTTTCATCCAAATAGGAGTTGATAATCATGATTTTTACCGCATGAGTTAGATTTTTTCATCCACTAATACGTCAAGAATTTATTTTGACAAAACAAAAATTCTAGGTTTTTTTTTCCAAGCCCAAAGGGTATAACACTTTAAAAGAGGGAACTGATTATCATAATTTTTACCGCGTCAGCTTGATATTTTCATTCATTAATAGCCAAGAATTTATTTTGACAAAACTAAATTTTTAGTTTTTATTTTTCGATCCCCAAAAGTTATAGTACACGAAATATTTGCGAAATTTAAAATTAGCATAACTCTTTCAAATAGGGGATGATGATCATGATTTTTAATGCATGAGTTAGATATTTTTATCAACTAATACGCTAAAAATTTATTTTGACAAAAAGAAATTCTAGTTTTTTTTTCCGAACCCAAAGGGCTACACGAAATATTTACGCTATAAGAAATTAGCATAACACTTTAAAATAGGGACTGATTATCATGATTTTTACCGCGTGAGTTACATATTTTCATACACTAATACGCCTCGACTTAATTTTGACAAAACAAAAATTTTAATTTTTTTTCCGAGCCCAAAGCGTATATTACACGAAATATTTTTGTTATTTAAAATTAGCATAACTCTTTCAAATAGGGACTGATGATCATGATTTTTACCGCGTGAGTTAGATATTTTCATCCACTAATACGCCTAGATTTTATTTTTCACAAAACAACAATTTTAGCTTTTTTTTTACCGAACCCAAAGGGAATAGTAAACGAAATGTTGTGGGCACTAAAAGGTGGGACGGTTCGACGGAAACACCGAGAAGGGCGGAAGCTTGCCCTAACCAGCGTCTAAGCCTTCCCTCGACCAAGGGGAGGCTCAAGCCATCCCTTGGCCCGTCCAAGGGCCGGCCCAAGGGTTCCCCCGGCCAAAGGGAGGCTCAAACCTTCCCTAGGCCCGTCCAAGGGCCGGCCCAAGGTTTCCCTCGGCCGAAGGGAGGGTAAAAGCCCTGTTTCCCTTCACCCGGCCAAGGGGAGGCTCAGGGTTTCCCTTCACCCGGCCAAGGGGAGGGCCAAGCCTTTGCCTCCCTTCACCCGGCCAAGGGGAGGCCCAAAGTTTCCCTTCACCCGGCCAAGGGGAGGGCCAAGCCCTTGCTTCCCTTCACCCGGCCAAGGGGAGGCCCAAAGGTCCCCTTCACCCGGCCAAGGGGAGGACCAAGCTTCTGCCTCCCTTCACCCGGCCAAGGGGAGGCCCAAAGGTCCCTTTCACCCGGCCAAGGGGAGGGCCAAGCCTTTGCCTCCCTTCACCCGGCCAAGGGGAGGCCCAAAGGTCCCCCTCACCCGGCCAAGGGGAGGACCAAATCTCTGCCTCTCTTCACTCGGCCAAGGGGAGGTCCAGATGGTTTGGGTCGGCCAAAGGCAGGTTGAGGGCTGTCTGAGGTCCTATAAATACGGGACACAATTCCCAATAAGAGGTAACGAACACTTGAGTACTGAAACGCTGTTGAACTCGGACTTCGCTCGTTTCTCTCAAACCTCTAAACTCTAAACCCTTTTATCCACCTCAATCCAACTAATGTTGAGCGTCGGAGAGGTAAACAGAGGCATCCCCTCTGTTTCCCTTTGGTAGTTCATTTGATTCCTTTGTGTTTCAGATACTCGCGTAGCACAAACTCCATTGACAGCTAAGGCACAACTCGGGATACCGAGCTTGATACGCTAGAACCCGAACGCGATCACTTGGTCCGGCCTTGGGTCGAACCGTTCTGGGTTCCTAAATCGTTGTCCGTATACGAGCGACAACATTTTGGCGCTAGAAGGAGGGGCAATTTGACAAAGCCAGTTTTTGTTTCCCCATCGAACAATCTCCGAGAGGATGAGTCAGATTCCTATTGCATCTACCGGCACTCGGGCGACGAACGCCAGATATGGCCTTCGAAGCCTTTCCCATCGACTCGGTGGTCAGCCTCGTGAGAACGAGAACGGGTCCCATGGCTCGAGGGCTGATCCTGACGTTGCTCTCCGAGAGGATACAGCTAGACGACTTGCCGAGATTCTGGATCGGCCGGGAGTGGACAATACACTCATAGCCGATCTCCTCGGATACGACATTGACAGGAGTTCGTTCCGAGATGGTTCCGATCCCGAGTATGTGGGGGAATCTCGGACTGGCGAGGTAACTCCTCTCCCTGATCGAGAAACGGATATAAGACCACCCTCACATCAACCCCCGCCGATTCGACCATCAGGTCCGCAATTCAGAGGTACTCCATCTGCGAACTCTCGGGGCGGTCGGTCGCGATCGCGGCTCGAACATAGGAGTGCACGGCGGGACGAAGGGGCAGACAGTCGAGGGACTCGAAAGACATTTCGGCGCCGGCCGGATTCGTCTCGTCGAATTCCCGACGTGGATCTTAGAGAACATCTCACGGCTCAGAGGAACTCCCGGGGCGAAGACCTCCGACAAAGGTTGAATTCTCAGAGAGAGGTGTTACCAGCCGTTACGCTTGGCCGTCCAAGGACTAATGCGGCCGATCAGGCATCTAACGAGCGGCACCACGTGACTCCTTTGGCTCCAACGGCCAACCCCGCAGACGGGCTCGATATGGTAACAATGATACAAAGCCTCCAAAACCAGATAATCGAGATGAGAGAGTCGGGAAAGCCACGACCCTACGGAGGGGCCGAAGAATCGTACTCCCCTTTCTCCGCTCAGATTTTGGCACAATCCTGTGGAGGAAATTTCAAGTTGCCCTCCATTCCTCCATACGATGGGCGCACGGACTCTCATTTTCATATCCAACATTATGAAACATGGATGTCAATGCAAGGGCAGTCAGATGCAACGTTGTGTCAGGCATTTAGTTTGACCCTTTCCGGAACAGGATTTGAGTGGTTCAGAAGCTTGAAGCCAGGGAGCATTCTTTCTTTCAAGATTTTGAAAGAAACTTTTCTCGCTCGCTTCGCCACTCTCGTGATGCAGAAGAAATCCAAAACTCATCTCTTGTCAATCAGGCAGGGCAGGGATGAAACCTTGAGGCAGTATCTTGCCCGCTTCACTGAAGAGTCACATAAGGTGGAAGGCTTCGATGATAGGGATGCGATCACGGAAATCACTGAAGGAATTCACACGAGTGACTTCCTGAAGTCAATCGTCGGAAAAGTCCCAAGGGACATGGCGGAGCTAATGACGCGCGCTCGCACGTTCATGGGAGTAGAAGATTACCTGGAAGGCCGAGACGATCGGAAGACCAATGGGCAGCCTGGTCGCCGTCTAGAGGACCATGAGAAGGAATATTCCGATCCTCGAAAGAGGAGGAATAGGGGACAACAAGGTCTCGACGATCGACCCTTCTCAGGGGTCAGACCACCACGTCCGGACAGTTTTCGAAAGTTTTCGACCTTCACTCCGCTGAACACCCCCCAAGAGCGAATTTTGGCGTTACATCGCGACAAATTGGGTAGCCCAGCTCCGCTGACGAAAGATCCAGCAAAGCGAGATCGTAGCAAGTTCTGTGAATACCACCAGGATCACGGTCACCTTACTTCGGAATGCTATCAACTCAAAAGCAAATTGAGGCTCTCATACAAGATGGGAAGTTGAAAGAGTACGTGCTCCGAACCTTGGGGGCGACGGCATCGGGGAGTGAGCGAGGACATCAAGAAAGGAAAGGTCCCGCCACGGTCACTGTAACCGATCAAGTGACAGCCCGAGAACCAGATAATTCGCAATTACATATTGTGGGCTCCATTTTGGGCGGTCCGGAATGTGGGGACTCGTGCGCCCAAAGGAAACGATACGCCCGCGAAACATCCCATTCAACAGCGGTGCATCACATAAACCACACTTATGTGACTCCGCCTCCGAACGAGTTCGAATCCATGTTCTTCACAGGCCAGGAAGCGACAAGGATCATGCACCCCCATAACGACGCAATAGTGGTTTCGGCCCCGATAGCAAACAATCTTGTCCGTCGAATTCTCATCGATAACGGAAGTTCCGCTGACATCATTTTCAAGTCAGCTTTAGACAGAATGAAGTTGACCGGATTAAAGCCAACTCCGGTGGCGACCCCGCTTTTTGGATTCTCTGGCGAGAGAGTGACGACTGAGGGTATCATCGACCTCCCCGTCACTTTTGGGACGCTGGGAGGGCTCGAGGCCACTCACATTGTGTCATTCCTTGTGGTCGACCAGCCATCGGCTTACAACATCATAATTGGCCGTCCAACTCTCAACAGATTAAAGGCCGTAACCTCAACCTATCATCTGATGTTAAAGTTCCCGACAGATAAGGGAATAGCCGTCATGGCCGGGGATCAATCCATGGCCAGAATGTGTTATATTCAGGGGGTAGACGGAAAAGGAAAAGGGAAAATGGTCAATACCATCTCCCAGGATTTGTCAAGCAATGGAGAAGCTGAAGGCACTTTCGGAGAGTTGGATCAGAGGGACGATGTCGAAAGACGAAAGATGGGAACAACGAGCGACCTCGTGACTGTTGTATTGGATCAATCCAAACCCGATCAAGTCGTCAAAATAGGTGCACAACTCTCATCTGAGAGGCAACTCCTACTAACGACATTCCTCCAAGAGTACAAGGACATTTTCGCATGGACCCATGCTGACATGCCCGGAATCGACCCCGAGATCATGGTTCACCGTTTGAATGACGATCAAAGGATAATCGGGCGAATACAGCCCAGGAGAGCGTTCAGTGGGGAGAAATACCAAGCCATAGGCGAGGAAGTTGATAAACTCCTCGCAGCAGGATTCATAAGGGAGGCATAATATCCCAGATGGGTTTCTAATGTGGTTATGGTGAAAAAAGCGAACGGCAAATGGCGGATTTGCATCGATTACAAGGATCTCAACAAGGCTTGTCCGAAAGACAGTTTTCCATTGCCCAGAATCGAACAACTTGTTGACGCCACCGCTGGTCATGAATTGTTAAGCTTCATGGACGCCTATTCTGGTTACAATCAGATCCGCATGCACGGTCCAGATCAGATAAAAACTACTTTCGTCACCGACCGGGGGCTATATTGCTATAAGGTCATGCCTTTTGGCCTCAAGAATGCAGGGGCTACATACCAACGATTGGTGAACCGTATGTTTGCCGACCAAATTGGGAAAACAATGGAGGTCTATGTCGACGATATGTTGGTCAAAAGTTTAAAGGCCGACGATCATATCGGAGATCTCAGGAATATGTTTTCCATCCTGCGACGTTATAGAATGAAGCTTAACCCAAATAAGTGCGCCTTCGGGGTCGAATCCGGAAAATTTCTGGGTTATATGGTGAGCAGCAGGGGGATAGAGGCCAACCCCGAAAAGATCGAAGCAATCCTGAATATGAAGTCCCCTACCAAAGTCAAAGAGGTTCAAAGCTTAACAGGTAGGGTTGCGGCATTGTCACGATTCGTGTCAAAGGCAACGGATCGTTGCCAACCGTTCTTCAAGGCCTTGAAAAAGGTCGATGGATTTGTTTGGACAGAGGAATGCGAACTTGCCTTCCGCGAACTGAAAGCCTATTTCAGTTCTGCGCCGTTCTTGGCGAAGCCCAACGAAGGGGAAGAATTGTTCGTATATCTCGCAGTGACCGAAAGGGCAGTAAGCACGGTGTTGGTGCGTGAGGAAAATAAAGTTCAATGGCCAATTTACTATTCGAGCAAGGCGCTCCTCGACGCCGAAACCAGATATCCGGAGATTGAAAAGATGGCTTTGGCCTTAGTCACAGGCGCAAGGAAGCTTCGGCCCTACTTCCAATCTCACCCCATCATCGTACGTACAAAGTACCCCATAGAAAGGGCGTTACAAAAAGCCACATCCTCCCGGATGGCCATATGGTCTCAAGAGCTAGGGGAATACGGAATAGATTTCCAACCAAGAACCGCCATCAAGGGTCAAGCTTTGGCCGATTTTGTGGCTGAATTTACAAGGTCCTCCTCGATGGGGGATGATGTAGATGCTCTCGGGGAAAAGAGAAACGACGCGACCGCGAAAAGGCCAATGATCCCGGAAGGCCTGTTATGGGAACTACACGTCGATGGTGCGTCGAACGCCCAGGGCGCTGGCGCTGGCATTATACTTACGAACCTCGATAGGGAAGAAATCAAGTATGCCATGCGGTTCGAGTTCAATGCCTCGAACAACGAGGCCGAGTACGAGGCCCTGATCATAGGTTTGGAGTTAGCGAAAAAACTCGGCGCTGAAAAACTGCGTATCCATTGCGACTCGCAATTGGTGGTCAACCAAGTCAAAGGGGAATATGGTGCTAAGGAGCCAAGCATGATGGCATACCGCGCCAAGGTTATAAAACTATTAGAATCATTCCTATGGTTCGAAATAATTCAGATTCCCAGAGCAAAAAACGTCCACGCCGATGCTCTAGCCCGTTTGGCATCTGGGATTGATGAAGGGGGGATTGACGATGTTCCCATAGAAAAACTGACGAGGCCATGTATCTCGAGAAATGACGTGGGAACAATCGAACAGGTACCACGAACGACGTGGATGACACCGCTTCTAAAGTACCTACAAGAGGGGGAGACCCCCGAAGGGAGAGAAGAGACCCGAAGACTGAAGAATTTGGCATCCAAATACGTACTGAGGGAGCAGACACTCTACAAACGAGGATATTCAATGCCGCTGCTCCGGTGCTTATCCGAAGATGAAGCGAAAAAAGCATTGCATGAAGTACACGAAGGGGTTTGCGGGAACCATTCGGCCGGACAGTCATTGGCCTTGAAATTACTCCGAGCGGGGTATTTTTGGCCAACCATGAAAAGGGACGCTCACTTGTGGGCCAAGAAATGCGACAAGTGCCAGAGATTTGCACACGTGCCAAGACAGCCTCCGGCACCTTTATGCCCGGTCATCGTACCCCGACCTTTCGCCAAATGGGGGGTCGACCTCATCGGGGAATTACCCGCAGCCCCAAGACAATACAAATTCGCAATCGTGGCAGTAGATTACTTCACAAAGTGGGTAGAAGCAGAACCACTCGCCAAGATCACAGAGGCGAACACAACAAGTTTCATGTGGAAAAATATAATATGTCGCTTTGGGGTTCCAGAGTCAATCGTCACCGACAATGGGAAACAATTTGACAACGTACGCCTTCGGGAGCTGTGTGAACAATTGGGGATTCGTAAGACTTATTCGTCACCTCGACACCCTCAGGCTAATGGTCAAGTCGAAGCAGTCAACAAGACGATCAAAGAAAACTTGAAGAAAAGGCTAGAAGCGAAAAAAGGGGCATGGGCGGAAGAGTTACCAACTGTCCTATGGGCATATAGGACCACGGCGCGTAACGCTACCGGCGAAACTCCATTTGCGTTAGCATTTGGCGTTGAGGCCGTGATACCAATAGAGACAAGTATCCCCACTTGTCGGGTTATCGATTACGACGACGACCGAAACGACGAGGCAATGAGGATGGAACTAAATCTCATCGACGAAAAGAGGATGGGCGCATTGTCACGCTTAATTGAACAAAAGAGGAAAGTGGAAAAGTACTATAATTCAAGAATCAAAATAAGGAAATTCGCAAATGGAAGCCTTGTTCTCAGGAGGGTTTTTCAAAACACACAAGTCCCGGGAGCTGGAGTTCTGGGACCCACCTGGGAAGGTCCGTATCGGATACGTCAAGCCACTCATAACGGCACTTACGAGCTGGAAAATCTCGAAGGTCTCATCTTCACCCACCCATGGAATGCCGAGCACTTGAGACAGTACTATCAGTAGGCATCAATTAAGGGACGACCCGTTTTATTGTCTTTTAGTTTAAATTCATTGTATGCATGGTCTTTGACCCGTGAAGTGTAACATTTTTCTTGGCAATGAATACGAAATACGCTTCATAAAAATTTATTTACAACCTTTACAAGTTTCTAAATAAACTCGGGGGGCTACGACGTAGTTCATATCCTCGCATAACCGGTTCACGCCAAGCGACCGCGTACTCACAATACCTGTTAAAGGGTCAGCATCCGCGCACCGGATGACATAGAACCGCGCATTCGCGCCTAGCGACCGCGTACTCGCAATACCCGTTAAAGAGTCAGCGTCCGCGCACCGGATGACATAAAAACCGCGCACTCGCACACCGACAGGCAGCGAGTCTCGCAAATTTCGCCTGCCATATGGCGTATGCCAAACAGGTTAGGACTCACCCACCGAAAGGCAAGGGCCTAAAACATTCTCACATTGTGACAAAATAAATACCAAACGAAGGTTATCATGACGAATAAAAATCACCAAACGAAGATGTTCATGAAGACATATAAAAGAAAGCAAGCGCTAAACACATGCGCGGAATGGGTAAAAAGAAACATAATCACTCGGATCCAAAGTCTACTTGTTCCTCGTCCGCCGGAACGCCGGATCCGTCAGTGGTTTCCCCATCGGGGGGACGGTTCGTGGACTGGGCGACCTCCGAAGGAGCCCCAAATGGCGCACCACTCAATCGAGGAGCGTCATCCAGCGAAGGAAACATCGCTTCAAAGAAGGAAAAGGTTACCCCCCGGGTCGCATTCTCCCTTGCAACAGCATCACGAACGCGCACGGCAGCCGCGTGACGAGCCTCCTCCAAAGCTAGATCCCAATCATCTTCCAGGTCGGCCTTTGACTTCACAGCATCATCTTTCTCCTCGATGAGGGCCTGCATCTCGAGGAGTAGGGAATCTCTCTCCCTCTCGGCTTGGACACGGGAGATCTCGCTGGTCATCAACTGAGCATGGACGATCTTCAACTCCTCATCTCGGCCCGATAGCGCCGTCTGGAGTTTCTTCGTCTCGCCCAAAAAGGTGTCGGCCGCCTGCTCCGCCTTCTCTCGGGATGTGCGGTCCTCTGCTCGCAATTTTCTTTCGGCCTCTAACTCCGCGCGGAGTCTTCGCAGCTCCCCTTCTAGGATGTGGAACTCCCGGACAGGCCGGACCTCCGTCAAGGCGGCAGCGTGATCAGCTGTCATTTTCTCGGCATCTTTCCTCATGACCGACATCCTTCGCAACAGGTCTCGGAGGATCGCATCACCCCGTTCTTGCCGGGCCAGCATCTGTCAAAACAACGATGAAGGCACTTATGCGTTAGCGAGTAAAGAACAAAAAAGAATGACTAATGGGCAACATGAGGCTAGGTGGAAATAGATGTACCTTGCGAGCGTCGCTAATCCCATTCTGGAAATAGTCAAGGTCACCAGTGGTCAGAAGACCCTTAAACTCCCGCAAAGAGGAGTCAAGGATTCCCCGAGAACATTGGGCCCGTAACGCCTCGGCTTCTCTCATCAGGTTGGATTCGGCACCGCCCGATACACTCGAAGTATGAATACGTTTCCCACCAGACGGTTCGTCAACTGATGAGGCCGGTACTGGTCGTTTGTTCGACGAAAGCATCTCGCCCCGAACATGGGTCGAGGATCTTCCGCGGCGGGCCTCGATGCGAGATCGTGCTGCAGCCACAGCCTCGGCGGTAGGTTCTCCCCTCGGCAGACAGGCGCGAGAACGATTGTGAGCCATCGTATCTGAGATAATAAACATAGTCGTTCGTTAGAAGAAAAACGACAGCAAATAATGCGAGTTTAGAGTATCGACTCCCTTGAAAGGAAAGAGACGGATAATACCCCCCAGATCGGGAGGCAAGGGAGGCTCGATCGCCGCCTCAAGGTCGCAAACCCCGACGGGCCCTTCATTCGATGTGAGATCTGAAGTCACCTCCAGATTAGGGATGAACCACCCGGTGGTTGCCATGAGATCGGCGGATTCAAAAAGCACACCTTGCCTCCGTGAATCTGGGATAGCTCCGATCACTTGCGCAAGCTCTGAATCCTCAGTGTTGCGATCCGCCGAGAAATCGGCAACGGGGCCAAAAGTCAGTGGGGCCGTTCCAAAAGCAGATTCAGATACCCATACCCAGGGATAACGATGCTTGGTCGACAACCTCGTGAGAAGGGGAGATTTCTTGCGATGTTGAACTTTGTAAAAACCTGGTTTCCCCGACACGCCGTGGACAAACATAACGTTTCGGATCTCGTCGGCTGTCACACCCCGACCCCGCGCTCGGTATAACATCATGTGACAGGCGGCTACCATACGATAAAACAGTGGTGACATTTGAGACGCGTGGACGCCCAATCGGATTAGTAGTTCTCGGATCACTGGCTGGAAGGGTAATCGTAGACCTCCCCGAAGACTAGCCTCGTGAATGGCCGCATATCCTAATCGTGGACGGCTCGGGAGATCATCTGGCAGGGGCCGCAGTAGCGAGATGGAAGTCGGTATGTGGAACCGTCGCCTCAAACTTGTGAAGCTGGCGAGAGAGAGAGAGCTCGGGAAATCGACCCCGGAACAATCAAACCCCTCTCGAGACATTGACTCCCCGACCGGAAACGACAGCGCACGTTTCTCTTCTTGCGCAGTCAAGGTTACAGGTGTAACCAAGTCAAGGTCACGGTCGGGTGATTCACCAGAGCCCTCGATTCCGGAGGGCACTTCGAGGTGGGGACTCGGCGATCCCGCGCAACTTCGGGACACCACAAGCGCTGTCAGCGAAGTGGAATCCTGCAGATTCTCGACGCCATTCGCATCGTCATCACCGGCCTTGTCCTCGATGGTGACCGCTCTCGCTCTCGCGAGAGAAACCCCGGGTATCGCGTGATCATCGCTCACGCCACGCTCGCCGGTATCTTCCTCGAAGCTAGCACCCACTTGGGGTTCGATACTCAAACTTGTGCGGGGACCGCCACACGGATCGACGCTGGGCACGTCACTGTTCAGGCCCACACGAGAATCGCCAACCGATCCCGCGCCAAACACGTCACCGCCCGGACCCGCGGAGGTCGCAAGGTTGCCCAGGCCCGCGGAGGTGTCATCTCCGCCTAGACCCGCGATGGTCGCGAGATGGCCCAGGCCCGCGTCATTTCCGCACAGATCCGCGGTGGTTGCGAAGCTGCCCAGGCCCGCGGAGGTCGTGTCTCCGCCCAGACTTGCGGGGGTCGCGAGGCTACCCAGATCCGCGCGGGTCACGCCTCTGCCCAGTCCCGCGGTGGTCACCGCGGAGGTCGCGTCTCCGCCCTGACCTGTGGATGTCGCGAGGCTGCCCAGAACCGCGCGAGTCACGCCTCTGCCCAGTCCCGCGGTGGTCACCGCGGAGGTCGCGTCTCCACCCAGACCTGTGGATGTCGCGAGTCTGCCCAGAATTGCGGGAGTCACGTCCCTGCCCAATCCCGCGATGGTCATCGCGTCGCCCAGACCCGCGCGGGTCATGCCGCCACTGAGATCCGCGCCGGGAACCTCGCTCGATCCCGCGCCTGGCGTGTCGCTGGCCCGACTCACGCGAGCCCCTCCGCCCAGACCTGCGTGGACCTCGTCGCCCAGTTCCGCGTGGGCCACATTACCGCCCAGGACCCTGCAAGGTTCGTCGCTCGGGTTCGCACGGGGTCTGCCACCCAGATCTGCGTGGAAATCACCGCCCGAGCCTCCACCAGTCCCGTCGCTCGGGTTCGCGGAGGATGGGTCTCCGACTTCCCCGGTTTTCGAAGTATTTAGGCACCCTCGTTCAGCTTCTTCCCCGTCGGTCAGCCACGTCTCAATCAAAGAGAAGTTTCCTTCTTCCATGGCAAAGACACCCGTGCACGGTGAGGAAGAGGGGAAGGGGAGAGGTTTCGGGGGGGAAGAGAATTGGTTCCAAAATTGCTCTAAATCGATGTGTTGGTCCCCAAGAAAGGGAAAAAGTTCGTCCTCGATGGACCCACTTCCTGACGCGTGGTCGGCCGGATCCATGTGCACGTGGCTGGGAATGACGTCAAAGAAAATAATAAACGTGTTGAAAAGGCTTACCAAAACAAAGAGGGGCGTGCTAATCGGGGACGGATAAGCTTGAGTCCACCACACAATCTCCGATCGAATGATGGACTCGGGGGGCTAGTGTTGTGGGCACTAAAAGGTGGGACGGTTCGACGGAAACACCGAGAAGGGCGGAAGCTTGCCCTAACCAGCGTCTAAGCCTTCCCTCGGCCAAGGGCCGGCCCAAGGGTTCCCCCGGCCAAAGGGAGGCTCAAACCTTCCCTAGGCCCGTCCAAGGGCCGGCCCAAGGTTTCCCTCGGCCGAAGGGAGGGCCAAAGCCCTGTTTCCCTTCACCCGGCCAAGGGGAGGCTCAGGGTTTCCCTTCACCCGGCCAAGGGGAGGGCCAAGCCTTTGCCTCGCTTCACCCGGCCAAGGGGAGGCCCAAAGTTTCCCTTCACCCGGCCAAGGGGAGGGCCAAGCCCTTGCCTCCCTTCACCCGGCCAAGGGGAGGCCCAAAGGTCCCCTTCACCCGGCCAAGGGGAGGACCAAGCTTCTGCCTCCCTTCACCCGGCCAAGGGGAGGCCCAAAGGTCCCTTTCACCCGGCCAAGGGGAGGGCCAAGCCTTTGCCTCCCTTCACCCGGCCAAGGGGAGGCCCAAAGGTCCCCCTCACCCGGCCAAGGGGAGGACCAAATCTCTGCCTCTCTTCACTCGGCCAAGGGGAGGTCCAGATGGTTTGGGTCGGCCAAAGGCAGGTTGAGGGCTGTCTGAGGTCCTATAAATACGGGACACAATTCCCAATAAGAGGTAACGAACACTTGAGTACTGAAACGCTGTTGAACTCGGACTTCGCTCGTTTCTCTCAAACCTCTAAACTCTAAACCCTTTTATCCACCTCAATCCAACTAATGTTGAGCGTCGGAGAGGTAAACAGAGGCATCCCCTCTGTTTCCCTTTGGTAGTTCATTTGATTCCTTTGTGTTTCAGATACTCGCGTAGCACAAACTCCATTGACAGCTAAGGCACAACTCGGGATACCGAGCTTGATACGCTAGAACCCGAACGCGATCACTTGGTCCGGCCTTGGGTCGAACCGTTCTGGGTTCCTAAATCGTTGTCCGTAAACGAGCGACAACACGAAATATTTGCGGTATTTGAAGTTAGTATAACTCTTTCAAATGGGGGGTAATGATCATGATTTTTACCGCGTGAGTTTGATATTTTCATCCACTAATACGCCTAGACTTTATTTTACAAAACAAAATTTTTAGTTTTTTTCCGAGCCCAAAGGGTATATTGTACACGAAATATTTGCGGTATTTTAAATTAGCATAATTCTTTAAAATAGGGACTTATGATCATGATTTTTATCTTTTGAGTTTGATATTTTTATTCAATAATAAGCCTAGACCTGATTTAGACAAAACAAAATTCTTAGTTTTTTTTACCGAGCCTAAAGGGTGTAGGACACGAAAATACCGATATTTGAAATTAGCATAACTCCTTAAAATAGAGAATGATGATCATGATTTATACCGCGTGAGTTTGATATTTTCATCTACTAATACACCTAGACTTTATTTTGACAAAATAAAATTTTTAGTTTTTTTTCGAGCCAAAATGGTATAATACACGAAATATTCACGACAATAGAAATTAGGATAACCCTTTAAAATAGGGACATATAATCATGCTTTTTAACGCGTGAGTTAGATGTTTTCATTCACTAATACGACTAGACTTAATTCTGACAAAACAGAATTTTTAGTTTTTTTTTCCGAGCTTGAAGGGTATGGTACATGAAGTATTTGGAATATTTGAGATTAGCATAACTATTCCAAATAGGCGCTGATGATCATGATTTTAACCGCGTGAGTTTGATATTTTCATTCACTAATATGCCTAGACTTACTTTTAACAAAACAAAATTTAGAGTTTTTTTTTTCGAGCCCTAAGGGTATAGTACACGAAATATTTGCGGTATTTGAAATTACCATGACTATTTACAATAGGGGCTGATGATCATGATTTTTACCGCGTGAGTTAGATATTTTCATATACTAATACGCTAAGAATTTACTTTGACAAAAAAAAAATTAAGTTTTTTTCCGAGCCCGAAGGGTATAGTAGCGAAATATTTGCGGTATTTGAAATTAGCATAACTCTTTAAAATAGGGAATTATGATCATGATTTTTACCACGTTGGTTAGATATTTTCATTCAGTAGTACGCCTAGACTTAATTTGACAAAACATAATTTTGAGTTTTTTTATTCCGAGTCCAAAGGATATATAGTACATGAAATATTTGCGGTATTTTAAATTAGTATAACTATTTCAAATAGGGGCCTATTATCATGATTTATACCGCGTGAGTTGAATATTTTCAACCACTAATACGCCAAGAATTTATTTTTACAAAACAAAATTTTAAGTTTTTTTTCCAAGCCCAAAGGCTATAGTACATGAAATATTTGCGGTATTTGAAATTATCATAACTCTTTAAAATAAGGACTTATGATCATGGATTTTACCGCGTGAGTTAGATGTTTTCATCCACTAATACGACAAGACTTAATTTTGACAAAACAAAATTTTGAGTTTTTTTATGAGCCCGAAGGGTATAATACACAAAATATTTGTGGTATTTAAAAATAGCATAACTATTTCAAATAGGGGCTTATGATCATGATTTTTAGTGCCTGAGTTAGATATTTTCATCCACTAATACGCCAAGAATTTATTTTGAAAAAAAAATTTAAGTTTTTTTCCTAGCACAAAGGGTTATAGTACATGAAATATTTGAGGTATTTGAAATTACCATAACTCTATAAAATAGGGACTTATGATCATGGATTTTACCGCGCGAGTTAGATATTTTCATCCACTAATACGACAAGACTTAATTTTGACAAAACAATATTTTGAGTTATTTTTATGAGCCCAAAGGGTATAGTCCACAAAATATTTGTGGTATTTGAAATTAGCATAACTATATCAAATAGGGGTTTATGATCATGATTTTTAGTGCCCGAGTTAGATATTTTCATCCACTAATACGCCAAGAATTTATTTTGACAAAAAAAAATTTAAGTTTTTTTTCGAAGAATTGCTCTAACTAAGCCACATGAAACGTTGCAATTGTAAAATACCCAATGTTTTGCAAACGTTTAAAATCTACCCAATTAGTCTTACGTGGCATATTTTTAAGTAGTTGCATTTCCGTTTTTGCCTTTTTTTTAGTTTTCGTATTAATTTTAATTATTTCCAGTTTTTCTAATTAATGGAAATTAACCAGATTTTTCGGGTAATTAGTTTTAATTTTCTTATTTTAAACAGCGACAGATTTTTCTATTTCTTTTAATATGATTTTGAATTAGTCAACTAATAAATGGATAAACTATTTTATTTTTTCTTTAATTTTATTCAGATATATTTCATTAATTGCTATATTTATAAAAATTCGGTTACAAATTAGACTCATGAAGTACTAGTTAATTTGTGTTAATTTATATTCACGCACATTATAATCTTATATGTCAACCTGATTTCATGGGACTTAATTAACGCATATTTATCTGAGATCTCGGGAAGTCGTTATAATTTTCAACTTTCTTATTTGAAATCGTTATTTATTGGAGTGATATCTTTTTGATATAGTCAACTTTATTCTTTAATTTACAATCAATTTTGTTTGATTTTGTTGTTATTTCATTTCTGTAATTAATTGCTCTTTTAAACAGACATGAATTAGTAGTTAATTTGCGTTAATTTGTATACACGTTGACTTTTAATCCTTTGTTGTTTTTATTTTCCTGTATTATTTCCGATTTTTGTATATTAACGGAAATTAACTTGAGAATTCGGGAAATCTTGTTTAAATTTCAAAATTTACAGATTTTATATTAACGCAAATTTACCTGAAATCACGGGATTTCTTGTCTAATTTTCAACTTTCAGATTTGAAATCGTTATTTAATGGTTTTAATATCTTTTTTAAATTGTCAACTATTTAATTTAGAATCTGAATTTTGTGTTGATTTAGTTTTAATCTGCTATATTTTTCATTTATGACTCGGATTTATTTAGTAAGTAAACAATCCTGTAGCATATTCAATACGGTTAATTTTTGTTAATTTGTGCGTATCCGAATATTGCAAGAAATTAATTGTTTTGAAACAGTTTCCATGTTTATCTTCGTAAACGTTAACAAATATCGGTTTTCCTATTTTATAGCTTTAACTGTTACAATTTTGAGTTATTATTTTGAATAATTCCGTGATACGTTTTCATTTAAAATTTTAAATTTAGGCGGGTCTTATAATCAAATCAACTAAACTGAAGAACTTCCTCTATTATGTCTGTATCGTTCATATCTATGATCCCATCTGATATTAATTTGCGTTAATTTTAATGACGTCAAGGTTCATATCTATGATCCCAATGTTGAATTTTGTCCTCGCCATTGTTTGTTTTCTACAAAAACTTCACAAACATACCGAAACGAAGGACAAACGAATTAGGTTAAAGAAGAAAAAGATATTTAACTGATGACCATCAAAAACGATTTGCATGCATGTCAATGGAACTATAAAAACAGAGAAACTTACCGAGAGATTAGAGATTTGAAAACCCTAAATTTCCCGACTTCGTTTTTCCTTGTTTTACCTGTACAATGTTTAAAAATTTCTGTTAACGAAGATGAAGAGTCAGAGACGAACTCGAAATACTGGGTGTGAAAAAGAGAGAAAAACTGAATACGATATTGAGAACGAGAGAAAATTTCAAACTTTTTGGTTTGAAGTGAGAGAAAGTGACGATTCAAGAGAGAGAATATGTTTTTTGCGTTTGAGTTTCGGTGAAAATGAGAGTGTGAGAGAATATGTTGAAGGGGGTTAGAGTTTAAGAGATTTGATGGGGTATATAATAACTTTCCAAAACAATTTATCCCGCTCAAAATTAAAAGTCTTTCATTAATTTCGTTTAATTTCCAAAATTTCTGCCTCTTTAATTGGAGCGAGTATTTGATTCTATCTTTGTACATAAAATCCAGCCAAAATTTAAATAATTTTCAGAAATTAATTTCCTACAATTATAAAACTGGAAAGGGTATATTAGTCTAATAATTTGCGATAATTTCTACAACTGGATATTAACCAATACTTTCAAAAAAGTGGGTATTTTGCAAACTGAATAGTATAGAAGGGTATATACCTCTTTATCCCTTTTTTTCTGAGCCCAAAGGTATATAGTACACGAAATATTTGCGGTATTTAAAATTAGCATAACTCTTTAAAGTAGGGTCTTATGATCATGATTTTTACCGCATGAGTTTGATATTTTGATTCACTAATACACCTAGACTTAATTTTGACAAAACAAAATTTTGAGTTTATTTTTCCGAGCCCAAAGAGTATAGTATACGAAGTATTTGTTGTATTTGAAATGAGCATAACTATTTCAAATAGGGGCTGATGATCATGATTTTTACCGCGTGAGTTAGATATTTTCATCCACTAATATGTTAAGAATTTACTTTGACAAAACAAAATATTAAGTTTTTTTCCGAGCCCGAAGGGTATAGTACACGAAATATTTGCGGTATTTAAAATTAGCATAACTCTTTAAAATAGAGACTTATGATCATGATTTTTACCGCGTGCGTTAGATATTTTCATTCATTAATACGCTTAGACTTAATTTTGACAAAACAAAATTTTGTGTTTTTTTTTCGAGCCCAAAGGATATATAGTACACGAAATATTAGCGGTATTTTAAATTAGCATAACTATTTCAAATAGGTACTTATTATCATGATTTATAGGCGTGATTTGGATCTTTTCATCCACTAATACGCCAAGAATTTATTTTTACAATACAAAATTTTAAGTTTTTTTTTCGAGCCCAAAGGGTATAGTAGATGAAATATTTGCGGTATTTGAAATTATCATAACTCTTAAAAATAGAGACTTATGATCATAGATTTTACCGCGTGAGTTAGATGTTTTCATCCACTAATACGACAAGACTTAATTTTGACAAAACAAAATTTTTAGTTTTTTTTTTCTGAGCCCAAAGAGTACACGAAATATTTGCGGTATTTGAAATTAGCATAATTATTTTAAATAGTGGTTGATGACCAAGGGTTTTAACGTGTGAGTTAGCTATTTTCATCCACTATTACGTCAAAAATTTATTTTGACAAAATAAATTTTGAGTTTTTTTTTCGAGCTCAAAGGGAATAGTACACGAAATATTTGCGGTATTTGAAATTAGCATAACTCTTTCAAATAGGGGCCGATGATCATGATATTTACCGCATGAGTTGATATTTTCATCGAATAATACGCCAAGAACTTATTTTGACAAAATAAAATTTTAAGTTTTTTTTTTCCGAGCCCAAAGGGTTTAGTACACGAAATATTTTACTGTATTTGAAATTAGCATATTTCTTTCAAATAGGTGCTGATGATCATGATTTTTACCCCGTGAGTTAGATATTTTTATCTACTAATATGCCAAGAATTTAGGTTGACAAAACAAAATTTTTAAGTTTTTTTTTCCGAGCCCAAATAGTATAGTACACAAAATATTTGTGGTATTTGAAATTAGCATAACTCTTTAAAGTAGGGACTTATGATCATGATTTTTACCTCGTGAATTAGCTATTTTCATCCACTACTACGCCAAAAAATTATTTTGAGAATTTTTTTTTTTTTTTTGTGTTTTTTCTTCTGAGCCCAAATGGTTTAGTACATGAAATATTTTGTAGTATTTGAAATGAGCATAACTCTTTAAAATAGGGGCCGATGATCATGATATTTACCGCGTGAGTTAGATATTTTCATCCACTAATACGCCAAGAATTTATTTTGACAAAACAAAATTTTAAGTTTTTTTTTTCCGAGCCCAAAGGATTTAGTACACGAAATATTTTACCATACTACAAATTAGCATATTTCTTTCAAATAGGGGCTGATGATCATGATTTTACCGCGTGAGTTAGATATTTTCATCCACTAATACGCCAAGAATTTAGGTTGACAAAATAAAATTTTAAGTTTTTTTTTCTGAGCCCAAAGGGTATAGTACATGAAATATTTGCGGTATTTGAAATTAGCATAATTATTTAAAATAGGGACTTATGATCATGATTTTTACAGCGTGAATTTCATATTTTCATTCACTTATATGCCTAGGAATAATTATGACAAAACAAAATTTTGTGTTTTTTTTTCGAATAGTACACGAAATATTTGCGGTATTTTAAATTAGCATAATTATTTCAAATATGGGCTAATTATCATGATTTTTACCGGGTGAGTTAGATATTTTCTTCCACTAATACGCTAAAACTTTACTTTGACAAAACAAAATTGTAATTTTTTTTCTAATGCCAATGGGTATAGTACACAAAATATTTGCGGTATTTAAAATTAATATAACTCTTTAAAATAGGACTTATGTTCATGATTTTCACGGCGTGAGTTTGATATTTTCATTCAGGAATAAGCTTAGACTTAATTTAGACAAAAATAAATTAGCATAACATTTCAAATTAGCATAATTATTTCAAATAGGGGTTGATGATCGCAATTTTTACCGCGTGAGTTAGATAATATTATCGACTAATACGCCAATAATTTATTTTGACAAAAAAAAATTTAAGTATTTTTTATCCACTACACGGTATTTGAAATGAGCATAACTATTTCAAATAGGGAGTTTTGATAATGATTTTTACCGCGTGAGTTTGATATTTTCCTTCACTAATACGCCTAGACTTAATTTTTACAAAACAAAATTTTGACTTTTTTTTCCGAGCCCAAAGGATATAGAACACTAAATATTTGCGTTATTTGAAATTAGCTTAACTCTTTAAAATAGGGAATTTTGATCATGATTTTTACCGCGTGAGTTTGATATTTTCATTCAGTAATACGCCTAGACTTAGTTTTTACAAAACAAAATCTTGACTTTTTTTTCCGAGCCCAAAGGATATAGTACACGAAATATTTGCGGTATTTAAAATTAGCATAACTATTTCAAATAGGGGCTGATAATCGTGATTTATACCGCGTGAGTCAAATATTTTCATCCAATAATACGCCAAGAATTTATTTTTACAAAACAAAATTTTAAGTTTTTTTCCGGAGCCCAAAGGGTATAGTACACGAAATATTTGCGTTATTTAAAATTACCATAACTATTTCAAATAGGGGTTGATGATCATGATTTTTATGGCGTGAGTTAGATATTTTTCATCCACTAATATGCCAATAATTTATTTTGACAAAACAAAATTTTAAGTTTTTTTTTATCCCAAAGGGTTTATTAAACGGAATATTTGCGATACTTGAAATTAGAATAACTCTTTAAAATAGGGACTTATGATCAGAATTTTACTGCGTGAGTTTGATATTTTTGTTCACTAATACACCTAGACTTAATTTTGACAAAACAAAATTTTGAGTTTTTTTTTCCGAGCCCAAAGGGTATAGTACACGAAATATTAGCGGTATTTGAAATTAAAATAACTATTTTAAATAGGGGCCGATAATCATGATTTTTATCTTGTGAGTTAGATATTTTAATCAACTAATACGATAAGAATTTACATTGACAAAATAAAATTTTAAGTTTTTTTTAGACAACAATGGGTATAGTACACGAAATATTTGTCGTATTTGAAATTTACATAACTCTTTAAAATAGGGACTTACGATCATAATTTCTACAGCATAAATTTGATATTTTCATTCAGCAATACGCCTAGACTTAATTTTGACAAAACAAAATTTTGAGTTTTTCTTTTTCCGAACCCAAAGGGTATAGTACACGAAATATTTGCGATATTTTAAACTAGCATAACTATTTCAAATATGGGATGTTGATCATGATTTTTACCGCGTGAGTTAGATATTTTCATCCAATAATATGCCAAGAATTTATTTTGACAAAACAAAATTTAAAGTTTTTTTTCCGATCTCTAAAGGTATAGTACATAAAATATTTGCGATATTTGAAATTAGCATAACTCTTTAAAATAGGGAATATTGATTATGATTTTTACCACATGAGTTTGATATTTTCATTCAGTAATACGCCTAGACTTAATTTTGACAAAACAAAATTTTGAGTATATTTTTCGAGCCCAAAGGGAATAGTACACGAAATATTTGCGGTATTTGAAATTAGCATAACTATGTCAAATATGGGCTGATGATCTTGATTTTTACCGCATGAGTTAGATATTTGCATCCACTAATACGCTAAGAATTTACTTTGAAAAAACGAAATTTTAAGTTTTATTTCCGAGCCCAAAGGGTATAGTACATGAAATATTTGCGGTATTTGAAATTTGCATAGCTCTTTTAAAAAAAGATACTTATGATCGTGATTTTTACCGCATGTGTTTGATAATTTCATTCAGTAATACGCTAATAATTTACTTTGAAAAAACGAAATTTTAAGTTTTATTTCCGAGCCCAAAGGGTATAGTACATGAAATATTTGCGGTATATGAAATTAGCATAACTCTTTAAAAAAAGAGACTTATGTTGTCGCTCGTTTTCGGACAACGATTTAGGAACCCAGAACGGTTCGACCCAAGGCTAGACCAAGTGATCGCGTTCGGGTTCTAGCGTGTCGGACTCGGTATCCCAAGTCGTCCCTTAGCTATCAATGAAGTTCGTTCCGTGCAGGTACCTGAAATGTGAAGAAGTCGAGTGAACTACAAAGGAGAAACAGAGGGGGTGCCTCTGTTTACTTCTCCGACGCTCAACATCAGTAGGATTGATGTGGATAAAAAGGTTAGGAGTTTAGAGGGTTGAAGTTTGAGAGAAATGAGTGAAGTACGAGTTCAGCAGCGTTTCAATACTCAAGGTTTTGTTACCTTTTCTTGGGAATCGTGCCCCATATTTATAAAGCATGTCTTGTGAGCACATTTGAGCCGAGAATGGCCTTTGCCCGGCCAAGGAGGTCTGGAGACGGCCCTTGGGCGAGAGAAGCCTCTCGTCCGGCCTTCAGCAGAGTGTAAGATCTTGGGCCGGCCCTTGGCCGGGTCAAGGAAAGGTTAGGGCCGGACTTCGGCCGAGAGGAAGTGTCACCCGGCCTTTGGCCGGGTGAATAGTCTTGGGCCGGCCCTTGGCCGGGTCGAGGAAAGGCCAGGGCCGGCCTTTGGCCGAGAGGAAGTTTCGCCCGGCCTTTGGCCGGGTGAATAGTTTTGGGCCGGCCCTTGGCCGGGTCAAGGGGAAGCCAGGGCCGGCCTTCGGCCGAGTGGAAGCTTCACCCGGCCTTTGGCCGGGTGAATAGTCTTGGGCCGGCCTTTGGCCCCCCGAGTTCGCCATTCGACCGGAGTTTGTGTGGTGGACTCAAATTCTCTCGCCCCCGATCGCCACCCGTCGTCACTTTCTTTCTTGGTAAGTTTTTTCTCTAATACTTTATTTTATTTTTGACGTCACGCTTAGCCGCGTGGGTATGGATCCGGCCGACAACGTGTCAGAGGGTGGGACCATCGGGGATGACCTTTTTCCCCTTCTCGAAGACCAAAATGTGGATTTGGACCTGTTTTGGGGTCAATTTTCCTCTCTCGCGAGACCTTTTCCCGTGCTCCCATCTTCTTCCCCGCGCGAGAGGGCTTTTGAAATGGTGGAGGGAGAGTTTTCCTCCGTTGAAACGTGGTTGGCCGACGGGGAGGGGACCGAACGAACGTGTCCAAGGACGCCGATCGTCGGGGAGACCGGCGACCCATCTCCCGCGGATCTGGGCGGCGAGCCTCGGGCGGATCTGAGCGACGGCCTCCGGGTGGATCTGGGCTACGAGCTTCGCGCAGGTTTGAGCGGCGACGCGCCCCGCGCCGATCTGGGCGACGACCCCCGCGCGGGGCTGAGCGACGACGCGCGTCGTGTCGATCTGGATGAAGACCTCCGCGCGGGTCTGGGCGGAGACTTCCGCGCGGGGCTGGGCGGCGACGCACCCCGTGCCGGTCTGGACGAGGACCTCCGCGCGGTTCTGGGCGGCGCACCCCGCGCCGGTCTGGGCAAAGACCTCCGCGCGGGGCTGGGCGAAGACCTCCGCGGGTCTGGGCGGCGACCTCTGCGCGGGGCTGGGCGGCGACGCACCCCGCGCGGGTCTGGGTGGCGACCTCCGCGCGGGTCTGGGCGGCGAACTCCGCACGGGGCTGGGCGGCGACGCACCCCGCGCCGGTCTGGGCGAAAACCTCCGCGCGAGTCTGGGCGGCGACCTCCGCGCGGGGCTGGGCGGCGACCCACCCCGCGCCGGTCTGGGCGAGGACCTCCGCGCGGGTCCGGGTGACAACGTGCCTGCCAGGGACGATGCCGGGGAGGACGCCGTGGACCATGCCAGGAACGACGCTGATGAAGACGATGCAGAATCGGGATGCCCCACTCGGGCGGTTTCTGGCATCGGCGGGTGTGACGCGATCGACGAGGATTGTGTGGATGCGAGGCGTTCTGTCTCGATAGTTCTTGGAGTCGAGGGTTGCGACGAGTCGCCCGACCACTGTCATCGCCCGATCACCACCGTCACTTCGACCGCGAGGGAGGAGAAGCGCGCGATGTCGTTCCCGATTAGGGAGTCGGTGATTCGGGACGGCTTCGATTGCTCTGGGATCGATATTCCGATCTCCCTTTCTCTTGCCAGTTTTACGAGTTTGAGGCGGAGGTTTAGTGTCCCGGGCTCCATCTCGTTGTAACGACCGTTACCCGACGAATTTCCGAGTCTTCCGCGATTGGGGTTTGCGGCCGTTCATGAGGCGAGCCTCCGCGGGGGCTTGCGACTGCCCTTTCAGCCCGTAATTCAGGACCTGTTGGTTTGGCTGGGTGTTCACGCGTCCCAGATGTCTCCCCTCTTCTACCGAGTGGTGGCGGCGTGCCATATGATGCTATATCGGGCACGGGGTCGGAATGTGACGGCCGATGAGATTCGGAATCTCGTATCTGTCCACGGTGTGTCTGGGAAGCCGGGTTTTTATAAAGTTCAAAACCGGAAGCGATTTCCCATCCTCACCAAGTTGTCCACTAAGCATCGCTATTCTTGGGTGTGGGTATCAGAATCTGCTTTCGGGACGGCGCCGTTGACCTTCGGCCCCGTTGCTGACTTCTAGGCGGATCGTGACACTGAGGATTTTGAGCTTGCGCTCGTGATTGGGGCCATCCCAGATTCAAGGCGACAAGGGCTCCTCTTCGAGTCTACCGATCTTATGGCGACCACTGGGTGGTTCGTCCCTGACCCGGAGGCGACCTCCGATCCCGCTTTAGCTGAAGAGCCCGCCGGAAGCGTTGAACTTGAGGCGGTGGACCTCCATTCGCCTCTCGAATCGGAGGGTATTAACCTCACGCCTGCCTCTATGGGTATCGTTCTTCTCGTATCTTTTCTCCCCTATATTATGACCTTTGTTTCGTTTCTTTTTGTTTCAGACGCGATGGCTCGCAATCGCTCGCGTGCGTGTATGCCGAGGGGGGAACCTTCTTCCGAAGCCGTGGCCGCCACACGTCTGCGGGTCGAGGCCCGACGCGGAAGGTCGCCGGCCCGGACCGGGGCCGAGGTGGTTTCCTCGAACAAACGGCCGGTTCCGCCCACTTCTTCCTTTGAGCCTTCTGGCAACAAGCGTGCCCACACTTCGAGTGCGTCGGGCAGCATGGAGTCCTCGCTTTTGAAGGAGGCCGCGGTGCTGCGGGGTCAGTGTTCGCGGGGAATCCTTGATTCTCCTTTGCGGGAATTCAAAGGTCTTTTGACGACCGCGGACCTCGACTACTTCCAGAATGGGATTAGTGATGCTCGTAAGGTAAAACTTTACTTACTTAGCGTCGCGTCGTTCGTCATTCGTTTCCCTTCATTTACACACGTACATGTGTTTTCACGCTCGTTTTGTCAGATGCTTGCTCGACAAGAACGGGGCGACGCGATCCTTCGAGATTTGTTGCGAAGGATGCAGGTTATGAAGAAGGACGATGAGAAGATGGCAGCCGACCATGCTGTTGCCCTAACGGAGGTTCGTCCCGTTCGGGAATTCCACGTCCTGGAGGGGGAGCTGCGGAAGGTCCGCGCGGAGTTGGAGGCTGAACGATTGTTGCGAGCGGAGGATCGCAAATCTCGAGAGAAAGCAGAACAAGCAGCGGACACGTTTTTAGGTGAGACAAAGAAACTTCAGACAGCACTCTCGGGCCGGGATGAGGAGTTGAAGATTGTGCATGCTCAGCTGATGACGAGCGAGATCTCTCGTGTCAAGGCCGAGAGGGAGAGAGACTCACTACTCCTCGAGATGCAAGCTCTTATCGAGGAAAAAGACGATGCTGTGAAGTCGAAAGTCGACTTAGAGGATGATTGTGATCTGGCCTTGGAGGAGGCCCGCCACGCGGCCACCGTGCGTGTCCGCGACACCGTCACGAAGGAGAACGTGGCCCGGGGGGTCACTTTTTCCTTTTTTGAGGCGATGTTCCCCTCGTTGGATGAAGCTCCTTGGTTAGATGGTGTGCCACTTGGAGCTCCTTCAGAGGTCGCTCAGTCCACAAACCGTCCCCCCGACGGAGAGACTACCGCCGGGTCCGGCGCCCCTATTGACGAGGAACAAGTAGACTTTGGTTCCGAATGATTGTTTCATTCTCTTTCGATTCCTTTTGCGCACATGTTTAGCGCTTGCTTTCCTTTACGCGTTTTTAAGAACATCTCCGTTGGTTTTTTATTTGATTTTATCCCTTCTTTGATATTCAAGCCTTCCTTTGATACTCGTCTTTGTTATAATGTGAGATTACTTGGGGCTCGCCCCTGCCTTTCGGCGGGCGATACATGATCGTCTAAGGCGGGTCATCCGTTGCGCGTGTGTTGATCCATTAGCGGGTTAATCAAGACTTGCTGCTCGTTGGCGTGTGAGTGCATGGTCGTTTGGCATACGCCATCCGGTGCGCGGATGTTGGCCCGTTAGTGGGTCGTGCAAGTATGTGGTTTCATCCGGTGCGCGGATGCTGGCCCATTAGCGGGTCGTGCGAGACTTGCTGCCTGTCGGCGTGCGAGTACGCGGTCGCTAGGCGCGAACCAGGTTATACGAGGACATGGCCTATGTCATAGCCCCCCGAGTTTATTTAGAAGTTTGCAAAGGTTATAAGTAAACTGACATGAGGCGTATTTCTTATTCATTGTCGAGAAAAAAGATTACACTTCACGGGTCATGAACCATACGTACAATTAATTTAAACTGCGAAAAATAATAAAACAGATCTTTCAGGTGACGCCTATTGATAATATTGCCTCAAGTGTTCGGCATTCCATGGGTGGGTGAAGACGAGACCTTCGAGATTTTCCAGTTCGTAAGTGCCATTGTGAGTGGCTTGACGTACCCGATATGGACCTTCCCAGGTGGGTCCCAGGACTCCGGCTCCCGGGACTTGTGTGTTTTGGAAAACCTTCCTGAGAACAATGCTTCCGTTTACGAATTTACTTATCTTGACTTTCGAATTGTAGTACCTTTCCACTTTTCTCTTTTGTTCAGTCAAACGTGATAGCGCGCCTATTCTCTTTTCGTCGATGAGGTCTAGTTCCACCCTCATTGCCTCGTTATTCCGGTCGCTGTCGTAATCGGTAATCCAACAGGTGGGGATACTTGTCTCTAAAGGTATCACGGCCTCGACCCCGAATGCCAATGCGAATGGGGTTTCGCCAGTAGCGTTTTGTGCCGTGGTTCTATATGCCCATAAGACTGTCGGTAACTCTTCCGCCCAAGCCCCTTTTTTTGCATCCAGCTTTTTCTTCAAGTTTTCTTTGATTGTCTTGTTGACTGCTTCGACTTGACCATTAGCTTGAGGGTGTCGAGGCGATGAGTAGGTCTTGCGAATCCCCAATTGCTCGCACAGCTCCCGAAGGCGTGCGTTGTCGAACTGTTTCCCGTTGTCGGTGACGATCGACTCGGGAACCCCGAAGCGACATATTATGTTCTTCCACATGAAACTCGTTGTGTTTGTTTTTGTGATCTTGGCGAGTGGTTCTGCTTCGACCCACTTTGTGAAGTAGTCTACTGCGACGATCGCGAATTTGTATTGTCTTGGGGCCGTGGGTAATTCCCCGATGAGGTCAACCCCCCACTTGGCGAAAGGTCGGGGTACAATGACCGGACATAACGGTGTCGGGGGCTGTCTTGGAACATGTGTGAATCTTTGGTACTTGTCGCATTTCTTGGCCCATGAGTGCGCGTCCCTCTTCATGGTTGGCCAGAAATACCCCGCTCGGAGCAATTTCGAAGCCAATGACTGTCCGGCCGAGTGATTTCCGCAAATTCCCTCGTGCACTTCATACAAAGCCTTTTTCGCTTCATCCTCGGATAGGCATCGGAGGAGCGGCATGGAGTATCCTCATTTGTAGAGCGTCTCCTCTCTCAACACGTATTTGGATGCCGGATTCTTCAATCTCCGGGCTTCTTCTTTTCCCTCGGGGGTCTCCCCCTTTTGGAGGTACTTTAGCAGTGGCGTCATCCATGTCGTTTGTTGTGTTTGTTTTATCATTCCCACATCATTTCTTGAGATGCACGGTCTTGTCAGCTTTTCTATTGGGACATCATCAATCCCCCCTTCATCTATCCCAGATGCTAAACGGGCCAGAGCGTCGGCATCGACGTTTTTCGCTCTGGGAATCTGGACTATTTCGAACCATGAGAATGACTCTAGGAGTTTGACAACCTTGGCGAGGTATGCCATCATGCTTGGTTCCCTGGCGCCGTACTCTCCTCTGACCTGGTTGACTACCAATTGTGAGTCGCAATGGATGCGCAGATTTTTAGGGTCGAGTTTCTTTGCCAATTCCAAGCCTATGATTAGAGCTTCGTATTTGGCCTCGTTGTTTGAAGCATTGAACTCGAATCGAATGGCATACTTAACCTTTTCCCTATCGGGGTTCGTAAGTATGATGCCAGCGCCGGCGCCTTGGGCGTTCGATGCACCATCGACGTGCAGTTCCCAGAACGGGCCTTCTGGGCCCTCCGGCCTCTTCATGGCTGGGTTACCTCCTTTTTCTCCGAGGACTTCTGCATTGTCCCCTGTTGGGGAGGCTCCTGTGAATTCGGCCACAAAGTCGGCGAGAGCTTGACCTTTGATGGCGGTTCTTGGTTGAAAATCTATACCATATTCACCCAGCTCTTGAGACCATATCGCCATCCGGGAGGAGGTGGCCTTTTGCAACGCCTTTTCTATGGGGTACTTTGTGCGTACGATGATGGGATGAGATTGGAAGTATGGCCGAAGCTTCCTCGCGCCTGTGACCAAGGCCAATGCCATCTTTTCGATCTCTAGGTATCTGGTCTCGGCGTCGAGGAGCGCCTTGCTCGCGTAGTAGACTGGCCATTGAATTTTGTTTTCCTCGCGCACCAACACCGTGCTTATCGCCCTTTCGGTCACTGCGAGGTATACAAACAATTTTTCCCCCTCGTTGGGCTTCGCCAAGAATGGCGCGGAACTGAAATAGGCTTTCAGTTCGTGGAAAGCCAGCTCGCACTCTTCTGTCCAAACAAATCCATTGGCCTTTTTCAAGGCCTTGAAGAATGGTTGGCAACGGTCGGTCGCCTTTGACACGAAACGCGACAATGCTGCGACCCTGCCTGTTAAGCTCTGCACCTCCTTGACTTTGGTAGGAGACTTCATGTTCAGAATTGCTTCGATCTTTTCGGGGTTGGCTTCTATTCCCCTATTACTCACCATGTAACCCAAGAATTTTCCGTATTCGACTCCGAAAGCGCATTTGTTTGGGTTAAGCTTCATTCTATAACGTCGTAGGATGGCAAACATATTCCTGAGATCTCCAACGTGATCGTCGGCCCTTAAGCTCTTGACTAACATATCGTCGACATAAACTTCCATTGTTTTTCCAATTTGGTTGGAAAACATGCGGTTCACCAATCGTTGGTATGTAGCCCCTGCATTCTTGAGACCAAAAGGCATGACCTTATAATAGTATAGTCCCCGATCGGTGAAGAAAGTTGTCTTAATCTGATCTGGACCATGCATACGGATCTGATTGTAACCAGAGTAAGCGTCCATGAAGCTTAACAGCTCATGGCCTGCGGTGGCATCAACAAGTTGTTCGATTATGGGCAGTGGAAAACTGTCTTTTGGACAAGCTTTGTTGAGATCCTTGTAGTCGATGCAAATCCTCCATTTGTCGTTTGCTTTTTTCACCATTACCACGTTGGATACCCATCTGGGATGCTCTGCTTCCCTTATGAATTCTGCTGCGAGAAGTTTATCAACTTCCTCGCAAATGGCTTGGTACCTTTCTCCACTGAATGCTCTCCTGGGCTGTATTCGCCCGGTTATCCGTTGGTCGTCGTTCAAACGGCGAACCATGATTTTGGGGTCGATCCCAGGCATGTCGGCATGGGTCCATGCAAAAACGTCCCTATACTCCCGGAGGAACGTTGTTAGTTGGATTTGCCTCTCGGGTGAGAGCTGTGCGCCTATCTTGACGACTTGATCGGGTTTTGACTCATCCAATACAATAGTCAGGAGGTTGCTCGTTGTTCCCACCTTTCGTCTTTCGACTTCATCTCTTTGATCCAACTCACCGAAAGTGCCGTTGGCCTCTCCATCGCCTGATAGATCATTTTCAATTTGGGAGATGGCATTGACCGTTTTTCCTTTTCCTTTCCCATCTACCCCCTGAATGTAACACATTCTGGCCATGGATTGATCCCCGGCCATGACGGCTATTCCCCCATCTGTTGGGAACTTTAGCATCAGATGATAGGTCGAGGTTATAGCTTTCAGTCGGTTGAGAGTTGGCCGACCGATGATGATGTTGTAAGCTGACGGTTGGTCGACCACGAGGAATGATACGACGTGAGTGGCCTCGAGCCCTCCCAGCGTCCCAAAAGTGACGGGGAGATCGATGATATCTTCAGTCATCACTCTCTCGCCAGAGAATCCAAAGTATGTGGTCGCAACCAGAATTAGTTTCAATCCGGTCAGCTTCATTCTGTCTAAAGCTGACTTGAAGATGATGTCGGCGGAACTCCCGTTATTGATGAGAATTCAACGGATAAGGTTATTCGCAATCGGGGCTGAAACCACTATTGCGTCGTTATGGGGGTGCATGACCCTTGTCGCTTCCTGTCCTGTGAAGAACATGGATTCGAACTCATTCGGAGGTGGAGTCGCGTAAGTGTGATTTACGTGATGCACGGCCGCCGAACGGGAGGTTTCTCGAGCGTACCGCTTCCTCTGGGCGCATGAGTCTCCACATTCTGGACCACCCAAACTGGAACCCACGATATGCAACTGTGAACTATCTGGCTCTCGGGCTATCGCCTGATCGGTCACAGTGACCGTGGCGGGACCTTTCCTCTCTTGATGTCCTCGCTCGTTCCCCGTTGTCGTTGCACCCAAGGTCCGGAGCACGTACTCTTTCAATTTCCCATCTTGTATGAGGGTCTCAATTTTCCTTTTGAGTTGGTAGCACTCCGAAGTCAAATGGCCGTGATCCTGATGGTACTCGCAAAACTTGCTGCGATCTCGCTTCGCTGGATCCTTTGTTAGTGGAGCTGGGCTACCCAATTTATCGCGATGTAACGCCAATATTCGCTCTTGGGGGGTGTTCAGCGGAGTGAAGGTTGAGAACTTTCGAAAATTGTCGGGGCGTGGTGGTCTGGCCCCTGAGAAGGATCGGTCATCGAGACCCTGTTGTCCTCTGTTCCTTCTCTTTCGAGGGTCGAAATATTCCTTCTCGTGGTCCCCTAATCGGCGACCAGGCTGCCCATTAACCTTTCGACCATCTCGGCCTTCCAGGTAGTCCTCAACTCCCATGAATGTGCGAGCCCGCGTCACTAACTCTGCCATATCTCTTGGGACCTTTCCGACGATCGACTTCAGGAAGTCACTCGTGCAAATTCCTTCAGTGATCGCCGTGATCGCATCCCTGTCATCGAACCCTTCGACTTTATGCGATTCTTCGGTGGTGGTTGGTGTGAAGGTGGTCTTGCGCACGCTTCCCGACTAGGGCGAGGAGTTATCTTGTCCGTCCGAGATTCCCCCACGTATTCGGGGTCGGAACCATCCCGGAATGAACTTTTGTCAATATCATATCCGAGGAGGTCGGCGATGAGCGTATTGTCCACTCCCGGTCGATCCAGAATTTCCGTGAGTCGTCGAGCTGTATCCTCTCGGAGAGCGACGTCGGGATCCTCCCTCGAGCCTCGAGACCCATTCTCGTTCTCACGAGGTTGATCGCCGAGTCGGTGGGAGAGGTTTTGAAGGCCATATCTGGCGTTCGTCATCTGGGTGCCGGTAGACGCAACTGGAATCTGGCTCATCTTGTCGGAGGTTGCTGGCGGGGAACAAGGCTGGCTTCGCCGGAAAGCGAGAGTATTTAGCCAAACTGAACGGTCCCCCTTCTTCTAGCGCCAAAATGTTGTCGCTCGTTTTTGGACAATGATTTAGGAACCCAGAACGGTTCGACCCAAGGCCAGACCAAGTGATCGCGTTCGGGTTCTAGCGTGTCGGACTCGGTATCCCAAGTCGTCCCTTAGCTATCAATGAAGTTCGTTCCGTGGAGGTACCTGAAATGTGAAGAAGTCGAGTGAACTACAAAGGAGAAACAGAGGGGGTGCCTCTGTTTACCTCTCCGACGCTCAACATCAGTAGGATTGAGGTGGATAAAAAGGTTAGGAGTTTAGAGGGTTGAGATTTGAGAGAAACGAGTGAAGTACGAGTTCAGCAACGTTTCAATACTCAAGTTTTTGTTACCTTTTCTTGGGAATCGTGCCCCATATTTATAAAGCATGTCTTGTGAGCACATTTGAGCCGAGAATGGCCTTTGACCGGCCAAGGAGGTCTGGAGACGGCCCTTAGCCGAGGGAAGCCTCTCGTCCGGCCTTCAGCCGAGTGTAAGATCTTGGGCCGGCCCTTGGCCGGGTCAAGGAAAGGCCAGGGCCGGCCTTCGGCCGAGAGGAAGTGTCACCCGGGCTTTGGCCGGGTGAATAGTCTTGGGCCGGCCCTTGGCCGGGTCGAGGAAAGGCCAGGGCCGGCCTTTGGCCGAGAGGAAGTTTCGCCCGGCCTTTGGCTGGGTGAATAGTCTTGGGCCGGCCCTTGGCCAGGTCAAGGGGAAGCCAGGGCCGGCCTTCGGCCGAGTGGAAGCTTCACCCGGCCTTTGGCCGGGTGAATAGTCTTGGGCCGGCCTTTGGCCGGGTCAAGGAAAGGCCAAGGGAGGCCGCTGGGCCGAGTGGAAGGGAACATTCTGCTCGGCCTTTGGCCGAGTGGGCAGGTTTAGGGCACCGGCCCAGGGCGGGGCTGAGCCCTCTCGGGGCCTTCGTCGAGCCGTCGCGCCTTTTATGCACGCAACAACTTATGATCATGTTTTTTACCGTGTGAGTTTGATATTTTCATTCAGTAATACGCCTAGATATAATTTTGGCAAAACAAAATTTGAATTTTTTTTTTCTGAGCCCAAAGGGTGTAGTACACGAAATATTTGTGGTATTTGAAATTAGCATAACTATTTCAAATAGGAGCTAATGATCATGATTTATACCGCGTGAATTAGATATTTTCATCCACTAATAAGATAAGAATTTACTTTGACAAAACAAAATTGTAAGTTATTTTTCCGAGCCCAAAGGGTATAATACACGAAATTTGCGGTGTTTGAAATTAGCATAACTCTTTAAAATAGGGACTTATGATCATGATTTTTACCGCGTGAGTTTTATATTTTCATTCACTAATACGCCTAGACTTAATTTTGACAAAACAAAATTTTGAGTTTTTTATCCGAGCCAAAAGGATATGTACACAAAATATTTGCGGTATTTGAAATTAGCATAACTCTTTAAAATAGGGATTTATGATCATTAATTTTACCGCTTGAGTATGATATTTTTATTCACTAATACGCCTAGAATGAATTTTGACAAAACAAAATTTTGTGTTTTTTATCCGAGCCAAAAGCGTATAGTACACGAAATATTTGCGGTATTTGAAATTGGTATAACTATTTCAAATAGGGGCTGATGATCATGATTTTTACCGCGTGAGTTAGATATTTTCGTCCACTAGTACGCCAAGAATTTACTTTTACAAATCAAAATTTTAAGTTTTTTTTCCGAGCCCAAAGGGTATAGTACACGGAATATTTGCGGAATTTAAAATTAGCATAACAATTTTAAATAGGAGCTGATGATATTGATTTTTCCCGCGTGAGTTAGAAATTTTCATCCACTAATACGCCAAGTATTAATTTTGACAAAGCAAAATTTTTAGTTTTTTTTCCGACCCCAAAGGGTATAGTACATGAAATATTTGCGGTATTTGAAATTATCATAACTCTTTAAAATAGAGACTTATGATCCTGATTTTTAGAGCGTTAGTTTGATATTTTCATTCAATAATACTCCTAGACTTATTTTTGACAAAACAAAATTTTTGAATTTTTTTTTCCAAGCCTAAATGGTATGTAGTATACGAAATATTTACGGTATTTGAAATTAGTAATACTATTTCAAATAGGAGCTAACGATCATGATTTTTACCGCGTGAGTTTGATATTTTCATTCACTAATACCCCTAGACTTAATTTTGACAAACCAAAATTTTGGGTTTTTTTTCCGAGCCCAAAGGGTATTTGTACACGAAATATTTCCGGTATTTGAATTAGTTTAATTCTTTAAAATAGGGACTTATGATCATGATTTTTACCGCATGAGTTAGATATTTTTATTCACTAATTCGCTTGACTTAATTTTGACAAAACAAAATTTTGATTTTATTTTTTCGAGCCCAAAGGGTATAGTCCACGAAACATTTGCGGTATTTGAAATTAGCATAACTATTTCAAATAAAGGCTTATGATCATGATTCTTACCTCGTGTGTTAGATATTTTTATCCCCTAATACATCAAGAATTTATTTTGATAAAACATAATTTTATATTTTTTTTCGAGCCCAAATGTATATTACACGAACTATTTGCAGTATTTGAAACCAGCATAAGTATTTAAAATAGGGACTTATGATCATGATTTTTACCACTTGAGGTTGATATTTTCAATCACTAATGCGCCTAGACATAATTTTGACAAAACAATTTTTTTTAGTTTTTTTTCCGATCTTAAATGGTATTGTACATGAAATATTTGCGGTATTTGAAATTAGCATAACTATTTCTAATAGGGGCTGATGATCATGATTTTTACCGTGTGAGTTTGATATTCTCATTCAATAATACGCCTAAACTTAATTTTGACAAAACAAAATTTTGAGTTTTTTTTCCGAGCCCAAACGGTATTGTACACGAAATATTTACGGTATTTGAGATTAGGATAATTCTTTAAAATAGAACTCATGAGCATGATTTTTACCGCGTGAGTTTAATATTTTCATTCAATAATACGCCTAAACTTAATTTTTACAAGACAAAATATTTAGTTTTTTTTTACCGAGCCCAAAGGATATAGTACACAAAAAATTTGCGGTATTTGAAATTACCCTAATTCTTTAAAATAGGGAGTTATGATCATGATTTTTTACAGCGTGAGTTTGAAATTTTTCATTTATTATTACGCCCAGACTTAATTTTGACAAAACAAATTTTGAATTTTTTTTTCCGAGCTCAAAGGGTATAATAATACACGAAACATTTTCGGTATTTTCAAATAGGGGCTGATTATATTGATTTTTACCGAGTGAGTTAGATATTTTCATCCAATAATACGCCAATAGTTTATTTTGACAAAACAAAATTTTAACTTTTTTTTTCGATCACAAAGGGTATAGTACACGAAATATTTGTGGTATTTGAAATTAGCATAATTCTTTAAAATAGGGACTTATGATCATGATTTTTTCCGCGTGAGTTTGATATTTTCATTCACCAATACGCCTAGATTTAATTTTACCGAAACAAAATTTTGAGTGTTTTTTTCCGAGCCGAAAGGGTATTCTACACGAAATATTTGCGGTATTTCAAATTTGCATAACTATTTTAAATAAGGGCTGATGATCATGATTTTTACCGCGTGAGTTATATATTTTCATCCACAAATACGCTAAGAATTTACTTTGACAAAACAAAATTATAAGTTTTTTTTCTTATCCCAAAGGGTATAGTACACGAAATATTTGCGGTATTTGAAATTAGCATCTATTTAAAATAGGGATTTATTATCATAATTTTTAGGGCGTGATTTTAATATTTTCGTTCACAGCTACGCCAAGACTTAAATTTGACAAAACAAACTTTTGACGTTTTTTCTCCGAGCCCAAAGGATAGTACACGAAATATTTGCGATATTTCAAATTAACATAACTTTTTCAAATAAGGGCTGATGATCATGATTTTTACCGCGTGAGTTATATATTTACATCCTATAATACGCCAAGAATTTATTTTGACAAAATAAAATCTTAACTTTTTTTTTTCAGATCCCAAAGGGTATCGTACACGAAATATTTGCGTTATTTGAAATTAGCATAACTATTTCAAATAGGGGCTGATGATCATGACTTTTACCGAGTGAGTTAGATATTTTCATCCACTAATATGCTAAGTATTAATTTTGAGAAAGCAAAATATTATGTTTTTTTTCCGAGCCCAAAGGGTATATAGTACACGAAATATTTGCGGTACTTTAAATTAGCATAACTATTTCGAATAGAACCTGATGATCATGATATTTACCGCGTGAATTGGATATTTTCATCCACTAATACGCTAAGAATTTACTTTGACAAAACAAAAAAAAATTAAGTTTTTTTTAGGCCAAAGGGTATAAGTACACGATATATTTGAGGTATTTGAACTTAGCATAATTCTTAGAAATAAGGACTCATGATCATGATTTCGACCGCGTGAGTTTGATATTTTCATTCAATAATACGTCTAGACTAAATTTGGATAAAACAAAATTTTGAGTTTTTTTTCCGAGCCCAAAGGGTGTACACGAAATATTTGCGGTATTTGAAATTAGCATAACTATTTCAAATAGGTGCTGATGATCATGATTTTTACTGCGTGAGTTAAATATTTTCATCCACTAATACGATAAGAATTTACTTTGAAAAAACAAAATTTTAAGTTTTTTTTAGCCCAGTGGGTATATTACACGAAACATTTGAGGTATTTGAAATGAGCATAACTCTTAGAAATATGGACTCATGATCATGATTTCGACCGCGTGAGTTTGATATTTTCATTCAATAATACGCCTAGACTTAATTTTGATAAAACAAAATTTTATGTTTTTTTTAGCCCAAAAGGTATAGTACACGAAATATTTGCGGTATTTGAAATTACCATAATTATTTTAAATAGGGGCTGATGATCATGATTTTTACCGCGTGAATTAAATATTTTAATAAACTAATACCCCAAAAATTCATTTTGACAAAATTTTAAGTTTTTTTTCGATTCTAAAGGGTATAGTACACGAAATATTTGAGGTATTTGAAATTAAAAGAAATCTTTAAAATAGGGACTTATGATTATGAATTTTTACCGCTTGAGTTTGATATTTTCATTCAATAATACGCATAGACTTTACTTTGACAAAACAAAATTTTGAGTTTTTTTTTCCGAGCCCAAAAAATATAGTACACAAAATATTTGCAATATTTGAAATTAGCATAACTATTTCAAATAGGAGCTGATGATCATGACCTTTACCGAGTAAGTTACATATTTTCATCCACTAATACGCTAAGAATTTACTTAGACAAAACATTTTTTCCGATCCCAAAGGGTATAGTACACGAAATATTTGCGGTATTTGAAATTAGCATAACTATTTAAAATAGGGTTTTATGACCATGATTTTTACCGCGTGAGTTTTATATTTTAATTCACTAATACGCCTAGAATTAAATTTGACAAAACAAAATGTTGAGTTTCTTTTTCCGAGCACAAAGGGTATAGTACACGAAATATTTGCGGTATTTGAAATTACCATAACTAACTCAAATAGGGGCTGATGATCATGACTTTCACCGAGTAAGTTAGATAGTTTCTTCCACTAATAAGCTAAGAATTTACTTTGACAAAACATTTTTTCTGAGCCCAAAGGGTATAGTACACGAAATATTTGCGGTTTTTGAAATTAGGATTACTCTTTAAAATAGGGACTTATCATCCTGATTTTTACCGTGTGAGTTAGATATTATCATCCAATAATACACCAAGAATTTATTTTGACAAAACAAAATTTTATATTTTTTTTTCCGAGCCCAAAGGGTATAGTACACGAAATATTTGCGGTATTTTAAATTAGTATAACTATTTCAAATAAGGGCTGATGATCATGATTTTTACCGTGTTAGTAAGATGTTTTCATCAACTAATTCGCGTAGACTTAATTTTGACAAAACAAAATTTTGAGTTTTTTTTCCGAGCCCGAAGGGGATAGTACACAAAATATTTGCGGTATTTTAAATTAGCATAACTATTTCAAATAGGGACTGATGCTCATGATTTTTACCGCGTGAGTTTGATATTTTCATTCACTAATACACCTAGAGTTAATTTTGACCAAACAAAATTTTGAGTTTCTTTTTCCGAGCCTAAAGGGTATAGTATAAGAAATAATTGCAGTATTTAAAATTAGCTTATCTATTTCAAATAGGGGCTGATGATCATGATTTTTACCGCGAGAGATAGATATTTTCACCCACTAATACACCAAGAATTTATTTTGATAAAACAAAATTTTTAGTTTTTTTTTCGAGTCTAAAGGGTATTATACACGAAATATTTGCGGTATTTGAAATTAGCATAGTTCTTTAAAAGAGGGACTTATAATCATAATTTTACCGCGTGAGTTTGATATTTCATTAACTAATAAGCCTAGACTTAATTTTGAAGAAAATTTTTTTTGAATTTCTTTTAAGAGCCCTTAGGGTATAGTTCACGAAATATTTGTGGTATTTGAAATTAGCATAACTATTTCAAGTAGGGGCATATAATCATGATTTTTACCGCTTGAGTTATATATTTTCATCCACTAATACGCCAAGAATTTATTTTGAAAAAAAAAATTATGTTTTTTCGTGCCCAAATAATATATTAGACGAAATATTTGCGGTATTTGAAATTAGCATAACTCTTTAAAATAGGGACTTATGATCAGGATTTTTACCGTGTGAGTTTGATATTTTCATTCACTAATACGCTCAGACTTAATTTTGACAAAACAAAAATTTGAGTTTTTTTTTCCGAGACCAAAAGGTATAATACACGAAATATTTGCCGTATTTTAAATTACCATAACTATTTGAAATAGGGACAGATGATCATGATTTGTACCGCGTGAGTTAGATATTTTCAACCAATAATACGGCAAGAATTTATCTTGACAAATAAAAATTTTAAGTTTTTTTTCCGATCCAAAAGGATATAGTACACGAAATATTTGCGGTATTTGAAATGAGCATAACTATTTCAATTAGGGACTTATGATCATGATTTTTACCGCGTGAGTTTTATTTTTTCATTCACTAATACACCTAGACTTAATTTTGACAAAACAAAATTTTGTGTATCTTTTTCCCATCCCAAAGGGTATAGTACACGAAATAATTCCGGTACTTTAAATTAGCATAACTATTTCGAATAGAAGCTGATGATCATGATATTTACCGCGTGAATTAGATATTTTCATCCACTAATACGCCAGGAATTTATTTTGATAAAACAAAATATTAAGTTTTTTTTCTGAGTCCAAAGGGTATAGTACACGAAATATTTGCGGTGTTTGAAATTACTTTAATTCTTTAAAAGAGGGACTTATGATCATGATTTTTACCGCGTGAGTTTAATATTTTAATTCACTAATACGCCTAGACTTAAAGTTTCGACGAAACAAAACTTTGAGTTTTTTTAAGAGCTCTTATGGTATAGTACACGAAATATTTTCGGTATTTGAAATTAGCATAACTATTTCAAATAGGGGCTGATGATCATGATTTTTACCGCGTGAGTTAGATATTTTCATCCACTAATACTCTAAGAATTAAGTTTGACAATACAAAATTGTAAGTTTTTTTCCCAGCCCAAATGATATATTACACGAAATATTTACGGTTTTTAAAATTAGCATAACTCTTAAAAATAGAGACTAATGATCATGATTTTTACCTCGTGAATTTAATATTTTCATTCAGCAATATGCCTTAACTTAATTTTTATAAAATAAAATTTTGAGTTTTTTTATTCTGGGCCCAAAGGGTATACTACACAAAATATTTGCGGTATTTAGAGTTAGCGTAATTATTTCAAATTCGGGCTGATGATCATGAGTTTTACCTTGTGCGTTAGATATTTTCATCCACTAATACGCCAAAAATTTATTTTGACAACAAAGTTTTGAGTTCTTTTTCTGAGCTTAAAGGGTATAGTACACAAAATACTTACGGTATTTGAAATTAACATAACTATTTCAAATACGGGCTGATGATCATGATTTTTACAGCGCGAGTTAGATATTTTCATCCACTAATACCCTAAGAATTTACTTTGACAAAACAAAATTTAAATGTTTTTTTTTCCGAACCCAAAAGGTATAGTAAACGATATATTTGTCGTATTTAAAATTATCATAACTCTTTAAAATAGGGACTTATGATCATTATTTTTAGATCATCAGTTAGATATTTTCATCCACTAATACGCCTATACTTAATTTTGACAAAACAAATTTTGAGTTTTTATTTTCCGAGCCCAAAGGGTATTGTACACGAAATTCTTGGAGTATTTTAAATTAGCATAACAATTTCAAAAAGGGGTTGATAATCATGATTTTTACCGCGTGAGTTAGATATTATCATCCAATAATACAACATAAATTTATTTTGACAAAACAAAATTTTATGTTTTTTTCCTAGCCCAAAGGGTATAATACACGAAATATTTCCTGAATTTTAAATTATAATATTTATTTCAAATAAGGGCTGATAATAATGATTTTTACCGCATGAGTTAGATATTATCATCCAATAATACACCAAGAATTTATTTTGACAAAACAAAATTTCATGTTTTTTTCCGAGCCCAAAAGGTATAGTACACGAAATATTTGCGGTATTTTAAATTAACATAACTACTTCAAATAGTGACTGATGATCATGATTTTTAACGTGTTAGTTAGATATTTTAATCCACTAATACACCAACAATTTATTTAAAAAAAATATTTTGTCTTTTTTTCTGAGCCCAAAAGGTATAATACACGAAATATTTGCGGTATTTAAAATGACCATAACTATTTTAAATAGGGGTTGATTATCATGATTTTTACAGCGTGAATCAGATATTTTCATCCACTAATACGTCACGAACTTATTTTGACAAAACAAAGTTTTAAGTTTTTAATCCGAGCTCAAAGGGTATATTACAAGAAATATTTGCGGTATTTGAATAACCATAATTATTTAAAATAGGGACTTATGATTATGATTTTAACCGTATAAGTTTGATATTTTCATTCACTAATATGCCGAGATTGTAAGTTTTTTTTTCCGAGCCCAAAGGGTATAGAACACGAAATATTTGCGGTATTTGAAATTAGTATAACTATTTCAATTATGGGCTGATGATCATGATTTTTACAACGCGAGTTAGATATTTTCATCCACTAATACTCTAAGAATTTACTTGGACAAAACAAAATTTTAAGTTTTTCTTCCTAGCCCAAAGGATATAGTACACGAAATATTTGCCATATTTAAAATTATCATAACTCTTTAAAATAGGGACTTATGATCATTATTTTTAGATCGTCAGTTAGAGATTTTCATACACTAATACGCTTATACTTAATTTTGACGAAATAAAATTTTGACTTTTTAATTTATGATCCCAAAGGGTATTGTACACGAAATATTTGCAGTATTATAAATTAGCATAACAATTTTAAATAGGGGTTGATGATCATGATTTTTACCGCATGAGTTAGATAATGATCCTGCACGTAAATGAAGAACTTGCGGGCCCGCCGCTTCTCGAAGAGGTCCATCAGTGGGGACCGCAGTGCTTCCATGTCCGTCGTCGGCACCTTGTGCACTTTCCCTTTGTTGAACACGAAGCTCCCGTCCACCGCTTTGAACGTCAGGTACTTTATCACGTCCGTGTGGATCAGCACCTGCACCAGCGTCCCGTTCTCCATCATCAACTATCATCCATTCATCATCATCATTCATCATCATGCATCATTCAATTTCAATCAAAGAAACACTACTCTGATCCAAACCTGAAGATCATCCACAATTAACAAACACCACGGAGAGAAGACCGGTGACATTACTTCATCCACAATTAATTAAACAAACAAAAGAACATCAATCAGATCCAAACCTTCAGACCATCCACAGAGAGAAGACCGGTGAGGATGCACTCCTTGAGGCCGGTACCAACGACGATGACGTCATACTTTTCATCCAAATAGGAGTTGATGATCATGATTTTTACCACGTGAGTTAGATATTTTCATCCACTAATACGTCAAGAATATATTTTGACAAAAAAAAAATTCTAGGTTTTATTTTCCAATCCCAAAGGGTATAACACTTTAAAAGAGGGACTGATTATCATATTTTTTATCGCATCAGCTTGATATTTTCATTCAGTAATATGCCAAGAATTTATTTTGACAAAACTAAATTTTTAGTTTTTATTTTTCGATCCCCAAAAGTTATAGTACATGAAATATTTGCGATATTTGAAATTAGCATAACTCTTTTAAATAGGGGCTGATGATCATAATTTTTACCGCATGAGTTAGATATTTTTATCAACTAATACACAAAAAATTTATTTTGACAAAAAGAAATACTAGTTGTTTTTTTCCGAACCCAAAGGGTATTGTACACGAAATATTTACGCTATAAGAAATTAGCATAACACTTTAAAATAGGGACTGATTATCATAATTTTTACCGCGTGAGTTACATATTTTCATACACTAATACGCCTAGTTTTAATTTTTTTTCCGAGCCCAAAGCGTATATTACACGAAATATTTTTGTTATTTAAAATTAGCATAACTCTTTCAAAAAGGGACTGATGATCATAATTTTTACAGCGTGAGTTAGATATTATCATCCACTAATACGCCTAGATTTAATTTTTCACAAAACAACAATTTTAGCTTTTTTTTTTACCGAACCCAAAGGAATAGTAAACGAAATATTTGCGGTATTTGAAGTTAGTATAACTCTTTCAAATGGGGGGTAATGATCATGATTTTTACCGCGTGAGTTTGATATTTTCATCCACTAATAGGCCTAGACTTTAATTTACAAAACAAAATTTTTAGTTTTTTTCCGAGCCCAAAGGGTATATTGTACACGAAATATTTGCGGTATTTTAAATTAGCATAACTCTTTAAAATAGGGACTTATGATCATGATTTTTATCTTGTGAGTTTGATATTTTTATTCAATAATAAGCCTAGATATGATTTAGACAAAACAAAATTCTTAGTTTTTTTACCGAGCCTAAAGGGTGTAGGACACGAAAATACCGATATTTGGAATTAGCATAACTCCTTAAAATAGAGAATGGTGATCATGATTTATACCGCGTGAGTTTGATATTTTCATCTACTAATACACCTAGACTTTATTTTGACAAAATAAAATATTTAGTTTTTTTCGAGCCCAAAGGGTATAATATTCACGATAATAGAAATTAGGATACCCCTTTAAAATAGGGACATATAATCATGCTTTTTAACGCGTGAGTTAGATGTTTTCATTCACTAATACGACTAGACTTAATTTTGACAAAACAGAATTTTTAGTTTTTTTTATCCGAGCATGAAGGGTATGGTACACGAAGTATTTGGAATATTTGAGATTAGCATAACTATTCCAAATAGGGGCCGGTGATCATGATTTTAACCGCGTGAGTTTGATATTTTCATTCACTAATATGCCTAGACTTACTTTTAACAAAACAAAATTTAGAGTTTTTTTTTCGAGCCCTAAGGGTATAGTATACAAAATATTTGCGGTATTTAAAATTACCATAACTATTTCAAATAGGATGATCATGATTTTTGCCGCGTGTGTTAGATATTTTCATCCACTAATACGCAAAGGCTTAATTTTGACAAAACAAAATTTTAAGTTTTTTTTCCGAGCCTAAAGAGTATATAGTACACAAAATATTTGCGGAATTTGAAATTAGCATAACTCTTTAAAATAGGAATTTATGATCATAATTTTTACGGCGTGAGATTGATATTTCCATTCACTAATACGCCTAGACTTAATTTTAACAAAACAAAATTTTGAGTTTTTTATATGAGCCCAAGGGGTATAGTACACTAAATATTTGTGGTATTTAATATTAGTATAACTATTTCAGATAAAGGCTTATGATCATGATTTTTAGTGCCTGAGTTAGATATTTTCATCCACTAATAGGCCAAGAATTTATTTTGACAAACGAAATTTTAAGTTTTTTTTTCTGAGCCCAAAGGGTATAGTACACGAAATATTAGCGGTATTTAAAATTAGCATATCTCTATAAAATAGTGACTTATAATTATGATTTTTACCGCGTGAGTTTGATATTTTCAATCAGTAATACGCGTAGATTTAATTTTGACAAAACAAAATTTTAAGTTTTTTTTCGAGCCTAAAGAGTATAGTACACGAAATATTTGCGGTATTTGACATTAACATAACTCTTTAAAATAGGGACATATGATCATCATTTTTACTGCGTGAATTTGATATTTTCATTCAATAATATGCCTAGACTTAATTTTGACAAAACAAAATTTTGAATTTATTTTTTCGAGCCCAAATGATATAATACACGAAATATTTGCGGTATTTTAAATTAGCATAACTCTATAAAATAGGGACTTATGATCATGATTTTTACCGCGTGAGTTATATATTTTCATCCAATAATACTTCCAAAAATTTATTTTGACAGAACAAAATTTTGGTTTTTTTCCGATCTCAAAGGTTATTGTACACGAAATATTTGCGGTATTTAAAATCAGCATAACTCTTTAAAATAGGGTCATATGATCATGAGTTTTACTGCGTGAGTTTGGTATTTTCATTCAATAATATACCTAGACTAAATTTTGAAAAAACTAAATTTTGAATTTTTTTTCCGAGCCCAAACGGTTTCGTAAACGAAATATTTGCAGTATTTGAAATTAGAATATTTATTTCAAATAGGGGCTGATGATCATGATTTTTACCGCGTGAATTGGATATTTTCATCGACTCATACGCTAAGAGTTTACTTTGACAAAACAACATGGTCAATATTTTTCTGAGCCCAAAGGGTATATAGTACACGAAATTTTTGTGGTATATGAAATTATTATAACTCTTTAAAATAGGGACTTATGATCATGATTTTGACCGCGTGAGTTTGATATTTTCATTGACTAATACGCCTAGACTTAATATTGACAAAATAAAATTTTGAGTTTTTTTTCTGAGCCCAATAGGTATAGTACACAAAATATTTGCGGTATTTAAAATTAGCATAACTATTTCAAATAGGGGCTGATGATCATGATTTTTACCGCGTGATTTAGAAATTTTCATCCACTCATACGCTAAGAGTTTACTTTGACAAAACAAAATTGTAAGTTTTTTTTCCGAGCCCAAAGGGTAAAGTAAAGTATATATTTACGGTATTTGAAATTAGCATAACTCTTTAAAATAAGGACTTATGATCATGATTTTTACCGCATGAGTTTGATAGTTTCATTCACTAATACGCCTAGACTTAATTTTGACAAAACAAAATTTTGGGTTTTTTTTACGAGGCCAAAGGGTATAATACACGAAATATTTGCGGTATTTGAAATTAGCATAACTATTTCAAATATGAGCTGATGATCATGATTTTTATCGCGTGAGTTAGATATATTCATCTACAATTTCGTCAAGAATTAATTATGACAAAACAAAATTTTAAGTTTTTTTTCCGAGCCCAAAGGATATAGTACGAGAAATATTTGCGATATTTGAAATAAGGATAATTCTTTAAAGTAAGGACTTTTGAACATGATTTTTACCGAGTGAGTTTGATATTTTCATTCACTAATACGCCTAGACTTAATTTTGACAAAACAAAATTTTGGGTTTTTTTTACGAGGCCAAAGGGTATAATACACGAAATATTTGCGGTATTTGAAATTAGCATAACTATTTCAAATATGAGCTGATGATCATGATTTTTATCGCGTGAGTTAGATATATTCATCTACAAATACGTCAAGAATTAATTATGACAAAACAAAATTTTAAGTTTTTTTTCCGAGCCCAAAGGATATAGTACGAGAAATATTTGCGATATTTGAAATAAGGATAATTCTTTAAAGTAGGGACTTTTGAACATGATTTTTACCGAGTGAGTTTGATATTTTCATTCACTAATACGCCTAGACTTAATTTTGACAAAACATAATTTTGAGTTTTTTTTCCAAGTCCAAAGGGATAGTACACGAAATATTTGCGGTCTTTCAAATTAGTATAACTATTTCAAATAGGGGCTGATGATCATGATTTTTATCGCTTGAATTAGATATTTTCATCCACTAATACGCTAAGAATTTATTTTAACAAAACAAAATTGTAAGTTTTTTTTCCGAGCCCAAAGGTTTTAATACACGAAATATTTTTGGTATTTCAAATTAGCATAACTCTTAAATTTAGGGACTTATGATCATGATTTTTACCGCTTGAGTTTCTATTTTCATTCTCTAATACGCCTAAACTTAATTTTGATAAAACAAAATTTTGAATTTTTTTATTCGAGCCCAAAAGGTATGAAACACGAAATATTTGCGGTATTTAAAATTAGTATAACTATTTCAAATAGGGGTAGATGATCATGATTTTTACCGCGTGAGTTAGATATTTTCATCCACTAATACGCTAAGAATTTATTTTAACAAAACAAAATTGTAAGTTTATTTTCCGAGTCCAAAGTGTTTAGTACATGAAATATTTGCGGTATTTGAAATAAGCATAACTTTTAAAAATAGGGATTTATGATCATGATTTTTACCGCTTGAGTTTGATATTTTCATTCACTAATACGCCAAGACTTAATATTGACAATACAAAATTTAAGTTTTTATTTTTCCAAACACTAAGGGTATATACACGAAATATTTGCGGTATTTGAAATCGGCATAACTATTCAAATAGGGCTTATAATCATGATATTTACCGCGTGAGTTAGATATTTCATCCATTTATACACCAACACTTTATTTTGACAAAATAAAAATTTAAGTTTTTTTTCTGAGCCCATAGGGTATAGTACATGAAATATTTGCGGTATTTGAAATTAGCATACTTCTTTTAAATAGGGACTTATGATCATGAATTTTACCGCGTGAGTTTGATATTTTCATTCACTAATATGCCTAAACTTAATTTTGACAAAACAAAATTTCGACTTTTTTTTCCAAGCCCAAATGGTTTAATACATGAAACATTTGCTGAATTTCAAATTAGCATAACTATATCAAATAGGGGCTGGTGATCATGATTTTTACTGCGTGAGTTAGATATTTTGATCCACTAATACGCCAAGAATTTATTTTGATTAACAAAAAAATTTAATTTTTTTTCCGAGCACAAAGGGTATAGTACACGAAATATTTAAGGTATTTGAAATTAGGACAACTCTTAAAAATAAGGACTTATGATCATGATTTTTACCGCTTGAGTTTGATATTTTCATTTACTAATACGTCTAGACTTAATTTTGACAAAAAAAAAATTTGATCTTTTTTTTCCTAGCCCAAAGGGTATAGTACACGAAATATTTGTGATATTTGCAATTAGCATAACTATTTAAAATAGGGGCTGATAATCATGACTTTTACCGCGTGAGTTAGATATTTTGATCCACTAATACGCCAAGAATTTATTTTGATAAAACAAAAAGTTTAGTTTTTTTTTCGAGCACAAAGTGTATAGTATACGAAATATTTTCGGTATTTTAAATTAGCATACTTGTTTAAAATAAGGACTTATGATCATGATTTTTACCGCGTGAGTTTGATATTTTCATTTACTAATATGCCTAGACTTAATTGTGACAAAAAAAAATTTGAGATTTTTTTCGAGTTCAAAGGGGATAGTACACGAAATATTTTCGGTATTTCAAATTAGAATAACTATATCAAACAGGGCCTGATGATCATGATTTTTAACGCGTAAGTTAGATATTTTCATCCACTCATACGCTAAGAGTTTACTTTGACAAAACAAAATTATAAGTTTTTTTTCCTAGCCCAAATGTATAATACATGAAATATTTGCGGTATTTGAAATTAGCATAATTCTTTAAAATAAGGACTTATGATCATGATTTTTAACGCGTGAGTTTGATATTTTCATTCACTCATACGCCTAGATTTAATTTTGACAAAACAAGATTTTGGGTTTTTTTTCCTAGGCCAAAGGGTTTAGTACACGAAATATTTGCGGTATTTGAAATTAGCATAACTCTTTAAGTAGAGACTTATGATCATGATTTTTACTATGTGAGTTAGACATTTTCATTCACTAATATGCCTAGACTTAATTTTGACAAAACAAAATTTTAATTTTTTTTTTCGAGCAAAATGAGTATAGTACACGAAATATTTGCGGTATTTGAAATTAGCATAACTATTTCAAATAGGTGCTGATGATAATGATTTTTACCGCGTGAGTTAGATATTTTCATCCAATAATACGCCATGAATTCATTTTGACAAAACAAAATTTTAAGTTTTTTTTCCTAGCCCAAATGTATAATACATGAAATATTTGCGGTATTTGAAATTAGCATAATTCTTTAAAATAAGGACTTATGATCATGATTTTTAACGCGTGAGTTTGATATTTTCATTCACTCATACGCCTAGATTTAATTTTGACAAAACAAAATTTTGGGTTTTTTTTCCGTGACCATAGGGTATAGTATACGAAATATTTGCGGTATTTGAAATTAGTACAAATATTTCAAATTAGGGTTGATGATCATAATTTTTACCGCGTAAGTTTGATATTTTCATCCACTAATACGCCAAGAATTTATATTGACAAAACAAAATTGTATGTTTTTTTTACGAGTCCAAAGGGTATAGTACACGAAAAATTTGTGGTATTTATAATTAGCATAATTCTTTAAAATAGAGACTTATGATCATGATTTTTACAGCATGAGTTTGATATTTTCATTCACTAATACGCCTAGACTTAATTTTGACAAAACAAAATTTTGACTTTATTTTACGAGCCCAATGGGTATAATACACGAATTATTTGCGGCATTTGAAATTAGCATAACTATTTCAAATAGGGGCTGATGATCATGATTATTATCGCGTGAATTAGATATTTTCATCCACTAATACGCCATGAATTTATTATAACAAAACAAAATTGTAAGTTTTTTTTTCCGAGACCAAAGGGTATAGTACAGGAAAAATTTGCGGTATTTGAAATTAGCATAAATCTTTAAAATAGGGACTTATGATCATGATTTTTACCGCTTGAGTTTCATATTTTTATTCAATAATACGCATATAATTAATTTTGACAAAATAAAATATTGAGTTTATTTTTCCGAGCCCAAAGGGTATGGTACAAGAAATATTTGGGGTATTTGAAATTAGCATAACTATTTCAAATAGGGGCTGATGATCATGATTTTTACTTTGTGAGTTAGATATTTTCATCCACTAATACGCCAAGTATTTATTTTGACAAAAACAAAATTTTGAGTTTATTTTTCCGAGCCCAAAGGGTATAGTACACGAAATATTTGCGGTATTTAAAATTAGCATAAATGTTTCAAATAGGGGCTGATGATCATGATTTTTACCGCGTGAATTAGATATTTTCATTTAGTAATTCGCCAAGAATTTTTTTTGACAAAAGAAATATTTTTTTTCCGAGCCTATATGGTAGAACACGAAATACTTGCGGTATTTCAAATTAGCAAAATTATTTCAAATAGGGCTGATGATCATTATTTTTACAGCGTGAGTTAGATATTTTCATCCACTCATACGCCAAGAGTTTCCTTTGACAAACAAAAATTGTAAGTTTTTTTTCCGAGCCCAAAGGGTATTGTACACGAAATATTTGGTGTATTTTAAATTAGCATAACTCTTTAAAATAGGGACTTATGATCATGATTTTTACCGCGTGAGTTTGATATTTTCAGTTACTAATACGCCTAGACTTAATTTTGACTAAATATAATTTTGGGGTTTTTTCCGAGCCCAAAAAGTTTAGTACACGAAATATTTCCGGTATTTGAAATTAGCATAACTCTTTAAAATAGGATATATGATTATGATTTTTACTGCGTGAGTTTGATATTTTTATTCGATAATACGCCTAGACTTAATTTTGACACAACAAAATTTTGAATTTATGTTTTCGAGCCCAAAGGGTATAATACACAAAATATTTACGGTATTTCAAATTAGTATAACTATTTCAAAAAGGGGCCGATGATCATGATTTTTACCACGTGAATTAGATATTTTCATCCACTCATACGCTAAGACTTTACTTTGAAAAAACAAAATTGTAAGTTTTTTTTCCGAGCCCAAAGGTTTAGTATACGAAATATTTTCAATATTTGGAATTAGCATAACTCTTTAAAATAGGGACTTATGATCATGATTTTTACCGCGCGAGTTAGATATTTTCTTCCATAAATACGCTAACAATTTATTTTGACAAAAGAAATTTGTATGTTTTTTTTCCGAACCTAAAGGGTATAGTACACGAAACATTTGCAGTATTTGACATTAGCATAACTATTTCAAATAGGGGATGATGATCATAATTTTTACCGCGTGAATTAGATAATTTCATCCACTAATACGCTAAGAATTCATTTTGACAAAACAGAATTGTAAGGTTTTATTTCCGAGCTCAAAGGTATAGTACACGAAATATTCGCGGTATTTGAAATTAGCATAACTCTTAAAATTAGGGACTTATGATCATGATTTTTACCGCTTGAGTTTGATATTTTGATTCATAAATACTCCTAATCATAATTTTAACAAAATAAAATTTTGAGTTTTTTATCCTAGCCCAAAGGGTATAGTAAACGAAATATTTGCGGTATTTCAAAATAACATAACTATTTCAAATAGGGGCATATGATCATGATTTTTACCGCATGAGTTAGATATTTTCATCCACTCATACGCTAAGAGTTTACTCTGACAAAACTACATTGTAAGTTTTTTTTTCAAGTCCAAAGGGTATAGTACACGAAATATTTGTTGTATTTGAAATTAGCATAACTCTTTAAAATAGGGACTTATTATCATGATTTTTACCGCATGAGTTTGACATTTTCATTCACTAATACGCCTAGACTTAATTTTAGCAAAATAATTTTTGATTTTTTTTTCCAAGCCCAAACGGTGTAGTACACGAAATATTTGAGGTATTTCAAATTAGCATAACTATTTCGAATACGGGCTGATAATCATGATTTTTACCGCTTGAGTTAGATATTTTCATCCACTAATACGCTAACAATTTATTTTGACAAAAAAAATTGTAAGTGTTTTTTCCGATCTCAAAGGGTATAGTACACAAAACATTTGCGGTATTTGAAATTAATATAACTCTTAAAAATAGGGACTTATGATCATGATTTTTAGAGCGTGAAATATATATTTTCATCCAATAATAAGCCAAGAATTTATTTTTACTTTACAAAAATTTAAGTTTTTTTCCGAGCCCAAAGGGTATAGTACACGAAATATTTGTGGTATTTAAAATTAGCATAATTCTTTAAAATATGGACTTATGAACATGATTTTTACCGCGCGAGTTTGATATTTCCAATCACTAATACCCCTAGACTTAATTTTGACCAAACAAAATTTTGAGTTTTTTTCTTAGCCTAAATGGTATTGTACACGAAATATTTGCGGTATTTCAATAATACGCCGAAACTTAATTTTGACAAAACAAAATCTTTAATTTTTATGCCCGGGCCCAAAGGGCATAGTATATGAATATTTGCGGTATTTGAAATTACCATAGTTCTTTAAAATAGGGACTTATTACTATGATTTTTACCACATTATTTTATATTTTCATTCACTAATACGCCTAGACTTAATTTTGACAAAACAAAATTTTGAGTTTTTTTTTTAGCCCAAAGAGTATACTACACAAAATATTTGAGGTATTTCAAATAAGGGCTGATGAACATGATTTTTAACGCGTGAGTTAGATATTTTCATCTACTCATACGCTAAGAGTTTATTTTGAGAAAACAAAATGGTAAGTTTTTTTCCGAGCCTAAAGGATATAATATACGAAATATTTGCGGTATTTGAAATTAGCATAACCCTTAAAAATAGGGACTTATGATCATGATTTTTACCTGGTCAGTTTCAAATTTTTATTCACTAATACGCTTAGACTTAATTCTTACAAAACATAATTTTGGGTTTTTTTTTCGAGCTCAAAGGGTATAGTACGCAAAATATTTTTGGTATTTGAAATTAGCATAACTCTTTAAAATAGGGACATATGATCAGGATTTTTACTGTGTGAGTTTGATATTTTCATTCAATATTACGCCTAGACTTATTATTGACAAATCAAAATTTTGAATTTTTTTTTTCCAAGCCTAAAGAGTAATACAAGAAATATTTGCGGTATTTAAAATTAGCATAATTCTTAAAAATAGGAATTTTGATCATGATTTTTACCACGTTAGTTTGATATTTTAATTCACTTATACTCCTAGACTTAATTTTGGCAAAACCAAATTCTGAGTTTTTTTTTCCGAGCCGAAATGATAAAGTACACGAAATATTTTAGGTATTCAAATTAGCATAACTATATCAAATAGGGGTTGATGATCATAATTTTTACCGCGTGAGTTAGATATTTTCATCCACTAATACGCTAAGTGTTTACTTTGACAAAACAAAACTGTAAGTTTTTTTTCGAGCCCAAAGGGTATAGTTCACGAAATATTTGCACTATTTGAAATTAGCATAACTCTTAAAAATAGCGATTTACGATCATGATTTTTACCGCGTGAGTTTGATATTTTCATTCACTAATACGCCTAAACTTAACTTTGACAAAACAAAATTTTGGATTTTTTTTCCGATTCCAAAGTGTAGTACACGAAATATTTGCGGTATTTGAAATTTGCATAACTCTTTAAAATAGGGACTTATGATCATTATTTTTACCGCTTGAGTTAGATATTTTAATCAAATAATACGCCTAGAGTTAATTTTGTCAAAATAAAATTTAGAGACTTATTTTATGATCCTAAAGGGTATAGTATACGAAATATTTGCGATATTTTAGATTAGCATAACTATTTCAAATAGGGGCTGATGATCATGATTTTTTACCGCTTTAGTTATATATTTTCAACAACTAATACGACTAGACTAAATTTTGCCAAAACAAAATTTTGAGTTTTTTTTCCGAGCCCAAGGGGTATACTACACGAAATATTTGCGGTATTATAAATTAGCATATCTATTTTAAATAGGGATTGATGATCATGTATTTTACAGCTTGAGTTAGATATTTTCATCTACTAATACGCGTAAAGTTAATTTTGACAAAACAAAATTTAGAAATTTTTTTTTTGATCCTAAAGGAAATAGTACACAAAATATTTGTGGTATTTTAAGTTAGCTTAACTTTTTAAAATAGGTGCTGATGATCATGATTTTTACTGCGTGAGTTTGATATTTTCATTCACTAATACGCCTAGACTTAATTTCGACAAAATAAATTTTGGGTTTTCTTTTCCGAGCCCAAAGGATATAGAACACGTAACATTTGAGGTATTTGAAATTAGCATAACTCTTTAAAATAGGGACATATTATCATGATTTTTACCGCGTGAATTTGATATTTCATTCACTAATACGCCAACACTTAATTTTGAAAAAACAAAATTTTGGGTTTTTTTTCGAGCCCAATGAGTATAGTACACGAAATATTTGCGGTATTTTAAATTAGCATAACTATTCAAAATAGGGACATATGATTATGATTTTTAATGCGTGAAGTTGATATTTTCATTCAATAATATGCCTAGACTTAATTTTGACGAAACAAAATTTTGTATTTTTTTTCCGAGACCAAAATGTTTAGTACACGAATTATTTGCGGTATTTGAAATTAGCATTATTTTTTAAAATAGGGAGGTATGATCATGATATTTACCCTGTTAGTTTGATATTTTCATCCACTAATTCGCCAAGAATTAATTATGAAAAAACTAAAATTTAAAAAAAAATTCCGAGCCCAAAGGGTATAATACACGAAATATTTAAGGTATTTGAAATTAGAATAATTCTTTAAAATAGCGACTTATGAGTATGATTTTTACCGCGTGAGTTTGATATTTGCATTCACTAATACGCCAAGAATTTATTTTAACAAAACAAAAATTAAATTTTTTTTCGAGCCCAAAGGGTAGTATACGAAATATTTGCGGTATTTGATATTAGCATAACTCTTTAAAATAGGGACTTACAATCATGATTTTTACCGCGTGAGATTGATATTTTCTCTCAGTAATACGCCTAGACTTAATTTTGACAACACAAAATTTTGAGTTTTTTTTTCCGACCCCAAAGATTATATATAGTACACGAAATATTTGCGGTATTTGAAATTAACATTACTCTTTAAAATAGGGAGATATGATCATAATTTTTACTGCGTGAGTTTGATATTTTCATTCTGTAATACGCCTAGGCTTAATTTTAACTAAACAAAATTTTGAATTTTTTTCTGAGCCCAAAGGGTATAGTACACGAAATATTTGCGGTATTTTATATTGGCATAACTTTTTCAAATAGGGGCTAATGATCATGATTTTTACTGCGTGAGTTAGATATTTTCATCCACTAATACGCCAAGAAGTAATATTAACAAAGCAAAATTTAAGTTTTTTTATCGAGTCCAAAGGGTATAGTATACAAAATATCTGCGGTATTTTTAATTAGCATAACTATTTCAAATAGGGGTTGATGATCATAAGTTTTGCCACTTTATTTAGATATTTTCAACAACTAATACGCATAGACTAAATTTTGCCATAACAAAATTTTGAGTTTTTTTTTTCAAGCCCAAAGGGTATACTACACGAAATATTTGCGGTATTTGAAATTAGAATATCTATTTTAAATAGGGGCTGTTGATCATGATTTTTACCGGTTGGGTCAGATATTTTCATCTACGAATATACCTAGAGTTAATTTTGACAAAACAAAATTACGTGATTTTTTTTCTGAGCCCAAAGGGTATAGTACACGAAATATTCGTGGTATTTGAAATTAGCACAACTCTTTAAAATAGGGACTTATGATCATGATATTTACCCCGTGAGTTTGATAATTTTATTCACTAATAGGGTTAGACTTAACTTTGACAAAACAAAATTTTGGGTTTTTATTCCGAGCCCAAAGGGTATAGTACACGAAATATTTGCGATATTTTAAATTAGCATAACTCTTTAAATAATAACTTATGATCATGATTTTTACCGCATGAGTTTGATATTTCATTCACTAATACGCCTAGAATTAATTTTGGCAAAACAAAATTTTGAGTTTTTTTATCTGAGCCCAAAGTAAATAGTATACGAAATATTTGCGACATTTGAAACAAGCATAACTATTTCAAATAGGGGCTGATGATCATAATTTTTATCGCGTGAATTAGATAAATTCATCCACTAATACGCCAAGAATTTAGATTAATAAAAGAAAATTTTAAGTTTTTTTCCGAGTTCAAAGCGTATATTACACGAAATATTTGCGGTATTTTAAATAAGCATAACTATTTCAATTAGGGGCTGATTATCATGATTTTAACCGCGTGAGTTAGATGTTTTCATACAATAATACGTTAAGAATTTATTTTGGCAAAATAAAATTAAGTTTTTTTTCCGAGTCCAAAGCGTATATGAAATATTTGCGGTATTTTAAATTAGCATAACTTTTTAAAATAGAAACTTATAATCATGATTTTTACCGCGTGAGTTTGATATTTTCATTTATTAATACGCCTAGAATTAATTTTGACAAAACAAAATTTTGAGTTTTTCTTTGCGAGCCCAAAGGGTATAGTACAAAAAATATTTACGGTATTTGAAATTAACATAATTCTTTAAAATAGGGACTTATGTCATGATTTTTACCCCGAGAGTTTGATATTTTCATTCACTAATACGCCTAGATTTAATTTTGACAAAACAAAATTTGAATTTTCTTTTCCGAGCCCAAAGGATATACACGAAATATTTGCTGATTTTAAATTAACAATACTATTTCAAATAGGGACTTATGATCATGAATTTTAACCCGTGAATTAGGTATTTTCATCCACTAATACGCCAAGAATTTATTTTGACAAAAGAAAAATTTAAGTTTTTTTTCCGAGGCCAAGGGTATAGTACACGAAATATTTCCGGTATTTGAAATTAGCATAATTCTTTAAAATAGGGACTTATGATCATGATTTTTACAGCATGAGTTTTATCTTTTCATTCATTAATACGCCTAGACTTAATTTTGACAAAACCAAATTTTGAGTTATTTTTCCGAGCCCAACGGTTATAGTACACGAAATATTTGCGGTATTTGAAATTAGCATAACTCTTTAAAATAGGGATTTATAATAATGATTTTTAGCGCTTGAGTTTGATATTTTCATTCACTATTATGCCTACACTTAATTTTGACGAAACAAAATTTTGAGGTTTTTTTTCCAAGCCCAACGGGTATAGTACACGAAATATTTGCGATATTATACATTTGCATAACTATTTCAAATAGGGGCTGATGATCATGATTTTTACCGCGTGAGCTATATATTTTCATCCAATAATCCGCCAAGAATTTGTTTTGACAAAACAAAAATTTTAGTTTTTTTTTCCGATATCAATGGATATAGTACACGAAATATTTGCGGTATTTGAAATTAGCATATTTCTTTAAAATAAGGACTTATGATCATGATTTTTACCGCGTGAGTTTGATATTTTAATTCTCTAATATGCCTTGACTTAATTTTGACAAAACAAAATTGTTTGTATTTTTTCTAAGCCCAAATGGTATAGAAATAAGAAATATTTGAGGTATATTAAATTAGCATAACTATTTTTAATAGGGGCTGATGATCATGATTTTTACCGCATGAGTTAGATATTTTCATCCACTAATACGCTAAGAATTTACTTTAAGAAAACAAAATTTTATGTTTTTTTTCCGAGCCCAAAGGATATAGTACACGAAATATTTGCGGTATTTTAAATTAGCATAATTCTTTAAAATAGAGACTTATGATCATGATTTTTTACGCGTGAGTTAGTAATTTTCATCCACTACTACGTTAACAATTTATTATGACAAAACAAAATTGTTAGTTTTTTTTCCGAGCCCAAAGGGTATACTACACGAAATATTTTTGCAGTATTCAAAAATTAGCATAACTTTTTCAAATAGGGGCTGATAATCATTATTTTTACCGCGTGAGTTAGATATTTTTATCCACTAATACGCCAAGATTTTTTTTTTACAAAACTAAATTATTTTTTTCTGAGCCCAAAGGGTATACTACACGAAATAGTTACGGTATTTGAAATTAAAATAAGTCCTTAAAATATCGACTTATGATCATGATTTTTACCGCTTGGCAATGATATTTTCATTCGCTAATACGCCTAGACGTAATATTTGCGGTATTTGAAATTATCAGAACTATTCCAAATAGGGGCTGATAATAATTACTTTTACCGCGTGAGTTAGATATTTTCATCTACTAATACACAATGAATTTATTTTGACAAAACAAAATTTTAAGTTTTTTTTCCTAGCCCAATGGGTGTATTACACGAATTATTTGTAATATTTGAAATTAGCATAACTCTTTAAAATAGGGACTTATTATCATGATTTTTACCGCATGAGATTGATATGTTCATTCAGTAATACGCCTAAACTTAATTTTGACAAAACAAAATTTTGAGTTTTTTTTACGAGCCCAAAGGGTATAATACACAAAATATTTGCGGTATTTGAAATTTTCAAATAGAGGTTGATGATCATGATTTTTACTTCGTGAGTTAGATATTTTTATCTACTAATACGCTAAAAAAATATTTTGACAAAACAAAATATTAAGTTTTTTTTTCAGAGGTCAAACGGTATAGTACACGAAATATTTACGGTAATTGAAATTAGTATAACTCTTTAAAATAGAGACTTATGGTCATGATTTTTATCGTTTGAGTTTGATATTTTTATTGACTAATACGCCTACACTTAATTTTGACAAAACAAAATATTGTGTTTTTTTTTTCGGGCCCAAAGGGTATAGTACACGAAATATTTGCTGTATTAAAAATTAGCATAACTTTTTAAAAGAGGGACTTATGATCATGATTTTTACTGCTTGAGTTTGATATTTTCACTCAATAATACGCCTAGACTTAATTTTGATAAAAAAAAAATTTGTGTTTTTTTTTTATCGAGCCCTAAGGGTATATTATTAGAAATATTTGCGGTATTTGAAATTAGCATAAATATTTCAAATAAGGGCTGATGATCATGACTTTTACCATTATGAGTTAGATATTTTCATCCACTAATACGCCAAGAATTAATTTTGATAAAACAAAATTTGAAGTTTTTTATTCCGAGCCCAATATGTACACCCAATATTTGCCATATTTGAAATTAGCATAACTAATTTCAAATATGCGTATATTATAACGTGTGAAAGCCTCGAATTAAATTCAACAATAAAAAATTCAATTTTTTTGTCAGAAGTCAAAGGCGGCCGTACACGAGAAATTTCCGAAATTTCAAACTACCATAACTCTTTCAAACGGTACCCGATGATTGTGATTTTTGCAACATTAGAGAGGTATATGTGTATATTAAAACGTGTGAAAACATCGTATTGAAATTAAACAAAATAAAAAATTCTGTTTTTTTTTCATAAGTTAAAATTTCAAACCACCATAACTCTTTCAAATGATACTCGATGATTGTGATTTTTTCGACATCAGAGAAGTATATGCGTATATTATAACGTGTGAAAGCCTCGAATTGAAATTCAACAAAATAAAAAATTAAGTTTTTTTGTCAGAAGTCAAATGCGGCCGGCCGTACACGAGAAATTTCCGAAATTTCAAACTACCATAATTCTTTCAAATGGTACCCGATGATTGTGATTTTTACGACATTAGAGAGGTATATGTGTATTGTGAAAGCCTCGAATTGAAATTCAACAAAATAAAAAATTCATTTTTATTTTCAGAAGTCAAAAGCGGCCGTACACGAGAAATTTTGAAAATTTTAAACTTCCATAACTCTTTCAAATGATACTCGATGATTGTGATTTTTTCGACATCAGAGAGGTATATGCGTATATTATAACGTGTGAAAGCCTCATATTGAATTCAACAAAATAAAAAATTCAGTTTTTTTGTCAAAATCAAATAGAGCCTGATGACTGTAATTTTTTCGACCCTAAAGAGGTATATGAGTATATTATAATGTGTAAAAACCTCGAATTGAAATTCAACAAAATTAAAAATTCTGTTTTTTTTCAAAAGTCAAAGGATGAATTTTTTGAAATTTCAAACTATCATAACTCTTTCAAATAGTGCCCGATGACTGTGATTTTTGCGAAATTAGATAGGTATATGTGAATATTATTACGTGTGAAAGCCTCGAATTGAAATTCAACAAAATTAAAAATTCAATTTATTTTTCAGAAGTCAAAGGCCCGTACACGAAAAATTTATGAAATTTCAAACTATCATAACTCTTTCAAATAGTGTCTGATGACTGTGATTTTTGCGTCACTAGAGAGGTATATGTGTATATTATTACGTCTGAAAACCTCGAATTGAAATTCAACAAAATTAAAAATTCAGTTTTTTTTTTCCGGTGAGGATGCACTCCTTGAGGCCGGTACCAACGACGATGACGTCATACTTTTCATCCAAATAGGAGTTGATGATCATGATTTTTACCGCGTGAGTTAGATATTTTCATCCACTAATACGTCAAGAATATATTTTGACAAAAAAAAATTCTAGGTTTTATTTTCCAATCCCAAAGGGTATAACACTTTAAAAGAGGGACTGATTATCATATTTTTTATCGCATCAGCTTGATATTTTCATTCAGTAATATGCCAAGAATTTATTTTGACAAAACTAAATTTTTAGTTTTTATTTTTCGATCCCCAAAAGTTATAGTACATGAAATATTTGCGATATTTGAAATTAGCATAACTCTTTTAAATAGGGGCTGATGATCATAATTTTTACCGCATGAGTTAGATATTTTTATCAACTAATACACAAAAAATTTATTTTGACAAAAAGAAATACTAGTTGTTTTTTTCCGAACCCAAAGGGTATTGTACACGAAATATTTACGCTATAAGAAATTAGCATAACACTTTAAAATAGGGACTGATTATCATAATTTTTACCGCGTGAGTTACATATTTTCATACACTAATACGCCTAGACTTAATTTTGATAAAACAAAATTTTTAACTTTTTTTCCGAGCCCAAAGCGTATATTACACGAAATATTTTTGTTATTTAAAATTAGCATAACTCTTTCAAAAAGGGACTGATGATCATAATTTTTACCGCGTGAGTTAGATATTATCATCCACTAATACGCCTAGATTTAATTTTTCACAAAACAACAATTTTAGCTTTTTTTTTTTACCGAACCCAAAGGAATAGTAAACGAAATATTTGCGGTATTTGAAGTTAGTATAACTCTTTCAAATGGGGGGTAATGATCATGATTTTTACCGCGTGAGTTTGATATTTTCATCCACTAATAGGCCTAGACTTTAATTTACAAAACTAAATTTTTAGTTTTTTTCCGAGCCCAAAGGGTATATTGTACACGAAATATTTGCGGTATTTTAAATTAGCATAACTCTTTAAAATAGGGACTTATGATCATGATTTTTATCTTGTGAGTTTGATATTTTTATTCAATAATAAGCCTAGACCTGATTTAGACAAAACAAAATTCTTAGTTTTTTTACCGAGCCTAAAGGGTGTAGGACACGAAAATACCGATATTTGGAATTAGCATAACTCCTTAAAATAGAGAATGGTGATCATGATTTATACCGCGTGAGTTTGATATTTTCATCTACTAATACACCTAGACTTTATTTTGACAAAATAAGATATTTAGTTTTTTTCGAGCCCAAAGGGTATAATATTCACGATAATAGAAATTAGGATACCCCTTTAAAATAGGGACATATAATCATGCTTTTTAACGCGTGAGTTAGATGTTTTCATTCACTAATACGACTAGACTTAATTTTGACAAAACAGAATTTTTAGTTTTTTTTATCCGAGCATGAAGGGTATGGTACACGAAGTATTTGGAATATTTGAGATTAGCATAACTATTCCAAATAGGGGCCGGTGATCATGATTTTAACCGCGTGAGTTTGATATTTTCATTCACTAATATGCCTAGACTTACTTTTAACAAAACAAAATTTAGAGTTTTTTTTTTCGAGCCCTAAGGGTATAGTATACAAAATATTTGCGGTATTTAAAATTACCATAACTATTTCAAATAGGATGATCATGATTTTTACCGCGTGTGTTAGATATTTTCATCCACTAATACGCAAAGGCTTAATTTTGACAAAACAAAATTTTAAGTTTTTTTTCCGAGCCTAAAGAGTATATAGTACACAAAATATTTGCGGAATTTGAAATTAGCATAACTCTTTAAAATAGGAATTTATGATCATAATTTTTACGGCGTGAGATTGATATTTCCATTCACTAATACGCCTAGACTTAATTTTAACAAAACAAAATTTTGAGTTTTTTATATGAGCCCAAGGGGTATATTACACTAAATATTTGTGGTATTTAATATTAGTATAACTATTTCAGATAAAGGCTTATGATCATGATTTTTAGTGCCTGAGTTAGATATTTTCATCCATTAATACGCCAAGAATTTATTTTGACAAACGAAATTTTAAGTTTTTTTTTCTGAGCCCAAAGGGTATAGTACACGAAATATTAGCGGTATTTAAAATTAGCATATCTCTGACAAAGAATTTATTTTAACAAAACAAAATTGTAAGTTTATTTTCCGAGTCCAAAGTGTTTAGTACATGAAATATTTGCGGTATTTGAAATAAGCATAACTTTTAAAAATAGGGATTTATGATCATGATTTTTACCGCTTGAGTTTGATATTTTCATTCACTAATACGCCAAGACTTAATATTGACAATACAAAATTTAAGTTTTTATTTTTCCAAACACTAAGGGTATATACACGAAATATTTGCGGTATTTGAAATCGGCATAACTATTCAAATAGGGCTTATAATCATGATATTTACCGCGTGAGTTAGATATTTCATCCATTTATACACCAACACTTTATTTTGACAAAATAAAAATTTAAGTTTTTTTTCTGAGCCCATAGGGTATAGTACATGAAATATTTGCGGTATTTGAAATTAGCATACTTCTTTTAAATAGGGACTTATGATCATGAATTTTACCGCGTGAGTTTGATATTTTCATTCACTAATACGCCTAAACTTAATTTTGACAAAACAAAATTTCGACTTTTTTTTCCAAGCCCAAATGGTTTAATACATGAAACATTTGCTGAATTTCAAATTAGCATAACTATATCAAATAGGGGCTGGTGATCATGATTTTTACTGCGTGAGTTAGATATTTTGATCCACTAATACGCCAAGAATTTATTTTGATTAACAAAAAAATTTAATTTTTTTTCCGAGCACAAAGGGTATAGTACACGAAATATTTAAGGTATTTGAAATTAGGACAACTCTTAAAAATAAGGACTTATGATCATGATTTTTACCGCTTGAGTTTGATATTTTCATTTACTAATACGTCTAGACTTAATTTTGACAAAAAAAAAATTTGATCTTTTTTTTTCATAGCCCAAAGGGTATAGTACACGAAATATTTGTGATATTTGCAATTAGCATAACTATTTAAAATAGGGGCTGATAATCATGACTTTTACCGCGTGAGTTAGATATTTTGATCCACTAATACGCCAAGAATTTATTTTGATAAAACAAAAATTTTAGTTTTTTTTTCGAGCACAAAGTGTATAGTATACGAAATATTTTCGGTATTTTAAATTAGCATACTTGTTTAAAATAAGGACTTATGATCATGATTTTTACCGCGTGAGTTTGATATTTTCATTTACTAATATGCCTAGACTTAATTGTGACAAAAAAAAATTTGAGATTTTTTCCGAGTTCAAAGGGGATAGTACACGAAATATTTTCGGTATTTCAAATTAGAATAACTATATCAAACAGGGCCTGATGATCATGATTTTTAACGCGTAAGTTAGATATTTTCATCCACTCATACGCTAAGAGTTTACTTTGACAAAAAAAAATTATAAGTTTTTTTTCAGCGCACGAAGGGTTTAGTACACGAAATATTTGCGGTATTTGAAATTAGCATAACACTCATTAATAGGGACTTATGATCATGATTTTTACTGCGCGAGTTTGATATTTTCATTCACTAATACGCCTACAATTAATTTTGAAAAAACAAAATTTTGTGATTTTTTTCCTAGGCCAAAGGGTTTAGTACACGAAATATTTGCGGTATTTGAAATTAGCATAACTCTTTAAGTAGAGACTTATGATCATGATTTTTACTATGTGAGTTAGACATTTTCATTCACTAATATGCCTAGACTTAATTTTGACAAAACAAAATTTTAATTTTTTTTTTCGAGCAAAAAGAGTATAGTACACGAAATATTTGCGGTATTTGAAATTAGCATAACTATTTCAAATAGGTGCTGATGATAATGATTTTTACCGCGTGAGTTAGATATTTTCATCCAATAATACGCCATGAATTCATTTTGACAAAACAAAATTTTAAGTTTTTTTTCCTAGCCCAAATGTATAATACATGAAATATTTGCGGTATTTGAAATTAGCATAATTCTTTAAAATAAGGACTTATGATCATGATTTTTAACGCGTGAGTTTGATATTTTCATTCACTCATACGCCTAGATTTAATTTTGACAAAACAAAATTTTGGGTTTTTTTTCCATGACCATAGGGTATAGTATACGAAATATTTGCGGTATTTGAAATTAGTACAAATATTTCAAATTATGGTTGATGATCATGATTTTTACCGCGTAAATTTGATATTTTCATCCACTAATACGCCAAGAATTTATATTGACAAAACAAAATTGTATGTTTTTTTTACGAGTCCAAAGGGTATAGTACACGAAAAATTTGTGGTATTTATAATTAGAATAATTCTTTAAAATAGAGACTTATGATCATGATTTTTACAGCGTGAGTTTGATATTTTCATTTACTAATACGCCTAGACTTAATTTTGACAAAACAAAATTTTGACTTTATTTACGAGCCCAATTGGTATAATACACGAAATATTTGCGGAATTTGAAATTAGCATAACTATTTCAAATAGGGGCTGATGATCATGAATATTATCGCGTGAATTAGATATTTTCATCCACTAATACGCCATGAATTTATTATAACAAAACAAAATTGTAAGTTTTTTTTTCCGAGACCAAAGGGTATAGTACAGGAAAAATTTGCTGTATTTGAAATTAGCATAAATCTTTAAAATAGGGACTTATGATCATGATTTTTACTGCTTGAGTTTCATATTTTTATTCAATAATACGCATATAATTAATTTTGACAAAACAAAATATTGAGTTTATTTTTCCGAGCCCAAAGGGTATGGTACAAGAAATATTTGCGGTATTTGAAATTAGCATAACTATTTCAAATAGGGGCTGATGATCATGATTTTTACTTCGTGAGTTAGATATTTTCATCCACTAATACGCCAAGAATTTATTTTGACAAAAAAAAAATTTTGAGTTTATTTTTCCGAGCCCAAAGGGTATAGTACACGAAATATTTGCGGTATTTAAAATTAGCATAAATGTTTCAAATAGGGGCTGATGATCATGATTTTTACCGCGTGAATTAGATATTTTCATTTAGTAATTCGCCAAGATTTTTTTTTGACAAAAGAAATATTTTTTTTTCCAAGCCTATATGGTAGAACACGAAATACTTGCGGTATTTCAAATTAGCAAAATTATTTCAAATAGGGCTGATGATCATTATTTTTACAGCGTGAGTTAGATATTTTCATCCACTCATACGCCAAGAGTTTCCTTTGACAAACAAAAATTGTAAGTTTTTTTTCCGAGCCCAAAGGGTATTGTACACGAAATATTTGGTGTATTTTAAATTAGCATAACTCTTTAAAATAGGGACTTATGATCATGATTTTTACCGCGTGAGTTTGATATTTTCAGTTACTAATACGCCTAGACTTAATTTTGACTAAATATAATTTTGGGGTTTTTTCCGAGCCCAAAAAGTTTAGTACACGAAATATTTCCGGTATTTGAAATTAGCATAACTCTTTAAAATAGGATATATGATTATGATTTTTACTGCGTGAGTTTGATATTTTTATTCGATAATACGCCTAGACTTAATTTTGACACAACAAAATTTTGAATTTATGTTTTCGAGCCCAAAGGGTATAATACACAAAATATTTACGGTATTTCAAATTAGTATAACTATTTCAAAAAGGGGCTGATGATCATGATTTTTACCACGTGAATTAGATATTTTCATCCACTCATACGCTAAGACTTTACTTTGACAAAACAAAATTGTAAGTTTTTTTTCCGAGCCCAAAGGTTTAGTACACGAAATATTTTCAATATTTGAAATTAGCATAACTCTTTAAAATAGGGACTTATGATCATGATTTTTACCGCGCGAGTTAGATATTTTCTTCCACAAATACGCTAACAGTTTATTTTGACAAAACAAAATTGTATGTTTTTTTTCCGAGCCCAAAGGGTATAGTACACGAAACATTTGCAGTATTTGACATTAGCATAACTATTTCAAATAGGGGATGATGATCATAATTTTTACCGCGTGAATTAGATAATTTCATCCACTAATACGCTAAGAATTCATTTTGACAAAACAGAATTGTAAGGTTTTATTTCCGAGCTCAAAGGTATAGTACACGAAATATTCGCGGTATTTGAAATTAGCATAACTCTTAAAATTAGGGACTTATGATCATGATTTTTACCGCTTGAGTTTGATATTTTGATTCATAAATACTCCTAATCATAATTTTAACAAAATAAAATTTTGAGTTTTTTATCCTAGCCCAAAGGGTATAGTAAACGAAATATTTGCGGTATTTCAAAATAACATAACTATTTCAAATAGGGGCATATGATCATGATTTTTACCGCATGAGTTAGATATTTTCATCCACTCATACGCTAAGAGTTTACTCTGACAAAACTACATTGTAAGTTTTTTTTTCAAATCCAAAGGGTATAGTACACGAAATATTTGTTGTATTTGAAATTAGCATAACTCTTTAAAATAGGGACTTATTATCATGATTTTTACCGCATGAGTTTGACATTTTCATTCAATAATACGCCTAGACTTAATTTTAGCAAAATAAATTTTGATTTTTTTTCCAAGCCCAAACGGTGTAGTACACGAAATATTTGAGGTATTTCAAATTAGCATAACTATTTCGAATACGGGCTGATAATCATGATTTTTACCGCTTGAGTTAGATATTTTCATCCACTAATACGCTAACAATTTATTTTGACAAAAAAAATTGTAAGTGTTTTTTCCGAGCTCAAAGGGTATAGTACACAAAACATTTGCGGTATTTGAAATTAATATAACTCTTAAAAATAGGGACTTATGATCATGATTTTTAGAGCGTGAAATATATATTTTCATCCAATAATAAGCCAAGAATTTATTTTTACTTTACAAAAATTTAAGTTTTTTTCCGAGCCCAAAGGGTATAGTACACGAAATATTTGTGGTATTTAAAATTAGCATAATTCTTTAAAATAGGGACTTATGAACATGATTTTTACCGCGCGAGTTTGATATTTCCAATCACTAATACGCCTAGACTTAATTTTGACCAAACAAAATTTTGAGTTTTTTTCTTAGCCTAAATGGTATAGTACACGAAATATTTGCGGTATTTCAATAATACGCCGAAACTTAATTTTGACAAAACAAAATCTTTAATTTTTATGCCCGGGCCCAAAGGGCATAGTATATGAATATTTGCGGTATTTGAAATTATCATAGTTCTTTAAAATAGGGACTTATTACTATGATTTTTACCACATTATTTTATATTTTCATTCACTAATACGCCTAGACTTAATTTTGACAAAACAAAATTTTGAGTTTTTTTTCCGAGCCCAAAGAGTATACTACACAAAATATTTGAGGTATTTCAAATAAGTGCTGATGAACATGATTTTTAACGCGTGAGTTAGATATTTTCATCCACTCATACGCTAAGAGTTTATTTTGAGAAAACAAAATGGTAAGTTTTTTTTCCGAGCCTAAAGGATATAATATACGAAATATTTGCGGTATTTGAAATTAGCATAACCCTTAAAAATAGGGACTTATGATCATGATTTTTACCTGGTCAGTTTCAAATTTTTATTCACTAATACGCTTAGACTTAATTCTTACAAAACATAATTTTGGGTTTTTTTTTCGAGCTCAAAAGGTATAGTACGCAAAATATTTTTGGTATTTGAAATTAGCATAACTCTTTAAAATAGGGACATATGATCAGGATTTTTACTGTGTGAGTTTGATATTTTCATTCAATATTACGCCTAGACTTATTATTGACAAATCAAAATTTTGAATTTTTTTTTTCCAAGCCTAAAGAGTAATACAAGAAATATTTGCGGTATTTAAAATTAGCATAATTCTTAAAAATAGGAATTTTGATCATGATTTTTACCACGTTAGTTTGATATTTTAATTCACTTATACGCCTAGACTTAATTTTGGCAAAACCAAATTCTGAGTTTTTTTTTCCGAGCCGAAATGATATAGTACACGAAATATTTTAGGTATTCAAATTAGCATAACTATATCAAATAGGGGTTGATGATCATAATTTTTACCGCGTGAGTTAGATATTTTCATCCACTAATACGCTAAGTGTTTACTTTGACAAAACAAAACTGTAAGTTTTTTTTCGAGCCCAAAGGGTATAGTTCACGAAATATTTGCACTATTTGAAATTAGCATAACTCTTAAAAATAGCGATTTACGATCATGATTTTTACCGCGTGAGTTTGATATTTTCATTCACTAATACGCCTAGACTTAACTTTGACAAAACAAAATTTTGGATTTTTTTCCGATTCCAAAGTGTAGTACACGAAATATTTGCGGTATTTGAAATTTGCATAACTCTTTAAAATAGGGACTTATGATCATTATTTTTACCGCTTGAGTTAGATATTTTAATCAAATAATACGCCTAGAGTTAATTTTGTCAAAATAAAATCTAGAGACTTATTTTATGAGCCTAAAGGGTATAGTATACGAAATATTTGCGATATTTTAGATTAGCATAACTATTTCAAATAGGGGCTGATGATCATGATTTTTTACCGCTTTAGTTATATATTTTCAACAACTAATACGACTAGACTAAATTTTGCCAAAACAAAATTTTGAGTTTTTTTTCCGAGCCCAAGGGGTATACTACACGAAATATTTGCGGTATTATAAATTAGCATATCTATTTTAAATAGGGGTTGATGATCATGTATTTTACAGCTTGAGTTAGATATTTTCATCTACTAATACGCGTAAAGTTAATTTTGACAAAACAAAATTTAGAAATTTTTTTTTTTATGTGGAAATAGTACACAAAATATTTGTGGTATTTTAAGTTAGCTTAACTTTTTAAAATAGGTGCTGATGATCATGATTTTTACTGCGTGAGTTTGATATTTTCATTCACTAATACGCCTAGACTTAATTTCGACAAAATAAATTTTGGGTTTTCTTTTCCGAGCCCAAAGGATATAGAACACGTAACATTTGAGGTATTTGAAATTAGCATAACTCTTTAAAATAGGGACATATTATCATGATTTTTACCGCGTGAATTTGATATTTCATTCACTAATACGCCAACACTTAATTTTGATAAAACAAAATTTTGGGTTTCTTTTTCGAGCCCAATGAGTATAGTACACGAAATATTTGCGGTATTTTAAATTAGCATAACTATTCAAAATAGGGACATATGATTATGATTTTTAATGCGTGAAGTTGATATTTTCATTCAATAATATGCCTAGACTTAATTTTGACGAAACAAAATTTTGTATTTTTTTTCCGAGACCAAAATGTTTAGTACACGAATTATTTGCGGTATTTGAAATTAGCATTATTTTTTAAAATAGGGAGGTATGATCATGATATTTACCTTGTTAGTTTGATATTTTCATCCACTAATTCGCCAAGAATTAATTATGAAAAAACTAAAATTTAAAAAAAAATTCCGAGCCCAAAGGGTATAATACACGAAATATTTAAGGTATTTGAAATTAGAATAATTCTTTAAAATAGCGACTTATGAGTATGATTTTTACCGCGTGAGTTTGATATTTGCATTCACTAATACGCCAAGAATTTATTTTAACAAAACAAAAATTAAATTTTTTTTCGAGCCCAAAGGGTAGTATACGAAATATTTGCGGTATTTGATATTAGCATAACTCTTTAAAATAGGGACTTACAATCATGATTTTTACCGCGTGAGATTGATATTTTCTCTCAGTAATACGCCTAGAATTAATTTTGACAACACAAAATTTTGAGTTTTTTTTTCCGACCCCAAAGATTATATATAGTACACGAAATATTTGCGGTATTTGAAATTAACATTACTCTTTAAAATAGGGAGATATGATCATAATTTTTACTGCGTGAGTTTGATATTTTCATTCTGTAATACGCCTAGGCTTAATTTTAACTAAACAAAATTTTGAATTTTTTTCTGAGCCCAAAGGGTATAGTACACGAAATATTTGCGGTATTTTATATTGGCATAACTTTTTCAAATAGGGGCTAATGATCATGATTTTTACTGCGTGAGTTAGATATTTTCATCCACTAATACGCCAAGAAGTAATATTAACAAAGCAAAATTTAAGTTTTTTTATCGAGTCCAAAGGGTATAGTATACAAAATATCTGCGGTATTTTTAATTAGCATAACTATTTCAAATAGGGGTTGATGATCATAAGTTTTGCCACTTTATTTAGATATTTTCAACAACTAATACGCATAGACTAAATTTTGCCATAACAAAATTTTGAGTTTTTTTTTTCAAGCCCAAAGGGTATACTACACGAAATATTTGCGGTATTTGAAATTAGAATATCTATTTTAAATAGGGGCTGTTGATCATGATTTTTACCGGTTGGGTCAGATATTTTCATCTACGAATATACCTAGAGTTAATTTTGACAAAACAAAATTACGTGATTTTTTTTCTGAGCCCAAAGGGTATAGTACACGAAATATTCGTGGTATTTGAAATTAGCACAACTCTTTAAAATAGGGACTTATGATCATGATATTTACCCCGTGAGTTTGATAATTTTATTCACTAATAGGGTTAGACTTAACTTTGACAAAACAAAATTTTGGGTTTTTATTCCGAGCCCAAAGGGTATAGTACACGAAATATTTGCGATATTTTAAATTAGCATAACTCTTTAAATAATAACTTATGATCATGATTTTTACCGCATGAGTTTGATATTTCATTCACTAATACGCCTAGAATTAATTTTGGCAAAACAAAATTTTGAGTTTTTTTATCTGAGCCCAAAGTAAATAGTATACGAAATATTTGCGACATTTGAAACAAGCATAACTATTTCAAATAGGGGCTGATGATCATAATTTTTATCGCGTGAATTAGATAAATTCATCCACTAATACGCCAAGAATTTAGATTAATAAAAGAAAATTTTAAGTTTTTTTCCGAGTTCAAAGCGTATATTACACGAAATATTTGCGGTATTTTAAATAAGCATAACTATTTCAATTAGGGGCTGATTATCATGATTTTAACCGCGTGAGTTAGATGTTTTCATACAATAATACGTTAAGAATTTATTTTGGCAAAATAAAATTAAGTTTTTTTTCCGAGTCCAAAGCGTATATGAAATATTTGCGGTATTTTAAATTAGCATAACTTTTTAAAATAGAAACTTATAATCATGATTTTTACCGCGTGAGTTTGATATTTTCATTTATTAATACGCCTAGAATTAATTTTGACAAAACAAAATTTTGAGTTTTTCTTTGCGAGCCCAAAGGGTATAGTACAAAAAATATTTACGGTATTTGAAATTAACATAATTCTTTAAAATAGGGACTTATGTCATGATTTTTACCCCGAGAGTTTGATATTTTCATTCACTAATACGCCTAGATTTAATTTTGACAAAACAAAATTTGAATTTTCTTTTCCGAGCCCAAAGGATATACACGAAATATTTGCTGATTTTAAATTAACAATACTATTTCAAATAGGGACTTATGATCATGAATTTTAACCCGTGAATTAGATATTTTCATCCACTAATACGCCAAGAATTTATTTTGACAAAAGAAAAATTTAAGTTTTTTTTCCGAGGCCAAGGGTATAGTACACGAAATATTTCCGGTATTTGAAATTAGCATAATTCTTTAAAATAGGGACTTATGATCATGATTTTTACAGCATGAGTTTTATCTTTTCATTCATTAATACGCCTAGACTTAATTTTGACAAAACCAAATTTTGAGTTATTTTTCCGAGCCCAACGGTTATAGTACACGAAATATTTGCGGTATTTGAAATTAGCATAACTCTTTAAAATAGGGATTTATAATAATGATTTTTAGCGCTTGAGTTTGATATTTTCATTCACTATTATGCCTACACTTAATTTTGACGAAACAAAATTTTGAGGTTTTTTTTCCAAGCCCAACGGGTATAGTACACGAAATATTTGCGATATTATACATTTGCATAACTATTTCAAATAGGGGCTGATGATCATGATTTTTACCGCGTGAGCTATATATTTTCATCCAATAATACGCCAAGAATTTGTTTTGACAAAACAAAAATTTTAGTTTTTTTTTCCGATATCAATGGATATAGTACACGAAATATTTGCGGTATTTGAAATTAGCATATTTCTTTAAAATAAGGACTTATGATCATGATTTTTACCGCGTGAGTTTGATATTTTAATTCTCTAATATGCCTTGACTTAATTTTGACAAAACAAAATTGTTTGTATTTTTTCTAAGCCCAAATGGTATAGAAATACGAAATATTTGAGGTATATTAAATTAGCATAACTATTTTTAATAGGGGCTGATGATCATGATTTTTACCGCATGAGTTAGATATTTTCATCCACTAATACGCTAAGAATTTACTTTAAGAAAACAAAATTTTATGTTTTTTTTCCGAGCCCAAAGGATATAGTACACGAAATATTTGCGGTATTTTAAATTAGCATAATTCTTTAAAATAGAGACTTATGATCATGATTTTTTACGCGTGAGTTAGTAATTTTCATCCACTACTACGTTAACAATTTATTATGACAAAACAAAATTGTTAGTTTTTTTTCCGAGCCCAAAGGGTATACTACACGAAATATTTTTGCGGTATTCAAAAATTAGCATAACTTTTTCAAATAGGGGCTGATAATCATTATTTTTACCGCGTGAGTTAGATATTTTTATCCACTAATACGCCAAGATTTTTTTTTTACAAAACTAATTTTTTTTTTTCTGAGCCCAAAGGGTATACTACACGAAATAGTTACGGTATTTGAAATTAAAATAAGTCCTTAAAATATCGACTTATGATCATGATTTTTACCGCTTGGCAATGATATTTTCATTCGCTAATACACCTAGACGTAATATTTGCGGTATTTGAAATTATCAGAACTATTCCAAATAGGGGCTGATAATAATTACTTTTACCGCGTGAGTTAGATATTTTCATCTACTAATACACAATGATTTTATTTTGACAAAACAAAATTTTAAGTTTTTTTTCCTAGCCCAAAGGGTGTATTACACGAATTATTTGTAATATTTGAAATTAGCATAACTCTTTAAAATAGGGACTTATTATCATGATTTTTACCGCATGAGATTGATATGTTCATTCAGTAATACGCCTAAACTTAATTTTGACAAAACAAAATTTTGAGTTTTTTTTACGAGCCCAAAGGGTATAATACACAAAATATTTGCGGTATTTGAAATTTTCAAATAGAGGTTGATGATCATGATTTTTACTTCGTGAGTTAGATATTTTTATCCACTAATACGCTAAAAAAATATTTTGACAAAACAAAATATTAAGTTTTTTTTTCAGAGGTCAAATGGTATAGTACACGAAATATTTACGGTAATTGAAATTAGTATAACTCTTTAAAATAGAGACTTATGGTCATGATTTTTATCGTTTGAGTTTGATATTTTAATTGACTAATACGCCTACACTTAATTTTGACAAAACAAAATATTGTGTTTTTTTTTTCGGGCCCAAAGGGTATAGTACACGAAATATTTGTTGTATTAAAAATTAGCATAACTTTTTAAAAGAGGGACTTATGATCATGATTTTTACTGCTTGAGTTTGATATTTTCACTCAATAATACGCCTAGACTTAATTTTGATAAAAAAAAATTTGTGTTTTTTTTTATCGAGCCCTAAGGGTATATTATTAGAAATATTTGCGGTATTTGAAATTAGCATAAATATTTCAAATAAGGGCTGATGATCATGACTTTTACCATTATGAGTTAGATATTTTCATCCACTAATACGCCAAGAATTAATTTTGATAAAACAAAATTTGAAGTTTTTTATTCCGAGCCCAATATGTACACCCAATATTTGCCATATTTGAAATTAGCATAACTAATTTCAAATATGTGTATATTATAACGTGTGAAAGCCTCGAATTAAATTCAACAATAAAAAATTCAATTTTTTTGTCAGAAGTCAAAGGCGGCCGTACACGAGAAATTTCCGAAATTTCAAACTACCATAACTCTTTCAAACGGTACCCGATGATTGTGATTTTTGCGACATTAGAGAGGTATATGTGTATATTAAAACGTGTGAAAACATCGTATTGAAATTAAACAAAATAAAAAATTCTTTTTTTTTTCATAAGTTAAAATTTCAAACCACCATAACTCTTTCAAATGATACTCGATGATTGTGATTTTTTCGACATCAGAGAAGTATATGCGTATATTATAACGTGTGAAAGCCTCGAATTGAAATTCAAAAAAATAAAAAATTAAGTTTTTTTGTCAGAAGTCAAATGCGGCCGGCCGTACACGAGAAATTTTCGAAATTTCAAACTACCATAATTCTTTCAAATGGTACCCGATGATTGTGATTTTTACGACATTAGAGAGGTATATGTGTATTGTGAAAGCCTCGAATTGAAATTCAACAAAATAAAAAATTCATTTTTATTTTCAGAAGTCAAAAGCGGCCGTACACGAGAAATTTTGAAAATTTTAAACTTCCATAACTCTTTCAAATGATACTCGATGATTGTGATTTTTTCGACATAAGAGAGGTATATGCGTATATTATAACGTGTGAAAGCCTCATATTGAATTCAACAAAATAAAAAATTCAGTTTTTTTGTCAAAATCAAAGGCGGCCGTACACGAGAAATTTCCGAAATTTCAAACTACCATAACTCTTTCAAATAGAGCCTGATGACTGTAATTTTTTCGACCCTAAAGAGGTATATGAGTATATTATAATGTGTAAAAACCTCGAATTGAAATTCAACAAAATTAAAAATTCTGTTTTTTTTCAAAAGTCAAAGGATGAATTTTTTGAAATTTCAAACTATCATAACTCTTTCAAATAGTGCCCGATGACTGTGATTTTTGCGAAATTAGATAGGTATATGTGAATATTATTACGTGTGAAAGCCTCGAATTGAAATTCAACAAAATTAAAAATTCAATTTTTTTTTCAGAAGTCAAAGACCCGTACACGAAAAATTTATGAAATTTCAAACTATCATAACTCTTTCAAATAGTGTCCGATGACTGTGATTTTTGCGTCACTAGAGAGGTATATGTGTATATTATTACGTCTGAAAACCTCGAATTGAAATTCAACAAAATTAAAAATTCAGTTTTTTTTTCAGAAGTCAAAGACGGCCGTACACGAGAAATTTATGAAATTTCAAACTATCATAACTCTTTCAAATAGACTCCCGATGACTGTGATTTTTGCGACACTAGAGAGGTATATGTGTATATTATTACGTGTGAAAGCCTCGAATTGAAATTCAACAAAATTAAAAATTCAGTTTTTTTTTCAGAAGTCAAAGGCGGTCGTACACGAGAAATTTATGAAATTTCAAACTATCATAACTCTTTCAAATAGTGCCCGATGACTGTGATTTTTGCGACATTAGAGAGGTATATGTGTATATTATAACGTGTGAAAATCTCGAATTGAAATTCAACAAAATAAAAAATGTAGTTTTTTTTTTCAGAAGTCAAAGGCGGCTGTACACGAGAAATTTATAAAATTTCAAACTATCATATCTCTTTCAAATAGAGCCCGATGATTGTGATTTTTGCGACATTAAAAGAGGTATATGTGTATATTATTACGTGTGAAAGCCTCGAATTGAAATTCAACAAAATTAAAAATTCAGTTTTTTTTTTCAGAAATCAAAGGGGGCCGTACACGAGAAATTTATGAAATGTCAAACCATCATAATTCTTTTAAATAATGCACGATGACTGTGATTTTTTTGAAATTAGAGAGGTATATGTGTATATTATTAAATGTGAAAGCTTTTGTGGGCACTAAAAGACACGACGGTTCAACGGAAACACCGAAAGGACGCAAGGTCGCCCTAGCCGGCGCCCAGGGCATAGTAGTTCGGCCAAGGGCCAAGTGAGGCTTTCCCCCGGCCAAAGGGAGGCCCAAGGAGGTTCCCTCGGCCAAAGGGAGGCCGAAGCTCCCCCTTCCCCCGGCCAAAGGGAGGCCGAAGCTCTTCACTCGGCCAAGGGGAGGCCGAAGCTCTTCACTCGGCCAAGGGGAGGCCGAAGCTCCCCCTTCCCCCGGCCAAAGGGAGGCCGAAGCTCTTCACTCGGCCAAGGGGAGGCCGAAGCTCCCCCTTCCCCCGGCCAAAGGGAGGCCGAAGCTCTTCCTTCACTCGGCCAAGGGCTGGTCGAGGCCCTTCCTCTGGCCAAAGGCCGCCCCAAAATATCTTCACTCAGTCGAAGAGGTCTTCCATGCTCCGAATACATATCTTATAAATATGGGGCACGATTCCCGATAACGGAAAACGAACCGACACTTGAGCACTGAAACGCTGCTGAACTCGGACTTCACTCGTTTCACTCAAAACTTAAACCTTCAAACTCTAAACCCTTTTAACCACCTCAATCCAACTAATGTTGAGCGTCGGAGAGGTAAACAGAGGCACACCCTCTGTTTCCCTTTGATAGTTCATTTGATTCCTTTGTGTTTCAGATACTTGCGTAGCACAAACTCCATTGACAGCTAAGGCACGACTCGGGATACCGAGTTTGACACGCTAGAACCCGAACGCGATCACTTGGTCCGGCCTTGGGTCGAACCGTTCTGGGTTCCTAAATCGTTGTCCGAAAACGAGCGACAACATTTTGGCGCTAGAAGGAGGGGAACCATTCAGTTTGGCTAAGTACTCTCGCTTTCCGGCGAAGCCAGCCTTGTTCCCCATCAGCAACCTCCGATAAGATGAGCCAGATTCCTGTTGCATCTACCGGCACCCGGGCGACGAACGCCAGATATGGCCTTCGAAGCCTCTCCCACCGACTCGGAGATCAATCTCGTGAGAACGAGAACGGGTCCCGAGGCTCGAGGGATGATCCCGACGTCGCTCTCCGAGAGGATACAGCTCGACGACTCGCGGAAATTATGGATCGACCAGGTGTGGACAATTCGCTCATCGCCGACCTCCTCGGATATGACATTGACAAAAGTTCTTTCGGGGATGGCTCGGACCCCGAATACGTGGGGGAATCTCGGACGGACGAGGTAACTCCTCACCCTAGTCGGGAAACGTGCGCAAGGCCACCTTCACACCAACCACCGCCGATTCGACCGCCAGGTCCACAATTCGGAGGCGCATCGTCCTCAACATCTCGGGGTGGTCGATCGCGACCGCGGTTTGAGCATAGAATTACCCGGCGTGATGAAGGGGCGGACAGCCGGGGAACTCGAAGGACATTTCGGCGCCGACCGGATTCGCCTCGTCGGGTCCCCGACGCGGATCTTAGGGAACACCTTAAGGCTCAGAGAAACTCTAGAGGTGAGGATCTCCGCCAGAGACTGAATTCTCAGAGGGACGCACTGCCGACCGCCACGCTTGGTCGTCCGCGAACCAATGCGGCCGACCAGGCGTCTAACGAGCGAAAGCATGTTACTACCATAGCTTTGGCCGTCAGCCCGACAAACGGGCTTGATATCGTGACGATGATCCAAAGTCTCCAAAACCAGATCATCGAGATGAGAGAATCTGAGAAACCAAGGCCCTATGAGGGCATCGAAGAGTCCTACTCTCCTTTCTCCGCCCAGATCTTAGCACAATCTTGCAGGGGAAACTTCAAGTTACCCTCGATTCCCCCGTACGACGGACGAACGGATCCCCACTTCCACATTCAGCATTACGAAACGTGGATGTCGATGCAAGGGCAATCGGATGCAACTTTATGTCAAGCCTTTAGTTTGACCCTCTCCGGAACAGGATTCGAGTGGTTTAGGAGCTTGAAGTCAGGGAGCATTCCTTCTTTCAGGACTCTAAGGGAAACTTTCCTTGCCCGCTTCGCCACTCTCGTGATGCATAAAAAATCAAAAACTCATCTCTTATCAATCCGGCAAAGCAGGGATGAAACTTTAAGGCAATATCTTGCGCGTTTCACTGAAGAGTCGCATAAAGTCGAAGGATTCGACGATAAAGACGCTATCACGGCAATCACTGAAGGAATTCGCACGAGCGACTTCCTGAAGTCGATCGTCGGAAAGGTCCCAAGAGACATGGCAGAGCTAATGGCGCGGGCTCGCACATTCATGGGAGTTGAAGACTACTTGGAAGGCCGAGATGGTGGGAAGGCTAGTGGGCAACATGGCCGACGGTTAAGGGACCACGAGAAGGATTATCACGATCCTCGAAAGAGAAGGAACAAAGGACAACAGGGCCCCAGCGACCGATCTTTCTCAGGGGCCGGACCGCCACGCCCCGACAATTTTCGAAAGTTCTCGACCTTCACTCCGTTGAATACCCCCCAAGAGCGAATATTGGCGTTACATCGCGACAAATTGGGTAGCCCAACCCCACTCACAAAAGATCCGGAAAAGCGAGATCGAAGCAAGTTTTGTGAGTACCATCAGGATCACGGCCACAAAACTTCTCAGTGCTACCAACTCAAAAGACAAATCGAGGCCCTCATACAGGATGGGAAGCTAAAAGAGTATGTACTCCGAACTCTGAATTCAACGGCGACAGAGAACGGACGAAGGCGCCAAGAGAGAAAAGATTTCGCAACGATCATTGTGGCTGATCAGGCGACAGCCCGAGAACCGGACGGTTCACAATTGCACATAGTTGGCTCCATCTTGGGTGGCCCGGGCTGCGGAGATTCATCTACCCAGAGAAAGCGATACGCTCGAGAAACCTCTCACGGGGCGGCCAAGCATCATATCAACCACACCTACGCGGCCCCGACTCCGAATGAATTCGAGTCCATGTTCTTCACAGGACAAGAAGCGACAAGAGTCATGCACCCCCATAACGATGCGATAGTGGTCTCAGCCCCGATCGCGAATAACCTCGTACGAAGAATTCTTATCGACAACGGGAGCTCCGCCGACATCATCTTCAAGTCAGCTTTGGACAGGATGAAGTTGACCGGGTTGAAATCGACTCCGGTCGCAACCCCACTCTTCGGATTCTCTGGAGAAAGGGTCATGACAGAGGGCGTCATCGACCTCCCTGTCACTTTTGGGACGTTGGGAGGGCTCGAGGCCACCCATGTCATACCCTTACTGGTCGTCGACCAGCCATCGGCTTATAACATCATCATAGGTCGGCCCACCCTCAATCGGCTGAAGGCAATAACTTCCACGTATCACCTGATGATGAAGTTCCCAACTGACAAGGGAGTCGGCACCATGACTGGGGACCAGGCCATGGCTAGGATGTGCTACATCCGGGGGGTCGACGGAAAAGGAAAAGGAAAAAACGTAAGCGTTGTATTTTCCGACTCGAAGATGAATTCCCACGTGGAATCGAGAAGGGCGGAACTTTTGACGTCAACAAGTATTTTGTATGAGACATTTGTTTAAGGTCAATGACCGAGGAATGTAATTTTTCAACAATATTATGAGAATGAAGTTGTTTTTCATTTGCATGAGAAATAATCGTATATGGAATTAATTTCTAAAAATCCCTCTTCGAGACCTTAAGAAACTCGGGGGGATATAGGTTCGTTATGCGCTGCTCGCACATCACTTAGCTCGCAAGCCGAAAGGCAGCGAGCTCCACAGGATTGCGTCCGCGCACCGGACCGCCAATCCCGACGCGTCGTTAATCCCGACGTGTCATTCGTGCGACGCTCTCGCACGACGATCTCCTCGCCTGCCGAAAGGCAGCGAGCTCCACGAGATCGCGTCCGCGCACCGGACCGCCAATCCCGACGCGTCGTTGATCCCGACGTGTCATTCGTGCGACGCTCTCGCACGACGATCTCCTCGCCTGCCGAAAGGCAGCGAGCTCCACGGGATCGCGTCCGCGCACCGGACCGCCAATCCCGACGCGTTGTTAATCTCGACGTATCATTCGTGCGACGCTCTCGCACGACGATCTCCTCGCCTGCCGAAAGGCAGCGAGCTCCACGGGATCGCATCCGCGCACCGGTCCGCCAATCCCGACATGTCGTTAATCCCGACGTGTCATTCGTGCGACGCTCTCGCACGACGATCTCCTCGCCTGCCGAAAGGCAGCGAGCTCCACGGGATCGCGTCCGCGCACCGGACCGCCAATCCCGACGCGTCGTTAATCTCGACGTCTCATTCGTGCGACGCTCTCGCACGACAATCTCCTCGCATGCCGAAAGGCAGCGAGCTCCACGGGATCGCATCCGCGCACCGGTCCGCCAATCCCGACACGTCATTGATCTCAGTACGACGTTCTCGCACAAGACCCACCTCGCACTCCAAAATACAGTGGATCGAAGGGATCGCGCCCGCGGACCGGACCGCTGATTTTGACGCATCGTGCCTGAGACATTCTCACCCATCCCCGTGCTGAAAAATTGCGAGCTCCAAATGATCACGTCGGCGCATGAGATCATTGATCCTGGAAGTAACAAAAAACAAAAACAATTAAACAACTTTCCACCCAACAAGTGGCGCACATCACGGGAAATTGACGAAACAACCAACGTGCGTGATACTAATGAGTCATTAAGGCTGCTCAACAGAACGACATAGAGCGGCGCTAGATTGAGTTTACCACACGGTCTACACCGAATGGAAAACTCGGGGGGCTAGTGTTGTGGGCACTAAAAGACACGACGGTTCAACGGAAACACCGAAAGGACGCAAGGTCGCCCTAGCCGGCGCCCAGGGCATAGTATATCGGCCAAGGGCCAAGTGAGGCTTTCCCCCGGCCAAAGGGAGGCCCAAGGAGGTTCCCTCGGCCAAGGGGAGGCCGAAGCTCCCCCTTCCCCCGGCCAAAGGGAGGCCGAAGCCCTTCACTCGGCCAAGGGGAGGCCGAAGCTCCCCCTTCCCCGGGCCAAAGGGAGGCCGAAGCTCTTCACTCGGCCAAGGGGAGGCCGAAGCTCCCCCTTCCCCCGGCCAAAGGGAGGCCGAAGCTCTTCACTCGGCCAAGGGGAGGCCGATGCTCCCCCTTCCCCCGGCCAAAGGGAGGCCGAAGCTCTTCACTCGGCCAAGGGGAGGCCGAAGCTCCCCCTTCCCCCGGCCAAAGGGAGGCCAAAGCTCTTCACTCGGCCAAGGGGAGGCAGAAGCTCCCCCTTCCCCCGGCCAAAGGGAGGCCGAAGCTCTTCACTCGGCCAAGGGGAGGCCGAAGCTCCCCCTTCCCTCGGCCAAAGGGAGGCCGAAGCTCTTTCTTCACTCGGCCAAGGGCTGGTCGAGGCCCTTCCTCCGGCCAAAGGCCGCCCCAAAATATCTTCACTCAGTCGAAGAGGTCTTCCATGCTCCGAATACATATCTTATAAATATGGGGCACGATTCCCGAGAACGGAAAACGAACCGACACTTGAGCACTGAAACGCTGCTGAACTCGGACTTCACTCGTTTCACTCAAAACTTAAACCTTCAAACTCTAAACCCTTTTAACCACCTTAATCCAACTAATGTTGAGCGTCGGAGAGGTAAACAGAGGCACACCCTCTTTTTCCCTTTGATAGTTCATTTGATTCCTTTGTGTTTCAGATACTTGCGTAGCACGAACTCCATTGACAGCTAAGGCACGACTCGGGATACCGAGTTTGACACGCTAGAACCCGAACGCGATCACTTGGTCCGGCCTTGGGTCGAACCGTTCTGGGTTCCTAAACCGTTGTCCGAAAACGAGCGACAACAAAAGCCTCGAATTGAAATTCAACAAAATTAAAAATTCATTATTTTTTCAGAAGTCAAAGGCGGCCGTACACGAGAAATTTATGAAATTTCAAACTATCATAAATCTTTAAAATAGAGCCCGATGATTGTGATTTTTGCGACACTAGAGAGGTATATGTGTATATTATAACGTGTGAAAACCTCGAATTGAAATTCAACAAAATTAAAAATTAAGTTTTTTTTCAAAATTCAAAGGCGGTCGTACATGAGAAATTTATGAAATTTGAAACTACCATATTTCTTACAAATAGTGCCCGATGACTGTGATTTTTGCGACATGAAAGAGGCATAAGTGTATATTATTACGTATGAAGACCTCAAATTGAAATTCAACAAAATTAAAAATTCAATTTTTTTTTCAGAAGTCAAAGGCCCGTACACAAGAAATTTATGAAATTTCAAACAATCATAACTCATTCAAATAGAGCCCGATAATTGTGATTTTTGCGACACTAGAGAGGTATATATCTGTCTATATTATAACGAGCGAAAACCTCGAATTGAAATTCAACAAAATTAAACATTGGGTTTTTTTTTCAGAAGTTAAAGGCGGCCGTACACGAGAAATTTATGAAATTTCAAACTATCATAACTCTTTCAAATAGAGCCCGATGATTGTGATTTCTGCGACACTAGAGAGGTATACGTATATATTATAACGTGTGAAAACCTCGAATTGAAATTCAACAAAATTAAAAATTGTGTTTTTTTTCAGAAGTCAAAGGCTACCGTACACGAGAAATTTATGAAATTTCAAACTATCATAACTCTTTCAAATAGAGCCCCATGACTATGAATTTTGCGACACTAGAGATGTATATGTGTATATTATAACGTGTGAAAACCTTGAGTTGAAATTCAACAAAATTAAAAATTCAGTTTTTTTTTTCAGAAGTCAAAGGCGGCCGTAAACGAGAAATTTATGAAATTTCAAACTATCATATCTCTTTCAAATAGTGCCCGATGACTGTGATTTTTGAGACATTAGAAAGGTATATGTGTTTATTATTACGTGTGAAAGTCTCGAAATGAAATTCAACAAAATTAAAAAGTTCGTTTTTTTTCAAAAGTCAAAAGCGGCCGTACACGAAAAATTTATGAAATTTCAAACTATCATAAATCTTTTAAATAGAGCCCGATGACTGTGATTTTTGCGACACTAGAGAGGTATATGTGTATATTATATCGTGTGAAAACCTCGAATTGAAATTCAACAAAATTAAAAATTCAGTTTTTTTTTTCAGAAGTCAAAGGCGGCCGTACACGAGAAGTTTATGAAATTTCAAACCATCATAACTCTTTCAAATAGAGCCCGATGACTGTGATTTTTGCAACACTAGAGAGGTATATGTGTATATTATAACATGTGAAAACCTCGATTTGAAATTCAACAAAATTAAAAATTCAGTTTTTTTTTTCAGAAGTCAAAGGCGGCCGTACATGAGAAATTTATGAAATTTAAAATTATCATAACTCTTTCAAATAGTGCCCGATGACTGTGATTTTTGCGATATTAGAGAGGTATATGTGTATATTATTACGTGTGAAAGTCTAGAATTGAAATTCAACAAAATTAAAAAGTTAATTTTTTTAGAAGTTAAAGGCGGCCGTACACGAGAAATTTATGAAATTTGAAACTATCTTAACTCTTTCAAATAGTGCCCGATAACTGTGATTTTTGCGACATTAAAGAGGTATACGTGTATATTATTACGTGTGAAAGTCTCGAATTGAAATTCAACAATATTGAAAAGTTAATTTTTTTTTAGAAGTCAAAGGCGGCCGTACACGAGAAATTTGAGAAATTTCAAACTATCATAACTCTTTCAAATAGTGCCCGATGACTGTGATTTTTGCGACATTAGAGAGGTATATGTGTATATTATTACGTGTGAAAGCCTCGAATTGAAATTTAACAAAATTAAAAATTCAGTTTTTTTTTCAGAAGTCAAAGGCGGCCGTACACGAGAAATTTATGAAATTTCAAACCATCATAACTCTTTCAAATAGTGCCCGATGACTGTGATTTTTGCGGCATTACAGAGGTATACGTGTATATTATTACATGTGAAAGTCTCGAATTGAAATTCAACAAAATTAAAAATTTAGTTTTTTTTTAGAAGTCAAAGGCGGCCGTACACGAGAAATTTATGAAATTTCAAACTATCATAACTCTTTCAAATAGTGCCCGATGACTGTGATTTTTGCGACATTAGAGAGGTATATGTGTATATTATTACGTGTGAAAGCCTCGAATTGAAATTCAACAAAATTAAAAATTCAGTTTTTTTTTCAGAAGTCAAAGGCGGCCGTACATGAGAAATTTATGAAATTTATAACTATCATAACTCTTTCAAATAGTGCCCGTTGACTGTGATTTTTGCGACATTAGAGAGGTATATATGTATATTATTACGTGTGAAAGCGTCGAATTGAAATTCAACAAAATTAAAAATTCAGTTTTTTTTTCAGAAGTCAAAGGCGGCCACACGAGAAATTTATGAAATTTCAAACCATCATAACTCTTTCAAATAGTGCCCGATGATTGTGATTTTTGCGACATTAGAGAGGTATATGTGTTTGTATATTATTACGTGTGAAAGCCTCGAATTGAAACTCAACAATATTAAAAATTATGTTTTTTTTCAGAAGTCAAAGGCGGCCCGTACACGAGAAATTATGAAATTTGAAACTACCATAACTCTTTCAAATAGTGCCCGATAACAGTGATTTTTGCGACATTAAAGAGGTATACGTGTATATTATTACGTGTGAAAGTCTCGAATTGAAATTCAACAAAATTAAAAATTTAGTTTTTTTTTAGAAGTCAAAGGCGGCCGTACACGAGAAATTTATGAAATTTCAAACTATCATAACTCTTTCAAATAGTGCCCGATGACTGTGATTTTTGCGACATTAGAGAGGTATATGTGTATATTATTACGTGTGAAAGCCTCGAATTGAAATTCAACAAAATTAAAAATTCAGATTTTTTTTCAGAAGTCAAAGGCGGCCGTACACGAGAAATTTATGAAATTTATAACTATCATAACTCTTTCAAATAGTGCCCGTTGACTGTGATTTTTGCGACATTAGAGAGGTATATATGTATATTATTACGTGTGAAAGCGTCGAATTGAAATTCAACAAAATTAAAAATTCAGTTTTTTTTTCAGAAGTCAAAGGCGGCCACACGAGAAATTTATGAAATTTCAAACCATCATAACTCTTTCAAATAGTGCCCGATGACTGTGATTTTTGCGGCATTACAGAGGTATACGTGTATATTATTACATGTGAAAGTCTCGAATTGAAATTCAACAAAATTAAAAAGTTAGTTTTTTTTTCAGAAGTCAAAGGCGGCGGTACACGAGAAATTTATGAAATTTCAAACCATCATAACTCTTTCAAATAGAGCCCGATGACTGTGATTTTTGAAACACTAGAAAGGTATATGTGTATATTATAACGTGTGAAAACCTCGAATTGAAATTCAACAAAATTAAAAATTCAGTTATATTTCAGAAGTCTAAGGCGGCCGTACACGAGAAATTTATGAAATTTCAAACTATCATAACTCTTTCAAATAGTGCCCGATGATTGTGATTTTTGCGACATTAGAGAGGTATATGTGTTTGTATATTATTACGTGTGAAAGCCTCGAATTGAAATTCAACAATATTAAAAATTATGTTTTTTTTCAGAAGTCAAAGGCGGCCGTACACGAGAAATTATGAAATTTGAAACTACCATAACCCTTTCAAATAGTGCCCGATAACACTGATTTTTGCGACATTAAAGAGGTATACGTGTATATTATTACGTGTGAAAGTCTCGAATTGAAATTCAACAAAATTAAAAATTTAGTTTTTTTTTAGAAGTCAAAGGCGGCCGTACACGAGAAATTTATGAAATTTCAAACTATCATAACTCTTTCAAATAGTGCCCGATGACTGTGATTTTTGCGACATTAGAGAGGTATATGTGTATATTATTACGTGTGAAAGCCTCGAATTGAAATTCAACAAAATTAAAAATTCAGTTTTATTTTCAGAAGTCAAAGGCGGCCGTACACGAGAAATTTATGAAATTTCAAACTATCATAACTCTTTCAATTAGTGCCCGATAACTGTGATTTTTGCGACATTAGAGAGGTATATATGTATATTATTACGTGTGAAAGCCTCGAATTGAAATTCAACGAAATTTAAAGTTCAGTTTTTTTTTCAAAAGTCAAAGGCGGCCGTACACGAGAAATTTATGAAATTTCAAACTATCATAACTCTTTCAATTAGTGCCCGATGACTGTGATTTTTGCGACATTAGAGAGGTATATGTGTATATTATTACGTGTGAAAGCCTCGAATTGAAATTCAACAAAATTAAAAATTCAGTTTTTTTTTCAGAAGTCAAAGGCGGCCGTACACGAGAAATTTATGAAATTTATAACTATCATAACTCTTTCAAATAGTTCCCGATGACTTCGATTTTTGCGACATTAGAGAGGTATATATGTATAATATTACGTGTGAAAGCCTCGAATTGAAATTCAACAATATTAAAAATTCAGTTTTTTTTTCAGAAGTCAAAGGCGGCCGTACACGAGAAATTTATGAAATTTATAACTATCATAACTCTTTCAAATAGAGCCCGATGACTGTGATTTTTGCGACACTAGAGAGATATATGTGTGTATTATAACGTGTGAAAATCTCGAATTGAAATTCAACAAAATTAAAAATTCAGTTTTTTTTTCAGAAGACAAAGGCGGCCGGCCGTACACGAGAAATTATGAAATTTGAAACTACCATAACTCTTTCAAATAGTGCCCGATGACTGTGATTTTTGCGGCATTAGAGAGGTATACGTGTATATTATTACGTGTAAAAGTCTCGAATTGAAATTCATTAAAATTAAAAAGTTAGTTTTTTTTTTCAGAGGTCAAAGGCGGCCGTACACGAGAAATTTATGAAATTTCAAACCATCATAACTCTTTCAAATAGAGCCCGATGACTTTTATTTTTGAAACACTAGAGAGGTATATGTGTATATTATAACGTGTGAAAACCTCGAATTGAAATTCAACAAAATTAAAAATTCAGTTTGTTTTTTGAAGTCAAAGGCGGCCGTACATGAGAAATTTATGAAATTTGAAACTATCATAACTCTTTCAAATAGTGCCTGATGACTGTGATTTTTGCGACATTAGAGAGGTATACGTGCATATTATTACGTGTGAAAGTCTCGAATTGAAATTCAACAAAATTAAAAAGTTAGTTTTTTTTTAGAAGTCTAAGGCGGCCGTACACAAGAAATTTATGAAATTTCAAACTATCATAACTCTTTCAAATAGTGCCCGATGACTGTGATTGTTGCGACATTAGAGAGGTATATGTGTATATTATTACGTGTGAAAGTCTCGAATTCAAATTCAACAAAATTAAAAATTCAGTTTTTTTCAGAAGTCAAAGGCGGCCGTACACGAGAAATTTATGAAATTTATAATTATCATAACTCTTTCAAATAGTGTCCGATGACTGTGATTTTTGCGACATTAGAGAGGTATATGTGTATATTATTACGTGTGAAAGCCTCGAATTGAAATTCAACAAAATTAAAAATTCAGTTTTTTTTTCAGAAGTCAAAGGCGGCCGTACACGAGAAATTTATGAAATTTATAACTATCATAACTCTTTCAAATAGTGCCCGATGACTGTGATTTTTGCGACATTAGAGAGGTATATGTGTATATTATAACGTATTAAAACCTCGAATTGAAATTCAACAAAATTAAAAATTCAGTTTTTTTTAAGAAGTAAAAGGCGGCCGTACATGAGAAATTTATGAAATGTGAAACTATCATAACTCTTTCAAATAGTGTCTGATGACTGTGATTTTTGCGACATTAGAGAGGTATACGTGTATATTATTACGTGTGAAAGTCTCGAATTGAAATTCAACAAAATTAAAAAGTTAGTTTTTTTTAGAAGTCTAAGGCGGCCGTACACGAGAAATTTATTAAATTTCAAACTATCATAACTCTTTCAATTAGTGCCCGATGACTGTGATTTTTGCAACATTAGAGAGGTATATGTGTTTATTATTACGTGTGAAAGCCTCGAAATGAAATTCAACAAAATTAAAAATTCAGTATTTTTTTCAAAAGTCAAAGGCGGCCGTACACGAGAAATTTATGAAATTTATAACTATCATAACTCTTTCAAATAGTGCCCGATGACTGTGATTTTTGCGACATTAGAGAGGTATATATGTATATTATTACGTGTGAAAGCCTCGAATTGAAATTCAACAAAATTAAAAATTCAGTTTTTTTTTCAGAAGACAAAGGCGGCCGTACACGAGAAATTTATGAAATTTCAAACTATCATAACTCTTTCAAATAGAGCCCGATGACTGTGATTTTTGCGACACTAGAGAGATATATGTGTATATTATAACGTGTGAAAATCTCGAATTGAAATTCAACAAAATTAAAAATTCAGTTTTTTTTTCAGAAGACAAAGGCGGCCGGCCGTACACGAGAAATTATGAAATTTGAAACTACCATAACTCTTTCAAATAGTGCCCGATAACTGTGATTTTTGCGACATTAAAGAGGTATACGTGTATATTATTACGTGTGAAAGTCTCGAATTGAAATTCAACAAAATTAAAAAGTTAGTTTTTTTTTAGAAGTCAAAGGGGGCCGTACACGAGAAATTTATGAAATTTCAAACTATCATAACTCTTTCAAATAGTGCCCGATGACTGTGATTTTTGCGACATTAGAGAGGTATATGTGTATATTATTACGTGTGAAAGTCTCGAATTGAAATTCAACAAAATTAAAAATTCAGTTTTTTTCAGAAGTCAAAGGCGGCCGTACACGAGAAATTTATGAAATTTATAACTATCATAACTCTTTCAACTAGTGCCCGATGACTGTGATTTTTGCGACATTAGAGAGGTATATGTGTATATTATTACGTGTGAAAGCCTCGAATTGAAATTCAACAAAATTAAAAATTCAGTTTTTTTTTCAGAAGTCAAAGGCGGCCGTACATGAAAAATTTATGAAATTTCAAACTATCATAACTCTTTCAAATAGTGCCCGATGACTGTGATTTTTGCGACATTAGAGAGGTATATGTGTATATTATAACGTGTGAAAACCTCGAATTGAAATTCAACAAAATTAAAAATTCAGTTTTTTTTCAGAAGTAAAAAGCGGCCGTACACGAGAAATTTATGAAATTTATAACTATCATAACTCTTTCAATTAGTGCCCGATAACTGTGATTTTTGCGACACTAGAGAGGTATATGTGTGTATTATAACGTGTGAAAATCTCGACTTGTAATTCAACAAAATTAAAAATTCAGTTTTTTTTTCAGAAGACAAAGGCGGCCGTACATGAGAAATTATGAAATTTCAAACTACCATAACTCTTTCAAATAGTGCCCGATGACTGTGATTTTTGCGACATTAGAGAGGTATACGTGTATATTATTACGTGTGGAAGCCTCGAATTGAAATTCAACAAAATTAAAAATTCAGCTTTTTTTTCAGAAGTCAAAGGCGGCCGTACACGAGAAATTTATGAAATTTATAACTATCATAACTCTTTCAAATAGTGCCCGATGACAGTGATTTTTGCGACATTAGAGAGGTATATGTGTATATTATTACGTGTGAAAGCCTCGAATTGAAATTCAACAAAATTAAAAATTCAGTTTTTTTTTTCAGAAGTCAAAGGCGGCCGTACACGAGAAATTTATGAAATTTATAACTATCATAACTCTTTCAAATAGTGCCCGATGACTGTGATTTTTGCGACATTAGAGAGGTATATATGTATATTATTACGTGTGAAAGCCTCGAATTGAAATTCAACAAAATTAAAAATTCAGTTTTTTTTTAGAAGTCAAAGGCGGCCGTACACGAGAAATTTATGAAATTTATAACTATCATAACTCTTTCAAATAGTGCCCGTTGACTGTGATTTTTGCGACATTAGAGAGGTATATATGTATATTATTACGTGTGAAAGCGTCGAATTGAAATTCAACAAAATTAAAAATTCAGTTTTTTTTTCAGAAGTCAAAGGCGGCCACACGAGAAATTTATGAAATTTCAAACCATCATAACTCTTTCAAATAGTGCCCGATGACTGTGATTTTTGCGGCATTACAGAGGTATACGTGTATATTATTACATGTGAAAGTCTCGAATTGAAATTCAACAAAATTAAAAAGTTAGTTTTTTTTTCAGAAGTCAAAGGCGGCGGTACACGAGAAATTTATGAAATTTCAAACCATCATAACTCTTTCAAATAGAGCCCGATGACTGTGATTTTTGAAACACTAGAAAGGTATATGTGTATATTATAACGTGTGAAAACCTCGAATTGAAATTCAACAAAATTAAAAATTCAGTTATATTTCAGAAGTCTAAGGCGGCCGTACACGAGAAATTTATGAAATTTCAAACTATCATAACTCTTTCAAATAGTGCCCGATGATTGTGATTTTTGCGACATTAGAGAGGTATATGTGTTTGTATATTATTACGTGTGAAAGCCTCGAATTGAAATTCAACAATATTAAAAATTATGTTTTTTTTCAGAAGTCAAAGGCGGCCGTACACGAGAAATTATGAAATTTGAAACTACCATAACCCTTTCAAATAGTGCCCGATAACACTGATTTTTGCGACATTAAAGAGGTATACGTGTATATTATTACGTGTGAAAGTCTCGAATTGAAATTCAACAAAATTAAAAATTTAGTTTTTTTTTAGAAGTCAAAGGCGGCCGTACACGAGAAATTTATGAAATTTCAAACTATCATAACTCTTTCAAATAGTGCCCGATGACTGTGATTTTTGCGACATTAGAGAGGTATATGTGTATATTATTACGTGTGAAAGCCTCGAATTGAAATTCAACAAAATTAAAAATTCAGTTTTATTTTCAGAAGTCAAAGGCGGCCGTACACGAGAAATTTATGAAATTTCAAACTATCATAACTCTTTCAATTAGTGCCCGATAACTGTGATTTTTGCGACATTAGAGAGGTATATATGTATATTATTACGTGTGAAAGCCTCGAATTGAAATTCAACGAAATTAAAAATTCAGTTTTTTTTTCAGAAGACAAAGGCGGCCGTACACGAGAAATTTATGAAATTTCAAACTAACATAACTCTTTCAAATAGAGCCCGATGACTGTGATTTTTGCGACACTAGAGAGATATATGTGTATATTATAACGTGTGAAAATCTCGAATTGAAATTCAACAAAATTAAAAATTCAGTTTTTTTTTCAGAAGACAAAGGCGGCCGGCCGTACACGAGAAATTATGAAATTTGAAACTACCATAACTCTTTCAAATAGTGCCCGATAACTGTGATTTTTGCGACATTAAAGAGGTATACGTGTATATTATTACGTGTGAAAGTCTCGAATTGAAATTCAACAAAATTAAAAAGTTAGTTTTTTTTTAGAAGTCAAAGGGGGCCGTACACGAGAAATTTATGAAATTTCAAACTATCATAACTCTTTCAAATAGTGCCCGATGACTGTGATTTTTGCGACATTAGAGAGGTATATGTGTATATTATTACGTGTGAAAGTCTCGAATTGAAATTCAACAAAATTAAAAATTCAGTTTTTTTCAGAAGTCAAAAGCGGCCGTACACGAGAAATTTATGAAATTTATAACTATCATAACTCTTTCAACTAGTGCCCGATGACTGTGATTTTTGCGACATTAGAGAGGTATATGTGTATATTATTACGTGTGAAAGCCTCGAATTGAAATTCAACAAAATTAAAAATTCAGTTTTTTTTTCAGAAGTCAAAGGCGGCCGTACATGAAAAATTTATGAAATTTCAAACTATCATAACTCTTTCAAATAGTGCCCGATGACTGTGATTTTTGCGACATTAGAGAGGTATATGTGTATATTATAACGTGTGAAAACCTCGAATTGAAATTCAACAAAATTAAAAATTCAGTTTTTTTTCAGAAGTAAAAAGCGGCCGTACACGAGAAATTTATGAAATTTATAACTATCATAACTCTTTCAATTAGTGCCCGATAACTGTGATTTTTGCGACACTAGAGAGGTATATGTGTGTATTATAACGTGTGAAAATCTCGACTTGTAATTCAACAAAATTAAAAATTCAGTTTTTTTTTCAGAAGACAAAGGCGGCCGTACATGAGAAATTATGAAATTTCAAACTACCATAACTCTTTCAAATAGTGCCCGATGACTGTGATTTTTGCGACATTAGAGAGGTATACGTGTATATTATTACGTGTGGAAGCCTCGAATTGAAATTCAACAAAATTAAAAATTCAGCTTTTTTTTCAGAAGTCAAAGGCGGCCGTACACGAGAAATTTATGAAATTTATAACTATCATAACTCTTTCAAATAGTGCCCGATGACAGTGATTTTTGCGACATTAGAGAGGTATATGTGTATATTATTACGTGTGAAAGCCTCGAATTGAAATTCAACAAAATTAAAAATTCAGTTTTTTTTTTCAGAAGTCAAAGGCGGCCGTACACGAGAAATTTATGAAATTTATAACTATCATAACTCTTTCAAATAGTGCCCGATGACTGTGATTTTTGCGACATTAGAGAGGTATATATGTATATTATTACGTGTGAAAGCCTCGAATTGAAATTCAACAAAATTAAAAATTCAGTTTTTTTTAGAAGTCAAAGGCGGCCGTACACGAGAAATTTATGAAATTTATAACTATCATAACTCTTTCAAATAGTGCCCGTTGACTGTGATTTTTGCGACATTAGAGAGGTATATATGTATATTATTACGTGTGAAAGCGTCGAATTGAAATTCAACAAAATTAAAAATTCAGTTTTTTTTTCAGAAGTCAAAGGCGGCCACACGAGAAATTTATGAAATTTCAAACCATCATAACTCTTTCAAATAGTGCCCGATGACTGTGATTTTTGCGGCATTACAGAGGTATACGTGTATATTATTACATGTGAAAGTCTCGAATTGAAATTCAACAAAATTAAAAAGTTAGTTTTTTTTTCAGAAGTCAAAGGCGGCGGTACACGAGAAATTTATGAAATTTCAAACCATCATAACTCTTTCAAATAGAGCCCGATGACTGTGATTTTTGAAACACTAGAAAGGTATATGTGTATATTATAACGTGTGAAAACCTCGAATTGAAATTCAACAAAATTAAAAATTTAGTGTTTTTTTCATAAGGCAAAGGCGGTCGTACACAAGAAATTTATGAAATTTAAAACTATCATAACTCTTTCAAATAGTGCCCGATGACTGTGATTTTTGCGACATTAGAGAGGTATATATATATATTATTATGTGTGAAAGCCTCGAATTGAAATTCAACAAAATTAAAAATTCAGTTTTTTTTTCAGAAGTCAAAGGCGGCCGTACATGAGAAATTTATGAAATTTAAAACTATCATAACTCTTTCAAAAAGTGCCCGATGACTGTGATTTTTCCGCCATTAGAGAGGTATACGTGTATATTATTACGTGTAAAAGTCTCGAATTGAAATTCAACAAAATTAAAAATTCAGTTTTTTTTTCAGAAGTCAAATACGGCCGTATACGAGAAATTTATGAAATTTATAACTATCATAACTCTTTCAAATAGTGCCCGATGACTGTGATTTTTGCGACATTAGAGAGGTGTATGTGTATATTATTACGTGTGAAAGCCTCGAATTGAAATTCAACAAAATAAAAAATTCAGTTTTTTTTTTCAGAAGTCTAAGGCGGCCGTACACGAGAAATTTATGAAATTTATAACTATCATAACTCTTTCAAATAGTGCCCGATGACTGTGATTTTTGCGACATTAGAGAGGTATATGTGTATATTATTACGTGTGAAAGCCTCGAATTGAAATTCAACAAAATTAAAAATTCAGTTTTTTTTTCAGAAGTCAAAGGCGGCCGTACACGAGAAATTTATGAAATTTATAACTATCATAACTCTTTCAAATAGTTCCCGATGACTGTGATTTTTGCGACATTAGAGAGGTATATATGTATATTATTACGTGTGAAAGCCTCGAATTGAAATTCAACAAAATTTAAAGTTCAATTTTTTTTTCAAATGTCAAAGGCGGCCGTACACGAGAAATTTATGAAATTTCAAACTATCATAACTCTTTCAATTAGTGCCCGATGACTGTGATTTTTGCGACATTAGAGAGGTATATGTGTTTATTATTACGTGTGAAAACCTCGAAGTGAAATTCAACAAAATTAAAAATTCAGTTTTTTTTTCAGAAGTCAAAGGCGGCCGTATACGAGAAATTTATGAAATTTATAACTATCATAGAAATTTATGAAATTTAAAACTATCATAACTCTTTCAAAAAGTGCCCGATGACTGTGATTTTTCCGGCATTAGAGAGGTATACGTGTATATTATTACGTGTGAAAGTCTCGAATTGAAATTCAACAAAATTAAAAATTCAGTTTTTTTTTCAGAAGACAAAGGCGGCCGTACACGAGAAATTATGAAATTTGAAACTACCATAACTCTTTCAAATAGTGCCCGATAACTGTGATTTTTGCGACATTAAAGAGGTATACGTGTATATTATTACGTGTGAAAGTCTCGAATTGGAATTTAACAAAATTAAAAATTCAGTTTTTTTTTCAGAAGTCAAAGGCGGCCGTACACGAGAAATTTATGAAATTTATAACTATAATAACTCTTTCAAATAGTGCCCGCTGACTGTGATTTTTGCGACATTAGAGAGGTGTATGTGTATATTATTACGTGTGAAAGCCTCGAATTGAAATTCAACAAAATTAAAAATTCAGTTTTTTTTTCTGAAGTCAAAGGCGGCCGTACACGAGAAATTTATGAAATTTATAACTATCATAACTCTTTCAAATAGTGCCCGATGACTGTGATTTTTACGACATTAGAGAGGTATATATGTATATTATTAAGTGTGAAAGCCTCGAATTGAAATTCAACAAAATTTAAAGTTCTGTTTTTTTTTCAAAAGTCAAAGGCGGCCGTACACGAGAAATTTATGAAATTTCAAACTATCATAACTCTTTCAATTAGTGCCCGATGACTGTGGTTTTTGCGACATTTGAGAGGTATATGTGATTATTATTACGTGTGAAAGCCTCGAAATGAAATTCAACAAAATTAAAAATTCAGTTTTTTTTTCAGAAGTCAAAGGCGGCCGTACACGAGAAATTTATGAAATTTATAACTATCATACCTCTTTCAATTAGTGCCCGATGACTGTGATTTTTGCGACACTAGAGAGGTATATGTGTGTATTATAACGTGTGAAAATCTCGAATTGAAATTCAACAAAATTAAAAATTAAGTTTTTTTTCAGAAGACAAAGGCGGCCGTACACGAGAAATTATGAAATTTGAAACTACCATAACTCTTTCAAATAGTGCCCGATAACTGTGATTTTTGCGACATTAAAGAGGTATACGTGTTTATTATTACGTGTGAAAGTCTCGAATTGAAATTCAACAAAATTAAAAATTCAGTTTTTTTTTCAGAAGTCAGCGGCCGTACACGAGAAATTTATGAAATTTATAACTATCATAACTCTTTCAAATAGTGCCCGCTGACTGTGATTTTTGCGACATTAGAGAGGTGTATGTGTATATTATTACGTGTGAAAGTCTCGAATTGAAATTCAACAAAATTAAAAATTCAGTTTTTTTTTCAGAAGTCAAAGGCGGCCGTACACGAGAAATTTATGAAATTTATAACTATCATAACTCTTTCAAATAGTGCCCGATGAATGTGATTTTTGCGACATTAGAGAGGTATATATGTATATTATTAAGTGTGAAAGCCTCGAATTGAAATTCAACAAAATTTAAAGTTCTGTTTTTTTTTCAAAAGTCAAAGGCGGCCGTACACGAGAAATTTATGAAATTTCAAACTATCATAACTCTTTCAATTAGTGCCTGATGACTGTTGCTTTTGCGAAATTAGAGAGGTATATGTGTTTATTATTACGTGTGAAAGCCTCGAAATGAAATTCATCAAAATTAAAAATTCAGTTTTTTTTTCAGAAATCAAAGGCGGCCCGTACACGAGAAATTTATGAAATTTCAAACTATCATAACTCTTTCAATTAGTGCCCGATGACTGTGATTTTTGCGACATTAGAGAGGTATATATGTATATTATTACGTGTGAAAGCCTCGAATTGAAATTCAACAAAATTTAAAGTTCAGTTTTTTTTTCAAAAGTCAAAGGCGGCCGTACACGAGAAATTTATGAAATTTCAAACTATCATAACTCTTTAAAATAGAGCCCGATGACTGTGATTTTTGCGACACTAGAGAGGTATATGTGTATATTATAACATGTGAAAACCTTGAATGAAATTCAACAAAATTAAAAATTCAGTTTTTTTTTCAAATGTCAAAGGCGGCCGTACAAGAGAAATTTATGAAATTTCAAACTATCATAACTCTTTCAAATAGAGACCGATGGCTGTGATTTTTGCGACACTAGAGAGGTATATGTGTATATTATAACGTGTGAAAACCTCGAATTGAAATTTAACAAAATTAAAAATTAAGTTTTTTTTTCAGAAGTTAAAGGCGGCCGGCCGTACACTAGAAATTTATGAAATTTATAACTATCATAACTCTTTCAAATAGTGCCTGATGACTGTGATTTTTGCGACATTAGAGAGGTATATGTGTACATTATTACGTGTGAAAGCCTCGAATTGAAATTCAACAAAATTAAAAATTTAGTGTTTTTTTCATAAGGCAAAGGCGGTCGTACACAAGAAATTTATGAAATTTAAAACTATCATAACTCTTTCAAATAGTGCCCGATGACTGTGATTTTTGCGACATTAGAGAGGTATATATATATATTATTACATGTGAAAGCCTCGAATTGAAATTCAACAAAATTTAAAGTTCTGTTTTTTTTTCAAAAGTCAAAGGCGGCCGTACACGAGAAATTTATGAAATTTCAAACTATCATAACTCTTTCAATTAGTGCCCGATGACTGTGATTTTTGCGACATTAGAGAGGTATATGTGTATATTATTACGTGTGAAAGCCTCGAAATGAAATTCAACAAAATTAAATATTCAGTTTTTTTTTTAAGAAGTCAAAGGCGGCCGTACACGAGAAATTTATGAAATTTATAACTATCATAACTCTTTCAAATAGTGCCCGATGACTGTGATTTTTGCGACATTAGAGAGGTATATATGTATATTATTAAGTGTGAAAGCCTCGAATTGAAATTCAACAAAATTTAAAGTTCTGTTTTTTTTTCAAAAGTCAAAGGCGGCCGTACAAGAGAAATTTATGAAATTTCAAACTATCATAACTCTTTCAAATAGAGACCGATGGCTGTGATTTTTGCGACACTAGAGAGGTATATGTGTATATTATAACGTGTGAAAACCTCGAATTGAAATTTAACAAAATTAAAAATTAAGTTTTTTTTTCAGAAGTTAAAGGCGGCCGGCCGTACACTAGAAATTTATGAAATTTATAACTATCATAACTCTTTCAAATAGTGCCTGATGACTGTGATTTTTGCGACATTAGAGAGGTATATGTGTACATTATTACGTGTGAAAGCCTCGAATTGAAATTCAACAAAATTAAAAATTTAGTTTTTTTTTTAAGAAGTCAAAGGCGGCCGTACACGAGAAATTTATGAAATTTATAACTATCATAACTCTTTCAAATAGTGCCCGATGACTGTGATTTTTGCGACATTAGAGAGGTATATATGTATATTATTAAGTGTGAAAGCCTCGAATTGAAATTCAACAAAATTTAAAGTTCTGTTTTTTTTTCAAAAGTCAAAGGCGGCCGTACACGAGAAATTTATGAAATTTCAAACTATCATAACTCTTTCAATTAGTGCCTGATGACTGTTGCTTTTGCGAAATTAGAGAGGTATATGTGTTTATTATTACGTGTGAAAGCCTCGAAATGAAATTCAACAAAATTAAAAATTCAGTTTTTTTTTCAAAAGTCAAAGGCGGCCGTACACGAGAAATTTATGAAATTTCAAACTATCATAACTCTTTCAATTAGTGCCCGATGACTGTGATTTTTGCGACATTAGAGAGGTATATGTGTTTATTATTACGTGTGAAAGCCTCGAAATGAAATTCAACAAAATTAAATATTCAGTTTTTTTTTTAAGAAGTCAAAGGCGGCCGTACACGAGAAATTTATGAAATTTATAACTATCATAACTCTTTCAAATAGTGCCCGATGACTGTGATTTTTGCGACATTAGAGAGGTATATATGTATATTATTAAGTGTGAAAGCCTCGAATTGAAATTCAACAAAATTTAAAGTTCTGTTTTTTTTTCAAAAGTCAAAGGCGGCCGTACACGAGAAATTTATGAAATTTCAAACTATCATAACTCTTTCAATTAGTGCCTGATGACTGTTGCTTTTGCGAAATTAGAGAGGTATATGTGTTTATTATTACGTGTGAAAGCCTCGAAATGAAATTCAACAAAATTAAAAATTCAGTTTTTTTTTCAGAAGTCAAAGGCGACCGTACACGAGAAATTTATGAAATTTATAACTATCATAACTCTTTCAATTAGTGCCCGATGACTGTGATTTTTGCGACACTAGAGAGGTATATGTGTGTATTATAACGTGTGAAAATCTCGAATTGAAATTCAACAAAATTAAAAATTAAGTTTTTTTTTCAGAAGACAAAGGCGGCCCGTACACGAGAAATTATGAAATTTGAAACTACCATAACTCTTTCAAATAGTGCCCGATAACTGTGATTTTTGCGACATTAAAGAGGTATACGTGTATATTATTATGTGTGAAAGTCTCGAATTGAAATTCAACAAAATTAAAAATTCAGTTTTTTTTTCAGAAATCAAAGGCGGCCGTACACGAGAAATTTATGAAATTTATAACTATCATAACTCTTTCAAATAGTGCCCGATGAATGTGATTTTTGCGACATTAGAGAGGTATATGTGTATACTATTATGTCTGAAAGCCTCGAATTGAAGTTCAACAAAATTAAAAATTCAGTTTTTTTTTAGAAGTCAAAGGCGGCCGTACACGAGAAATTTATGAAATTTCAAACTATCATAACTCTTTCAATTAGTGCCCGATGACTGTGATTTTTGCGACATTAGAGACGTATATGTGTATATTATTACATGTGAAAGCCTCGAATTGAAATTCAACAAAATTAAAAATTCAGTTTTTTTTTCAGAAGTCTAAGGCGCCCGAACACGAGAAATTTATGAAATTTATAACTATCATAACTCTTTCAAATAGTGCCCTATGACTGGTATTTTTGCGACATTAGAGACGTATATATGTATATTATTACATGTGAAAGCCTCGAATTGAAATTCAACAAAATTTAAAGTTCTGTTTTTTTTTCAAAAGTCAAAGGCGGCCGTACACGAGAAATTTATGAAATTTCAAACTATTATAACTCTTTCAATTAGTGCCCGATGACTGTGATTTTTGCGACATTAGAGAGGTATATGTGTTTATTATTACGTGTGAAAGCCTCGAAATGAAATTCAACAAAATTAAATATTCAGTTTTTTTTTAAGAAGTCAAAGGCGGCCGTACACGAGAAATTTATGAAATTTATAACTATCATAACTCTTTCAAATAGTGCCCGATGACTGTGATTTTTGCGACATTAGAGAGGTATATATGTATATTATTACGTGTGAAAGCCTCGAATTGAAATTCAACAAAATTAAAAATTCAGTTTTTTTTTTCAGAAGTCAAAGGCGGCCGTACACGAGAAATTTATGAAATTTCAAACTATCATAACTCTTTCAAATAGAGCCCGATGACTGTGATTTTTGCGACACTAGAGAGGTATATGTGTGTATTATAACGTGTGAAAACCTCGAATTGAAATTCAACAAAATTAAAAATTCAGTTTTTTTTTCAGAAGACAAAGGCGGCCGTACACGAGAAATTATGAAATTTGAAACTACCATAACTCTTTCAAATAGTGCCCGATAACTGTGATTTTTGCGACATTAAAGAGGTATACGTGTATATTATTACGTGTAAAAGTCTCGAATTGAAATTCAACAAAATTAAAAAGTTAGTTTTTTTTTAGAAGTCAAAGGCGGCCGTACACGAGAAATTTATGAAATTTATAACTATCATAACTCTTTCAAATAGTGCCCTATGACTGTGATTTTTGCGACATTAGAGAGGTATATATGTATATTATTACGTGTGAAAGCCTCGAATTGAAATTCAACAAAATTTAAAGTTCAGTTTTTTTTTCAAAAGTCAAAGGCGGCCGTACACGAGAAATTTATGAAATTTCAAACTATCATAACTCTTTAAAATAGAGCCCGATGACTGTGATTTTTGCGACACTAGAGAGGTATATGTGTATATTATAACATGTGAAAACCTTGAATGAAATTCAACAAAATTAAAAATTCAGTTTTTTTTTCAAATGTCAAAGGCGGGCGTACAAGAGAAATTTATGAAATTTCAAACTATCATAACTCTTTCAAATAGAGCCCGATGGCTGTGATTTTTGCGACACTAAAGAGGTATATGTGTATATTATAACGTGTGAAAACCTCTAATTGAAATTTAACAAAATTAAAAATTTAGTTTTTTTTTCAGAAGTTAAAGGCGGCCGGCCGTACACTAGAAGTTTATGAAATTTATAACTATCATAACTCTTTCAAATAGTGCCTGATGACTGTGATTTTTGCGACATTAGAGAGGTATATGTGTACATTATTACGTGTGAAAGCCTCGAATTGAAATTCAACAAAATTAAAAATTTAGTGTTTTTTTCATAAGGCAAAGGCGGTCGTACACGAGAGATTTATGAAATTTAAGACTATCATAACTCTTTCAAATAGTCCCCGATGACTGTGATTTTTGCGACGTTAGAGAGGTATATGTGTATATTATTACGTGTGAAAGCCTCGAATTGAAATTCAACAAAATTAAAAATTTAGTTTTTTTTTCAGAAGTCAAAGGCGGCCGTACACGAGAAATTTAGGAAATTTCAAACTATCATAACTCTTTCAATTAGTGCCCGATGACTGTGATTTTTGCGACATTAGAGAGGTATATGTGTTTATTATTACGTGTGAAAGCCTCGAAATGAAATTCAACAAAATTAAATATTCAGTGTTTTTTTAAGAAGTCAAAGGCGGCCGTACACGAGGAATTTATGAAATTTATAACTATCATAACTCTTTCAAATAGTGCCCGATGACTGTGATTTTTGCGACATTAGAGAGGTATATATGTATATTATTAAGTGTGAAAGCCTCGAATTGAAATTCAACAAAATTTAAAGTTCTGTTTTTTTTTCAAAAGTCAAAGCCGACCGTACACGAGAAATTTATGAAATTTCAAACTATCATAACTCTTTCAATTAGTGCCTGATGACTGTTGCTTTTGCGAAATTGGAGAGGTATATGTGTTTATTATTACGTGTGAAAGCCTCGAAATGAAATTCAACAAAATTAAAAATTCAGTTTTTTTTTCAGAAGTCAAAGGCGGCCGTACACGAGAAATTTATGAATTTTATAACTATCATAACTCTTTCAAATAGTGCCCGATGACTGTGATTTTTGCGACATTAGAGAGGTATATATGTATATTATTACGTGTTAAAGCCTCTAATTGAAATTTAACAAAATTAAAAATTCAGTTTTTTTTTTCAGAAGACAAAGGCGGCCGTACACGAGAAATTATGAAATTTGAAACTACCATAACTCTTTCAAATAGTGCCCGATAACTGTGATTTTTGCGACATTAAAGAGGTATACGTGTATATTATTACGTGTGAAAGTCTCGAATTGAAATTCAACAAAATTAAAAAGTTAGTTTTTTTTTAGAAGTCAAAGGCGGCCGTACACGAGAAATTTATGAAATTTATAACTATCATAACTCTTTCAAATAGTGCCCTATGACTGTGATTTTTGCGACATTAGAGAGGTATATATGTATATTATTACGTGTGAAAGCCTCGAATTGAAATTCAACAAAATTTAAAGTTCAGTTTTTTTTTCAAAATCAAAGGCGGCCGTACACGAGAAATTTATGAAATTTCAAACTATCATAACTCTTTAAAATAGTCCCCGATGACTGTGATTTTTGCGACATTAGAGAGGTATATGTGTATATTATTACGTGTGAAAGCCTCGAATTGAAATTCAACAAAATTAAAAATTTAGTTTTTTTTTTCAGAAGTCAAAGGCGGCCGTACACGAGAAATTTATGAAATTTATAACTATCATAACTCTTTCAAATAGTGCCCGATGACCGTGATTTTTGCGACATTAGAGAGGTATATATGTATATTATTACGTGTGAAAGCCTCTAATTGAAATTTAACAAAATTAAAAATTCAGTTTTTTTTCAGAAGACAAAGGAGGCCGTACACGAGAAATTATGAAATTTGAAACTACCATAACTCTTTCAAATAGTGCCCAATATATGTGATTTTTGCGACATTAAAGAGGTATACGTGTATATTATTACGTGTGAAAGTCTCGAATTAAAATTCAACAAAATTAAAAAGTTAGTTTTTTTTTAGAAGTCAAAGGCGGTCGTACACCAGAAATTTATGAAATTTCAAACTATCATAACTCTTTCAATTAGTGCCCGATGACTGTGATTTTTGCGACATTAGAGAGGTATATGTGTTTATAATTACGTGTGAAAGCCTCGAAATTAAATTCAACAAAATTAAATATTCAGTTTTTTTTTAAGAAGTCAAAGGCCCCGTACACGAGAAATTTATGAAATTTATAACTATCATAACTCTTTCAAATAGTGCCCGATGACTGTGATTTTTGCGACATTAGAGAGGTATATATGTATATTATTACGTGTGAAATCCTCGAATTGAAATTCAACAAAATTAAAAATTCAGTTTTTTTTTTCAGAAGTCAAAGGCGGCCGTACACGAGAAATTTATGAAATTTCAAACTATAATAACTCTTTCAAATAGAGCCCGATGACTGTGATTTTTGCGACACTAGAGAGGTATATGTGTGTATTATAACGTGTGAAAACCTCGAATTGAAATTCAACAAAATTAAAAATTCAGTTTTTTTTTCAGAAGACAAAGGCGGCCGTACACGAGAAATTATGAAATTTGAAACTACCATAACTCTTTCAAATAGTGCCCGATAACTGTGATTTTTGCGACATTAAAGAGGTATACGTGTATATTATTACGTGTGAAAGTCTCGAATTGAAATTCAACAAAATTAAAAAGTTAGTTTTTTTTTAGAAGTCAAAGGCGGCCGTACACGAGAAATTTATGAAATTTATAACTATCATAACTCTTTCAAATAGTGCCCTATGACTGTGATTTTTGCGACATTAGAGAGGTATATATGTATATTATTACGTGTGAAAGCCTCGAATTGAAATTCAACAAAATTTAAAGTTCAGTTTTTTTTTCAAAAGTCAAAGGCGGCCGTACACGAGAAATTTATGAAATTTCAAACTATCATAACTCTTTAAAATAGAGCCCGATGACTGTGATTTTTGCGACACTAGAGAGGTATATGTGTATATTATAACATGTGAAAACCTTGAATGAAATTCAACAAAATTAAAAATTCAGTTTTTTTTTCAAATGTCAAAGGCGGGCGTACAAGAGAAATTTATGAAATTTCAAACTATCATAACTCTTTCAAATAGAGCCCGATGGTTGTGATTTTTGCGACACTAGAGAGGTATATGTGTATATTATAACGTGTGAAAACCTCTAATTGAAATTTAACAAAATTAAAAATTTAGTTTTTTTTTCAGAAGTTAAAGGCGGCCGGCCGTACACTAGAAGTTTATGAAATTTATAACTATCATAACTCTTTCAAATAGTGCCTGATGACTGTGATTTTTGCGACATTAGAGAGGTATATGTGTACATTATTACGTGTGAAAGCCTCGAATTGAAATTCAACAAAATTAAAAATTTAGTGTTTTTTTCATAAGGCAAAGGAGGTCGTACACGAGAAATTTATGAAATTTAAAACTATCATAACTCTTTCAAATAGTCCCCGATGACTGTGATTTTTGCGACATTAGAGAGGTATATGTGTATATTATTACGTGTGAAAGCTTCGAATTGAAATTCAACAAAATTAAAAATTTAGTTTTTTTTTCAGAAGTCAAAGGAGGCCGTACACGAGAAATTTATGAAATTTCAAACTATCATAACTCTTTCAATTAGTGCCCGATGACTGTGATTTTTGCGACATTAGAGAGGTATATGTGTTTATTATTACGTGTGAAAGCCTCGAAATGAAATTCAACAAAATTAAATATTCAGTTTTTTTTTAAGAAGTCAAAGGCGGCCGTACACGAGAAATTTATGAAATTTATAACTATCATAACTCTTTCAAATAGTGCCAGATGACTGTGATTTTTGCGACATTAGAGAGGTATATATGTATATTATTAAGTGTGAAAGCCTCGAATTGAAATTCAACAAAATTTAAAGTTCTGTTTTTTTTTCAAAAGTCAAAGGCGGCCGTACACGAGAAATTTATGAAATTTCAAACTATCATAACTCTTTCAATTAGTGCCTGATGACTGTTGCTTTTGCGAAATTAGAGAGGTATATGTGTTTATTATTACGTGTGAAAGCCTCGAAATGAAATTCAACAAAATTAAAAATTCAGTTTTTTTTTCAGAAGTCAAAGGCGGCCGTACACGAGAAATTTATGAAATTTATAACTATCATAACTCTTTCAAATAGTGCCCGATGACTGTGATTTTTGCGACATTAGAGAGGTATATATGTATATTATTACGTGTGAAAGCCTCTAATTGAAATTTAACAAAATTAAAAATTCAGTTTTTTTTTTCAGAAGACAAAGGCGGCCGTACACGAGAAATTATGAAATTTGAAACTACCATAACTCTTTCAAATAGTGCCCGATAACTGTGATTTTTGCGACATTAAAGAGGTATACGTGTATATTATTACGTGTGAAAGTCTCGAATTGAAATTCAACAAAATTAAAAAGTTAGTTTTTTTTTAGAAGTCAAAGGCGGCCGTACACGAGAAATTTATGAAATTTATAACTATCATAACTCTTTCAAATAGTGCCCTATGACTGTGATTTTTGCGACATTAGAGAGGTATATATGTATATTATTACGTGTGAAAGCCTCGAATTGAAATTCAACAAAATTTAAAGTTCAGTTTTTTTTTCAAAAGTCAAAGGCGGCCGGACACGAGAAATTTATGAAATTTCAAACTATCATAACTCTTTAAAATAGAGCCCGATGACTGTGATTTTTGCGACACTAGAGAGGTATATGTGTATATTATAACATGTGAAAACCTTGAATGAAATTCAACAAAATTAAAAATTCAGTTTTTTTTTCAAATGTCAAAGGCGGCCGTACAAGAGAAATTTATGAAATTTCAAACTATCATAACTCTTTCAAATAGAGCCCGATGGCTGTGATTTTTGCGACACTAGAGAGGTATATGTGTATATTATAACGTGTGAAAACCTCGAATTGAAATTTAACAAAATTAAAAATTTAGTTTTTTTTTCAGAAGTTAAAGGCGGCCGGCCGTACACTAGAAATTTATGAAATTTATAACTATCATAACTCTTTCAAATAGTGCCTGATGACTGTGATTTTTGCGACATTAGAGAGGTATATGTGTACATTATTACGTGTGAAAGCCTCGAATTGAAATTCAACAAAATTAAAAATTTAGTTTTTTTTTCAGAAGTCAAAGGCGGCCGTACACGAGAAATTTATGAAATTTATAACTATCTTAACTCTTTCAAATAGTGCCTGATGACTGTGATTTTTGCGACATTAGAGAGGTATATGTGTACATTATTACGTGTGAAAGCCTCGAATTGAAATTCAACAAAATTAAAAATTTAGTGTTTTTTTCATAAGGCAAAGGCGGTCGTACACGAGAAATTTATGAAATTTAAAACTATCATAACTCTTTCAAATAGTCCCCGATGACTGTGATTTTTGCGACATTAGAGAGGTATATGTGTATATTATTACGTGTGAAAGCCTCGAATTGAAATTCAACAAAATTAAAAATTTAGTTTTTTTTTCAGAAGTCAAAGGCGGCCGTACACGAGAAATTTATGAAATTTATAACTATCATAACTCTTTCAAATAGTGCCCGATGACTGTGATTTTTGCGACATTAGAGAGGTATATATGTATATTATTACGTGTGAAAGCCTCTAATTGAAATTTAACAAAATTAAAAATTCTGTTTTTTTTTCAGAAGGCAAAGGCGGTCGTACACGAGAAATTTATGAAATTTAAAACTATCATAACTCTTTCAAATAGTGCCCGATGACTGTGATTTTTGCGACATTAGAGAGGTATATATATATATATTATTACGTGTGAAAGCCTCGAATTGAAATTCAACAAAATTAAAAATTCAATTTTTTTTTCAGAAGTCAAAGGCGGCCGTACACGAGAAATTTATGAAATTTATAACTATCATAACTCTTTCAAATAGTGCCCGATGACTGTGATTTTTGCGATATTAGAGAGGTATATGTGTATATTATTACGTGTGAAAGCCTCGAATTGAAATTCAACAAAATTAAAAATACAGTTTTTTTTAGAAGTCAAAGGCGGCCGTACACGAGAAATTTATGAAATTTCAAATTATCATAACTCTTTCAATTAGTGCCCGATGACTGTGATTTTTGCGACATTAGAGAGGTATATGTGTTTATTATTACGTGTGAAAGCCTCGAAGTGAAATTCAACAAAATTAAAAATTCAGTTTTATTTTCAGAAGTCAAAGGCGGCCGTACACGAGAAATTTATGAAATTTATAACTATCATAACTCTTTCAATTAGATCCCGATGACTGTGATATTTGCGACACTAGAGAGGTATATGTGTTTATTATAACGTGTGAAAATCTCGAATTGAAATTCAACAAAATTAAAAATTCAGTTTTTTTTCAGAAGACAAAGGCGGCCGTACACGAGAAATTATGAAATTTGAAACTACCATAACTCTTTCAAATAGTGCCCGATAACTGTGATTTTTGCGACATTAAAGAGGTATACGTGTATATTATTACGTGTGAAAGTCTCGAATTGAAATTCAACAAAATTAGAAATTCATTTTTTTTTTCAGAAGTCAAAGGCGGCCGTACACGAGAAATTTATAACTATCATAACTCTTTCAAATAGTGCCCGATGACTGTGATTTTTGCGACATTAGAGAGGTATATGTGTATATTATTACGTGTGAAAGCCTCGAATTGTAATTCAACAAAATTAAAAATTCAGTTTTTTTTTAGAAGTCAAAGGCGGCCGTACACGAGAAATTTATGAAATTTATAACTATCATACCTCTTTCAATTAGTGCCCGATGACTGTGATTTTTGCGACACTAGAGAGGTATATGTGTGTATTATAACGTGTGAAAATCTCGAATTGAAATTCAACAAAATTAAAAATTAAGTTTTTTTTCAGAAGACAAAGGCGGCCGTACACGAGAAATTATGAAATTTGAAACTACCATAACTCTTTCAAATAGTGCCCGATAACTGTGATTTTTGCGACATTAAAGAGGTATACGTGTTTATTATTACGTGTGAAAGTCTCGAATTGAAATTCAACAAAATTAAAAATTCAGTTTTTTTTTCAGAAGTCAGCGGCCGTACACGAGAAATTTATGAAATTTATAACTATCATAACTCTTTCAAATAGTGCCCGCTGACTGTGATTTTTGCGACATTAGAGAGGTGTATGTGTATATTATTACGTGTGAAAGCCTCGAATTGAAATTCAACAAAATTAAAAATTCAGTTTTTTTTTCTGAAGTCAAAGGCGGCCGTACACGAGAAATTTATGAAATTTATAACTATCATAACTCTTTCAAATAGTGCCCGATGACTGTGATTTTTGCGACATTAGAGAGGTATATATGTATATTATTAAGTGTGAAAGCCTCGAATTGAAATTCAACAAAATTTAAAGTTCGGTTTTTTTTCCAAAAGTCAAAGGCGGCCGTACACGAGAAATTTATGAAATTTCAAACTATCATAACTCTTTCAATTAGTGCCCGATGACTGTGGTTTTTGCGACATTAGAGAGGTATATGTGTTTATTATTACGTGTGAAAGCCTCGAAATGAAATTCAACAAAATTAAAAATTCAGTTTTTTTTTCAGAAGTCAAAGGCGGCCGTACACGAGAAATTTATGAAATTTATAACTATCATAACTCTTTCAAATAGTGCCCGATGACTGTGATTTTTGCGACATTAGAGAGGTATATATGTATATTATTAAGTGTGAAAGCCTCGAATTGAAATTCAACAAAATTTAAAGTTCTGTTTTTTTTCCAAAAGTCAAAGGCGGCCGTACACGAGAAATTTTTGAAATTTCAAACTATCATAACTCTTTCAATTAGTGCCCGATGACTGTGGTTTTTGCGACATTAGAGAGGTATATGTGTTTATTATTACGTGTGAAAGCCTCGAAATGAAATTCAACAAAATTAAAAATTCAGTTTTTTTTAGAAGTCAAAGGCGGCCGTACACGAGAAATTTATGAAATTTCAAACTATCATAACTCTTTTAATTAGTGCCCGATGATTGTGATTTTTGCGACATTAGAGACGTATATGTGTATATTATTACATGTGAAAGCCTCGAATTGAAATTCAACAAAATTAAAAATTCAGTTTTTTTTCAGAAGTCTTAGGCGGCCGTACACGAGAAATTTATGAAATTTCAAACTATCATAACTCTTTCAATTAGTGCCCGATGACTGTGATTTTTGCGACATTAGAGACGTATATGTGTATATTATTACATGTGAAAGCTAAATTTCATAAATTTCTCGTGTACGGAGCCTTTGACTTCTGAAAAAAAAAACTAAATTTTTAATTTTGTTGAATTTCAATTCGAGGCACACGTAATAATATACACATATACCTCTCTAATGTCGCAAAAATCACAGTCATCGAGCAGTATTTGAAAGAGTTATGATAGTTTGAAATTTCATAAATTTCTCGTGTACGGCCGGCCGCCTTTGAATTTTGAAAAAAAAACTGAACTTTAAATTTTGTTGAATTTCAATTCGAGGCTTTCACACGTAATAATATACAGGTATACCTCTCTAATGCCGCAAAAATCACAGTCATCGGGCACTATTTGAAAAAGTTATGATAGTTTTAAATTTCATAAATTTCTCGTGTACGGCCGCCTTTGACTTCTGAAAAAAAAACTGAATTTTTAATTTTGTTGAATTTCATTTCGAGGCTTTCACACGTAATAATAAACACATATACCTCTCTAATGTCGCAAAAATCACAGTCATCGGGCACTAATTGAAAGAGTTATGATAGTTTGAAATTTCATAAATTTCTCGTGTACGGCCGCCTTTGACTTTTGAAAAATAACAGAACTTTAAATTTTCTTGAATTTCAATTCGAGGCTTTCACATGTAATAATATACACATATACGTCTCTAATGTCGCAAAAATCACAGTCATCGGGCACTAATTGAAAGAGTTATGATAGTTTGAAATTTCATAAATTTCTCGTGTACGGCCGCCTAAGACTTCTGAAAAAAAACTGAATTTTTAATTTTGTTGAATTTCAATTCGAGGCTTTCACATGTAATAATATACACATATACGTCTCTAATGTCGCAAAAATCACAATCATCGGGCACTATTTGAAAGAGTTATGATAGTTATAAATTTCATAAATTTCTCGTGTACGGCCGACTTTGACTTCTGAAAAAAAAACTGAATTTTTAATTTTGTTGAATTTCAATTCGAGACTTTCACACGTAATAATATACACGTATACCTCTTTAATGTTGCAAAAATCACAGTTATCGGGCACTATTTGAAAGAGTTATGGTAGTTTCAAATTTCATAATTTCTCGTGTACGGGCCTTTGTCTTCTGAAAAAAAAACTAAATTTTTAATTTTGTTGAATTTCAATTCGAGATTTTCACACGTTATAATACACACATATACCTCTCTAGTGTCGCAAAAATCACAGTCATCGGGCACTAATTGAAAGAGTTATGATAGTTATAAATTTCATAAATTTCTCGTGTACGGCCGCCTTTGACTTTTGAAAAATAACAGAACTTTAAATTTTGTTGAATTTCAATTCGAGGCTTTCACAGGTAATAATATACACATATACGTCTCTAATGTCGCAAAAATCACAGTCATCGGGCACTAATTGAAAGAGTTATGATAGTTATAAATTTCATAAATTTCTCGTGTACGGCCGCCTTTGTCTTCTGAAAAAAAAACTGAATTTTTAATTTTGTTGAATTTCAATTCGAGATTTTCACACGTTATAATACACACATATACCTCTCTAGTGTCGCAAAAATCACAGTCATCGGGCTCTATTTGAAAGAGTTATGATAGTTTGAAATTTCATAAATTTCTCGTGTACGGCCCCACCTTTGACTTCTGAAAAAAAAAACTGAATTTTTAATTTTGTTGAATTTCAATTCGAGGCTTTCACACGTAATAATATACATATATACCTCTCTAATGTCGCAAAAATCACAGTCATCGGGCACTATTTGAAAGAGTTATGATAGTTAAAAATATCATAAATTTCTCGTGTACGGCCGCCTTTGACTTCTGAAAAAAAAACTGAATTTTTAATTTTGTTGAATTTCATTTCGAGGCTTTCACACGTAATAATAAACACATATACCTCTCTAATGTCGCAAAAATCACAGTCATCGGGCACTAATTGAAAGAGTTATGATAGTTTGAAATTTCATAAATTTCTCGTGTACGGCCGCCTTTGACTTTTGAAAAATAACAGAACTTTAAATTTTGTTGAATTTCAATTCGAGGCTTTCACATGTAATAATATACACATATACGTCTCTAATGTCGCAAAAATCACAGTCATCGGGCACTAATTGAAAGAGTTATGATAGTTTGAAATTTCATAAATTTCTCGTGTACGGCCGCCTAAGACTTCTGAAAAAAAACTGAATTTTTAATTTTGTTGAATTTCAATTCGAGGCTTTCACATGTAATAATATACACATATACGTCTCTAATGTCGCAAAAATCACAATCATCGGGCACTAATTAAAAGAGTTATGATAGTTTGAAATTTCATAAATTTCTCGTGTACGGCCGCCTTTGACTTCTAAAAAAAACTGAATTTTTAATTTTGTTGAATTTCATTTCGAGGCTTTCACACGTAATAATAAACACATATACCTCTCTAATGTCGCAAAAACCACAGTCATCGGGCACTAATTGAAAGAGTTATGATAGTTTGAAATTTCAAAAATTTCTCGTGTACGGCCGCCTTTGACTTTTGGAAAAAAAACAGAACTTTAAATTTTGTTGAATTTCAATTCGAGGCTTTCACACTTAATAATATACATATATACCTCTCTAATGTCGCAAAAATCACAGTCATCGGGCACTATTTGAAAGAGTTATGATAGTTATAAATTTCATAAATTTCTCGTGTACGGCCGCCTTTGACTTCTGAAAAAAAAACTGAATTTTTAATTTTGTTGAATTTCATTTCGAGGCTTTCACACGTAATAATAAACACATATACCTCTCTAATGTCGCAAAAACCACAGTCATCGGGCACTAATTGAAAGAGTTATGATAGTTTGAAATTTCATAAATTTCTCGTGTACGGCCGCCTTTGACTTTTGGAAAAAAAACCGAACTTTAAATTTTGTTGAATTTCAATTCGAGGCTTTCACACTTAATAATATACATATATACCTCTCTAATGTCGCAAAAATCACAGTCATCGGGCACTATTTGAAAGAGTTATGATAGTTATAAATTTCATAAATTTCTCGTGTACGGCCGCCTTTGACTTCAGAAAAAAAAACAGAATTTTTAATTTTGTTGAATTTCAATTCGAGGCTTTCACACGTAATAATATACACATACACCTCTCTAATGTCGCAAAAATCACAGTCAGTGGGCACTATTTGAAAGAGTTATGATAGTTATAAATTTCATAAATTTCTCGTGTACGGCCGCTTTTGACTTTTGAAAAAAAAACAGAACTTTAAATTTTGTTGAATTTCAATTCGAGGCTTTCACACTTAATAATATACATATATACCTCTCTAATGTCGCAAAAATCACAGTCATCGGGCACTATTTGAAAGAGTTATGATAGTTATAAATTTCATAAATTTCTCGTGTACGGCCGCCTTTGACTTCAGAAAAAAAAACTGAATTTTTAATTTTGTTGAATTTCAATTCGAGGCTTTCACACGTAATAATATACACATACACATCTCTAATGTCGCAAAAATCACAGTCAGCGGGCACTATTTGAAAGAGTTATGATAGTTATAAATTTCATAAATTTCTCGTGTACGGCCGCCTTTGACTTCTGAAAAAAAAACTGAATTTTTAATTTTGTTGAATTTCAATTCGAGACTTTCACACGTAATAATATACACATATACCTCTCTAATGTCTCAACAATCACAGTTATCGGGCACTATTTGAAAGAGTTATGATAGTTTGAAATTTCATAAATTTCTTGTGTACGGCCGCCTTAGACTTCTAAAAAAAAACTAACTTTTTAATTTTGTTGAATTTCAATTCGAGACTTTCACACGTAATAATATACACATATACCTCTCTAATGTCGCAAAAATCACAGTCATCGGGCACTAATTGAAAGAGTTATGATAGTTTGAAATTTCATAAATTTCTCGTGTACGGCCGCCTAAGACTTCTGAAAAAAAACTGAATTTTTAATTTTGTTGAATTTCAATTCGAGGCTTTCACATGTAATAATATACACATATACGTCTCTAATGTCGCAAAAATCACAATCATCGGGCACTAATTGAAAGAGTTATGATAGTTTGAAATTTCATAAATTTCTCGTGTACGGCCGCCTTTGACTTCTAAAAAAAAACTGAATTTTTAATTTTGTTGAATTTCATTTCGAGGCTTTCACACGTAATAATAAACACATATACCTCTCTAATGTCGCAAAAACCACAGTCATCGGGCACTAATTGAAAGAGTTATGATAGTTTGAAATTTCAAAAATTTCTCGTGTACGGCCGCCTTTGACTTTTGGAAAAAAAACGAACTTTAAATTTTGTTGAATTTCAATTCGAGGCTTTCACACTTAATAATATACATATATACCTCTCTAATGTCGCAAAAATCACAGTCATCGGGCACTATTTGAAAGAGTTATGATAGTTATAAATTTCATAAATTTCTCGTGTACGGCCGCCTTTGACTTCAGAAAAAAAAACTGAATTTTTAATTTTGTTGAATTTCAATTCGAGGCTTTCACACGTAATAATATACACATACACCTCTCTAATGTCGCAAAAATCACAGTCAGCGGGCACTATTTGAAAGAGTTATGATAGTTATAAATTTCATAAATCTCTCGTGTACGGCCGCCTTTGACTTTTGAAAAAAAAACAGAACTTTAAATTTTGTTGAATTTCAATTCGAGGCTTTCACACTTAATAATATACATATATACCTCTCTAATGTCGCAAAAATCACAGTCATCGGGCACTATTTGAAAGAGTTATGATAGTTATAAATTTCATAAATTTCTCGTGTACGGCCGCCTCTGACTTCAGAAAAAAAAACTGAATTTTTAATTTTATTGAATTTCAATTCGAGGCTTTCACACGTAATAATATACACATAAACATCTCTAATGTCGCAAAAATCACAGTCAGCGGGCACTATTTGAAAGAGTTATGATAGTTATAAATTTCATAAATTTCTCGTGTACGGCCGCCTTTGACTTCTGAAAAAAAAACTGAATTTTTAATTTTGTTGAATTGCAATTCGAGACTTTCACACGTAATAATATACACGTATACCTCTTTAATGTCGCAAAAATCACAGTTATCGGGCACTATTTGAAAGAGTTATGGTAGTTTCAAATTTCATAATTTCTCGTGTACGGCCGCCTTTGTCTTCTGAAAAAAAAACTGAATTTTTAATTTTGTTGAATTTCAATTCGAGATTTTCACACGTTATAATACACACATATACCTCTCTAGTGTCGCAAAAATCACAGTCATCGGGCTCTATTTGAAAGAGTTATGATAGTTTGAAATTTCATAAATTTCTCGTGTACGGCCCCGCCTTTGACTTCTGAAAAAAAAAACTGAATTTTTAATTTTGTTGAATTTCAATTCGAGGCTTTCACACGTAATAATATACATATATACCTCTCTAATGTCGCAAAAATCACAGTCATCGGGCACTATTTGAAAGAGTTATGATAGTTAAAAATATCATAAATTTCTCGTGTACGGCCGCCTTTGACTTCTGAAAAAAAACTGAATTTTAAATTTTGTTGAATTTCATTTCGAGGCTTTCACACGTAATAATAAACACATATACCTCTCTAATGTCGCAAAAATCACAGTCATCGGGCACTAATTGAAAGAGTTATGATAGTTTGAAATTTCATAAATTTCTCGTGTACGGCCGCCTTTGACTTTTGAAAAATAACAGAACTTTAAATTTTGTTGAATTTCAATTCGAGGCTTTCACAGGTAATAATATACACATATACGTCTCTAATGTCGCAAAAATCACAGTCATCGGGCACTAATTGAAAGAGTTATGATAGTTTGAAATTTCATAAATTTCTCGTGTACGGCCGCCTAAGACTTCTGAAAAAAAACTGAATTTTTAATTTTGTTGAATTTCAATTCGAGGCTTTCACATGTAATAATATACACATATACGTCTCTAATGTCGCAAAAATCACAATCATCGGGCACTAATTGAAAGAGTTATGATAGTTTGAAATTTCATAAATTTCTCGTGTACGGCCGCCTTTGACTTCTAAAAAAAAACTGAATTTTTAATTTTGTTGAATTACAATTCGAGGCTTTCACACGTAATAATATACACATATACCTCTCTAATGTCGTAAAAATCACAGTCATCGGGCACTATTTGAAAGAGTTATGATAGTTATAAATTTCTCGTGTACGGCCGCCTTTGACTTCTGAAAAAAAAAATGAATTTCTAATTTTGTTGAATTTCAATTCGAGACTTTCACACGTAATAATATACACGTATACCTCTTTAATGTCGCAAAAATCACAGTTATCGGGCACTATTTGAAAGAGTTATGGTAGTTTCAAATTTCATAATTTCTCGTGTACGGCCGCCTTTGTCTTCTGAAAAAAAAACTGAATTTTTAATTTTGTTGAATTTCAATTCGAGATTTTCACACGTTATAATAAACACATATACCTCTCTAGTGTCGCAAATATCACAGTCATCGGGATCTAATTGAAAGAGTTATGATAGTTATAAATTTCATAAATTTCTCGTGTACGGCCGCCTTTGACTTCTGAAAATAAAACTGAATTTTTAATTTTGTTGAATTTCACTTCGAGGCTTTCACACGTAATAATAAACACATATACCTCTCTAATGTCGCAAAAATCACAGTCATCGGGCACTAATTGAAAGAGTTATGATAGTTTGAAATTTCATAAATTTCTCGTGTACGGCCGCCTTTGACTTCTAAAAAAAACTGTATTTTTAATTTTGTTGAATTTCAATTCGAGGCTTTCACACGTAATAATATACACATATACCTCTCTAATATCGCAAAAATCACAGTCATCGGGCACTATTTGAAAGAGTTATGATAGTTATAAATTTCATAAATTTCTCGTGTACGGCCGCCTTTGACTTCTGAAAAAAAAATTGAATTTTTAATTTTGTTGAATTTCAATTCGAGGCTTTCACACGTAATAACATATATATATATACCTCTCTAATGTCGCAAAAATCACAGTCATCGGGCACTATTTGAAAGAGTTATGATAGTTTTAAATTTCATTAATTTCTCGTGTACCCGCCTTTGCCTTCTGAAAAAAAAAACAGAATTTTTAATTTTGTTAAATTTCAATTAGAGGCTTTCACACGTAATAATATACATATATACCTCTCTAATGTCGCAAAAATCACAGTCATCGGGCACTATTTGAAAGAGTTATGATAGTTATAAATTTCATAAATTTCTCGTGTACGGCCGCCTTTGACTTCTGAAAAAAAAACTAAATTTTTAATTTTGTTGAATTTCAATTCGAGGCTTTCACACGTAATAATATACACATATACCTCTCTAATGTCGCAAAAATCACAGTCATCGGGGACTATTTGAAAGAGTTATGATAGTTTTAAATTTCATAAATTTCTCGTGTACGACCGCCTTTGCCTTATGAAAAAAACACTAAATTTTTAATTTTGTTGAATTTTAATTCGAGGCTTTCACACGTAATAATGTACACATATACCTCTCTAATGTCGCAAAAATCACAGTCATCAGGCACTATTTGAAAGAGTTATGATAGTTATAAATTTCATAAATTTCTAGTGTACGGCCGCCTTTAACTTCTGAAAAAAAAACAGAATTTTTAATTTTGTTAAATTTCAATTAGAGGCTTTCACACGTAATAATATACATATATACCTCTCTAATGTCGCAAAAATCACAGTCATCGGGCACTATTTGAAAGAGTTATGATAGTTATAAATTTCATAAATTTCTCGTGTACGGCCGCCTTTGACTTCTGAAAAAAAAAACTGAATTTTTTATTTTGTTGAATTTCAATTCGAGGCTTTCACACGTAATAATATACACATACACCTCTCTAATGTCGCAAAAATCACAGTCATCGGGCACTATTTGAAAGAGTTATGATAGTTATAAATTTCATAAATTTCTCTTGTACGACCGCCTTTGCCTTATGAAAAAAACACTAAATTTTTAATTTTGTTGAATTTCAATTCGAGGTTTTCACACGTAATAATGTACACATATACCTCTCTAATGTCGCAAAAATCACAGTCATCAGGCACTATTTGAAAGAGTTATGATAGTTATAAATTTCATAAATTTCTAGTGTACGGCCGCCTTTAACTTCTGAAAAAAAAAACTGAATTTTTAATTTTGTTAAATTTCAATTCGAGGTTTTCACACGTTATAATATACACATATACCTCTCTAGTGTCGCAAAAATCACAGCTATCGGGCTCTATTTGAAAGAGTTATGATAGTTTGAAATTTCATAAATTTCTCTTGTACGGCCGCCTTTGACATTTGAAAAAAAAACTGAATTTTTAATTTTGTTGAATTTCATTCAAGGTTTTCACATGTTATATTATACACATATACCTCTCTAGTGTCGCAAAAATCACAGTCATCGGGCTCTATTTTAAAGAGTTATGATAGTTTGAAATTTCATAAATTTCTCGTGTACGGCAGCCTTTGACTTTTGAAAAAAAAACTGAACTTTAAATTTTGTTGAATTTCAATTCGAGGCTTTCACACGTAATAATATACATATATACCTCTCTAATGTCGCAAAAATCACAGTCATAGGGCACTATTTGAAAGAGTTATGATAGTTATAAATTTCATAAATTTCTCGTGTACGGCCGCCTTTGACTTCTAAAAAAAACTAACTTTTTAATTTTGTTGAATTTCAATTCGAGACTTTCACACGTAATAATATACACGTATACCTCTTTAATGTCGCAAAAATCAAAGTTATCGGGCACTATTTGAAAGAGTTATGGTAGTTTCAAATTTCATAATTTCTCGTGTACGGCCGCCTTTGTCTTCTGAAAAAAAAACTGAATTTTTAATTTTGTTAAATTTCAATTAGAGGCTTTCACACGTAATAATATACAGATATACCTCTCTAATGTCGCAAAAATCACAGTCATCGGGCACTATTTGAAAGAGTTATGATAGTTATAAATTTCATAAATTTCTCGTGTACGGCCGCCTTTGACTTCTGAAAAAAAACTAAATTTTTAATTTTGTTGAATTTCAATTCGAGGCTTTCACACGTAATAATATACACATATACCTCTCTAATGTCGCAAAAATCACAGTCATCGGGGACTATTTGAAAGAGTTATGATAGTTTTAAATTTCATAAATTTCTCGTGTACGACCGCCTTTGCCTTATGAAAAAAACACTAAATTTTTAATTTTGTTGAATTTCAATTCGAGGCTTTCACACGTAATAATGTAGTTTCAAAATTAAAAATTAAAAATTTTGTTATGATAGTTATAAATTTCATAAATTTCTCGTGTACGGCCGCCTTTGACTTCTGAAAAAAAAACTGAATTTTTTATTTTGTTGAATTTCAATTCGAGGCTTTCACACGTAATAATATACACATACACCTCTCTAATGTCGCAAAAATCACAGTCAGCGGGCACTATTTGAAAGAGTTATGATAGTTATAAATTTCAACAAAATTTAGTGTTTATCATAACTCTTTCAAATAGTGCCCGATGACTGTGATTTTTGCGACATTAGAGAGGTATATATATATATATTATTACGTGTGAAAGCCTCGAATTGAAATTCAACAAAATTAAAAATTCAATTTTTTTTTCAGAAGTCAAAGGCGGCCGTACACGAGAAATTTATGAAATTTATAACTATCATAACTCTTTCAAATAGTGCCCGATGACTGTGATTTTTGCGATATTAGAGAGGTATATGTGTATATTATTACGTGTGAAAGCCTCGAATTGAAATTCAACAAAATTAAAAATACAGTTTTTTTTAGAAGTCAAAGGCGGCCGTACACGAGAAATTTATGAAATTTCAAACTATCATAACTCTTTCAATTAGTGCCCGATGACTGTGATTTTTGCGACATTAGAGAGGTATATGTGTTTATTATTACGTGTGAAAGCCTCGAAGTGAAATTCAACAAAATTAAAAATTCAGTTTTATTTTCAGAAGTCAAAGGCGGCTGTACACGAGAAATTTATGAAATTTATAACTATCATAACTCTTTCAATTAGATCCCGATGACTGTGATATTTGCGACACTAGAGAGGTATATGTGTTTATTATAACGTGTGAAAATCTCGAATTGAAATTCAACAAAATTAAAAATTCAGTTTTTTTTTCAGAAGACAAAGGCGGCCGTACACGAGAAATTATGAAATTTGAAACTACCATAACTCTTTCAAATAGTGCCCGATAACTGTGATTTTTGCGACATTAAAGAGGTATACGTGTATATTATTACGTGTGAAAGTCTCGAATTGAAATTCAACAAAATTAGAAATTCATTTTTTTTTTCAGAAGTCAAAGGCGGCCGTACACGAGAAATTTATAACTATCATAACTCTTTCAAATAGTGCCCGATGACTGTGATTTTTGCGACATTAGAGAGGTATATGTGTATATTATTACGTGTGAAAGCCTCGAATTGTAATTCAACAAAATTAAAAATTCAGTTTTTTTTTAGAAGTCAAAGGCGGCCGTACACGAGAAATTTATGAAATTTCAAACTATCATAACTCTTTCAATTAGTGCCCGATGATTGTGATTTTTGCGACATTAGAGACGTATATGTGTATATTATTACATGTGAAAGCCTCGAATTGAAATTCAACAAAATTAAAAATTCAGTTTTTTTTCAGAAGTCTTAGGCGGCCGTACACGAGAAATTTATGAAATTTCAAACTATCATAACTCTTTCAATTAGTGCCCGATGACTGTGATTTTTGCGACATTAGAGACGTATATGTGTATATTATTACCTGTGAAAGCCTCGAATTGAAATTCAACAAAATTTAAAGTTCTGTTATTTTTCAAAAGTCAAAGGCGGCCGTACACGAGAAATTTATGAAATTTCAAACTATCATAACTCTTTCAATTAGTGCCCGATGACTGTGATTTTTGCGACATTAGAGAGGTATATGTGTTTATTATTACGTGTGAAAGCCTCGAAATGAAATTCAACAAAATTTAAAATTCAGTTTTTTTTCAGAAGTCAAAGGCGGCCGTACACGAGAAATTTATGATATTTTTAACTATCATAACTCTTTCAAATAGTGCCCGATGACTGTGATTTTTGCGACATTAGAGAGGTATATATGTATATTATTACGTGTGAAAGCCTCGAATTGAAATTCAACAAAATTAAAAATTCAGTTTTTTTTTTCAGAAGTCAAAGGCGGGGCCGTACACGAGAAATTTATGAAATTTCAAACTATCATAACTCTTTCAAATAGAGCCCGATGACTGTGATTTTTGCGACACTAGAGAGGTATATGTGTGTATTATAACGTGTGAAAATCTCGAATTGAAATTCAACAAAATTAAAAATTCAGTTTTTTTTTCAGAAGACAAAGGCGGCCGTACACAAGAAATTATGAAATTTGAAACTACCATAACTCTTTCAAATAGTGCCCGATAACTGTGATTTTTGCGACATTAAAGAGGTATACGTGTATATTATTACGTGTGAAAGTCTCGAATTGCAATTCAACAAAATTAAAAATTCAGTTTTTTTTTCAGAAGTCAAAGGCGGCCGTACACGAGAAATTTATGAAATTTATAACTATCATAACTCTTTCAAATAGTGCCCGCTGACTGTGATTTTTGCGACATTAGAGATGTTTATGTGTATATTATTACGTGTGAAAGCCTCGAATTGAAATTCAATAAAATTAAAAATTCAGTTTTTTTTTCTGAAGTCAGAGGCGGCCGTACACGAGAAATTTATGAAATTTATAACTATCATAACTCTTTCAAATAGTGCCCGATGACTGTGATTTTTGCGACATTAGAGAGGTATATATGTATATTATTAAGTGTGAAAGCCTCGAATTGAAATTCAACAAAATTTAAAGTTCTGTTTTTTTTTCAAAAGTCAAAGGCGGCCGTACACGAGAAATTTATGAAATTTATAACTATCATAACTCTTTCAAATAGTGCCCGCTGACTGTGATTTTTGCGACATTAGAGAGGTGTATGTGTATATTATTACGTGTGAAAGCCTCGAATTGAAATTCAACAAAATAAAAAATTCAGTTTTTTTTTCAGAAGTCAAAGGCGGCCGTACACGAGAAATTTATGAAATTTATAACTATCATAACTCTTTCAAATAGTGCCCGATGACTGTGATTTTTGCGACATTAGAGAGGTATATATGTATATTATTAAGTGTGAAAGCCTCGAATTGAAATTCAACAAAATTTAAAGTTCGTTTTTTTTCCAAAAGTCAAAGGCGGCCGTACACGAGAAATTTTTGAAATTTCAAACTATCATAACTCTTTCAATTAGTGCCCGATGACTGTGGTTTTTGCGACATTAGAGAGGTATATGTGTTTATTATTACGTGTGAAAGCCTCGAAATGAAATTCAACAAAATTAAAAATTCAGTTTTTTTTTAGAAGTCAAAGGCGGCCGTACACGAGAAATTTATGAAATTTCAAACTATCATAACTCTTTCAATTAGTGCCCGATGATTGTGATTTTTGCGACATTAGAGACGTATATGTGTATATTATTACATGTGAAAGCCTCGAATTGAAATTCAACAAAATTAAAAATTCAGTTTTTTTTCAGAAGTCTTAGGCGGCCGTACACGAGAAATTTATGAAATTTCAAACTATCATAACTCTTTCAATTAGTGCCCGATGACTGTGATTTTTGCGACATTAGAGAGGTATATGTGTATATTATTACGTGTGAAAGTCTCGAATTGAAATTCAACAAAATTAAAAAGTTAGTTTTTTTTTAGAAGTCTAAGGCGGCCGTACACAAGAAATTTATGAAATTTCAAACTATCATAACTCTTTCAAATAGTGCCCGATAACTGTGATTGTTGCGACATTAGAGAGGTATATGTGTATATTATTACGTGTGAAAGTCTCGAATTGAAATTCAACAAAATTAAAAATTCAGTTTTTTTTTCAGAAGTCAAAGGCGGCCGTACACGAGAAATTTATAAAATTTCAAACTATCATAACTCTTTCAAATAGTGCCCGATGACTGTGATTTTTGCGACATTAGAGAGGTATATATGTATATTATTAAGTGTGAAAGCCTCGAATTGAAATTCAACAAAATTTAAAGTTCTGTTTTTTTTTCAAAAGTCAAAAGCGGCCGTACACGAGAAATTTATGAAATTTATAACTATCATAACTCTTTCAAATAGTGCCCGCTGACTGTGATTTTTGCGACATTAGAGAGGTGTATGTGTATATTATTACGTGTGAAAGCCTCGAATTGAAATTCAACAAAATTAAAAATTCAGTTTTTTTTCTGAAGTCAAAGGCGGCCGTACACGAGAAATTTATGAAATTTATAACTATCATAACTCTTTCAAATAGTGCCCGATGACTGTGATTTTTGCGACATTAGAGAGGTATATATGTATATTATTAAGTGTGAAAGCCTCGAATTGAAATTCAACAAAATTTAAAGTTCTGTTATTTTTCAAAAGTCAAAGGCGGCCGTACACGAGAAATTTATGAAATTTCAAACTATCATAACTCTTTCAATTAGTGCCCGATGACTGTGATTTTTGCGACATTAGAGAGGTATATGTGTTTATTATTACGTGTGAAAGCCTCGAAATGAAATTCAACAAAATTAAAAATTCAGTTTTTTTTTCAGAAGTCAAAGGCGGCCGTACACGAGAAATTTATGATATTTTTAACTATCATAACTCTTTCAAATAGTGCCCGATGACTGTGATTTTTGCGACATTAGAGAGGTATATATGTATATTATTACGTGTGAAAGCCTCGAATTGAAATTCAACAAAATTAAAAATTCAGTTTTTTTTTTCAGAAGTCAAAGGTGGGGCCGTACACGAGAAATTTATGAAATTTCAAACTATCATAACTCTTTCAAATAGAGCCCGATGACTGTGATTTTTGCGACACTAGAGAGGTATATGTGTGTATTATAACGTGTGAAAATCTCGAATTGAAATTCAACAAAATTAAAAATTCAGTTTTTTTTTCAGAAGACAAAGGCGGCCGTACACGAGAAATTTATGAAATTTATAACTATCATAACTCTTTCAATTAGTGCCCGATGACTGTGATTTTTGCGACACTAGAGAGGTATATGTGTGTATTATAACGTGTGAAAATCTCGAATTGAAATTCAACAAAATTAAAAATTCAGTTTTTTTTTCAAAAGTCAAAGGCGGCCGTACACGAGAAATTTATGAAATTTCAAACTATCATAACTCTTTCAATTAGTGCCCGATGACTGTTACTTTTGCGACATTAGAGAGGTATATGTGTTTATTATTACGTGTGAAAGCCTCGAAATGAAATTCAACAAAATTAAAAATTCAGTTTTTTTTTCAGAAGTTAAAGGCGGCCGTACACGAGAAATTTATGAAATTTATAACTATCATAACTCTTTCAATTAGTGCCCGATGACTGTGATTTTTGCGACACTAGAGAGGTATATGTGTGTATTATAACGTGTGAAAATCTCGAATTGAAATTCAACAAAATTAAAAATTTAGTTTTTTTTTCAGAAGACAAAGGCGGCCGTACACGAGAAATTATGAAATTTGAAACTACCATAACTCTTTCAAATAGTGCCCGATAACTGTGATTTTTGCAACATTAAAGAGGTATACGTGTATATTATTACGTGTGAAAGTCTCGAATTGAAATTCAACAAAATTAAAAATTCAGTTTTTTTTTCAGAAGTCAAAGGCGGCCGTACACGAGAAATTTATGAAATTTATAACTATCATAACTCTTTCAAATAGTGCCCGATGATTGTGATTTTTGCGACATTAGAGACGTATATGTGTATATTATTACATGTGAAAGCCTCGAATTGAAATTCAACAAAATCAAAAATTCAGTTTTTTTTCAGAAGTCTTAGGCGGCCGTACACGAGAAATTTATAAAATTTCAAACTATCATAACTCTTTCAAATAGTGCCCGATGACTGTGATTTTTGCGACATTAGAGAGGTATATATGTATATTATTAAGTGTGAAAGCCTCGAATTGAAATTCAACAAAATTTAAAGTTCTGTTATTTTTCAAAAGTCAAAGGCGGCCGTACACGAGAAATTTATGAAATTTCAAACTATCATAACTCTTTCAATTAGTGCCCGATGACTGTGATTTTTGCGACATTAGAGAGGTATATGTGTTTATTATTACGTGTGAAAGCCTCGAAATGAAATTCAACAAAATTAAAAATTCAGTTTTTTTTTCAGAAGTCAAAGGCGGCCGTACACGAGAAATTTATGAAATTTAAAACTATCATAACTTTTTCAAATAGTGCCCGATGACTGTGATTTTTGCGGCATTAGAGAGGTATACCTGTATATTATTACGTGTGAAAGCCTCGAATTGAAATTCAACAAAATTTAAAGTTCAGTTTTTTTTTCAAAATTCAAAGGCGGCCGGCCGTACACGAGAAATTTATGAAATTTCAAACTATCATAACTCTTTCAAATACTGCTCGATGACTGTGATTTTTGCGACATTAGAGAGGTATATGTGTATATTATTACGTGTGAAAGCCTCGAATTGAAATTAAACAAAATTAAAAATTCAGTTTTTTTTTCAGAAGTCAAAGGCGGCCGTACACGAGAAATTTATGAAATTTATAACTATCATAACTCTTTCAAATAGTGCCCTATGACTGGTATTTTTGCGACATTAGAGAGGTATATATGTATATTATTACATGTGAAAGCCTCGAATTGAAATTCAACAAAATTTAAAGTTTTGTTTTTTTCAAAAGCCAAAGGCGGCCGTACACGAGAAATTTATGAAATTTCAAACTATCATAACTCTTTCAATTAGTGCCCGATGACTGTGATTTTTGCGACATTAGAGAGGTATATGTGTTTATTATTACGTGTGAAAGCCTCGAAATGAAATTCAACAAAATTAAATATTCAGTTTTTTTTTAAGAAGTCAAAGGCGGCCGTACACGAGAAATTTATGAAATTTATAACTATCATAACTCTTTCAAATAGTGCCCGATGACTGTGATTTTTGCGACATTAGAGAGGTATATATGTATATTATTACGTGTGAAAGCCTCGAATTGAAATTCAACAAAATTAAAAATTCAGTTTTTTTTTTCAGAAGTCAAAGGCGGCCGTACACGAGAAATTTATGAAATTTCAAACTATCATAACTCTTTCAAATAGAGCCCGATGACTGTGATTTTTGCGACACTAGAGAGGTATATGTGTGTATTATAACGTGTGAAAACCTCGAATTGAAATTCAACAAAATTAAAAATTCAGTTTTTTTTTCAAAACACAAAGGCGGCCGTACACGAGAAATTTATGAAATTTATAACTATCATAACTCTTTCAAATAGTGCCCTATGACTGTGATTTTTGCGACATTAGAGAGGTATATATGTATATTATTACGTGTGAAAGCCTCGAATTGAAATTCAACAAAATTTAAAGTTCAGTTTTTTTTCAAAAGTCAAAGGCGGCCGTACACGAGAAATTTATGAAATTTCAAACTATCATAACTCTTTTTATTACGTGTGAAAGTCTCGAATTCAAATTCAACAAAATTAAAAAGTTAGTTTTTTTTTAGAAGTCAAAGGCGGCCGTACACGAGAAATTTATGAAATTTATAACTATCATAACTCTTTCAAATAGTGCCCTATGACTGTGATTTTTGCGACATTAGAGAGGTATATATGTATATTATTACGTGTGAAAGCCTCGAATTGAAATTCAACAAAATTTAAAGTTCAGTTTTTTTTTCAAAAGTCAAAGGCGGTCGTACAAGAGAAATTTATGAAATTTCAAACTATCATAACTCTTTCAAATAGAGCCCGATGGCTGTGATTTTTGCGACACTAGAGAGGTATATGTGTATATTATAACGTGTGAAAACCTCGAATTGAAATTCAACAAAATTAAAAATTCAGTTTTTTTTTTCAGAAGTCAAAGGCGGCCGTACACGAGAAATTTATGAAATTTCAAACCATCATAACTCTTTCAAATAGTGCCCGATGACTGTGATTTTTGCGGCATTAGAGAGGTATACCTGTATATTATTACGTGTGAAAGCCTCGAATTGAAATTCAACAAAATTTAATGTTCAGTTTTTTTTTCAAAATTCAAAGGCGGCCGGCCGTACACGAGAAATTTATGAAATTTCAAACTATCATAACTCTTTCAAATACTGCTCGATGACTGTGATTTTTGCGACATTAGAGAGGTATATGTGTATATTATTACGTGTGCCTCGAATTGAAATTCAACAAAATTAAAAATTTAGTTTTTTTTTTCAGAAGTCAAAGGCTCCGTACACGAGAAATTTATGAAATTTATAACTATCATAACTCTTTCAAATAGTGCCCGATGACTGTGATTTTGCGACATTAGAGAGGTATATATGTATGTTATTACGTGTGAAAGCCTCGAATTAAAATTCAAGAAAATTAAAAATTCAGTTTTTTTTTCAAAAGTCAAAGGCAGCCGTACACGAGAAATTTATGAAATTTCAAACTAACATAATTCTTTCAAATAGAGCCCGATGACTGTGATTTTTACGACACTAGAGAGGTATATGTGTATATTATAACATGTGAAAACCTTGAATGAAATTCAACAAAATTAAAAATTCAGTTTTTTTTTCAGAAGTCAAAGGCGGCCGTACACGAAAATTTATGAAATTTCAAACCATCATAACTCTTTCAAATAGTGCCCGATGACTGTGATTTTTGCGACACTAGAGAGGTATACGTGTATATTATTACGTGTGAAAGTCTCGAATTGAAATTCAACAAAATTAAAAAGTTAGTTTTTTTTTAGAAGTCAAAGGCGGCCGTACATGAGAAATTAATGAAATTTAAAACTATCATAACTCTTTCAAATAGTCCCCGATGACTGTGATTTTTGCGACATTAGAGAGGTATATGTGTATATTTTTACGTGTGAAAGCCTCGAATTTAAATTCAACAAAACTAAAAATTTAGTTGAATTTTGACTTCTAAAAAAAAACTGAATTTTTAATTTTGTTGAATTTCAATTCGAGGCTTTCACACGTAATAATATACACATATACCTCTCTAATGTCGCAAAAATCACAGTCATCGGGCACTATTTGAAAGAGTTATGATAGTTATAAATTTCATAAATTTCTCGTGTACGGCCGCCTTTGACTTCTGAAAAAAAAACTGAATTTCTAATTTTGTTGAATTTCAATTCGAGACTTTCACACGTAATAATATACACGTATACCTCTTTAATGTCGCAAAAATCACAGTTATCGGGCACTATTTGAAAGAGTTATGGTAGTTTCAAATTTCATAATTTCTCGTGTACGGCCGCCTTTGTCTTCTGAAAAAAAAACTGAATTTTTAATTTTGTTGAATTTCAATTCGAGACTTTCACACGTAATAATATACACGTATACCTCTCTAGTGTCGCAAAAATCACAGTCATCGGGCACTATTTGAAAGAGTTATGATGGTTTGAAATTTCATAAATTTTCGTGTATGGCCGCCTTTGACTTCTGAAAAAAAAACTGAATTTTTAATTTTGTTGAATTTCATTCAAGGTTTTCACATGTTATAATATACACATATACCTCTCTAGTGTCGTAAAAATCACAGTCATCGGGCTCTATTTGAAAGAATTATGTTAGTTTGAAATTTCATAAATTTCTCGTGTACGGCTGCCTTTGACTTTTGAAAAAAAAACTGAATTTTTAATTTTCTTGAATTTTAATTCGAGGCTTTCACACGTAATAATATATATATATATATACCTCTTTAATGTCGCAATAATCACAGTCATCGGGCACTATTTGAAAGAGTTATGATAGTTTTAAATTTCATAAATTTTTCGTGTACGACCGCCTTTGCCTAATGAAAAAAACACTGAATTTTTAATTTTGTTGAATTTCAATTCGAGGTTTTCACACGTAATAATGTACACATATACCTCTCTAATGTCGCAAAAATCACAGTCATCAGGCACTATTTGAAAGAGTTATGATAGTTATAAATTTCATAAATTTCTAGTGTACGGCCGTCTTTAACTTCCGAAAAAAAAACTGTATTTTTAATTTTGTTAAATTTCAATTAGAGGCTTTCACACGTAATAATATACATATATACCTCTCTAATGTTGCAAAAATCACAGTCATCGGGCACTATTTGAAAGGGTTATGATAGTTATAAATTTCATAAATTTCTCGTGTACGGCCGCCTTTGACTTCTGAAAAAAAAAACTAAATTTTTAATTTTGTTGAATTTCAATTCGAGGCTTTCACACGTAAAAATATACACATATACCTCTCTAATGTCGCAAAAATCACAGTCATCGGGGACTATTTGAAAGAGTTATGATAGTTTTAAATTTCATTAATTTCTCATGTACGGCCGCCTTTGACTTCTAAAAAAAAACTAACTTTTTAATTTTGTTGAATTTCAATTCGAGACTTTCACACGTAATAATATACACGTATACCTCTCTAGTGTCGCAAAAATCACAGTCATCGGGCACTATTTGAAAGAGTTATGATGGTTTGAAATTTCATAAATTTTCGTGTACGGCCGCCTTTGACTTCTGAAAAAAAAACTGAATTTTTAATTTTGTTGAATTTCATTCAAGGTTTTCACATGTTATAATATACACATATACCTCTCTAGTGTCGTAAAAATCACAGTCATCGGGCTCTATTTGAAAGAATTATGTTAGTTTGAAATTTCATAAATTTCTCGTGTACGGCTGCCTTTGACTTTTGAAAAAAAAACTGAATTTTTAATTTTCTTGAATTTTAATTCGAGGCTTTCACACGTAATAACATACATATATACCTCTCTAATGTCGCAAAATCACAGTCATCGGGCACTATTTGAAAGAGTTATGATAGTTATAAATTTCATAAATTTCTCGTGTACGGAGCCTTTGACTTCTGAAAAAAAAAACTAAATTTTTAATTTTGTTGAATTTCAATTCGAGGCACACGTAATAATATACACATATACCTCTCTAATGTCGCAAAAATCACAGTCATCGAGCAGTATTTGAAAGAGTTATGATAGTTTGAAATTTCATAAATTTCTCGTGTACGGCCGGCCGCCTTTGAATTTTGAAAAAAAAACTGAACATTAAATTTTGTTGAATTTCAATTCGAGGCTTTCACACGTAATAATATACAGGTATACCTCTCTAATGCCGCAAAAATCACAGTCATCGGGCACTATTTGAAAGAGTTATGATGGTTTGAAATTTCATAAATTTCTCGTGTACGGCCGCCTTTGACTTCTGAAAAAAAAAACTGAATTTTTAATTTTGTTGAATTTCAATTCGAGGTTTTCACACGTTATAATATACACATATACCTCTCTAGTGTCGCAAAAATCACAGCCATCGGGCTCTATTTGAAAGAGTTATGATAGTTTGAAATTTCATAAATTTTTTCTTGTACGGCCGCCTTTGACTTTTGAAAAAAAAACTGAACTTTAAATTTTGTTGAATTTCAATTCGAGGCTTTCACACGTAATAATATACATATATACCTCTCTAATGTCGCAAAAATCACAGTCATAGGGCACTATTTGAAAGAGTTATGATAGTTATAAATTTCATAAATTTCTCGTGTACGGCCGCCTTTGACTTCTAAAAAAAAACTAACTTTTTAATTTTGTTGAATTTGAATTCGAGACTTTCACACGTAATAAAAAGAGTTATGATAGTTTGAAATTTCATAAATTTCTCGTGTACGGCCGCCTTTGACTTTTGTAAAAAAACTGAACTTTAAATTTTGTTGAATTTCAATTCGAGGCTTTCACACGTAATAATATACATATATACCTCTCTAATGTCGCAAAAATCACAGTCATAGGGCACTATTTGAAAGAGTTATGATAGTTATAAATTTCATAAATTTCTCGTGTACGGCCGCCTTTGTGTTTTGAAAAAAAAACTGAATTTTTAATTTTGTTGAATTTCAATTCGAGGTTTTCACACGTTATAATACACACATATACCTCTCTAGTGTCGCAAAAATCACAGTCATCAGGCTCTATTTGAAAGAGTTATGATAGTTTGAAATTTCATAAATTTCTCGTGTACGGCCGCCTTTGACTTCTGAAAAAAAAAACGGAATTTTTAATTTTGTTGAATTTCAATTCGAGGCTTTCACACGTAATAATATACATATATACCTCTCTAATGTCGCAAAAATCAAAGTCATCGGGCACTATTTGAAAGAGTTATGATAGTTATAAATTTCATAAATTTCTCGTGTACGGCCGCCTTTGACTTCTTAAAAAAAAACTGAATATTTAATTTTGTTGAATTTCATTTCGAGGCTTTCACACGTAATAATAAACACATATACCTCTCTAATGTCGCAAAAATCACAGTCATCGGGCACTAATTGAAAGAGTTATGATAGTTTGAAATTTCATAAATTTCTCGTGTACGGCCGCCTTTGGCTTTTGAAAAAAAAAAAACTTTAAATTTTGTTGAATTTCAATTCGAGGCTTTCACATGTAATAATATACATATATACCTCTCTAATGTCGCAAAAATACCAGTCATAGGGCACTATTTGAAAGAGTTATGATAGTTATAAATTTCATAAATTTCTCGTGTACGGCCGCCTTTGACTTCTGAAAAAAAAACTGAATTTTTAATTTTGTTTAATTTCAATTCGAGGCTTTCACACGTAATAATATACACATATACCTCTCTAATGTCGCAAAAATCACAGTCATCGAGCAGTATTTGAAAGAGTTATGATAGTTTGAAATTTCATAAATTTCTCGTGTACGGCCGGCCGCCTTTGAATTTTGAAAAAAAAACTGAACTTTAAATTTTGTTGAATTTCAATTCGAGGCTTTCACACGTAATAATATACAGGTATACCTCTCTAATGCCGCAAAAATCACAGTCATCGGGCACTATTTGAAAAAGTTATGATAGTTTTAAATTTCATAAATTTCTCGTGTACGGCCGCCTTTGACTTCTGAAAAAAAAACTGAATTTTTAATTTTGTTGAATTTCATTTCGAGGCTTTCACACGTAATAATAAACACATATACCTCTCTAATGTCGCAAAAATCACAGTCATCGGGCACTAATTGAAAGAGTTATGATAGTTTGAAATTTCATAAATTTCTCGTGTACGGCCGCCTTTGACTTTTGAAAAATAACAGAACTTTAAATTTTCTTGAATTTCAATTCGAGGCTTTCACATGTAATAATATACACATATACGTCTCTAATGTCGCAAAAATCACAGTCATCGGGCACTAATTGAAAGAGTTATGATAGTTTGAAATTTCATAAATTTCTCGTGTACGGCCGCCTAAGACTTCTGAAAAAAAACTGAATTTTTAATTTTGTTGAATTTCAATTCGAGGCTTTCACATGTAATAATATACACATATACGTCTCTAATGTCGCAAAAATCACAATCATCGGGCACTATTTGAAAGAGTTATGATAGTTATAAATTTCATAAATTTCTCGTGTACGGCCGCCTTTGACTTCTGAAAAAAAAACTGAATTTTTAATTTTGTTGAATTTCAATTCGAGACTTTCACACGTAATAATATACACGTATACCTCTTTAATGTTGCAAAAATCACAGTTATCGGGCACTATTTGAAAGAGTTATGGTAGTTTCAAATTTCATAATTTCTCGTGTACGGCCGCCTTTGTCTTCTGAAAAAAAAACTAAATTTTTAATTTTGTTGAATTTCAATTCGAGATTTTCACACGTTATAATACACACATATACCTCTCTAGTGTCGCAAAAATCACAGTCATCGGGCACTAATTGAAAGAGTTATGATAGTTATAAATTTCATAAATTTCTCGTGTACGGCCGCCTTTAACTTCTGAAAAAAAAACTGAATTTTTAATTTTGTTGAATTTCATTTCGAGGCTTTCACACGTAATAATAAACACATATACCTCTCTAATGTCGCAAAAGTAACAGTCATCGGGCACTAATTGAAAGAGTTATGATAGTTTGAAATTTCATAAATTTCTCGTGTACGGCCGCCTTTGACTTTTGAAAAAAAAACTGAATTTTTAATTTTGTTGAATTTCAATTCGAGATTTTCACACGTTATAATACACACATATACCTCTCTAGTGTCGCAAAAATCACAGTCATCGGGCACTAATTGAAAGAGTTATGATAGTTATAAATTTCATAAATTTCTCGTGTACGGCCGCCTTTGTCTTCTGAAAAAAAAACTGAATTTTTAATTTTGTTGAATTTCAATTCGAGATTTTCACACGTTATAATACACACATATACCTCTCTAGTGTCGCAAAAATCACAGTCATCGGGCTCTATTTGAAAGAGTTATGATAGTTTGAAATTTCATAAATTTCTCGTGTACGGCCCCACCTTTGACTTCTGAAAAAAAAAACTGAATTTTTAATTTTGTTGAATTTCAATTCGAGGCTTTCACACGTAATAATATACATATATACCTCTCTAATGTCGCAAAAATCACAGTCATCGGGCACTATTTGAAAGAGTTATGATAGTTAAAAATATCATAAATTTCTCGTGTACGGCCGCCTTTGACTTCTGAAAAAAAAACTGAATTTTTAATTTTGTTGAATTTCATTTCGAGGCTTTCACACGTAATAATAAACACATATACCTCTCTAATGTCGCAAAAATCACAGTCATCGGGCACTAATTGAAAGAGTTATGATAGTTTGAAATTTCATAAATTTCTCGTGTACGGCCGCCTTTGACTTTTGAAAAATAACAGAACTTTAAATTTTGTTGAATTTCAATTCGAGGCTTTCACATGTAATAATATACACATATACGTCTCTAATGTCGCAAAAATCACAGTCATCGGGCACTAATTGAAAGAGTTATGATAGTTTGAAATTTCATAAATTTCTCGTGTACGGCCGCCTAAGACTTCTGAAAAAAAACTGAATTTTTAATTTTGTTGAATTTCAATTCGAGGCTTTCACATGTAATAATATACACATATACGTCTCTAATGTCGCAAAAATCACAATCATCGGGCACTAATTAAAAGAGTTATGATAGTTTGAAATTTCATAAATTTCTCGTGTACGGCCGCCTTTGACTTCTAAAAAAAACTGAATTTTTAATTTTGTTGAATTTCATTTCGAGGCTTTCACACGTAATAATAAACACATATACCTCTCTAATGTCGCAAAAACCACAGTCATCGGGCACTAATTGAAAGAGTTATGATAGTTTGAAATTTCAAAAATTTCTCGTGTACGGCCGCCTTTGACTTTTGGAAAAAAAAACAGAACTTTAAATTTTGTTGAATTTCAATTCGAGGCTTTCACACTTAATAATATACATATATACCTCTCTAATGTCGCAAAAATCACAGTCATCGGGCACTATTTGAAAGAGTTATGATAGTTATAAATTTCATAAATTTCTCGTGTACGGCCGCCTTTGACTTCTGAAAAAAAAACTGAATTTTTAATTTTGTTGAATTTCATTTCGATGCTTTCACACGTAATAATAAACACATATACCTCTCTAATGTCGCAAAAACCACAGTCATCGGGCACTAATTGAAAGAGTTATGATAGTTTGAAATTTCATAAATTTCTCGTGTACGGCCGCCTTTGACTTTTGGAAAAAAAACCGAACTTTAAATTTTGTTGAATTTCAATTCGAGGCTTTCACACTTAATAATATACATATATACCTCTCTAATGTCGCAAAAATCACAGTCATCGGGCACTATTTGAAAGAGTTATGATAGTTATAAATTTCATAAATTTCTCGTGTACGGCCGCCTTTGACTTCAGAAAAAAAAACAGAATTTTTAATTTTGTTGAATTTCAATTCGAGGCTTTCACACGTAATAATATACACATACACCTCTCTAATGTCGCAAAAATCACAGTCAGCGGGCACTATTTGAAAGAGTTATGATAGTTATAAATTTCATAAATTTCTCGTGTACGGCCGCTTTTGACTTTTGAAAAAAAAACAGAACTTTAAATTTTGTTGAATTTCAATTCGAGGCTTTCACACTTAATAATATACATATATACCTCTCTAATGTCGCAAAAATCACAGTCATCGGGCACTATTTGAAAGAGTTATGATAGTTATAAATTTCATAAATTTCTCGTGTACGGCCGCCTTTGACTTCAGAAAAAAAAACTGAATTTTTAATTTTGTTGAATTTCAATTCGAGGCTTTCACACGTAATAATATACACATACACATCTCTAATGTCGCAAAAATCACAGTCAGCGGGCACTATTTGAAAGAGTTATGATAGTTATAAATTTCATAAATTTCTCGTGTATGGCCGCCTTTGACTTCTGAAAAAAAAACTGAATTTTTAATTTTGTTGAATTTCAATTCGAGACTTTCACACGTAATAATATACACATATACCTCTCTAATGTCGCAACAATCACAGTTATCGGGCACTATTTGAAAGAGTTATGATAGTTTGAAATTTCATAAATTTCTTGTGTACGGCCGCCTTAGACTTCTAAAAAAAAACTAACTTTTTAATTTTGTTGAATTTCAATTCGAGACTTTCACACGTAATAATATACACATATACCTCTCTAATGTCGCAAAAATCACAGTCATCGGGCACTAATTGAAAGAGTTATGATAGTTTGAAATTTCATAAATTTCTCGTGTACGGCCGCCTAAGACTTCTGAAAAAAAACTGAATTTTTAATTTTGTTGAATTTCAATTCGAGGCTTTCACATGTAATAATATACACATATACGTCTCTAATGTCGCAAAAATCACAATCATCGGGCACTAATTGAAAGAGTTATGATAGTTTGAAATTTCATAAATTTCTCGTGTACGGCCGCCTTTGACTTCTAAAAAAAAACTGAATTTTTAATTTTGTTGAATTTCATTTCGAGGCTTTCACACGTAATAATAAACACATATACCTCTCTAATGTCGCAAAAACCACAGTCATCGGGCACTAATTGAAAGAGTTATGATAGTTTGAAATTTCAAAAATTTCTCGTGTACGGCCGCCTTTGACTTTTGGAAAAAAAACGAACTTTAAATTTTGTTGAATTTCAATTCGAGGCTTTCACACTTAATAATATACATATATACCTCTCTAATGTCGCAAAAATCACAGTCATCGGGCACTATTTGAAAGAGTTATGATAGTTATAAATTTCATAAATTTCTCGTGTACGGCCGCCTTTGACTTCAGAAAAAAAAACTGAATTTTTAATTTTGTTGAATTTCAATTCGAGGCTTTCACACGTAATAATATACACATACACCTCTCTAATGTCGCAAAAATCACAGTCAGCGGGCACTATTTGAAAGAGTTATGATAGTTATAAATTTCATAAATCTCTCGTGTACGGCCGCCTTTGACTTTTGAAAAAAAAAAAAAACTTTAAATTTTGTTGAATTTCAATTCGAGGCTTTCACACTTAATAATATACATATATACCTCTCTAATGTCGCAAAAATCACAGTCATCGGGCACTATTTGAAAGAGTTATGATAGTTATAAATTTCATAAATTTCTCGTGTACGGCCGCCTCTGACTTCAGAAAAAAAAACTGAATTTTTAATTTTATTGAATTTCAATTCGAGGCTTTCACACGTAATAATATACACATAAACATCTCTAATGTCGCAAAAATCACAGTCAGCGGGCACTATTTGAAAGAGTTATGATAGTTATAAATTTCATAAATTTCTCGTGTACGGCCGCCTTTGACTTCTGAAAAAAAAACTGAATTTTTAATTTTGTTGAATTGCAATTCGAGACTTTCACACGTAATAATATACACGTATACCTCTTTAATGTCGCAAAAATCACAGTTATCGGGCACTATTTGAAAGAGTTATGGTAGTTTCAAATTTCATAATTTCTCGTGTACGGCCGCCTTTGTCTTCTGAAAAAAAAACTGAATTTTTAATTTTGTTGAATTTCAATTCGAGATTTTCACACGTTATAATACACACATATACCTCTCTAGTGTCGCAAAAATCACAGTCATCGGGCTCTATTTGAAAGAGTTATGATAGTTTGAAATTTCATAAATTTCTCGTGTACGGCCCCGCCTTTGACTTCTGAAAAAAAAAACTGAATTTTTAATTTTGTTGAATTTCAATTCGAGGCTTTCACACGTAATAATATACATATATACCTCTCTAATGTCGCAAAAATCACAGTCATCGGGCACTATTTGAAAGAGTTATGATAGTTAAAAATATCATAAATTTCTCGTGTACGGCCGCCTTTGACTTCTGAAAAAAAACTGAATTTTAAATTTTGTTGAATTTCATTTCGAGGCTTTCACACGTAATAATAAACACATATACCTCTCTAATGTCGCAAAAATCACAGTCATCGGGCACTAATTGAAAGAGTTATGATAGTTTGAAATTTCATAAATTTCTCGTGTACGGCCGCCTTTTACTTTTGAAAAATAACAGAACTTTAAATTTTGTTGAATTTCAATTCGAGGCTTTCACAGGTAATAATATACACATATACGTCTCTAATGTCGCAAAAATCACAGTCATCGGGCACTAATTGAAAGAGTTATGATAGTTTGAAATTTCATAAATTTCTCGTGTACGGCCGCCTAAGACTTCTGAAAAAAAACTGAATTTTTAATTTTGTTGAATTTCAATTCGAGGCTTTCACATGTAATAATATACACATATACGTCTCTAATGTCGCAAAAATCACAATCATCGGGCACTAATTGAAAGAGTTATGATAGTTTGAAATTTCATAAATTTCTCGTGTACGGCCGCCTTTGACTTCTAAAAAAAAACTGAATTTTTAATTTTGTTGAATTACAATTCGAGGCTTTCACACGTAATAATATACACATATACCTCTCTAATGTCGTAAAAATCACAGTCATCGGGCACTATTTGAAAGAGTTATGATAGTTATAAATTTCTCGTGTACGGCCGCCTTTGACTTCTGAAAAAAAAAATGAATTTCTAATTTTGTTGAATTTCAATTCGAGACTTTCACACGTAATAATATACACGTATACCTCTTTAATGTCGCAAAAATCACAGTTATCGGGCACTATTTGAAAGAGTTATGGTAGTTTCAAATTTCATAATTTCTCGTGTACGGCCGCCTTTGTCTTCTGAAAAAAAAACTGAATTTTTAATTTTGTTGAATTTCAATTCGAGATTTTCACACGTTATAATAAACACATATACCTCTCTAGTGTCGCAAATATCACAGTCATCGGGATCTAATTGAAAGAGTTATGATAGTTATAAATTTCATAAATTTCTCGTGTACGGCCGCCTTTGACTTCTGAAAATAAAACTGAATTTTTAATTTTGTTGAATTTCACTTCGAGGCTTTCACACGTAATAATAAACACATATACCTCTCTAATGTCGCAAAAATCACAGTCATCGGGCACTAATTGAAAGAGTTATGATAGTTTGAAATTTCATAAATTTCTCGTGTACGGCCGCCTTTGACTTCTAAAAAAAACTGTATTTTTAATTTTGTTGAATTTCAATTCGAGGCTTTCACACGTAATAATATACACATATACCTCTCTAATATCGCAAAAATCACAGTCATCGGGCACTATTTGAAAGAGTTATGATAGTTATAAATTTCATAAATTTCTCGTGTACGGCCGCCTTTGACTTCTGAAAAAAAAATTGAATTTTTAATTTTGTTGAATTTCAATTCGAGGCTTTCACACGTAATAACATATATATATATACCTCTCTAATGTCGCAAAAATCACAGTCATCGGGCACTATTTGAAAGAGTTATGATAGTTTTAAATTTCATTAATTTCTCGTGTACGACCGCCTTTGCCTTCTGAAAAAAAAAACAGAATTTTTAATTTTGTTAAATTTCAATTAGAGGCTTTCACACGTAATAATATACATATATACCTCTCTAATGTCGCAAAAATCACAGTCATCGGGCACTATTTGAAAGAGTTATGATAGTTATAAATTTCATAAATTTCTCGTGTACGGCCGCCTTTGACTTCTGAAAAAAAAACTAAATTTTTAATTTTGTTGAATTTCATTTCGAGGCTTTCACACGTAATAATATACACATATACCTCTCTAATGTCGCAAAAATCACAGTCATCGGGGACTATTTGAAAGAGTTATGATAGTTTTAAATTTCATAAATTTCTCGTGTACGACCGCCTTTGCCTTATGAAAAAAACACTAAATTTTTAATTTTGTTGAATTTTAATTCGAGGCTTTCACACGTAATAATGTACACATATACCTCTCTAATGTCGCAAAAATCACAGTCATCAGGCACTATTTGAAAGAGTTATGATAGTTATAAATTTCATAAATTTCTAGTGTACGGCCGCCTTTAACTTCTGAAAAAAAAACAGAATTTTTAATTTTGTTAAATTTCAATTAGAGGCTTTCACACGTAATAATATACATATATACCTCTCTAATGTCGCAAAAATCACAGTCATCGGGCACTATTTGAAAGAGTTATGATAGTTATAAATTTCATAAATTTCTCGTGTACGGCCGCCTTTGACTTCTGAAAAAAAAACTGAATTTTTTATTTTGTTGAATTTCAATTCGAGGCTTTCACACGTAATAATATACACATACACCTCTCTAATGTCGCAAAAATCACAGTCATCGGGCACTATTTGAAAGAGTTATGATAGTTATAAATTTCATAAATTTCTCGTGTACGACCGCCTTTGCCTTATGAAAAAAACACTAAATTTTTAATTTTGTTGAATTTCAATTCGAGGTTTTCACACGTAATAATGTACACATATACCTCTCTAATGTCGCAAAAATCACAGTCATCAGGCACTATTTGAAAGAGTTATGATAGTTATAAATTTCATAAATTTCTAGTGTACGGCCGCCTTTAACTTCTGAAAAAAAAACTGAATTTTTAATTTTGTTAAATTTCAATTCGAGGTTTTCACACGTTATAATATACACATATACCTCTCTAGTGTCGCAAAAATCACAGCTATCGGGCTCTATTTGAAAGAGTTATGATAGTTTGAAATTTCATAAATATCTCTTGTACGGCCGCCTTTGACATTTGAAAAAAAAACTGAATTTTTAATTTTGTTGAATTTCATTCAAGGTTTTCACATGTTATATTATACACATATACCTCTCTAGTGTCGCAAAAATCACAGTCATCGGGCTCTATTTTAAAGAGTTATGATAGTTTGAAATTTCATAAATTTCTCGTGTACGGCAGCCTTTGACTTTTGAAAAAAAAACTGAACTTTAAATTTTGTTGAATTTCAATTCGAGGCTTTCACACGTAATAATATACATATATACCTCTCTAATGTCGCAAAAATCACAGTCATAGGGCACTATTTGAAAGAGTTATGATAGTTATAAATTTCATAAATTTCTCGTGTACGGCCGCCTTTGACTTCTAAAAAAAACTAACTTTTTAATTTTGTTGAATTTCAATTCGAGACTTTCACACGTAATAATATACACGTATACCTCTTTAATGTCGCAAAAATCAAAGTTATCGGGCACTATTTGAAAGAGTTATGGTAGTTTCAAATTTCATAATTTCTCGTGTACGGCCGCCTTTGTCTTCTGAAAAAAAAACTGAATTTTTAATTTTGTTAAATTTCAATTAGAGGCTTTCACACGTAATAATATACAGATATACCTCTCTAATGTCGCAAAAATCACAGTCATCGGGCACTATTTGAAAGAGTTATGATAGTTATAAATTTCATAAATTTCTCGTGTACGGCCGCCTTTGACTTCTGAAAAAAAACTAAATTTTTAATTTTGTTGAATTTCAATTCGAGGCTTTCACACGTAATAATATACACATATACCTCTCTAATGTCGCAAAAATCACAGTCATCGGGGACTATTTGAAAGAGTTATGATAGTTTTAAATTTCATAAATTTCTCGTGTACGACCGCCTTTGCCTTATGAAAAAAACACTAAATTTTTAATTTTGTTGAATTTCAATTCGAGGCTTTCACACGTAATAATGTAGTTTCAAAATTAAAAATTAAAAATTTTGTTATGATAGTTATAAATTTCATAAATTTCTCGTGTACGGCCGCCTTTGACTTCTGAAAAAAAAACTGAATTTTTTATTTTGTTGAATTTCAATTCGAGGCTTTCACACGTAATAATATACACATACACCTCTCTAATGTCGCAAAAATCACAGTCAGCGGGCACTATTTGAAAGAGTTATGATAGTTATAAATTTCAACAAAATTTAGTGTTTATCATAACTCTTTCAAATAGTGCCCGATGACTGTGATTTTTGCGACATTAGAGAGGTATATATATATATATTATTACGTGTGAAAGCCTCGAATTGAAATTCAACAAAATTAAAAATTCAATTTTTTTTTCAGAAGTCAAAGGCGGCCGTACACGAGAAATTTATGAAATTTATAACTATCATAACTCTTTCAAATAGTGCCCGATGACTGTGATTTTTGCGATATTAGAGAGGTATATGTGTATATTATTACGTGTGAAAGCCTCGAATTGAAATTCAACAAAATTAAAAATACAGTTTTTTTTAGAAGTCAAAGGCGGCCGTACACGAGAAATTTATGAAATTTAAAACTATCATAACTCTTTCAATTAGTGCCCGATGACTGTGATTTTTGCGACATTAGAGAGGTATATGTGTTTATTATTACGTGTGAAAGCCTCGAAGTGAAATTCAACAAAATTAAAAATTCAGTTTTATTTTCAGAAGTCAAAGGCGGCCGTACACGAGAAATTTATGAAATTTATAACTATCATAACTCTTTCAATTAGATCCCGATGACTGTGATATTTGCGACACTAGAGAGGTATATGTGTTTATTATAACGTGTGAAAATCTCGAATTGAAATTCAACAAAATTAAAAATTCAGTTTTTTTTTCAGAAGACAAAGGCGGCCGTACACGAGAAATTATGAAATTTGAAACTACCATAACTCTTTCAAATAGTGCCCGATAACTGTGATTTTTGCGACATTAAAGAGGTATACGTGTATATTATTACGTGTGAAAGTCTCGAATTGAAATTCAACAAAATTAGAAATTCATTTTTTTTTTCAGAAGTCAAAGGCGGCCGTACACGAGAAATTTATAACTATCATAACTCTTTCAAATAGTGCCCGATGACTGTGATTTTTGCGACATTAGAGAGGTATATGTGTATATTATTACGTGTGAAAGCCTCGAATTGTAATTCAACAAAATTAAAAATTCAGTTTTTTTTTAGAAGTCAAAGGCGGCCGTACACGAGAAATTTATGAAATTTATAACTATCATAACTCTTTCAAATAGTGCCCGATGACTGTGATTTTTGCGATATTAGAGAGGTATATGTGTATATTATTACGTGTGAAAGCCTCGAATTGAAATTCAACAAAATTAAAAATACAGTTTTTTTTAGAAGTCAAAGGCGGCCGTACACGAGAAATTTATGAAATTTCAAACTATCATAACTCTTTCAATTAGTGCCCGATGACTGTGATTTTTGCGACATTAGAGAGGTATATGTGTTTATTATTACGTGTGAAAGCCTCGAAGTGAAATTCAACAAAATTAAAAATTCAGTTTTATTTTCAGAAGTCAAAGGCGGCCGTACACGAGAAATTTATGAAATTTATAACTATCATAACTCTTTCAATTAGATCCCGATGACTGTGATATTTGCGACACTAGAGAGGTATATGTGTTTATTATAACGTGTGAAAATCTCGAATTGAAATTCAACAAAATTAAAAATTCAGTTTTTTTTTCAGAAGACAAAGGCGGCCGTACACGAGAAATTATGAAATTTGAAACTACCATAACTCTTTCAAATAGTGCCCGATAACTGTGATTTTTGCGACATTAAAGAGGTATACGTGTATATTATTACGTGTGAAAGTCTCGAATTGAAATTCAACAAAATTAGAAATTCATTTTTTTTTTCAGAAGTCAAAGGCGACCGTACACGAGAAATTTATAACTATCATAACTCTTTCAAATAGTGCCCGATGACTGTGATTTTTGCGACATTAGAGAGGTATATGTGTATATTATTACGTGTGAAAGCCTCGAATTGTAATTCAACAAAATTAAAAATTCAGTTTTTTTTTAGAAGTCAAAGGCGGCCGTACACGAGAAATTTATGAAATTTCAAACTATCATAACTCTTTCAATTAGTGCCCGATGATTGTGATTTTTGCGACATTAGAGACGTATATGTGTATATTATTACATGTGAAAGCCTCGAATTGAAATTCAACAAAATTAAAAATTCAGTTTTTTTTCAGAAGTCTTAGGCGGCCGTACACGAGAAATTTATGAAATTTCAAACTATCATAACTCTTTCAATTAGTGCCCGATGACTGTGATTTTTGCGACATTAGAGACGTATATGTGTATATTATTACCTGTGAAAGCCTCGAATTGAAATTCAACAAAATTTAAAGTTCTGTTATTTTTCAAAAGTCAAAGGCGGCCGTACACGAGAAATTTATGAAATTTCAAACTATCATAACTCTTTCAATTAGTGCCCGATGACTGTGATTTTTGCGACATTAGAGAGGTATATGTGTTTATTATTACGTGTGAAAGCCTCGAAATGAAATTCAACAAAATTTAAAATTCAGTTTTTTTTCAGAAGTCAAAGGCGGCCGTACACGAGAAATTTATGATATTTTTAACTATCATAACTCTTTCAAATAGTGCCCGATGACTGTGATTTTTGCGACATTAGAGAGGTATATATGTATATTATTACGTGTGAAAGCCTCGAATTGAAATACAACAAAATTAAAAATTCAGTTTTTTTTTTCAGAAGTCAAAGGCGGGGCCGTACACGAGAAATTTATGAAATTTCAAACTATCATAACTCTTTCAAATAGAGCCCGATGACTGTGATTTTTGCGACACTAGAGAGGTATATGTGTGTATTATAACGTGTGAAAATCTCGAATTGAAATTCAACAAAATTAAAAATTCAGTTTTTTTTTCAGAAGACAAAGGCGGCCGTACACAAGAAATTATGAAATTTGAAACTACCATAACTCTTTCAAATAGTGCCCGATAACTGTGATTTTTGCGACATTAAAGAGGTATACGTGTATATTATTACGTGTGAAAGTCTCGAATTGCAATTCAACAAAATTAAAAATTCAGTTTTTTTTTCAGAAGTCAAAGGCGGCCGTACACGAGAAATTTATGAAATTTATAACTATCATAACTCTTTCAAATAGTGCCCGCTGACTGTGATTTTTGCGACATTAGAGATGTTTATGTGTATATTATTACGTGTGAAAGCCTCGAATTGAAATTCAATAAAATTAAAAATTCAGTTTTTTTTTCTGAAGTCAGAGGCGGCCGTACACGAGAAATTTATGAAATTTATAACTATCATAACTCTTTCAAATAGTGCCCGATGACTGTGATTTTTGCGACATTAGAGAGGTATATATGTATATTATTAAGTGTGAAAGCCTCGAATTGAAATTCAACAAAATTTAAAGTTCTGTTTTTTTTTCAAAAGTCAAAGGCGGCCGTACACGAGAAATTTATGAAATTTATAACTATCATAACTCTTTCAAATAGTGCCCGCTGACTGTGATTTTTGCGACATTAGAGAGGTGTATGTGTATATTATTACGTGTGAAAGCCTCGAATTGAAATTCAACAAAATAAAAAATTCAGTTTTTTTTTCAGAAGTCAAAGGCGGCCGTACACGAGAAATTTATGAAATTTATAACTATCATAACTCTTTCAAATAGTGCCCGATGACTGTGATTTTTGCGACATTAGAGAGGTATATATGTATATTATTAAGTGTGAAAGCCTCGAATTGAAATTCAACAAAATTTAAAGTTCGTTTTTTTTCCAAAAGTCAAAGGCGGCCGTACACGAGAAATTTTTGAAATTTCAAACTATCATAACTCTTTCAATTAGTGCCCGATGACTGTGGTTTTTGCGACATTAGAGAGGTATATGTGTTTATTATTACGTGTGAAAGCCTCGAAATGAAATTCAACAAAATTAAAAATTCAGTTTTTTTTTAGAAGTCAAAGGCGGCCGTACACGAGAAATTTATGAAATTTCAAACTATCATAACTCTTTCAATTAGTGCCCGATGATTGTGATTTTTGCGACATTAGAGACGTATATGTGTATATTATTACATGTGAAAGCCTCGAATTGAAATTCAACAAAATTAAAAATTCAGTTTTTTTTCAGAAGTCTTAGGCGGCCGTACACGAGAAATTTATGAAATTTCAAACTATCATAACTCTTTCAATTAGTGCCCGATGACTGTGATTTTTGCGACATTAGAGAGGTATATGTGTATATTATTACGTGTGAAAGTCTCGAATTGAAATTCAACAAAATTAAAAAGTTAGTTTTTTTTTAGAAGTCTAAGGCGGCCGTACACAAGAAATTTATGAAATTTCAAACTATCATAACTCTTTCAAATAGTGCCCGATAACTGTGATTGTTGCGACATTAGAGAGGTATATGTGTATATTATTACGTGTGAAAGTCTCGAATTGAAATTCAACAAAATTAAAAATTCAGTTTTTTTTTCAGAAGTCAAAGGCGGCCGTACACGAGAAATTTATAAAATTTCAAACTATCATAACTCTTTCAAATAGTGCCCGATGACTGTGATTTTTGCGACATTAGAGAGGTATATATGTATATTATTAAGTGTGAAAGCCTCGAATTGAAATTCAACAAAATTTAAAGTTCTGTTTTTTTTTCAAAAGTCAAAAGCGGCCGTACACGAGAAATTTATGAAATTTATAACTATCATAACTCTTTCAAATAGTGCCCGCTGACTGTGATTTTTGCGACATTAGAGAGGTGTATGTGTATATTATTACGTGTGAAAGCCTCGAATTGAAATTCAACAAAATTAAAAATTCAGTTTTTTTTTCTGAAGTCAAAGGCGGCCGTACACGAGAAATTTATGAAATTTATAACTATCATAACTCTTTCAAATAGTGCCCGATGACTGTGATTTTTGCGACATTAGAGAGGTATATATGTATATTATTAAGTGTGAAAGCCTCGAATTGAAATTCAACAAAATTTAAAGTTCTGTTATTTTTCAAAAGTCAAAGGCGGCCGTACACGAGAAATTTATGAAATTTCAAACTATCATAACTCTTTCAATTAGTGCCCGATGACTGTGATTTTTGCGACATTAGAGAGGTATATGTGTTTATTATTACGTGTGAAAGCCTCGAAATGAAATTCAACAAAATTAAAAATTCAGTTTTTTTTTCAGAAGTCAAAGGCGGCCGTACACGAGAAATTTATGATATTTTTAACTATCATAACTCTTTCAAATAGTGCCCGATGACTGTGATTTTTGCGACATTAGAGAGGTATATATGTATATTATTACGTGTGAAAGCCTCGAATTGAAATTCAACAAAATTAAAAATTCAGTTTTTTTTTTCAGAAGTCAAAGGTGGGGCCGTACACGAGAAATTTATGAAATTTCAAACTATCATAACTCTTTCAAATAGAGCCCGATGACTGTGATTTTTGCGACACTAGAGAGGTATATGTGTGTATTATAACGTGTGAAAATCTCGAATTGAAATTCAACAAAATTAAAAATTCAGTTTTTTTTTCAGAAGACAAAGGCGGCCGTACACGAGAAATTTATGAAATTTATAACTATCATAACTCTTTCAATTAGTGCCCGATGACTGTGATTTTTGCGACACTAGAGAGGTATATGTGTGTATTATAACGTGTGAAAATCTCGAATTGAAATTCAACAAAATTAAAAATTCAGTTTTTTTTTCAAAAGTCAAAGGCGGCCGTACACGAGAAATTTATGAAATTTCAAACTATCATAACTCTTTCAATTAGTGCCCGATGACTGTTACTTTTGCGACATTAGAGAGGTATATGTGTTTATTATTACGTGTGAAAGCCTCGAAATGAAATTCAACAAAATTAAAAATTCAGTTTTTTTTTCAGAAGTTAAAGGCGGCCGTACACGAGAAATTTATGAAATTTATAACTATCATAACTCTTTCAATTAGTGCCCGATGACTGTGATTTTTGCGACACTAGAGAGGTATATGTGTGTATTATAACGTGTGAAAATCTCGAATTGAAATTCAACAAAATTAAAAATTTAGTTTTTTTTTCAGAAGACAAAGGCGGCCGTACACGAGAAATTATGAAATTTGAAACTACCATAACTCTTTCAAATAGTGCCCGATAACTGTGATTTTTGCAACATTAAAGAGGTATACGTGTATATTATTACGTGTGAAAGTCTCGAATTGAAATTCAACAAAATTAAAAATTCAGTTTTTTTTTCAGAAGTCAAAGGCGGCCGTACACGAGAAATTTATGAAATTTATAACTATCATAACTCTTTCAAATAGTGCCCGATGATTGTGATTTTTGCGACATTAGAGACGTATATGTGTATATTATTACATGTGAAAGCCTCGAATTGAAATTCAACAAAATCAAAAATTCAGTTTTTTTTCAGAAGTCTTAGGCGGCCGTACACGAGAAATTTATAAAATTTCAAACTATCATAACTCTTTCAAATAGTGCCCGATGACTGTGATTTTTGCGACATTAGAGAGGTATATATGTATATTATTAAGTGTGAAAGCCTCGAATTGAAATTCAACAAAATTTAAAGTTCTGTTATTTTTCAAAAGTCAAAGGCGGCCGTACACGAGAAATTTATGAAATTTCAAACTATCATAACTCTTTCAATTAGTGCCCGATGACTGTGATTTTTGCGACATTAGAGAGGTATATGTGTTTATTATTACGTGTGAAAGCCTCGAAATGAAATTCAACAAAATTAAAAATTCAGTTTTTTTTTCAGAAGTCAAAGGCGGCCGTACACGAGAAATTTATGAAATTTAAAACTATCATAACTTTTTCAAATAGTGCCCGATGACTGTGATTTTTGCGGCATTAGAGAGGTATACCTGTATATTATTACGTGTGAAAGCCTCGAATTGAAATTCAACAAAATTTAAAGTTCAGTTTTTTTTTCAAAATTCAAAGGCGGCCGGCCGTACACGAGAAATTTATGAAATTTCAAACTATCATAACTCTTTCAAATACTGCTCGATGACTGTGATTTTTGCGACATTAGAGAGGTATATGTGTATATTATTACGTGTGAAAGCCTCGAATTGAAGTTAAACAAAATTAAAAATTCAGTTTTTTTTTCAGAAGTCAAAGGCGGCCGTACACGAGAAATTTATGAAATTTATAACTATCATAACTCTTTCAAATAGTGCCCTATGACTGGTATTTTTGCGACATTAGAGAGGTATATATGTATATTATTACATGTGAAAGCCTCGAATTGAAATTCAACAAAATTTAAAGTTTTGTTTTTTTCAAAAGCCAAAGGCGGCCGTACACGAGAAATTTATGAAATTTCAAACTATCATAACTCTTTCAATTAGTGCCCGATGACTGTGATTTTTGCGACATTAGAGAGGTATATGTGTTTATTATTACGTGTGAAAGCCTCGAAATGAAATTCAACAAAATTAAATATTCAGTTTTTTTTTAAGAAGTCAAAGGCGGCCGTACACGAGAAATTTATGAAATTTATAACTATCATAACTCTTTCAAATAGTGCCCGATGACTGTGATTTTTGCGACATTAGAGAGGTATATATGTATATTATTACGTGTGAAAGCCTCGAATTGAAATTCAACAAAATTAAAAATTCAGTTTTTTTTTTCAGAAGTCAAAGGCGGCCGTACACGAGAAATTTATGAAATTTCAAACTATCATAACTCTTTCAAATAGAGCCCGATGACTGTGATTTTTGCGACACTAGAGAGGTATATGTGTGTATTATAACGTGTGAAAACCTCGAATTGAAATTCAACAAAATTAAAAATTCAGTTTTTTTTTCAAAACACAAAGGCGGCCGTACACGAGAAATTTATGAAATTTATAACTATCATAACTCTTTCAAATAGTGCCCTATGACTGTGATTTTTGCGACATTAGAGAGGTATATATGTATATTATTACGTGTGAAAGCCTCGAATTGAAATTCAACAAAATTTAAAGTTCAGTTTTTTTTCAAAAGTCAAAGGCGGCCGTACACGAGAAATTTATGAAATTTCAAACTATCATAACTCTTTTTATTACGTGTGAAAGTCTCGAATTCAAATTCAACAAAATTAAAAAGTTAGTTTTTTTTTAGAAGTCAAAGGCGGCCGTACACGAGAAATTTATGAAATTTATAACTATCATAACTCTTTCAAATAGTGCCCTATGACTGTGATTTTTGCGACATTAGAGAGGTATATATGTATATTATTACGTGTGAAAGCCTCGAATTGAAATTCAACAAAATTTAAAGTTCAGTTTTTTTTTCAAAAGTCAAAGGCGGTCGTACAAGAGAAATTTATGAAATTTCAAACTATCATAACTCTTTCAAATAGAGCCCGATGGCTGTGATTTTTGCGACACTAGAGAGGTATATGTGTATATTATAACGTGTGAAAACCTCGAATTGAAATTCAACAAAATTAAAAATTCAGTTTTTTTTTTCAGAAGTCAAAGGCGGCCGTACACGAGAAATTTATGAAATTTCAAACCATCATAACTCTTTCAAATAGTGCCCGATGACTGTGATTTTTGCGGCATTAGAGAGGTATACCTGTATATTATTACGTGTGAAAGCCTCGAATTGAAATTCAACAAAATTTAATGTTCAGTTTTTTTTTCAAAATTCAAAGGCGGCCGGCCGTACACGAGAAATTTATGAAATTTCAAACTATCATAACTCTTTCAAATACTGCTCGATGACTGTGATTTTTGCGACATTAGAGAGGTATATGTGTATATTATTACGTGTGCCTCGAATTGAAATTCAACAAAATTAAAAATTTAGTTTTTTTTTTCAGAAGTCAAAGGCTCCGTACACGAGAAATTTATGAAATTTATAACTATCATAACTCTTTCAAATAGTGCCCGATGACTGTGATTTTGCGACATTAGAGAGGTATATATGTATGTTATTACGTGTGAAAGCCTCGAATTAAAATTCAAGAAAATTAAAAATTCAGTTTTTTTTTCAAAAGTCAAAGGCAGCCGTACACGAGAAATTTATGAAATTTCAAACTAACATAATTCTTTCAAATAGAGCCCGATGACTGTGATTTTTACGACACTAGAGAGGTATATGTGTATATTATAACATGTGAAAACCTTGAATGAAATTCAACAAAATTAAAAATTCAGTTTTTTTTTCAGAAGTCAAAGGCGGCCGTACACGAAAATTTATGAAATTTCAAACCATCATAACTCTTTCAAATAATGCCCGATGACTGTGATTTTTGCGACACTAGAGAGGTATACGTGTATATTATTACGTGTGAAAGTCTCGAATTGAAATTCAACAAAATTAAAAAGTTAGTTTTTTTTTAGAAGTCAAAGGCGGCCGTACATGAGAAATTAATGAAATTTAAAACTATCATAACTCTTTCAAATAGTCCCCGATGACTGTGATTTTTGCGACATTAGAGAGGTATATGTGTATATTTTTACGTGTGAAAGCCTCGAATTGAAATTCAACAAAACTAAAAATTTAGTTGAATTTTGACTTCTAAAAAAAAACTGAATTTTTAATTTTGTTGAATTTCAATTCGAGGCTTTCACACGTAATAATATACACATATACCTCTCTAATGTCGCAAAAATCACAGTCATCGGGCACTATTTGAAAGAGTTATGATAGTTATAAATTTCATAAATTTCTCGTGTACGGCCGCCTTTGACTTCTGAAAAAAAAACTGAATTTTTAATTTTGTTGAATTTCAATTCGAGACTTTCACACGTAATAATATACACGTATACCTCTTTAATGTCGCAAAAATCACAGTTATCGGGCACTATTTGAAAGAGTTATGGTAGTTTCAAATTTCATAATTTCTCGTGTACGGCCGCCTTTGTCTTCTGAAAAAAAAACTGAATTTTTAATTTTGTTGAATTTCAATTCGAGACTTTCACACGTAATAATATACACGTATACCTCTCTAGTGTCGCAAAAATCACAGTCATCGGGCACTATTTGAAAGAGTTATGATGGTTTGAAATTTCATAAATTTTCGTGTACGGCCGCCTTTGACTTCTGAAAAAAAAACTGAATTTTTAATTTTGTTGAATTTCATTCAAGGTTTTCACATGTTATAATATACACATATACCTCTCTAGTGTCGTAAAAATCACAGTCATCGGGCTCTATTTGAAAGAATTATGTTAGTTTGAAATTTCATAAATTTCTCGTGTACGGCTGCCTTTGACTTTTGAAAAAAAAACTGAATTTTTAATTTTCTTGAATTTTAATTCGAGGCTTTCACACGTAATAATATATATATATATATACCTCTCTAATGTCGCAATAATCACAGTCATCGGGCACTATTTGAAAGAGTTATGATAGTTTTAAATTTCATAAATTTTTCGTGTACGACCGCCTTTGCCTAATGAAAAAAACACTGAATTTTTAATTTTGTTGAATTTCAATTCGAGGTTTTCACACGTAATAATGTACACATATACCTCTCTAATGTCGCAAAAATCACAGTCATCAGGCACTATTTGAAAGAGTTATGATAGTTATAAATTTCATAAATTTCTAGTGTACGGCCGTCTTTAACTTCCGAAAAAAAAACTGTATTTTTAATTTTGTTAAATTTCAATTAGAGGCTTTCACACGTAATAATATACATATATACCTCTCTAATGTTGCAAAAATCACAGTCATCGGGCACTATTTGAAAGGGTTATGATAGTTATAAATTTCATAAATTTCTCGTGTACGGCCGCCTTTGACTTCTGAAAAAAAAAACTAAATTTTTAATTTTGTTGAATTTCAATTCGAGGCTTTCACACGTAAAAATATACACATATACCTCTCTAATGTCGCAAAAATCACAGTCATCGGGGACTATTTGAAAGAGTTATGATAGTTTTAAATTTCATTAATTTCTCATGTACGGCCGCCTTTGACTTCTAAAAAAAAACTAACTTTTTAATTTTGTTGAATTTCAATTCGAGACTTTCACACGTAATAATATACACGTATACCTCTCTAGTGTCGCAAAAATCACAGTCATCGGGCACTATTTGAAAGAGTTATGATGGTTTGAAATTTCATAAATTTTCGTGTACGGCCGCCTTTGACTTCTGAAAAAAAAACTGAATTTTTAATTTTGTTGAATTTCATTCAAGGTTTTCACATGTTATAATATACACATATACCTCTCTAGTGTCGTAAAAATCACAGTCATCGGGCTCTATTTGAAAGAATTATGTTAGTTTGAAATTTCATAAATTTCTCGTGTACGGCTGCCTTTGACTTTTGAAAAAAAAACTGAATTTTTAATTTTCTTGAATTTTAATTCGAGGCTTTCACACGTAATAACATACATATATACCTCTCTAATGTCGCAAAATCACAGTCATCGGGCACTATTTGAAAGAGTTATGATAGTTATAAATTTCATAAATTTCTCGTGTACGGAGCCTTTGACTTCTGAAAAAAAAAACTAAATTTTTAATTTTGTTGAATTTCAATTCGAGGCACACGTAATAATATACACATATACCTCTCTAATGTCGCAAAAATCACAGTCATCGAGCAGTATTTGAAAGAGTTATGATAGTTTGAAATTTCATAAATTTCTCGTGTACGGCCGGCCGCCTTTGAATTTTGAAAAAAAAACTGAACATTAAATTTTGTTGAATTTCAATTCGAGGCTTTCACACGTAATAATATACAGGTATACCTCTCTAATGCCGCAAAAATCACAGTCATCGGGCACTATTTGAAAGAGTTATGATGGTTTGAAATTTCATAAATTTCTCGTGTACGGCCGCCTTTGACTTCTGAAAAAAAAAACTGAATTTTTAATTTTGTTGAATTTCAATTCGAGGTTTTCACACGTTATAATATACACATATACCTCTCTAGTGTCGCAAAAATCACAGCCATCGGGCTCTATTTGAAAGAGTTATGATAGTTTGAAATTTCATAAATTTTTTCTTGTACGGCCGCCTTTGACTTTTGAAAAAAAAACTGAACTTTAAATTTTGTTGAATTTCAATTCGAGGCTTTCACACGTAATAATATACATATATACCTCTCTAATGTCGCAAAAATCACAGTCATAGGGCACTATTTGAAAGAGTTATGATAGTTATAAATTTCATAAATTTCTCGTGTACGGCCGCCTTTGACTTCTAAAAAAAAACTAACTTTTTAATTTTGTTGAATTTGAATTCGAGACTTTCACACGTAATAAAAAGAGTTATGATAGTTTGAAATTTCATAAATTTCTCGTGTACGGCCGCCTTTGACTTTTGTAAAAAAACTGAACTTTAAATTTTGTTGAATTTCAATTCGAGGCTTTCACACGTAATAATATACATATATACCTCTCTAATGTCGCAAAAATCACAGTCATAGGGCACTATTTGAAAGAGTTATGATAGTTATAAATTTCATAAATTTCTCGTGTACGGCCGCCTTTGTGTTTTGAAAAAAAAACTGAATTTTTAATTTTGTTGAATTTCAATTCGAGGTTTTCACACGTTATAATACACACATATACCTCTCTAGTGTCGCAAAAATCACAGTCATCAGGCTCTATTTGAAAGAGTTATGATAGTTTGAAATTTCATAAATTTCTCGTGTACGGCCGCCTTTGACTTCTGAAAAAAAAAACGGAATTTTTAATTTTGTTGAATTTCAATTCGAGGCTTTCACACGTAATAATATACATATATACCTCTCTAATGTCGCAAAAATCAAAGTCATCGGGCACTATTTGAAAGAGTTATGATAGTTATAAATTTCATAAATTTCTCGTGTACGGCCGCCTTTGACTTCTTAAAAAAAAACTGAATATTTAATTTTGTTGAATTTCATTTCGAGGCTTTCACACGTAATAATAAACACATATACCTCTCTAATGTCGCAAAAATCACAGTCATCGGGCACTAATTGAAAGAGTTATGATAGTTTGAAATTTCATAAATTTCTCGTGTACGGCCGCCTTTGGCTTTTGAAAAAAAAAAAACTTTAAATTTTGTTGAATTTCAATTCGAGGCTTTCACATGTAATAATATACATATATACCTCTCTAATGTCGCAAAAATACCAGTCATAGGGCACTATTTGAAAGAGTTATGATAGTTATAAATTTCATAAATTTCTCGTGTACGGCCGCCTTTGACTTCTGAAAAAAAAACTGAATTTTTAATTTTGTTTAATTTCAATTCGAGGCTTTCACACGTAATAATATACACATATACCTCTCTAATGTCGCAAAAATCACAGTCATCGAGCAGTATTTGAAAGAGTTATGATAGTTTGAAATTTCATAAATTTCTCGTGTACGGCCGGCCGCCTTTGAATTTTGAAAAAAAAACTGAACTTTAAATTTTGTTGAATTTCAATTCGAGGCTTTCACACGTAATAATATACAGGTATACCTCTCTAATGCCGCAAAAATCACAGTCATCGGGCACTATTTGAAAAAGTTATGATAGTTTTAAATTTCATAAATTTCTCGTGTACGGCCGCCTTTGACTTCTGAAAAAAAAACTGAATTTTTAATTTTGTTGAATTTCATTTCGAGGCTTTCACACGTAATAATAAACACATATACCTCTCTAATGTCGCAAAAATCACAGTCATCGGGCACTAATTGAAAGAGTTATGATAGTTTGAAATTTCATAAATTTCTCGTGTACGGCCGCCTTTGACTTTTGAAAAATAACAGAACTTTAAATTTTCTTGAATTTCAATTCGAGGCTTTCACATGTAATAATATACACATATACGTCTCTAATGTCGCAAAAATCACAGTCATCGGGCACTAATTGAAAGAGTTATGATAGTTTGAAATTTCATAAATTTCTCGTGTACGGCCGCCTAAGACTTCTGAAAAAAAACTGAATTTTTAATTTTGTTGAATTTCAATTCGAGGCTTTCACATGTAATAATATACACATATACGTCTCTAATGTCGCAAAAATCACAATCATCGGGCACTATTTGAAAGAGTTATGATAGTTATAAATTTCATAAATTTCTCGTGTACGGCCGCCTTTGACTTCTGAAAAAAAAACTGAATTTTTAATTTTGTTGAATTTCAATTCGAGACTTTCACACGTAATAATATACACGTATACCTCTTTAATGTTGCAAAAATCACAGTTATCGGGCACTATTTGAAAGAGTTATGGTAGTTTCAAATTTCATAATTTCTCGTGTACGGCCGCCTTTGTCTTCTGAAAAAAAAACTAAATTTTTAATTTTGTTGAATTTCAATTCGAGATTTTCACACGTTATAATACACACATATACCTCTCTAGTGTCGCAAAAATCACAGTCATCGGGCACTAATTGAAAGAGTTATGATAGTTATAAATTTCATAAATTTCTCGTGTACGGCCGCCTTTAACTTCTGAAAAAAAAACTGAATTTTTAATTTTGTTGAATTTCATTTCGAGGCTTTCACACGTAATAATAAACACATATACCTCTCTAATGTCGCAAAAGTAACAGTCATCGGGCACTAATTGAAAGAGTTATGATAGTTTGAAATTTCATAAATTTCTCGTGTACGGCCGCCTTTGACTTTTGAAAAAAAAACTGAATTTTTAATTTTGTTGAATTTCAATTCGAGATTTTCACACGTTATAATACACACATATACCTCTCTAGTGTCGCAAAAATCACAGTCATCGGGCACTAATTGAAAGAGTTATGATAGTTATAAATTTCATAAATTTCTCGTGTACGGCCGCCTTTGTCTTCTGAAAAAAAAACTGAATTTTTAATTTTGTTGAATTTCAATTCGAGATTTTCACACGTTATAATACACACATATACCTCTCTAGTGTCGCAAAAATCACAGTCATCGGGCTCTATTTGAAAGAGTTATGATAGTTTGAAATTTCATAAATTTCTCGTGTACGGCCCCACCTTTGACTTCTGAAAAAAAAAACTGAATTTTTAATTTTGTTGAATTTCAATTCGAGGCTTTCACACGTAATAATATACATATATACCTCTCTAATGTCGCAAAAATCACAGTCATCGGGCACTATTTGAAAGAGTTATGATAGTTAAAAATATCATAAATTTCTCGTGTACGGCCGCCTTTGACTTCTGAAAAAAAAACTGAATTTTTAATTTTGTTGAATTTCATTTCGAGGCTTTCACACGTAATAATAAACACATATACCTCTCTAATGTCGCAAAAATCACAGTCATCGGGCACTAATTGAAAGAGTTATGATAGTTTGAAATTTCATAAATTTCTCGTGTACGGCCGCCTTTGACTTTTGAAAAATAACAGAACTTTAAATTTTGTTGAATTTCAATTCGAGGCTTTCACATGTAATAATATACACATATACGTCTCTAATGTCGCAAAAATCACAGTCATCGGGCACTAATTGAAAGAGTTATGATAGTTTGAAATTTCATAAATTTCTCGTGTACGGCCGCCTAAGACTTCTGAAAAAAAACTGAATTTTTAATTTTGTTGAATTTCAATTCGAGGCTTTCACATGTAATAATATACACATATACGTCTCTAATGTCGCAAAAATCACAATCATCGGGCACTAATTAAAAGAGTTATGATAGTTTGAAATTTCATAAATTTCTCGTGTACGGCCGCCTTTGACTTCTAAAAAAAACTGAATTTTTAATTTTGTTGAATTTCATTTCGAGGCTTTCACACGTAATAATAAACACATATACCTCT